>JAHTLZ010000015.1:29389985-29458951 GCA_023846285.1 Phrynocephalus versicolor | reverse complement strand
ATAAATAAATAAATAAATAAATAAATAAATAAATAAATAAATAAATAAATAAACCTTGCCACATTTTGCACAACTTTCTCTTTCTAGTAATCCTACACAGAAAAGATGCCATTCCGCACAGGAATTGTATTGATCCTATGCTGCTTGACATTGTTTTCTTCATAAATTACCTCCAAACATATGGGAGTTCCAGTGAGATTTCCCTGGAAAAGACATCTTGTTCAAAGAAACCTTGCTGCAAGAAGACTTTCCCCATCAGTTTCTCCCTTAAGAGTTAGAGACATCAAGGTTCATATTCCTCAATGACACTATAATTGCCATTATCAAATAATAGTGAGTCAGCTGTATGTGAACAAAACAAAGCCATTTGAATTTTTTAGATTCCTAGAATTCCCTAGGAATTTCCCAAGCAGAAACCTGGGAGTTCCAGCACACGCACGGACCCACACCTTCATATGCTTATATTTAGCTCACCTGGAACACACCCTAGTCCTTTGAGGCTGCAGGGCATTCTGTGTTTTCATTTCCAGCCATGGTGCCTCCTGAGAGGAATCTCTCCCAATGCTTCCTCAGAGTAGTAATCCTGCTTCCCATGTGGCTTTTTGTAGATAGTGGCTCCCAAAGAACTACAGCGCACAGGAAACATTCTCATACTGGTTTTATGTCTTACAAGCAATGTATGGGTATCAGAAATAATAATTTCTGGAGCTTTTAGTTCTTCTCTCATTATATTGAAAATTCTGGAAGCCCTGTTAGCATCTATAGGGTTCTTTAGGGAAAGCTGATTCCTTTAATGTGACAGCCTTAGTTACTATCATTATGAAACTTTTGTGTAGATGAAGTTAAGTTATTCCCTCTCTCTGAAAGACCCAACTTTGTCAGGGGACAGAGTGAGTTTGAATTTAATTATGTGATTTTCCTCACCCCAAAAATGTACTTCAGCTCACTGAGTAGTTTGTGAAAATGCAGAATATCACACATTGGAAATTCCAGTGGATAGAGGACTGTTGGAGGTACAATCATTCCAAGAGAGAAAATTGTGAAAAATCAAGTGTGTATCACAAGATTATAGAAAGTAAGAATGTATTTGAGTTGTGTTTGTGTCACATGATTAAATCAAGACTTATTACATTGTGATTTAAATCAAATTCACCCTGTTAAATCCCAATGGGCATTATGGCACTCAAAATTGAATAGATACAAATAAGATTGTGGCCGCTATTTCTAATGTAAAATGTTGTAACTGACTTGTGTGGTTAGAAAGCTTCATTCTTCAGACAGATTTCATGGCCAGTGGCACAGGAAGAGAGGGAAGAGAGAACTGCAATGTCTTTGCGATTTCTGTGACTCACACAAATGCGTGTGGCACCTGCGTAGAGCCTTTTTCTTGAACTGAATAGATTTCTGTCTCCACTCCCTCAGTGTGTGCATAAACACTTCAGCTCGAGGTGTTCCATTTTGTTCATTGCCAGCGCGACTGCGCTCAGAACACTTGGGGATCTCAGGGTAGCTCATTTCTTTTTCACTTGTTTTCTTTTCAGTATTGTCCTATATATTTTAAGGCTTTTATTTCTATCATTTGTTTTTGTGTGCCCCCCCCCCATGGGCTTTGCTCATTTCTAGTGACCTTTAAGCTCCTTTTTGAAAAGCATATCACCTGCAGAAGTAGATAACTCCTGCAGACAGTCGCTCATAGGGTCTCAGAGAAGCACTTCTTTCACAATCTTGTGAGCTCTATAGCAGTTTAACAGTTCAGCAGTCTAAATGTCATCTGGGGAAATCTCAAAGTCTGCCAACGCCGAGGATGTTCTTAATTGGCCGCTGTACACGGCTTTGGATAATGCAAGGCAATGGCATTATCACTTTAACAAGTTCTAGCCTTGATTCAAACCACCACCACCACCCTTTCGTTATCAGCCTTTTTGTCTTTGCTGGCTATGTTGGTGACGGTTTCAACCTCCCCTGTACTAGGATTAGTATCCATGCCAGTGTAATCCCCTGTCTCTCGGTCTTCACTTCTTTTGACTCCAAGGAAATGTTCAGTTGCCAAATGGTAAAAAGGCAGCCTGCAAGCATCATACTTCAGTAGCAGACAGGGTGGGGATGAACATAAAGAGCATAAGATGAAGTAAGAAAATCAAGTCTTTTTCCTGAGTTTCCCATGTCTAGCCATGTTCACCAGCTGTGCTTCTCTTTGCTTGTCTTACCATCTATTTAAAGTGGTCGAGCAGACCTGGACCAGGCCTTCCTTGGTGCCAGCTACATCCAGAGACTTGAGGATCTAATCTCTATCAAATACAATAGGAGGGTGTTTCTTTCCTTCTCTAATACCAGCAACTGAACTTGGTCATCATGGAAGTGACATTGATTATGAGAAGCTGAAGGCTCTTCCATCCTGTTGTTGCGACCTCTTTTTTGTGTGAATTTGTTGTCTTTATTAGTTTGCAGTTTGTCCAGTTGGTCTAGCACCATACTCTCTCATGTTCATGAAAGTATGGCTCTAGTAATAGCCTTTCTTTCCATAAAAGAGATCTTACACCAACAACTGGTATTGGGAGCAGACTCCTTATCAAAGCTCCAGTCTAATCTTTTTGTCACTCTTCACCTTGGTCACAGTTCCAGGTTGAAGACACCTGTACCACTGAGGCAGAGGTTACCTCCCTTCCAACAGGGTGCACTCTGTAGTGACAATGACCTTCGGAGTAGCTTCTCCACCTGTGTTGACTGCCCATGCCATCCAAGACTTGTTAGAATTTATGACTTCAACTATAGTTGTAACACTCTTTGCTCTGCTCTACCTGCAGTTGCTCAAACAGTAGTTCATTTACACATTTAACTGGAAATGCAATCAGAACCTGTATCTACAGCAAGTTTGTCTAGATTTTGCATGGCATATGTCTCTTTGTAATCTATTATGGATGTCCCCTTCTGGAGCCTCATTAATCAATTTCAGTTGCCACCTTTGCTTCCATATCAGGGTGGAGAGGGTGCTTCATGGACCTATGAAAGAATGGAGCCTTCATATCACTGCTCTTAACACCAATGCTTTCAACTATATAAACCACCCAGATGATACTTAAAGTGCTATAGGCAGCACACTTTGTTTTTGTTTTGTTTGCTTACTGGGATAATGTTCCAGACTACAGCCTCTTTTGATTATGATCCCTCTTCATTGTGAGCAATAATCTGCTATTGATTTTTCCCACAAGTCAACACCGAAAAAAGGCTTTCTGTACCTTCTTTCTTATATTGCTGTCATATTTTATTCCATACATACTGACCTAGTCTGTGGGTGCCCTGTTACTAACTGAAGTTCAGAAAAGCCTCTTCAGTGGTGACAGTGGTTATGAATTGTAATTTAAAATACGGGTTTATTATGCTGCTAGATATATCTTTTATATACACACATAGATGTGTGCCATGTACACCTGCACATACACTTACTGTGAAGATCGGCTCCTCTATTTCCTGGTGTACACTTTTAAAAATATGTGTTTCCACCCTCATAATTGTTTAAGGCTGCCCACTGTGCTAGTTTTATGTAAGGTGGCAACATGCCAGGGAAGATGGATTGGAAGAAAACCCCCTAGTTGTTAATGATGTCTCTGACCTTTTCCTCACACAGCATAAGCCACAGAATATTTCTTGGCTTCTGGCTGTAAGATGTAAATCAGTGTACACAGTGATTCCCTGCCCACTCTGTTGAGTGAGTGGCCACACCTATCTAGTTCAGTAACATCTCCTCAACCTTTTCCTAGTTTTAACATAAGTTCCTGACTCTCATAAAGGCCATGTATAAGTTTCTCAACGGTAATTTATGGTGGGAGGAGGTGGACGTGTCTTTAAGGATTGTACCTAGTCTTGCTTCTGCCTCCTTGGTTGGAATGATGTTGCTTAGTTTAGTAAATCATGGTTGAATAGACCCATTCCCACCTCTGAATCAGTAGCTAAGTTTCTTCTCTCTGCCCAAAGAATATGGAAGACAATTTTGGCTTCTGTTTGCTCTTAATATAACCATAATTTCCTCCCAAACAGTGTTTATACAATTCATGTTTATAAAATTCAGTGTTTATACAATCCATGAATCTTGCAATTGTTTTATCCTTTTTAAAATTACATACCTCTATTTTTTCTTCTTTTTAATGAGTTTTGTTGGGTCTGTGACCGTAAATAAAGATTGCTGTTGTTGTTGAATAGACTCATTGAATCCCTACAGTGGGGATTTGGTGAGACAACATTTCCATTCAGTGTGATAAAACAAGCCACAACTAGAGTAAGCCCATTAAATTATTAAAAGTTATCAAGGAGTTGACTCTAAATTCCTCTGATTCAATTAGTCTCCTTCTCTAGTGTACTTAGTATAATACACAATAGGATTTCAGTCAATGCTGCACAATGCTGCACCACATTTAACATGCTACAGATTTTCAGATTCTGTTTATTTCAAGCAATAATTTATCAACATGTATGTACCTTCCCATACCCATAGGTCTTTTAAGGGTTCCATGTTTTTGTCCTGTCCTGAGGACTGAGGATTCACAAGAACAGATTTTATCCTAGCAGAACACATTTTAAAACGTTATTTTAAAGTATATAATAGTGAATGTGAAGACATATAGGCAGTGAAAGAAGTATGGCAGTAAGAACACTTAACACATTCCACAAGACTTAACAGACTTTCCATTAATTTTCTAACACCATTTAATTGCTTATATTTTACTCAGATGCAAGTGAAGTCAGGTCCAGGTTCATTGGACATATACTGAGATGTATTTTCAAGTTCAGATGGTCAAGTGAGGCTCTTTGTTGGCTTTTAATTAGACCTTCCCATGTGAATTCATGAGACTGTGGCTGTTTAAATTGAGTGTTAGTCTGTTCATCCATAAACCTGAACAGTAGTTTTTCAAATGAATTGGCTTCATTTTGTTCCCTTCATGACTATCATGTTTGCTCATTTCTTGGCAAGGACTTTCCCATGCATTTGATCAGATTTATTGGTTAGAATCTAGTACTTGGATATCTTAATGGTTTTGCTCACCAGTTTAGCTCCATTGGTATACATTTTAAGTGGCAAATTGGTTCCATGCAGTTGCCATACACTTAAGCTGGCGTAGGGATTTGCTATCATGGACCAGCTGCATGTTTTTGGTATGCAAATACAAATTCTTACACCGAGTTTTAACTCCTCTTTACTTTTTCCCTTTTCTATTTCAAGCCTAGTTCCAAGGAATAAAAATGTGAATAGGTCTTTGAGTATACAGTATAGGCAATCCCACCACATATGCAAAGGTGTCATTTTTGTTTTGTTTTATTTTTTGGACTCCAAATATGAGAATTGCCCATTTGAGAGCTCTGGCAGATCCACACCCAAATTATACTTACCTGGAGGAGAACGGTTGGATCGGAAGGTTTCATGGCCTAAGATGCCTGTTAGAAAATAACATTGCCCCAGGGGGTGGTAAGAGCTGTAGTAAAGCCTGATTTGTTCTCCCTTCTTTTTCTTATAACTCTGTTTGGTCCTGCCCAGATAAGTAGGCATTACTAGGTTGGAGTAACAGTGATTGTATAGCTATTCTTTGAGAATGTCATTTATGATTTGTGAAAAGATCAGTTCAGACCTATCTAGTTCTGTATTGTATTTTGTAGAATGGGCCTTACAGCTGAGAAATTTCCTTTTCCTTTTCTTTCTTTTGGTGTTACCATGTAGAACAAATGTGAATAGGATGCAGTGCATAATGTAAGGGACTTGCCTATATGACCCACATACTGTACATCCTACTTACTACTACAAAGAAGCCTTTTCTTCCTGTTTGTCCATCGATGCGTATTCTCTGACAGTGTTGCAGTTTAAAATTTTGCTCTGTACATAGAGTGCTGTGACAGAGTCTTGGGACGTGAGAGCAGACTTCTCAATGAGAAATTAGCTGAGGTAATTATTAATATTTTGGTAATTGCCATTTGCCAATAATTAGGATGAGGAGAAAAGTCACCAAGGGAATTTTTGGGTAAATGTTTATTTCATTGAAAGGAAGGGGTGAAACGAAAGGGAGGGGAAAATTCACTTCTTTGTCAAGTTACTCTAGTTTTACACCAATCTTTTGCATCCTAGACGACCACATTCCAATGCACGGCAGCTGACGGGCATGTGGGCCTTTTGATAGAAATGGTTCAATCGTTGGTAGCTTCACTGGCCGTCAGTTGTTTTGTTGTAAGCAAGGATCCAGAAATAGTTATTTGAGCTGTGCACCATACCAGCCCTTGCTTTAAGCACATGGAGATAAAACAGCCCTGGAGAGGGGTGAGGTGTAAGCCATTTATTCTAACTCTTCTGGGAGTAAAGATGGTTGTACTGTATTTCTTTTAGTCTGTTTCTCTTTCTCTTTTTTTGTGATGAAACACATTTCCTATTCCTTAAGAGACCCTCCCCCCACCTCAGTTTGTCACTGACCTACACTGTACGTGCATTTCTAAGAGATATAACAGAACGCCCTCTGGGACCATGAAAAGAGAGCCAAACTGTTAACATATTTTGGCAGGTGTGCTCACTTCTCGTCAAATGCCTAGAGGATAACAAAGGGGAAGTGTGGTTAAAAACATGTACAGCTGTGCACAACATTGCTCTTGCTCTTTCTCCTTCTTTGTGTTTACATAATTTGACTCCTTGAGCAATACCAGTTAGTATAGGACGCCTTCATGAGTAAAAGTCTTCTGCTGACCCTATGCATGATGTAGGTGTAGAAGGGTGTCTCTCAGATACTCATTCCTTGCAGCATACTAGGAATTACAGATTGCACCGTAGTAAGTGAGAATCAGTGTAACCAACCAGGAAAACTTTGTGAGCATCTTATCAGTGTGAATTTGTGCAATGATAGTGGAGACATCCTACCTACTTCCTAGATGTTCCCACTACTTACAAGGTTGTCAAACAAGTGATAAACAAGTGATAACATGTATTTGAAGATGATTCTCTGAATCACTTCCTTATTGCATTCTCCAATTTTCTGGGCTGTAGGAAACCTCTGAAAAAAATAGTCATCCTTAAAGGTGCTGTTTCCTATAAAAGGACTGTAAACACAAGTTTCTGCTGCTTTTGTTCAGCTGAGAACAAAGTTGAGCATTAGATTGGTGGCCATTCTTTGTGGCACATGCACCACAAATCAAATATAGATCTTGAATACTGTCACTGTCATGTTTGAGATAATCCTAATGAAGTCCCCGCCCATTTTGCTAAAACACATAAAAAGGTTCTCACCGCACATGCACACTAGTTGTGTCTGACTCTAGGGACTGTGCTCATCTCCGTATTCAAGCCGGAAGAGCCAGTGTTGTGCAAGTCCATAGCCACATGGCCGACATAGCTGCAAGGAAACACTGTTTTACCTTCCCGCTTTTTACAGCAGTACCTATTTATCCACTTGCATTTACAGGCTTTTGAACTGCTGGGTTGGCAGGAGCTGGGGTTATCAGCGGGAGCTCGCCCTGCTGCATGGCACCCGGGATTTGAACCGCAGAGCTGCTGACTTTGCAGCTGACAGTTTTCGGAGCCTTAGTCCACTGAGCCACTATGCACCTAAAAAACACATAGTAGATGTTAATAGAATACAGAAGAGTCAAAGGCACATTCACCAGATTCTGTGTCATACCTCCTACAGTGATATTTTTGACTTCTGCAAATGGTTGGATAACCCTAGCTTGCATAGTTTAACCTCTTGCAAAACCTTAGACTTACAGTATAAACTACCTAGATGCCCTAAGTACATTTGATCTCACCTGATTTTGGAAGCTAAGCAGGGTCAGCCGTGGTTAGTACTTGGATGGGAGACCACCAGGGAATACCAGGTACTGTAGGCACCTGGAGTAGGAACTGGCAAACCACTCCAGTATTACTGCCAAGAAAAACCCATGGGGTCACGAAGAGTCGGTCACGACTGTAATGACACCACACACACACACACACACACACACACACACTGCCTATAGGAACAAAGGGTGAGGTGTTTCTTTTCAAACCAGTTTCAGACCTCTTCTGGGGACTTTATAGGGGAAAACAAAATCAAAGTAAAATTAAAAAAAAAGAACAAGTTAAAAAAAAAAGACCAAAACATGGTAACACCTTAAGGACTGCTATGTTTTAATACATATTTTAATGTGCATTTTCAAATTCTGGGGGCTGAATCCATAGTGGTGCATGAGACAAAGGGAAGGGATCAAAAATGCCAGCATGTTTTAATTTAAAGCTCTTGCTGTCACTAACTTTATCTTAGTTAGAGATAGTGAAGATATAGAGATATTTAGGAAGATATTGTTAGTGACAGAATAGGAAATATTAGAAGTTCATACAGTGAAGTTCATACAGTGCTCTCATAGGGCCTTTTTACACGACCCCTAAACTCCGCCGCAAATGGCTCCCAGCTCCAGAGCTTAAAATTGTTTACCCACCAGCTCCAGAGTTTACTGGAAATTAAGTGCGACCACGCCCACCTAAGCGGGTCCCAGCGCACTTTTCATGTACCTGCTCTCCAAGGGTGAAAAATCTTGATGCGGATGTGCTGGGCTCTCCTCGCTTCTTTTTGTTGTTGTTTTTTGCCTCCCGCCCCTTTAAGAGAAGGAATCAGGAAGTGACAGGGCTCCCAGCAGCTTCCACCAGCACCGGGAGGTAAGCCTTTATTCTTTTGTCCCTTTTTTTCTCCCTCCCCTCCCCTCCCCTCACGCAGCCAGCAGCCAGGAAGTGCGGAGGGGTGGGGACGCACGAAGAGCGACAAACCCCTAAGATCTCTGGTCTGAATTTAGAGAGGATAGTGAGGTCATCTAAGGCGTTCCAGGTGGCTCGATTTGGCTTGAGGGACTGTGGCTTATGATCTTTATGGTGGAATGTGCTTTCCCCTATAGTGGAATTCCCTGTTCCTGTGGAATTTCAAGTCAAAGTAAAGTGACCTGACCAGTATTCTTCCTTACTACAAAAAATCCAGTGTGGTACACTTGGAATTCTATCCACTGTTGAGGTAGGTGACATTTAAGGGAAGGTCACCAGTTAACTTCATGTTTGATTAGAGATTTCAACCCAAATCGTCTTGATGTAAGTGCAACATGTCCTTTTTTCCAGTGCCACTCTGGCTTTAAGGGGTGCTTTCCTGGAGTTGTTATCATGGAGTTAACATTTTGCTGTTAGAGAACTCGTTCACTTCCCCAGGACCCTGCAGTGTATTTAAATACTGCTAGAAATATCCAGTAGTTAAATGTTTACTGCTGGAAGGACTAAAACCCCCACAGATCAATTTTATTCTAGGGTGCGATAGTATTGATTGGGCTATAAAGGTGGCCCATAAAGGGATTGGAGAGGTCCATTCCTCATGGCAGGGCAATGCAGCCTGTACCAAACGATCACCATGTTTTAAAAAGAGAGGAGTATGGATTATTTCTTCTCTCACAACTGGTACCTTCAGCTGGAAAAGCTTCTAATTATTACAGTGTTTGATAATGAGAAGTACAAAATAGATATGGTAATATATTTTTAGCTAACTGTTGGTTTTATAGTTGTATGTAACATTTAGAATTGAAATGAGTTCATTATCTGATAAACGGGATTATTCCTAGAGAGAGAGAGAAAGATTAATGAGCTATTATTGACAGTGGAAACTCAACTGAAATCTCCATTACGCTGTGAATCTCAATGGCTGAGTGTGGCCAATCATTGTAATCCGTTGAACATAATTTAGTACTTTTTGAACCATTCAGTCTTTTGACATAGGAAACCAAAATTCCTACTTTCCTCAGTGTAATACAGTATTCTCCCTTCCATACTTAGATAGGCCAAGGGGAACTTTTACATCATCTGGCATCTGGGAAGACATTCTGGGTGGCTTCCTGAGTCTCTGAGACATAACCATAGCCTCCAGGAACTTTCTGAATGCAGGAACCTGATTGGTTTCAAAATAACAGTTGACAAGACTTAGACCCCCATATGCTGGTGTCGTAAATCACTTTGGATATTTCAAAAGGAAAGGGATGGCTTTGTTGGTAACAACAAATACAATGAGGAACATTTGTAGGACTACCTATTTGGAGCTGCCCAGGATAGATGTTTCATGCAGAAAATGTGTGTTTTATATTTTGTATATGGTTTATTCGTGCTTCTAGTACAAAGTTTTTGGATGAGGTGAAACACAAAAAAGAAAAAAAAAGAATATTTCAGTTGAATTTTAAAAGCAAAGTTGATTACTAATGCAGGTACTCTGCTAAATTCAGATAGTGGCCTATTGACAAAGCTTTTAGCATTCAAATAGAAATAATTGACCAGTAGGGGGTTACAGACTCTTGTAATGACCTATATTTGGTATGCTGGAGAAAAAGCTTGTAGAATCAATGCAGGGGTTCGCTCAAACGCTGCTTCCTTTTACAATAGAAACCTATCTTTTAAATGTACCATATGCTACCTGGCAGTGTCTGAAGGAAGGCAACATGGCTTCCTTTCACAAGGTCCACACTGTGGAAACATGCATCAGGGAGTCAAGGTTTGTTATGGCTCCCTGTGGTATGTGTGCGTGTGTATATATGTGTGATGTATACAAGGTAACAAAAGAAAGACAGTATATCAATCACATACAGTTTGGATGCTGGCCAAGGAGTGGGAGAGTGAACTGAGACAAGGAAGGAAAAGATTGGTGGGGAGGTTACTAGGAGAGCTGGAAACGGTAATGGGGGAAACTTGGGTCACCAAGGATTAAGGTCCATCTGTGAAATCAGGTAAATTCTAATGTTAAATGAGAAAACCATAGGCAGTGGCAGCTGGTGCCCATTGTGTTTAATGGGGCCGAAAGCATGGGGTGCAATAGTGAGGAGAGCCAAGCTTGACAGACAGGTAGGGCCTGGGCAAAGTGGGGTTTCATATACACACACACACCTATATAAGTGTGTGTGCATACCTCCCCCCAAACACACGCACATGTGCACAGGCATTTGCTCACTTAAACACTTCTTTACCCTCACCTCACAATTCAACTAAAGAACTGAGTAACCTTATCCTCACAGACGTTCTGACTTACTGCTTTCCTTTTGTCTAGTTTCAAAACTATGAAATTAACTTTTTATTTTTTTCCTTATCCCATTATCTTGCCAGATATTTCTTTCTGTTGTTATTTTTATTGTTGATTTGTTGATGAGGGAGTTCCTTCGGAAGATGGGTGGTGTGTATATAGATAGATAGATAGATAGATAGATAGATAGATAGATAGATAGATAGATAGATAGATAGATAGATAGATAGAATAGTTCTTTCCTTCTTATTTCTTCTTTTTCTTCTCTTTCTCTCTCCCCCGCCTTCACACACATACAAACACATATGCACAAATACGGCATTAGGCAGAAACAGGGTAGATGAGAGTCGCCTGCACATTCTCAGAGCTCTCAGGGAAACTGGGAAGCTGCAGGCACACATTCCAGTACTTCTCGGCTTACCGGTGCAGCCGGCAGGCCCTTACGAGAGCACGCTTCATACTCACACCTGCATCCCTGGACACCTTCACCCATAGGCCCAAGGCCTTTTCCCTGTTGGCGGCCAGCCTCCTCACATTTCTGCCTCTGTCGATCAGCATTCCTTAGCTCAGGGGTGTCCTTCTTAATCAAATACATTTGTTTTACAAAACTGACTAAAAATAATCCAGGGCTGGTGTGCGCTGGATGTTTGGCGGTGAATCAAAGGCACTGTTCTAATTAAACGGGCCCTGGTTTGTTTGTGAGCTGCATACATTTCCATGCTAATCAGCCACACGCCAGCATCCTACCTCCTAAACCCCATTCCCTTTGCCTGATTGGAAAGCATGCAAATGGGTGGATGGAGTCTATTTATTACCGCAGGAGAAATGAAGCTGCAAACATTCTTTGGGACTTCTTTTGCAGAAAAGTTGGTGCTCGATTTGAGGGGTTGGAAAGGTGACAGAATGTATGAAATAGTTCCAATTAAGCAGTTTCCAAATCAGCCATATATACCTTGTAGAAGGATAGTGACTTTTGTTTGTAGAGTATGACTGCAGTCAGTAGGAAATAGTATGTAAGAGGAACCCTGCTGGATCAAACCAAAGGCTTATCTATTTCCGTATCATGTTCCTCACAGTGGCCAACTGAGTGCCTCTGAGAAGCCCACAAACAGGACATGAACACAATGGTCTTCTCCTGTTGTCTTCCAGCAACATATATTATGAGTGCCTAAAATTTATTGAGGGACTGTGGGAAACTAAATGGAAAGTCTGGAATTACCTGTGGCTTTATTTGTGTATGTGGAAAAACTGAGCTACTGGCTGCCTACTCCCATTACAAATTTACAGTATAAATGGATTTCTTTTTTTCTACTATTGGGAGAATCTTTGCTATGATATGTTTGCAGAATGAAGACTTTCTTCTCTTTCTGCTTACAGTGTTTCCCAGAAACTCATATTGAGAAGTGCACAGCCTCTAATCTAGGAAGCAGTAGATAGCCAATGTGACGGAGCATCCATTAACAACTTAATTGTCCATGAATTTTTCGGACCCTCCCCACTGTACAAGCCAACTAAATTGGTAGCCTTCTCTACATCCCATGATAGCAGTGTAAGGAAAAAAAACTTCCCTTGGTTTCTCCTGTGAATCTACTAGTATTTATTTTAATTGGATGACTCCAATTATACATGAGAGAGGGATGATAACTATGTTCTCATTAACCACTTCACAACATCATTCATATTTGGTGTGTCGGGGCCTGAAAAGCTAGTAATGGTCGCCTTAGTAGTTAGTGATGAAGGTTCTGCCAATTTTAAAGGTTCCACAATATTTAGGTCGAGTGGTTCTTCATTCCTTCTATTGGAAAGGTAATGTGAAAATGATTTAAAAGGCCTCTAAGATTCTTCCCATCCCATATCCATAGTTTAGTATAAAGGTGGTGGACCATAAAGCTGTCCAGACAGAATTAGTTATTTTGGCCAAGTGACTGAAGATCTCATGAAGATTTGCCAGGTGACAGCTGAAATTAAAAGTATGAACTCTGCAGTGTCTCCTTCCTGCCCTGTGTTGATTATGGGCCTGTGCTACCCATGCAGTTATGGTCTGTGAAGTGAAACCAGGTATTATGGGATAAGCTTTATTGTTATTGTGGCAGCTAATGGAATTAGATTAGAGCATTTGCTAGCCACCTTGGATCCTTTTAAGGAGGAAAGCGGGTTAAAATATGTTAAATAAATAAATAACTAGATCCCTGTTTTGCCTAAAACAAAGGGGCTGGTTGGCCTTCTCCTCTTCCAAGAAAAGCATTCTGTCGTACACCTCCTGATTTTCCAGAGAAGACACCTTTGCACAAAACATGAATATCTTCTACTGCTTCTCAGTATATGTACCCCTTATACTTTAAGGGTACTATGTCACTTATGCATAGAAAGTTGTTCTGGGTTGTGTTCGCCTTCTTAGCAGACCAGAGAGAATTTCAAGAGCAGCAGAATAATTAGGTTGGTGGAAAGCTCTGTTTTTGAGAAATGCTGACTAAAACAACATTCATGTAATTTGATCATTATTTTCCATAATATCTGCCCTGCAAGTGTGCATAGAGTGCAAATGAGTGGAGAATCACTTAGCAGGACCTCCTGGCAAAAGGTGTTTGATTTTGATGGGTAGTACAATGCATGTAGTACAATGCAGTTATTTATGAATGACTTCGGCTTTATTATTATGATTGGGCATAGAATGGAATAAAATGATCTGTAGATTAAACAACAGCTGTTTCCTCAACCCACTGCTCTCTCAGTATGGAGATACGTAATGGATAGCTCACCATAATTAAAGGAGAATTATTAAAAACTTTTTTTCTCCTCTTCTGCAGTGCTTGTATGATCATGTAACTATTAGATATTCCCTGCACTCCTCTTAACAATTGTTTGCACTTTCTCTGAAGCCAATAACCCATTGTTCTATAGTTCACCAGTTCTTTAAAGTTCGTTAGATCAGGAACCTGAGCAGCATTAATGTGCAATGAAAGACATAATGGCATTTTATTTAAATGGAAAGCAGATGGAGCCATTACTTCTCTCTCTCTCTTTTTTTTAAAGGAGTGCTTTGATTTAATAAAAGGGTGGTAGCATTGATAAGGATTCTACAATGGGGAATGAAGGAGAACAGTCCTTTGATGATTGATCAGATGATGTAGATAGTCCATTCTTTCTGATTAAAGACAATATTTAGAAAAACAAAGGGGAGAGTTCAAGAGAACTTTTGTCACTCTTCACTTTCTTCTCCTATGTCTATATGGCATGGATATTGTAATTGGGCTTCTACCTCGTGTTCCAGCCTGTACCTGGGCTATGGGGACACTGTGGTCCCCCTGATGTTGCTGTATTTTAGTTGCCTTCAGCCTCAACCATTCTCATAAGTAGCAGCCCATCAGCAACCTAAGGGGCATAGGTTCCCAGACTAGGGGTTTTAACATATGCACATTTGGAAGTCATAAAGTCTCAACAAAAAGGACTAGAGATCCGATGTGCCTGAAAGCCCTCAGATTTTCCTTTCCTTGGCTAACACTGTCTCTCCCCCCCTCCCCCCAAATCTCAATAGCTACTGGTTTAGATCATATAACTTGTCCACGTACCCTTCTTGTTGGTGGAAGAAACGTGGTTTATTAACAATATTCACTTTCCTTTCAGATCCTGGTGGACCCTGCCAACCCCATTGGACGTTCAGCACTGCAGTATGAGAATGTGGTGGCCCATGAAGGGAGTTCCATCTTGCGCGATCTGGTGCTGAGTCCTGATCTCCAGTATCTCTACGCCATGACCGAGAAGCAGGTATGAACCTGTGCTTGTCCACCTTTGGTTCTTTTGCATAACTCTCAAGATTAGCCACAGTGAGGATTGTTGAGTGGGTGAACAGCCCTTTTGTGTCTTTATTTGTACCTGTGTGATATTCCTCACAGCTGTGTGATATTCCTCCAGGGATGTCAGGTACTTGAAGCAAACAAAGAGAAATACCTGCAAAGAACATGTCACTCTTCTTATTAGTACCATTGTGATTAGACATCAAACTCATGCAGTGAGCACAGAACGCCTTGCAATACACGGGCCTCCACGAATGACAGGCAGCACGTCCACTTGGCTTGCCATCAGTGTGAAGCCTCTCTTGAGGCCTTTTTGTTTTTAGTGAGCAAGCAGCTTCTATGTTGTAAAAGGTGACAGCCAGTGTCGAACTCTTGCGTTTATTGAGTTCTGTCATACCTCCAAATATGAAGGAGCTCTAAAGTTCATCTTGCCCTGTCACCTCATCACATACGAGGTTTTACTTGTATTACTTGTGATTGAGTATCACCAGAAACAGTTGGCTGATGTGTCAGGGCAGAAGAACCTGGAATTGGAATTGGAATGGAATTTATTGTCATTGTATAAATACGAGATTAAAAGTGCCATCCAGTCAGCTCATTCCCACATCCCAGTATAGAAACCTGCAGCAAGGATGCATGGGAGGGGATATATGGACAAAAGATACTCCCACAGCTCCTCAGTGGACAAATCATTAGACGTTTTTCTAAAAACTAGCAGCTTTAAACTGAACCACAAGGGACTGTGAACTTGCGGAAGACAAAACAAGGGCTGGAGTTTGGTGTTCCACTTTGCCAATTCCAGATAACAGCCTGGTAGCTGAGCATTGAAGCAGTCAAAGCTTTGACTATTTTTCAAGGGCAGACCATTACAGTAGTCTAGTGTAGAGGTTATTAAATTGTGAATTACTTAAGGAATCTGAGATAAACCATTCTTTGTCACCTCTGCCACTTGATTAGGCTCATCAGTTGTAATGCCAGCAGTTCAGAGGGAAAGGTAAATTGGGATAAAAGCATAGTTTGAGCATTTAAAAATAAGTGGGGGCCATGCAACATGCCATGTCATTCAGTAGCTTACTGTTTTTCTGAGACAACAATGCATGCGTGTGTGTGCGTGTATCTTTTATGTAAAACATGGAGTGGTATTTGTGAGCTGTTTACATGTTGTTTTACATGTTAAAAGACCATTTGACAGGGACATTTGCTTGGGAAGTAAAGTTAATTTGCTCTAAAATGTGAGGGAAAATGGAAGCAGACAAAAAAGTAAAGGACTCACACATGTTTAAGGATGCACTTGTCTGATAGAATAATTGTGGTGGTGATTTACTGTTGGAGTGACTAGATCCGTACAGCCACTCCTCCCTTAACAACCTACCTGCTTAATGAGTGCCGAGACTTACAACCACCAGCAGAAGACAAAGCTGCCAGCTCCACCTAACTGCTTCCTCAGGTCGAACGTGCCGTTCCAGTCCGCAGGGCCAGGACCAAAGCGCCCACCCTGCTTCTGCTTGCCTGTCCCTCCCTTGTCAGCAGCTCTGAGGGGAGGAAGCAGGGCTACTGTGCCTTCCTCCTCCTCACTGCTTCCAAGAGATGGATGTTGCCCTGAGTGTCACAATGCCTCCGTGAGGGTGGAGAATGACCTAAGCGGAGTGGGGCATCCATCTCCATTTCCCCCTCCTTTTTGTTCTGATTCTCCTCTAGACTCCTAGAGAACCTCCTTGCTCTGGCCTGCCTTCAAGGGGAGCAGCCTCAACACACCACAAGGCATTCACCTTAAGCTCCTCACTTAACAACCAATTCACTTAGTGACTTAGTCATAGAAACTCTGTCATTAAGTGAGAAGTACCTGTAATCCAAAATACATTGAGCAGAGTCTCTCAGCATTGTAAGTGGAAGACATCTGGGGGCTTTTTTCTGTGGCAAGCTGGAGTAGGAATATAATTAAATAATTTGCTCTAAAATGTGAGGGAAAGTATCTATAGAACCATTTTGGGCAGTTACTTCACGTCCCGTTCATCTCTCCTTGCTGTCCCGCTTGGGGTCGGTACAAAAAAACCTTCCTTCACGTCCATAGCGTGACAACAAAAAGTTCTCTTGACCACGACCCCGGAACCGGGAACAGAGTGGGACAAGCCGTACCTGCCCCTGGGCAGGGGAATTCTCTTGTCACGGTTCGTTCCCGATTCCTGTTCTGAGACAAAGGACCTTGTAGTAACAATTGTCACGCAACAACCATTGTCCACCTAGTGGTCAGTAGCTGAAGTGGCATTCAACATTACATGCAGTGCAAATGTTTATTGAAGAAAGTACTGAAAATTCTGTAGCATTGACATTTAAATCCCGGAAGGGACAAAACCATGTGACCGTGAACAATGCTGTCACGGTACAAATGTAATCGCGGAACAAGGTAGGACGTGAAGTAACCACCTTGGAGAAAGTGAAGCAGATGTACAATCGTGTTGCCCTTGAAGCTTGGGTGGGTGGGGGAGAAGCACCAGCAGAAAATGCAGGACCATCTACCTTTCTGTCACTGTCTCCTTTCTTCTGTGTTTCAAATCTGTAGTATAGACTCCTTTCCACTTTCATCAATGATTAGCAGCATTTACTGAAATCCCAAGTCCCCTTGGAATGTATGCCTGTCTAACCCTTTCAAGCTCGCATGCTTGGCTGCTAAATTGCTCTGTGAAAATGGCCTCTTTGTTTAGAATGATTGAGGAACTGGCTGAAGTGGTACACCTGCTACTAATGAAAATGGTATTCCCTCAACGACGGCACACATTCTTTTGATAGGTGAACGGTCAGGCAGAGCGGGACAAATCCCAGACACTTGACTATCCAGGGACATAACAGCTGAGGCTGTCCTGAGAGTTGTGAAAGCTATCCTCAGCTCTCTGCAGGACTGATTCATACAATTGTAGAATATTTCTCCACCACGCCTAGTCAAGTGGTTTCTAGAGCCTCTGGGTGATGTGAACATTTTTCACCTTTTAGGTGTAAAATATGCTGACTTAATGTGATTGCAAGGCAGTTTGTCTCCACTACATGCAGCATTTGAAGCAGGGTGCAGGCTTGAGGCCCTTGTGTTAGCTCTGTGATGGGTCTGGCGGTTTCATCCACTATGAATGAGGGATCTCGGCAGTGACTAGCGATGTTTTGCCCTTCCTCTTACGTGCTCAGGTCCATTTTGGTAGCTCTAGAGTAAATTGTGAGCTCCTTGCCTTTCTGCTTTTCTATGTGTTTGTGTTTAAACGTGATATATTTCAAATGAAAAGCATGGCTAGAGTTTGGAGAGTTCTAGGACACATTGCATTTCAGAGAGAGAGAGAGAGAGAGAGAGAGAGAGAGAGATGAGGAACCTTAGACTGCAGCCTCTGGGACTGCCCTATTCAGCTCATGGCTTTGCCTCTTAGTATCCCTTCCACCCACCCAATTTCCACTTTCCATACCAAATAGAAAGGGTGCACCGGTGTCTCTGGAAGTCCCCCCCCCAAAAAAAAGGGCTGTTGGGGGGAGAAGGAGGAGGCATCATAGCTGGAAGAGATTCAAATGTGTGCTGCTTTTATATCACCCCATAGTGCTTAAAGCTCCTTCTGGATGGCTTACAACTTAATTATGCAGGCTACACATTGCTCAATCCTCAGGAAGAATAGAAGGAAGAGAGAGTCTTCTCAGAAGGATAGAAGGAAGAGAGAACCTTGATCTGGCTCTACCTGGGATTGAACCCCAGGTTGTAAGCAGAGTTTTAACTTCAGTACAGCAGTTTAACCACTGTGGCACAAGGTTTCTGTGTATGTAGCCTCCCCTCCCCTCAAGAATGATCCTGTGCACCAACTGTGGTTGTTGTTTTATTTAAAAATTCGTCTTGTATTAGTGAAGACTTTCTAATGCCCAGCAATGCATTCAGTTTGTTCCGGCAAGGCTATTAGCTGCCCTTCTTCACTCCACTATGGTGTCGTTCCGCACTGTGCAACATTTGAATTTCAAAGAACCCTCTCTATTAATGCCATGTTTATTTGCTGCATTGGCACTCTGTCTGATAGTCTTAATGGCTTGAGGAATTTGGGGTACTGAAATCATCCACAGCCTATGAGGGAAGGGATAACATCCGCTCTTGCCCACATCATGTCCCCAGTGAAGGGTACGTGCTGAACACTTACAACCTTAAAGTTGAGAGGGGATACTTAAAGACTACTTGAACTGGCCACCATGGGATAGCTTACTTTTTGGAACAGTTGCAAAGTGTACAGCTGGTCACCAGGTTGGACTAGAACATTGTAATGGAACGTAGTCATACCAGCAGCTGGTAGGGACATGCATTTTGGAATTTTTATGAATGCCATAATTCTCTGTTCTGGGAGTTCCACCTAATAGACCCAGACCTACATTATGCTCACCTATTGAAGATGGTTGAGGGCTGGGAGATTTTCAGTCTGGATGTGAACTGCCCTGAATCACAGACTGTGGAGCCAAAGGTTGGGAGTTCAGCTCCTCACTGTGTATCCCAGAAAAAGTAACTCATGTGTCCTTGGGCAAGTTCCACAATCGCAGGGCAACCCCAGAAGGAGGAGATGGGGAAGTGCCTCCAAGTACTCTGTGTCTAGTTGTGGGGTGGGGTGGGGGACCTTGAATGGGTTGCCATAAGTCCAAATGGATTTGACAGCACTCAGTTATTAAGGTCTGTGTCTGGCAGGTGGGATTCCCAGAATGGAGAATATTTGTAGTCCCCAAATCCACAATTCATATCCCTAGCAGCTGGTGCAAGTGTGTTTTACGCATCATGTGGAGGCTGTCGAAGCTCCATGCACCACATGGACACTGTTTTGCACAGTCTTCCTGATACACACTCAAAATATCAATGAAGTTCAAAAAGAAGGAAGGAAAATGGCACAGATGTAAAAGACAGGACTCTCTGTGCTCAGTAGGCTGAACAGACACAAGGAATCTTGCCATCCAGAGTTCTTCTCAGCAGCCGTGTGTCTTTCCCCCCCCCAACAATATCTCTGTTTTAGAAGAAGGAACTGTCAGGTCCCTGCTCCAGTGATAAGGACCATGTATAAATATTTGCTATGTAGCCCCACTCTTAGTGATGGCTATGAAATCACAGTGTCAGATTCCTGTGTTAGACATTCATTTTACTTAAGGTATAAGATAAGTTTGGTACTATGAAGGGGGAAGTATTTTGGTGCAGGAAGTTTGCTAGAGAAGGTTGTAGGGAAAGCTTGAAGGAAGCGTCACATTTTCTAATAGCATAACTGGGTGGATTGTAAGGTGTTCTTGTTTTTGATTTATCCTAAGCATCTCTGTTGAAGTCAAGTGTGATTTACTTTAATGTCAAAAGTGGTGATGATTAATTTAACAGCCGGTGCCTCTAACCTGAGTAACAGGAGATTTGGAACACCACTGGGGAAGCTGTGATGACCCTCATTCAAGGACCATCGTGCCGTTTACAGGTCCTTCTCTTTCCCTTTGCTGTAATGAAAACAGCTTCCATCCATAGCCTATGGTGATCAGGTTGGCAGTGTCAAGTAATTAAATGAGCAGTTGCATCACAGCTCAGAGGGCCTGCAGAATCAGGGTGTTTTAATCAAATCTGGAGAGCCAATTAATAAAAAGCATGTCACCCTTTAAGGATGCTTCGTGCTATCAGATTAAGAAAAGTGTGGATTACGGGTAGCATTTGGAAGGGGCAGAGGGCCTTGCAAGTCTACCAGGACTCTCTTAAGAGTCTCCTCAATTAGCTATCCAGTGACAGGGTGAAAAAAACCCAAACAATTTCATTGCTTTGAAATGTCAAATAATCTATTTTTTTAAAAAATTAAATCTTGATCAATTTGATTTAAATCAACCCAACCTGCTTCGTGGCGATCGTAACCATTTGATAGAGAATTAGAAACGCTGATGCCTGAATGAGCATGTGCCTTGTCTGACTCACTGTTCAGGACTCATCTTGGACGTCTGTCTTTGCCATGACTCCAGTGCTGGAAAAACTCTCACTTCTGAGCTTCTCAGATAACACTTAGTAATTAGCATAAATCTGCTTTCATTCTCCTTGCAGTCATGAGACGAAATCTGTTTACAAGTCTGTTCAGTGGAACCTAGTTTGTAAAAACCTGGCCTGAGAGTCTGTGAGGTGGTGGAGATGCCGCACAACATAGCTGACAGGTAGATGACTGAGCTGCATGCCTACATCAAGGGCTCCCTAGAAGTGAAAGTAAGCCTGCAAAGTATGTCCGAGAGGGATTGCAAAGCCTATTAATGTGGAATGTAGAGCATGTCCATCTGCTTAAGAGCTGTTGTGGGGGCTGGGGGGGGGAGGCTGGCACTCATGCTTTCCATGTGGAACATCCCCCAAAGTCAATCTTTGGCATCTCCATGTACGACTAGGAAAATATTCTGCCGGAAACTCTGGAAGCTGATGGCCAGTCAGTGTTGACAGTGCTGGAGTTAGGTGAAACAATGGTCTGGCTCAGGAAATACACGATCCCTCAAACATTTCTGCTCCGCTTCTAATTTTATCAGCAGAAACCTTTGTTGTGTGCACACAATAGTTTTGTTTCTTTTTAGCTAACTCTCATTTCATGTGGTTGAGTTGTTTTCTATGGAAACAATTCTGATTGTGCAGTTTACGAACATTTTATCGTTGATGAGATGCCTGGGTAACGGGGTGCTAGAATGAAAAAAGATGAAGCTGCTCTTTTGGCACGCCACGGCAGGCAGAACCATCCTTTCCCATTCATCTTCTTATCCTAGAAGGGGAGATTTCGTCTAGAGTACCTGGATATTGCTGTACTGATGGGAAGCATCTCAAAGTTGTGTCCTGACTCACCTGGAGAATACTAGGTTGAGGAGGGTGACACCTGGAGAAATCTGGCCTCTTCCTTCCGTATAGAGCAGGCATGTCCAAATTTCGGCCCTCCAGGTGTTTTGGACCACAACTCCCACAGTCCTTTGCCATTGGCAAGCTAAGCTTAGAATTCTGGGAGTTGTGGTGCAAAACATCAGGAGGACCGAAGTTTGGACATGCCTGAATTATAGAGCCTTCATGTGAATGGGAACATCCCATTTCTACACTTACTATTGATCTTGTGAGCAAAGTGAGGCTGGGAAGGGGCATAAAAGGTGCTCCCCTCAAAATGGGTTGATAAACCCGGTCAGTATAATGGCTCAATAAGGTATACTTTCTGTCTGTGTGCACTCGGATAGTCTAATGAAGGCCCTGCAGTGTCAGCTTTTGGCCTTGAAAGTGCATTTTCTGTACATTCTTATTCAAAGCCTCAGAGAGGAGCAATTTACAATCTGGGTAATTCTGTTCTGGGATTTTCCTCCTTGGACTGTGATTGATCTTTTTCTCATCCAAGCCTCTGCTTCTGTAATTATTCTCTTGTGGATATTGGCCCAGGCATATTCTCCCAGGATTCGCACATGAAAGATTGATATTAAGTATTCAAATTAGGCATATTTCTTAAGTGCCGGATTGCCAGGAAACCAAGGTTTCATCTCATACTCTTGCCGGGTATTGAAACAGGAAAGATCAGTGGGAGACAAGAATTGTCAAGTTTGCTGCATGGAGGAACACAGATTTGTGGTAGAATAATGCCATTGAGGCTGTGTTTTGGGTCCTGGGTAATGCATACACGCCATTAACTGTGTTACATGAAAGAAGGCCTGTAGATCATTTACAGGTTACATACGTAGGCAAGCAGGTGGTCATAAAGAAGGGTTTTTGGTGGAATTTAGGGCTCAGATCTGGTATTGGGGTTTTAATGGTTGTAGTACTTTGTTTGACTTTGAACCATTGACAGAAAGTCTTGAAGGGACTGATCAAGGAACAGGCGCAGTAACTTCCGTGTTAGCTTCAGGAGGGATTGTGGAGATTGCCAGCTTCCCAAAGCTGCCTTTTGAATTGTGTGGAGCAGATATACACACTGTGTACCCTCTACAGAAAAATGGCTCTGCAATTGATATGGGAAGAGAGTAATTTCACATATCCTGGCAGATGCCTTATGCATCTCCTGTAGATATCTGCTGTGGAATTGGGCTATTTTTCTAGTACCCCCAAATCTGTTCTTGTGCCATGTCCAGTGTGTACGCACTGGTACATGAGGCACAGGATAATAGTATTAAACAAACTCTCCTTCTTTGTGTTCCCTGTGGAATGCCTGCACACATCATCCACATTGCATGACTGAGGATGTTGTGAAAATCAGAAGTCAGTCACTCATTCTCAACATGATTCACCTCACAGTGCCATTTGCATATCCAGATGTAGGTATTGTTTGCAGACATTTAACTAAAACACACACACACACAACACAATGGGACCCTGTACTTGTTTGGACAATCCTGTTACGTGACAAGAATAGGGTATCTCTGTTAAATAGTCATTATGGTATAGTGAGTAAAGACTTCTTGTTTGATGAGTCAAAGTTCAGAGTAAGTTCTAAGATTAGTTCAACAACAGAACCAGTTAACTAGAATTGGTGGGGAGGCCTCTCTCATACTGGAGGTCTTCAAGCAGGGACCGTTGCTGGAGTAGCACATGGGAAATCAAGTCCTCACTGAGCCATGAAATTCTCTAGGTGAACGTGAACAAGTCTTTCTCAGCCTGATCTAAATCAGAGAGTTGTTGTGAGGCTACAGGTAGCACAGGCATGGATGCTATTTTGACCTCACTGGCAGGAAAGTAGCATGTCAGTGAAACCAACGAACAAATCAACCAGTCAATCTGCTCTGTCTCTGGATTTCCTTCAATAAGCAGAAGATTGAGTGGTCAATATGTCTCTTCCAGTTCTATCATTATAATAAGCATAAAGAAACATAGATGACTCTGGTATACTTTGAGGAAGTAGGACAGTGATGGCGGATATTGAGATGCTCTGTCTTTCTTGTTGACAAGTCAACTGATGCATTGCCATGAGATCTGATCTCTTGATCTGTAATAAAGGAATATATATTGCTGCGGGTGCATGTTTGGGAAAAAGGCTTCATGCTGATCTAGGAGTTGATTGAGCCTCTCTTAGCCTTGTGTGTCACACATCCTGGAGGATCTTCGTGCCTAGAACAGGTTCAGCTTGCCTTTCAGTCCCACTCATCCTGTCCTCCTGCTGTGTCCCTCCTCCTCCTCCTCCTCCTCCTCCTCCTCCTCCTCCTCCTCCTTCAAAAGAGCTACAGCAGTGTTTGCTTCTTAGCAGATGTTCAAAGAGACAGCTCGGTGTTGGGGTCTGTAGCCCCAGTGCTTAATTTCCTAGACACAGGGTTGCCTCTGGGGACTACAGAGGGACTTGAAAGCACAAGAACAGGCCTGCGCCTTCCTCTCCCCCACCCCCAACTCTGATCACCAGCCTCAAAGAAATAGCAGGGCGCCTCAGATCATTAACACCGGGCTTAGACAGAGCCTTGGGCATTGACCTATATTTTGTTGACCCTTTCATGCCTGCTGTTGGTGTTTGGGTTTTTAATGTGGTGATAGCAAGGAATGGAGGTCTGGGGAAATCATTTTAATCCCCAATCAAAGCAAGCCTCCTGTTCTGATTCTTTCCTCCCTTGCTGCACAGTCTGCATTGGAACAGCAGGGGCTCTTGAGATTTATCAGACCTTTGCAATCACTCCCGCCTCTCTCACCCATTCAGATGGACACTTAAGTCTAAAAAGTTCGTGGTTTGCATTGCCTGTATCTAACCTTCTTTTCTGTTCACCGCTGGTTTTAACCATTTAGTAACTTTAGTATAAACTGCTCTACTGGGGTGGCATCTCTGAAACCAGTTCCATAGTGTCCTAATTGTTCTAGGCAAAAATCAAAGAAAAACAAAACAAACAAAACACACAAAACATGTGGCACCTTAAAGAATAACTTTCATATTTTAATGTAACATTTTTGTGGACACATCCACTTCAGATATATAGCAGCAGAATGAGGTATGCAATATAATATGTAATGGAATATACTTTTCATACCAAATATGCATTGGCTGCGGTATGTAGGTGTATTTGCATGCAAGCTCGGTTGTAAATTCCTATAGAGACAGAGCTGGGGTGAGAGCTGGGTCCTGGAATTCTTGCACAGACTAACACGGCTACCCTCTCCAAAACTTCTAATTATTCTAGGTTTCTCCAGTTTTAGTGCAACTGCTTGCTGCTTCGTTCTACACCACCCTTTGCATAGCAGTGATCAACTTATGACTTGTAACACATAGTGTTAGGGTGCAAGGGAAGAAGTTACTACCATAAATTCCAGAACTGACAATGTGTTATTTCTTCTTGTGATCAGCTTGTTGTATGGTTCCTGTACAGCTTTCAGCTGGATTTGGAAACAAGCAAGGAAAAAGCTCACTTTATTCAATGCCGGTCTTCACAGTGGCAGTGGCAGTAGTGGGTTTTGACAGGGACAGGACTGTTTTCAATAGCTGGCCATCTCATTCCACAATTGCAGACTTCCAGGCCATCATCAAAGGAGCTACACCAACACAGTAATGATTCCCAGGGGACAAGAATGTTTAGAAGGTAACGTCTGGTAGCCACCGTTCTTCCTTCTCTGAGCAACACTGTGTGATGACATAAGTTTAATTAGGGGGAAAGTAGCGGAGAACCATAGCCATCTGCAGTCCAGAGGAATGGCACTAAAGCACAATATAGTGTTAATCTCTAGTATATTACCCATTTGTCAGACTGCCTGTATGCTGATGTATGAGAATAAGATGGAAGAATCAAAGAGCCATTTTAGTTTACCTGTTATTCTTTTCAGTGTGGAAGAAGAGGAAGGCGATGGGCTTCCAGTTGATAAGGACTGTCCTTGTTTTCCAGGTGACTCGTGTGCCAGTGGAGAGCTGTGAGCAGTATACCACCTGTGCGCTATGTCTAGGTTCCAGAGACCCACACTGTGGCTGGTGTGTCCTGCATAATGTGTAAGTATGCAGAATTCTTCTTTTGCACTTCACATATTTTTAGTGATCTGACAGAACTGCCCAGTACAGTCAAGGACTCCTCTATTTTTACCTCTTGAATGATTAGTAGAGATATAAAATTTCTGGAACTTTGGAAAAAAGTTGTGGGGGGGGACCTGTATTTCCCACACACACATACTTTTTTCCATTCTCCCCCCAAAGTTTCTTTTTTTCATGGCTTCCCAATTTCCAGAAATTTTACATCTCAGATGATTAGCTCATCAATTCTGTTACTAAGACACTTTTCTACTACCACTATTGTACATAGTGGAGAAGACTCAACTGACACAGTTGTTGCCCTTCGTAGTCTGCCTGACATACTTAAGATACTGCTTGAGCAATAAGAGGAGAAAAACAATTCAGGCATAGCAAGCGGTATGGCTGAAGGCACAGAGCCGTGAGTACGCTAAAGGGAACCATGAGGCTTGACAGCGGTTGAACTTGTTTATTAATCATGATGCCGAGAATCAAGGGCAGTAGGCCACTACATGCCACCTGCCAAAGTGCAGCAGTAAACAGTTCATGGCTCCTTCTTTTCCTAACCTATTTCGCGCTGCCTGGAGACATCTGGATAACAGCCATATGGAGCATGTTTTGCTTCATATGGAATCATGTTCTTTAGATTTTTGCCTCTGCTGGGCAAATCGTTAGGTGGTTTTTCTGCTGGGAAATCACTAGGCGATTTTAAGCCACCTGGAATGTATAGATAATAATGATGATCACTTTCAGGGTCAGCTTTGTTGGGTGTACTGGGGGTGGGAGGAGCCTATGGTCCTCCAGATGTTTGGGACAAGAGCTCATATAGTGGTCCGTTACCTTTGGCCCTGCTGAATAAAGCTGATGGGAGTTATAGGTCAAAGCATCTGGAAGACCAAAGGTTTGGAACCTCAGTGTACTGTAAATTGAAAGCTGGAAAGGCAGCGAGGTTTATGTGATGAGTTATAGATATGATATAGTTTTTAAAGGGAGATTATTACTTGTGCAAAATATGTCATGGTCCAGATGACATGCTATATGTCTCCTCCATAGAAGAAGTATCATTCCTCCCACATTTGACTCTTGGCCTGGCTATACTATAAGTGGACTGTTAGTACTCTTGTTAGAACACCAGATGGATGTAATGTTCATAGGATGCAATGAAGTTCTCTTCCCATTTCCATCCCGACTTCTTCCTTCTCATCTGCTGCCACTTTGCCAATTGTACATACTGGCGAGTCTTCTAAGGCTGCCTTCCACTCCCACTCCCGAGGTTGCAGCTACTCCCATTGTTCTTTTTTCCTTTGTCTCTCTTAAGAGATGTGCTGCTGGTGAATTAACTACTTTAGCGGAGTGAATAGTCTGGATGCTCTGGTTGAGGTCTGTTGTGCTTATCCAGCCCTGACGGTCTTGCCTTCAAAAGGGACAAAAACCAAGCCAGCTCCGCAGATTTCCCTCTGACCCTCCTGGTGACTAATGTCTCTGTCCACTGTAGCTGCCTGCGGGCAATCTTCTACTGAGCTGTGCTGAGTGTGTATATAAAGCTGGCATAGTGAGGAACAGAGAAAGGAGTTGGCTAGCAAGTTTCCTCTACTTTGGGTCAAGCGGGGAGATGTCCAGTGTACATTCTTAGTTGGCTGTTGTCTCTGCAATCCATGCTATGTGTCACGGAGCTGAATGGTGGCAGCCTGCTCTCAGTTGCCGGTTGTCAGATGCACTCAGGGTTCTGCATGCCTGAAGATTAAAATTGTGGCATCCTGTCATGTCCTGAAAAGTGGCAGCAGCAAACCCTTCCTCTGCGGCATAGATTAACCCTTACTATGTTGCCAAAAGAGATGCTCACTGCTCTGGGGCCACTTGCCTTGTGTATTTTGAGAGGGCAATATTTTAGCAGGGGGTTCTTAAAAAATAATTAAGTATGAGTTATCTTGAACTCATAGCATGATGCAAAATGACAGAGAGCCTGGAAAGATATTTACACTCATATGGGATCGTGAGGGTCTATCAGTTCTTGGGGGTGAGAGCATCTAATCTTTGCCTGTACTTCAGAAAGAACATGTTTAAATCTCCTTTAAATGAAGTCCTACATCATGGCATAAAATGCTCAGCCTTGTTGGTGGTTTCCACCTATGGTGGCTTCACAGTACCTAGCTATAGATGCTGAACTACTTTGTGTATGTTTCAGTGAGAGAGAAGTTTTAGTCTACTAGGGGTTATTCCTTTTGACAGTGGCTCTGATCGGGCATGGGGCAGAGGCTATTGTCCTTTGTGGCTGCTGGCCCAGGAGAATCTGGTACACTGGCAGAATCTGTGGGCATGAGGATCATTACCTAAAACATCATTATCTTAAAAATGCAGAGTTGGAAAGGACCCTATGGATGAAATAAAAGAAATGCTTCTGTTTAAACTTCAGTGAAACCATGTGGGGAGAGATACTGTATCTCTAAATATTATGCTCCATGCAGGGCTCTTTTCTGAAGACCATGTGCCTCCTCCACTCTTTAATTTCCTGCTAGCAGTCTAATCCGGCCTATAATCCAGCCAGTAGACTCCCATATGGGAACAGAATGGCAGCATAAAAGGCAAGAAATGAAATGTCAACAAAAGAGGGGAGGGGACTGTCCCCTTGGGTTTAGGGGGAAAACCTCTTAGAAGCTGCAGAGCTCTGACTGTTTAACCATGTGGAGCATTTTAATTAAACTCCAAGACATCTCTTTCCCTGCAGCCTATTAGGGAAGATGGGAGGGATGCAAAGGTGGCTCAGGAACTCCCCGGCAGGATGTCAAACTGGCACTTGCTCAAGAGATAAATCGCTGAGATGACGGGGACCTTGAGAGGTGCATGTGTATCTGCTTTTCTATATTGCCCTCTGCTTAATTAAAATGCTTTATGTAATGAAATAATGTTATCGCAGATGCAGAGTGGAGAAGCAAAGGAAACTCATTAAATAGAGGCTGAAACCTGGGTAGAGGAGTGCTCAGGGGATGAGGGATGACTGCCCTGGTGACATGCCCGCCTGTATTTGGAGCGGCTTCTGAAGAATCTGGAGAGCAAATTACTCTAACATGAGCCCATACAATGAAAGGAATCGTAAAGCAGCGTTTTGTTTAAGATAGGAGAAAAGCCAGGGATTTAGTGCATTAGCAGATACACCATGTTCTGTGCTGTTGCAACACACTGACATAGATAGCATAGTCAGTCCTGTTGTTGTCATAGAAAATTGCACTAGAGCAGAACTATTGAATTAATGGGGGACTTAGTAGTCCATAGGTTTAACTTATTTCAATGGGTCTGCGACTTAAGTGAAGTAAGTTGCAGTTAGAGTAGGCTTGTTTGACTCAGTGGAACCTACAGAGGTGTTGACATGCTAAATCCCCCTTGATTTGGTGGGAACACTGCAGTGTGATTTATTACACTAAGCAACAGGATTTGGGCCATTGATTTGAAGAAGGGTTTCACTCAGCTAAACAAATTTCCCCTTGAAGTCAGTTTGCGTGCCAACAGGTGAAGCAGAAATCAGTCAGTTGATCACTAAATCACAGAGGGAAGCAAAGGAGCAAAGCGAATTCTCTGCAGATTATTCCCGCTGAATGTTGCAATGCAACAAAAATGCCTCAGCTTGTTCATAGTCAAAGTCCTTCATAATCGCAATGGATGTTGTCTTCTGCTTTCCTTCAGCTGCTCACGAAAGGACCGGTGTGAACGAGCGGATGAGCTTCAGCGTTTTGCGTCAGATCTACGGCAATGTGTCCAGGTCACTGTCCAGCCCAAAAACATCTCGGTCACCATGTCAGAAGTCCCGGTAGGTCAATGAGCCTTGAATCTTTAACAGACCTCCTGTTTTTCATAATCAAACTTTTTTTCATTCAGAAAGGTGAAGCATTAAGGAGCTGTCAGGGATGGGTCGGCAGAGTGCAGTATGTGGCTTTCCCCATATTTGATTGTTTGTCTTAATGGATCTCTCAGCACATGTTTGCTGATTTACTTACTTGTTTATTTTTAATATCTCAGCTCGTTCTGCAGGCCTGGAATGTCCCCGATCTCTCAGCCGGTGTGAATTGCTCATTTGAAGATTTTACAGAATCGGAAAGTCGCATTGAAGATGGGAGAATCTATTGTAGTTCTCCTTCTGCAAGAGATGTGATCCCTATTACTCGGGGGCGAGGTGAGTTTGGAACTTTTCTCAGGCTGTGTCGGCTGAGTGCTGAACAAACATTCTGTGCAGTGGCATTTTTTATTATAGACTTTAGCGGATATGGACGTTCAAGCACATATCTGAGTTAAAATAATAGCTGGGCTAGTCTGGGCAGTTCATTTGTTGCCTTGATATTGTGGATTATCCAGTTTATTTTACACACAGTTTGCTGCTTCTTGGTTGCTGTGGGAAAGCTGCTTCTACCAGACTTTTATTTAGTTTAGGGGGGATTGTTCATGTCCTGTAATACTGAGGAAGAGCTTCTGAGTTACTGATACCTTAGGGTGTATTTCTCCATGCGTTGGTGTAGAATCATAACAGACCTTGAGACCTTGCATAGTGAGCTGGTGGAAAAAAATGGCTGTGGCACCTGGAGTGGTAGTCTGATTCCCCACTGTACCGTGCACCAGAAGAACCAGCTGATGTGGTCCTGGACAAGATGCATGGTTCCTAGGTGCCTGTATAAGAAGGGAATGATCAACCGCTTCTGAGTACTCTGAACCTGAAACATTCTGAAACAGGTTGCCTTATAACAACAGCAACAACAGCAACAACAACAACAACAACAAACAGCGTCATAATGTAGTTGCTCAAATGGTCCACTGGAATTTGTGTCAGAACTATCATCTGCCCGTAGCAAAGAACTGGTGGGATCATAAGCCTGAAAAAGTAATTGAAAATGAGCATGCAAAATTACTTTGGGACTTCCGAATGCAGACAGACAGGATTTTGGAGCATAATACCCCAGATATTGTGATTGTGGAGAAGAAAAAAGTGTGGATCATTGATGTTGCTATACCAGGTGATAGTAGAGTCACCAAGAAACAACTTGAAAAAATTACCTGATATCAGGATCTGAAAATTGAACTTCAGAGACTCTGGCATAAACCGGTACAGGTGGTCCCAGTGGTAATTGGCACACTGGGTGTGGTGACTAAAGAGCTAAACAAGTATTTGGAAGAAATAGGAGTTGACAAAGTCACCAACATTTTATATTTTCCATATAAGAAGAGGCAATGTATTGGTCAGTTGAAGAGTGAAATTTTACCTAGAACATTTCCGTAAGGTATGACGCAAGAAGCTGAAGAACGATCCATTGAACAGATAGGAAGATCAGCTCTGCCACATTGTTAGAGTAAGGTCTCATGTTTTACTTGTGTTAAGCTTTTACTGATGCATTATTGCCTCACATCTCCTGTCTTTCTGTCTTTTATGCCCTCAGACTGTCATTTATTTAATAATTATTTCCTCCTAAATATGGCTGGACCGTACAAACATTCCGAATAGGCTCCTTCCTTATATTTAGTGGTGGATTATCTTTTAAACAACAACAGTTACCAAGTTTCACACTCTCTGATTTTGCGCTAGGACAAATCCTTTATCCTCTGCATCCTTTTGGCCATCCAGAAGGCAGGCTGGGTAGATAGCTGCACGTGCCCTTTGTCAGTTGCTGCTTTTGTCATTTTGTTTGGATTCATTTGGGGCTGTCTCTCGGTTCCAGTCAAAGCCACGGCAGGGCTTTGCTCATTCATAAGTGGCTAAACCATGCATTCTGTTTTCTCAGATGCTTGCGCAGCAGATGTACTCCACATATGATTTATGGGCCTGCTTTCTTCTGTTCTAGGCGATAAGCGAGTGGTAAAGCTCTACCTCAAATCTAAGGAAACAGGGAAGAAGTTTGCCGCGGTGGATTTTGTCTTTTACAACTGCAGCGTTCATCAATCGTAAGTGACACAAAACACCCACTTTTCCCCCAAGGTTTCTGAGCTTATTCTGGGGAAAGGCTGTGAATAACATGTGGCAGGCAGAGGCAAACCAGGGGATGGCACACAACAAATGCATACAGGACCAGACTTTATTCAAGGATTCTGTGCTCTCTGGAGGCTTGAGCAAGGCTATCTTATTTCCAGTAAAACTCTGCTTTAATTGTGCTAAGAAATTGTTCATGTATCAGAACTCACATCATGTGTTCCTCTACTACTGGCATAAGGATTGGGTTTAGTCAGGAACATCATGTGTTAGTTCTGTGCACCTTGCTCTGTGTTTGTATTGAGGCTTTGTATATGGTTGATCAATCAGATATATAAAAAAGTATTCTGCTGATATACCACCCCATACCACTTCAAGTAGTCACTGGGCGGTTTACAGTTTTAATTACAGTATGCAGGCTACACTCATTTTACCGACCTTGGACAGATGGAAGGCTGAGTTAACCACGAACTGATTACCTGGGAATGAACCCTAGGTCGTGAGCACAGTTTTAGCTGCAGTACAGGCATTTAACCACTGTGCCACGAGGCTCCTATGTCAGCATAATTTGGTCTGGAGAACTTTTATCAAGGTTTGCTGACTGATGTAAAAAAAAATGGCTAACCCAGATAGCATCGCTGACAGTGACCCTAGAGATCAGCTGCCAGTCAGAATAGATGATGCTCCCAGGTGGACAAAGACTTTGGCCAGGGATATGGCAGCTTCCTTTCCTCCCTGTGCAGGTGTGAGTTTATGACTGGCAGCACAGCTGGATACCAGTGCATCTATTACAAGGGTACATTCACGTATAGCTTGAGTAGAGCTCACTGGTATCTGCCACATTCGGAATTGGAATCACATTTTGGTACAGATTGCATTTTAAGCTAAATAGGTATTAGAGAATGGAAGGCTATTTAAACAAAGTTATAGATCTTCCAATACACTCACTCTGTAGACGCTTGTGGAAGAGCACTGCTGTCACAGAAGTGAAAAGCATAATAGGGCAGAGTGGATTCTGCTGCCTGGAAGGAAGCATTTACTGCCTGAGAGTGTTTGGTAGCAGGATGGGACAGTAAAATAAGAAAGTGTGCTATTATTATTATTATTATTATTATTATTATTATTATTATTATTATTATTATTATTATTATTATTATTATTATTATTATTATTATTATTATTATTATTATTATTATGCAAGAGTTCCTCCAAATAAAATAAACAAGGGGTCGCTTTCACTCTTTAGCATCTGCTTTCAGTGTGCATCTTGACGTGCTAGGATTTACTGTGTTTCATTCAGAATGTCCCTATGCTATGATCTTTAACAGAAAGGATTTTCATGTGACAAGTGACAATTCTGAATCTATCCATCAAATACTGATAAAGCTGAATGGCTTAGGGGGATTTTTGGCTCTGGAAAGCTCCACTTTCATCCCACCTTCCTATAGGAAGGGAAACTGATGAACTAAAAACCTACCATTGTCAAAGTATACGAGATCCTTAGAGTCTTTACTCAATCGTTGTCCCTTAACATGTTTGAGAGGCCATGTCAGGAGGCTGAAAGTGTGGGTTACACACAGTGCTGCTTAAAAGTCATTCTGTGGGATCATAAGGAACAGCTGAAGGGTGATTTGGATGGAGGTCATTCAGTCTAGCTCTCTGATGAAAATTTGGAGACTACAGTTTCCCTGGTGGATAACTATTCACCTCTGGTCTGTATTTCCAGGAAAAGAGAATCTACCACTTCTAGAAGCAGGCAATTTAATTTATTAGCTATATTTTCTATGAACTCTGCTTACCATTAAGAATGTTTGCATAATGTGTAGCCAAACTCTAGTTCTGGGCCAATTTTCACCCAACAGTTCTATTCTGGAGCTGTAGAGAAGAGAAGAGAAAGGTGGGAACACTCCGGGAACTTGAAAAAAGCCTTCACTTTTCCCCTTATACCTGTCGTCTTTTCTGTTGTTGGCAAATTATGCCCAGTTCATTTGACGGTTCTTCCTGGGGTGGGATGTCAAGCCCCTTTACCTAGAACTGTTGCTCTGTTCTAGGTGACCTCTGAACCAGTGTCCTTGCAGACAGTCTGCTAACAACAACAGGATAAATGTGTCTAACTAGCAACTTTGTTAAGACTAAGTCTAAAGTATGTGTGTGTGTGGGGGGGGGAGCTGTTAAGACTCACCGATGTTGTCCTTGCTCACAACTGCAGTAAGACAGGGGCAAACTGGCCACAAATTACATCATCTGCTGAAGACTGGTAGACCAGCCCCACTGCTATCAGGGAATGAAAGCGCTGGACTAGGAAACAGTACAAGGCCATATAAACACCTTATTGGGAGATAAGTTGAGAGAGGCGGAAGAGAGCCTGGTGCCACAGATGATGGCAATAGATAGACGAGATCTGCATAAGGAGAAAGAGTCTAGACTGGAACGGTGCTCAGCAAGGGTAGGCAATAGAAGGCAGTCTTGGCTATTCATACAGCCTGGCCAAGACTTCTCTTCTGCGTCCCGTTTTAATGTTAAACTATAGTTTGGTGTCCTATGTGAACAAAGTTGTGTGTCCAAGTATAGCCAAGCGAGCAATGTGTAATTCCAGTTAGCAGTATGCCGGCCTGGAAAGATTCGCAGGGAGAAGAAGTTGGTAATAAAACAATTAGAAGGATAGTCTAAACCCGCGTGGCATAAAATACACTCAAAAGCAATTCTTCTAAAAGGCTGGTGTTTTAAATGTTTGAGAAAGAGAGAGCAATGGAAAAAGCTGCTCGTATTCCCACATGTGCAAAGAGAGCTGCCATGAAATTGTTTGCTTCAGTATAAGAGCCTGCTGTCGAAGGGAAGGCAAGCCTGCCTGCACTTGTTTGATTGGAAAATGCCTGTATCCAGGAGGAGGTACCCCAGGGTATCAACACTGGACAGCGGGAAGATGCTGTCAGGTCTCTGATCTGAAGAGCCGAGTCTGAAATATGCACAAAGGAAGGTTCTCTCCAGGCCTCTCCTGACAGGAAAGCAGTGCCAAGCCGGCAGCTGGGAAATCAGTACCGCCTGCTGTTACTCCAGAGACCAGATCTCAGCTGGTTGGAGGGGGGGGGGATGATGATGATGACGGGGAGGAAAGGAAGACTTTCTTGCTCACCTTGATATTTTTTTCTCAGAGCTTTTTCTCTCACTCTCTTTCATGTATGCATGATTTCAACAATTTTAAGATCAGTTTCGGCACAGGCACGGCACATACCTAGACCCTATATGTGCACACACAAATGCAAATGTGATTTTTAATTTTTTTTATTTACACACAACAGAAGCAAATAAAACAAGACAAACATTCCAGTGACCAGAATAATAAAACAAAAGGGGGAAAAGGAAAATAAAACTTAGAAGTGAAGATACAAACAAAAGCTGTAGTGGACACACCCTGTCCACTTGTCTACTACTAATACTGTGTTACTGAAAGCTGTGTTACACTCATGAGGTGTGCATGTCTTTTTTACTTGCTTTTTAAACAATAACCTCCTGGTGGTATCTTGTTTGTTATAAAAGGACACAATGGAGAGATGTCTGATTCTCTCTCCTCCCACCCCACCTCCAACACTTTTTAATAGAAAGTAATATATGCATTGCACAAACAGCAAAATAACCTGCATCAAAGAACAATTATGAATTATTTCCAGACAGGTTGAATTTTAATTTTAAATGAATTGATTTTTTTAAAAAAACAGATGTGGTTATATTAATATTTATAAAATTATGCTGGTTATTTATGGGTCTTTTTATTTCCTTTTGTTTGTCCTCTGCTATCACCTGCCTTTAGCAATGTTCATAAAGGAAGACCAATCAAGCAACATCAATTCAAAAAGAAAGTGGTGGTGGGGAGAAACAAATATTTGTTATCATGCGTTGTATCATGTGTTGTATGTAATTTTTTTTCAATGTGCCTGGATTTCTGTTCTATCTGCAACAATTTAGCTCGCCTCTTGCTAACATGGCTTATTTAGGGAAAGAGTTTGTTCTGACCTAGCATTTTCCACTAATGCCAATTGCTTTATTTTATATTTTCTAATATCCCAGAGAGCATGCTCTGTTTCTTAACCTATGCTTTTCACTTCTCTTTCACTTTGTTAATCTCCATTAGGCTTGCAAACTCTGCAGCATATATTAGCTAGTTTTCCAAACAAGCAAGCAAGCAAAAAAATAAAAAGGTCTGGCTTTAGGTCTTGAAGTTAACGTTGTGGAGCAAAATCAGATTCTTACCGATTTTATACGTTGGGTTTTTCATTATCCAGAATCATGTAGCAGAACAAGAATAATGCCATTACTTTAGCAGTAGTGAAGCTGACAGTACTAGAGCCATACATGTAGCACTAAGAAGAACATAAGAAGAGTTGTGGTTAATTGGATCAGAGGTCATCTGGCTTGGCATTCTGTTTCAGGCAGTGGATAACCAGATGTCTCTGGGTACTTGCAAATGTACAGCCTTCTGTTTCTGAATTTCCCGAGCAATTAGCATTTAAAGGTTTAACAATTATCATGGTTAATAGTCACTGGTAGAGATACCCCGTCCATGAACAGCATAGCACTAGGGAGCACATTTTACATAGACTCCGGTACATCCGAGAGAAGATTCACATTGGTTAGTGAGGGTGACCTACAAGTTCTACGTGTCGCCTGCATATGTTTTGACATGCTCAGTTTTCCACTGCTATGCTTTCTTGGCAATCTGCCACAGAAGTATTTTTAATAGTATTTAGATTCTAGAAGGTAGTGTTTCAGTGTCATTGATAGAACACCGGAGGTCCCTGTGACACATTAGTTAAGTGTTAGCTTATCTGTCCCTGTCCATTATCTCAGTTATTTCTCACTGAATATATAAGTACTGTAGCAAGGAATTCAGAAGCATTTCAGACAGTACAGTCTGCTTGTCAAAATCTTAGCCAAAAGAACAAAACAATGTGATTGGCCCAAATACAGGGTTTGGGTCAAAAAATACCGAATCAGTGCTTGCATTTCCCTGAGTGCCAGAAATTTGAGAAGGGAAAATTGGGAAGCCATATTATTTGTAAAACCATGCTTCAGTATATTTAAGGAAACTAGTTTCCTTATTTTTGTAGCTGTTGTGCAGATCTTAGGAGATTTACTGGGACTAGTCAAAAAACAGAAAAGGTACATCCTAATCAGCACGTTGCTGGCCTATGTGTATTGTGTGTGTGTTGACCGACTCTTCATAACTCCCCTTCTCAAAAAAGAGGGCAAGGTGTGTTCCTGTTTATTAAACGTCTCTCTCCTCCCTCATTTGTTTTAGCAGAACTGCTGTTGTGCCTGAATTGCTGCTTCTTTGCAGGGGAAAGCGCCTGTGGTAAACCCACTCAAAGCGGCCTTCGTTGCTAGATGGCTGTAGAGAAATTGAATACATAAACAAATAAATAAAATAAGCTATAGCTTGAATAGTCTAAGATAGTGGTTCTCAACCTGTGGGTCCCCAGATGTTCCTGGACTGCAACTCCCAGAAACCTCTTCCAGCAGAGTGAGTGGTGGAGTCCAGGAACAGCTGGGGACCCACAGGTTGAGAACCACTGATTTGTTTTTCCAGATCTTGGATGTAGGCAGGAGGAGGGGCCAAGCAGGGGAGAAAGGAACGTCCTCTGATAATCAATTCCAACCTTTTGGAAGCCAGTAGTATTGTCAACCAAAAAAAACCAAAATCTAAATGTTTAGCAGGTTTTGTAGGACTAGTCAGGACCTTTGTCTGTATCACCGTGTAAAAAAAGAGCAACAGAAAGATAACCAGTGATTTTTGTGTGTGTATTTGGTATAAAAATACAATCACAAAATAGAAATGGGATTTTTTTTTCCTTTCGTTTTCCGTTAAAGTGTATTGTGTTATGAGGTAATAGTATTCATTTTGGGAGGGACTCCAGTTAAATATTTGTATTCCCTCTTCTCCAGTTATCCTTGGACTCATTTTGTAGGGAAAGCCTGTGGGTTAGGACGATAAATCCCAGTTTGCTTCTGAGCGAGGCTAGTGTTCTTCCTGTGGGGTTTTCTGATCACCATGAATTCTATTTAAGTTACTAAAATCTTGTTGCTTAGTATAGTAAATTGCACTAGAGTAGTTCCATTGAATCAATGGGGATTTGGTGAATCAGTCTCATCAGACATTCCATTGATTCATTGGGCCTTCTCTAATTGCAATTTACTACACAAAGGTCAAAGGAAGTTAATGATCAGTGGAGCCTGTGGAGTGCAACGTATTATGTTAAAAACAACAGGACTTCACCCACTATTGTATGCGGTGGCTTTATTTGGGTGGAGGAGCCACCAGTCTGAGTAGTATGTCACTTTACTCTGAGTGACCTTCAAATAGTTAAGGGGATCCAGAAAAGTCATAGACCATCTCTGTGGTTTATACAGTACAAACTGGAGATCTTCCAGTAAAGCTGGCACGGTAGGTTGACATCAGCTGAAGAACAGCCCTGGTGTGTTTGCAGGAGTTCTTCAGAACCTTGGAGTGTTTGCAAGACAAATATACTTCAAAGCAGAGTAATAGTACAGTGCTAATAAGCACTCTGTCTTTTGGAAGATATAGATGCCTTGTACATTTCCCATTAGGGCTGATTGAAACACAAGGAAATGATATAGATTCCGAATGCTAGCCCCAGTCTCATTCAGACAGATTTCGAAAAAAAAAGGTTAATTCATTAAAGGAGGTAACCACAGCAGAACAGCAAGGAGAGTGTTCTTTTGCGAATTTTGGAAATAGTAATGAGTTTTACATCTGAAGACCATCCAGTGTATCTCAGCGGTCCCCAGCCTTTTTGTTGCCAGGGACTGGTATTGTCTTTGTGTGTGCGTGCATGAAGTGTGCGTGCACACAGCAACACTCCCCCTCTGGTCAGTCACAACAAAAACAGAAATGGTAATGACAGATGGGTGAGGAGGAAAAAAACCCATGCAGATGGTGGTGGTGGTGGTGGTGGTGGTGGTGGTGGTGGTGGTGGTGGTGGTGGTGGTGGTGGGAAGCCTGTATGGCCACGCAGGTGCACAACTTAGAAAGAACCTTGCTGACCACTGAGCAGCCCAGTTCCTGACAGGTGACAGACTAGTAGTGGCCCAAGGACTGGGTGTTGGAGACCTCTGCTGTTTGTCATCGGATTCAAGGGACCAAGCTCTTAAGATTTTCTGAATCAAAGTCAGTACCTGAATTTTGCTTGGAAGAATTCTGGTTTCTTGACGCCCCATGTGCCTCTTTCCAGCAACCATCAGGAGACAAGCTAAATTATTGTGCAGCAGCTTAAGTCTAACACTTTATAAACACACTGTAATGGTCCAGACTTAAGTGTCCCAAAGCTATGTTGTACATCCTAGACAAACGTAAGTGCCATTGAATAGTCTTGGGGGGGGGGGAGAGAGCTAAAGAGCTGCTTAATATTCTCTACTTAAATCAGAGGTTTTTTCCATTACTTCTGTTTTACTGTCTATATTGTTAAACAATTTGCATGTATGGATAGAGCCTTTTGGAAGGCAATTATAGAAAAAGGCTACATTTCACAGTAATTTTGCAGATTCAGATTGCTTTGGATGCTCTTCTCATCAAGGGAGGTATGGTAGTTCCATGGTAGAAAGTACATATTGTGTATTTTGGGTCCATTCATTGACCACTGCAGCTTAAAAGCTTGCACTGAAAATGATGAAAAAATCTCTGCACCCATGGAGAACCACTAGATAATAATGGACTTGTTGAGACAATTAGGTTCAACGAGGAAAGAGATAGTTATCTGAGTCTTAACCTTTTAAAAACATTCTTGATTCTTTTTCTTTTTGCCTCATATTATCCTTTGAAGACTAAGTCGTTTAGTTTGAGCAGTTAAAATAAAGGATAAATACTTGCCCCACCCAGATAAGTACAAAGCAGGTTTTGTTATCATTTTTCTGACTTCTGATGTCTAGGATACCTTGTGGAAGAGAGAAGATACTGCAGCAGGGAGCAGAAACTTAGCAATAGTGTCTTTCCTCTAAGCTGTCTCAGTTATTAGTGGGATGGGAAGGCTTTTAAATCCCTATTCCTAAGTATCCTATGTCTAGAGCAGTGATGGTAAACCTTTTAGAGACCGAGTGCCCAAGCTGCCATTCAAAATCCACTAATTTTTTCACAACATGGCAATCCAGCAATTTAAACTGAATACAGGTGGCTGTGAAAGGGCAGTGTCGGGTGCCCACAGAAAGGGCTCTGAGTGCCACCTTTGGCACCCGTGCCATAGGTTTGCCAACCCTGGTCTAGAGGATGGTTTTACAGTTTAATTTTATGAATGGGCTTGTGTGTTGCTGTATGCTGAGCTTGTCAATATTTTCTGTACTCTTTGAAGTAGAGGGATGGGGGAAGAACCGCCCTCTTGCCTCGCATTGTGCTTTGAGTAGGGGACTTGATCTGATGCAGTGCTAGGAATTAGACTCCTATCACACCTCTCAATGGGGATTATCCACTTGCCACCAAAGCATTGTTGCCTCTTGACAGGGTTGCCCCACAAGACGTTAGTCGGGGCCAGACTTATGCTACATCTGTGAAGCTGGTGAAAAATGATCTAACCCAGTGTTAAAAACTGCAGGAAGGAAAAGAAACAGCAGTCCGGTTTTAAGCATGGAGTGGCACGCAACATTTTGTAAAGGCTGTTATGAAAGGGGTTTTCCCCCATGTGATGGGGGTGTGAGGATCATATGGTGCCTTCCTAGGAGCAACCAAGTTGTCTGTGATGCTTATGGAACAAAGTAAAAGGCAGCAAGCAGCCAAGGTTTAATCTGGGGTGGGGGTGGAGTGTTGTGATGGGAATGGTGTGGGGGTTGTCATTTTTATAGATTGCAGCTCACACTAAACCAAGCGGAATTTGATTGTGCGACAGAGGCTTATGCATCTTGCTCGAAAGATAAAATATTTTTCCAAAGGAATTTCTCCCTAATGAGATTATCTCACAGGTTGCTTCCACCCTAAATTTGTTTGCATCAAGTGGCAGAATTGGTTTGTAAGAGCAAATTAATTCCGACCAATATAATTTAGCTTGCAGAGGGCCAAGATGTAGCAGTTTTCTGGAGGTTTCCTTATATATCTCTCTTTGTGCAAAATGAATCATGTTACTATTATTTCATGGTGTCACCTACTTTTAATTCTAAATTTTGGCTGTTTGGTTATTACGGCTGATTATTATTGGGGGTGGTCCTTTTATCTTAAAGCTGGGGCATACTGGGAAGATGATACTTGACAAGAGAGGTCAGGTGGAACATTCTAATACAGCAGAATTATCTAATTGCATCAGGTAAGGAAGATTAATCAAACCCAGTCTTCTGTTTCCATCAGAAGCCAGCAAGCTTTATCTGGGCAACGTCTGTGATAGCTCAGTCCTTGGGGGCTCAAAGCCAAGGAATCCTAAACAATAAAAGGAAAGCCCCCCCCCCCTTACACACACATGCATGCTAGTTGTCTCCAACTCTAGGGGCAGTGCTCATCTCTGTATTCAAGCTGAAGAATCAGTGTTGTGCAAGTCCATGGCCACACAGTTTTACCTTTCCGCTTTTTTACGGCGGTACCTATTTATCTACTTGCATTTACATGCTTTCTAACTGCTAGGTTGGCAGGAACTGGGGTTATCAGAGGGAGCTTGCTCCACTGCGTGGCCCCTGGGATTAGAACTGCTGAGCTGCCGACTTTGCATCCGACAGTTTTCGGATGCCTTAGTCCACTGAGCCACCACAACCCTTTTGAGCCACCACGACCCTTTTCCTAAACAATGCTCTGAGGAGGGCGACCAGGGTGGTTGAAGGTCTGGAAGAAATGTCATATGAGGAACGGCTTAGGGAACTGAGAATGTTTAGCCTTTCAAAAAGAAGACTGGGTTGGGGGGATATGATAGCTATGTTTAAATATTTGAAAGGATGTCATATTGAAGAGGGAACAGGTTTGTTTTCCATGGCTTCAAAGACTAGGAGTTGGGGCAATGGTCTCACACTACAGGAAAAGGGATTCCATTTGAACATTTGGGAGAACTTCATGACAGTTAGAGCTGTTCGGCAGTGGAATATGCTGCCATGGAGAGTGGTTGAGTCTCCTTCTTTGGAGGTTTTTTAAGCAGAGGCTGGATGGCCATCTGTCGGAAATACTGCGATGGGGGTTCCTGCATGGCAGGGGGTTGGACTAGATGGCCCTTGAGGTCTCTGCCCACTCTATGATTCTATGAAATACCAGAAAAATGCAGAGAAAGCAATGAAGTGGGGCTGTAAACCCAGCCTGACAGGGTGTTTGTGTGTGCAGGTATGAAACCTAAGAGCACCACTATTTCTGGGTGCTCAGAAACAGGATATTTAAGTGATGGTGTTCACTTGCCACTCTCAGCAGTTCAGCAGCATCACTTTTGGAACATAGGACATTGTGTGCCACTCTTCCACTAAGGTATGGTGTCTTTCCTAGGGTCGTTCTTGGAGAGGAAGGATTTCTATATCTGTTGCCTGGTAGTCGAAGAGTGGATTTTACAGTGTATTCTGTAACAATGGTTAATCCTTCCCTGCTTACTAGTGTCATGGACTGATCTCCAGCAACAACAAGCAGCACTGTCTACTCTGACACATCATCTGGCCAGTCCTTGAGGGGAATGAGTGCTGATTATCTTGCTAGTTCTTGCCACTAATTAAAGTCTCATCAGGTCCTTCATCCTCTCTGCTGGTGAAAATTAAAAGAGAAACAGTGACATTGTTCACTTCAGAAGCTACCAAAGATATCCCAAAGCATAATTCATAATAAGAGGCCCTTGTTTTTACCATGGCACATATAAGGTATAACTTCACAGATTTTACAGTCTTGAAAATAGTTCCAAGGATCATCAGAAATTAAAGCAGGCTGCTGTTCCCATCAGCACAGATTATGCGTGTAATCTTCTTTCCCACTGCAACCTCTTTAAGCATGGTTTGGCACATGATATTTTGCAAAGTTTTACTGTCATCGCTACTTTGGGGAGTTTCTATAGAAATGTGTTGTTTCTGGAAAGAACTTCTCTCACAACGGTTCAGTTTTTTTAGCCCTGCTCTGGCACTGCTTATCGGGTTCCCTTCAGCCAAGCCCAGTAGCACTCTGCCATTGCGTTCGTTCCTTATGTGGAAATGAATGAACCTTAAGAAGAAATAGGATTCTTCATATGGATGTTCTCCTTGCCAACACAAACCCTAGAAGAAACTGGGTTCTTCCTCCCAAAGAGGGCCTTTCATGTAAACAGGAACCCCCTCCTCTTCAGACGTAACCAATATCAATATGAAGAAATCATAAGTAGAAGGAACAGCCCATTTTGTCTGCTTCTACGTGGACCTTGCTAGAGATCATGTGGCATCTGTATAACTCTCTGACTCATCACACCCCACTTCCCAAATTGAATGTGAGGACATTTGTCATTCTTTGTGGCCTGAAACAAGTTGTCATGCGCTCATTTCATTTCCCTCTTCCCTTTGCCCTAGTTTTTCACCATTAAGCTTGTTGAAGAACTGCAGGAGAAATGAAAATTTTGCATATTTTGTGCATTTATTTCTGATCTTAATAAAGATGTTACACTCATGTGAGTTTTGAATTTTGATTGGTTAAAAATCAGATGATAAGAAATCCTTCAGTCTATGGTCAGCCCTGATGCATTCTACTTGTTTTCCTGTAATTACTCAGGATGATTCAGCCATGCTGGATCTCACTCGCCAGTTCACATGACTGACTGGCACAACTGCAGGAGGAGCACAGTCAAAACAGTTTGGTTTCTGTTCCTTTTGTAAAAATCACAGTTTTTCTCAATCCTTAGAGAAGAAGTTTGTATACTTCCTGTGTTTCCCCCATTGGTTATGGTAAAGCCATTCTTGGAACATGAGCAATGACATAGGGAAAGGAGAATCATTTTGATTTCAATAAGAGATTGATAAACAGCAGAAAGAAAGATATGGGGGGATGGGAAGGGAGAGATATGTATGTGTTCCGATAGCAATTCTGTAGAATTCACATACAAATTTGAAACCATAAAACTGGTTACAGGAGTGAGTTGTGTAGGGCAGTGGTGAACGGCATCAGGAGGAGGGAAAGGGTTTTGGTTTTTTGAGATATTTGGTCAACTGCAACATTTGAGTTGTGGTACAGTTTATCCCCAGGTTCCTTATAGTCAGCCTGTAATCACATCCAAAGCATAATTAGCATTTGAGCATTAATTTGATTCCAGGAAAGCTTAAATATGGAAAGCTACAGAATGGGTTGATGGCATGAAATGACAAGATTATGTGAAGGGAGGACTTAGGGCCTTTTCACACGACCTCTAAAATCTGCGGCAAATGGCTCCCAGATCCGGAGCTTAAAATTGTTTCCCCACCAGCTCCGGAGTTTACAAAAAATTAAGTGCGACCACGCCCACCTAAGCTCGTCCCAGTGCACTTTTCAAGTACCTGGTCTCTGGAGCTGAATTTTTTTTTGATGCGGATGTAAAGTAGTGAGTGCCGGGCTCTCCTCGCCATGTGTTTGTTTTTTTTGTCCCCACCGCCCCTTTAAGAGACAGGAATCATGACGACGATGGGGCTTCCACCGGCAGACGGAGGTGAGCCTGCATTTTTTCTCCCTTTTTTCTCCCTCCTCTCATGCAGACAGGAGCAAGGGAGTGCGGATGGGGTGGGAACACAGGAAGAGCGACGAACCCCCAAGATCTCTGGTCTCAATTTAAGTGGCCAGTGGATCTTAGGGGTCGTGTAAAAATGCCCTTAGATGGGAAGTAAAGGTTTCCCAGACTACCTGGAAGATGTTTTATTTATGCCAGAAAAATTGGAGTGCCTTGCACATGCCAGCAGAGTTGCTGTGAGTAGTGGTGAATTGCTGCTACTTAAGAGGTTGATGCTTGTGTGCCAGTTGTATGAGTTGACATTTAACAAAGAATATGAGCATTGATGTCTTACCAAGTGACAGTTCATTGCTGAAGTTTATGCTACCACTTATGGTTCTGGGGCAGCTAAGAAATAAGTTGTTACAAGTAACATGACTACTTGTAATGATGACAGTTTGTAGTGAGTTGGATGCTTGTTTTTACAAAGTTTCTTTTGATGTGGAGTTTGTTCTTTCTGAGTGAGGATTCCTAGAAGACATCCTACTCATTATGGCCTTCTAAAACCTTCTCAATTCACTTCTATGACCCCACCGGTTTTTTGCAAATATACTGCTGTTGTTTTCCCATCTCATTTTAGTGTGCTGATAGTTTGCCATGAACAAATGTATGGGGAAATCTCTGAACAAGACAGGAGGTCTATTGCAGAGAAAAGAAGAAAGAGCAAAAACATAACAATTTTTGCATATCAAGATTATTGAGGTCTTTGTACACCAACTGAATAACTGAATTTTGTGGGTCAGCAAAGCCAGAACAGTTGGTATATGTATGGGGCTAGATCAGTGGTTCTCAACCTGTGGGTCCCCAGATGTTCATCGACTGCAACTCACAGAAATCCCTTCCAGCACAGTGAGCGGTGGAGGTTTCTGGGAGTTGCAGTCCAGGAACATCTGGGGACCCACAGGTTGCGAACCACTGGGCTAGATTCTTTACCTTAGTAATAGCCACTACCAGATAAATTCCAAAGAGTTGAATCTAGAAGGGTTAGTGCGCTGCAGCATTGGTATACCTTTTGAGGGCAGAACACAGTAATATTTAGACCATAAAAGAAAAGCTTTATTAGCTGTATAAGAATTGCCCTCCCCAAAATTCAGAGTGTATTCAATTTTGCAAAATTTTGGGATCTCATGCAGAAGTGGGTGCTTTGTGCTTCATTCTACCAAGAGCAACACCCGAGGTGCGGTGGAGGTCCCTCTCGCACCCTTCAGGCCGGCTGGACCATTTACCAGGTTCCATGTGCCGCTGGGGTTGTTCTGCAACAGTGGTGCTCTAATTGGGCAGGAGCCCTGCTGGCCCTTCTCTGCCTCCTCAGACAGCCAGCCACTCTGAGGAGGAGCCTGGAAATGGAGCCTGGTAAATGGCTCAGATGGCCCGAGGGTTGTGAGATGGGCCCCTGCCGCACCTGGAGTGCCATGCTCCGTGCTTGGTATGAAGCGCAAGGTGCCCACCTCTAATCACATGCAGCACTTTGCACCAGTGTTGCAAGGGGGGGGAGGGGGGAGGCAAAAAAGGCAAGCTTAAGATCTTAAATTCCTTGTGTCCACAGCTGCATTCTGTCCACATCAGGCAGTAACTACTAGAGAGTCTTGTTACTGACAAATCTGGAGCTAGTTCAAGCTTTAAACTATGTGTGGGAAAAGTCACCAAAAGTCAAATTAGTCAGCCAAGCCTTGCGATTCAAGTTTCAGCTTCCCATATCAGGCTCTCCTCATTCTTTGCCTAATCCAGCTGAACAACTTGGTGGAGTCGGCATAGTTCAAACTCCACAGAGGCAAACATCCCGGTGCTCTCACTGCATATTATTGCTAATCTACCTCTGTCTTAAATGAGCCTTGAAAGAGTCTTCATAGGGGCAACCATGTTAGTCTGTTTCAGCGGCAACAGCAATGAAAAATTGCACCATCTTTCAGACTAACATGTTTGATGAAGTAGCTCCGCGAACGTGTGCACTGAAATTAGTTTATTAGTCCTTAACAACTCTGTAATACGGTAGTTTTGTTCTTCATTTTGCTTGTTTATTTATTTATTTATTTATTTATTAAGCTTATATACCGCCCGTCTTCCTGAGAGGAACTCCAGGCGGTTTACAAAAGAATAATTTCACAGTTATAACAGTGTGGTAAAATTCATTAGGTCTGTCCATCCATCAATCAGAAAGAATGTGTTTTTTTTCTCTCTTTTAGTTTACTTTTGTATCCTCAAAAATCTGCTCAGCAACATTAGCTGTTTTTAGTTAGGTATTGGAGATCTTGCACCCATGACAACTGGACTGATCATCTTGAAAGGCTATTCTATCTAACAGTACAGTATTGATATTTTCTTTTATTAATTCATTGATTACATTCTGAATCCTTTCCTTTCCCCAAAGAAGTTTTGAAATGACTGTGCAACTGCATAATCCTTACAGCAAGGAAGCATATAATCAATATAATCTATGAACAATAAAGCAACACAGCAAATAAAAGATAATTTAAAGCAATAAAAAACTAAAAATGTTTATTAACAATAACCCATTTACCCCCCTCCACTTCCCTACAGCTAGAATGAACATCACAATACATGTAAGGTTTTTTTAGAAGCAAGAGATATAATTTTAATATTATATCTGCCATTTCCCTTATCTGCTTGTCATCATAAAATCAGTTTGGTGTATTCCCATGGATATGTATTGAAAGTATGTTCATGACACCATAATTCTGAAAACATTAAAATTTTCCCCATATTTATTAACACTGCTCTCCACTAGATGGCATTATTTCCCCCCTTTCCAAAATTGGGGAATTTGGATGCTTTTTACAGGGAAACCTGATGCACGAAATAGTGACAGAAATACAGAAACCTGTGTTTAGGTTAGTGTGTGGGTGGATATTCATTCATCTGCAGTATTTTAAGATCATAGGAGTTGATTTCGGGTGGGTTGTGAAATCAGTTTAATCAGGGCAACATTGAAAGAAACAAAGTGGTCCTAATTCTTTCAAAATACTACTCTGAATCTCTGAGTTTGGTGTTGCTATTAGTATTATAGGACATTTGAGATATAATAGGCATTTTGCAAAAAGAGTGAAAGGAAATAGTATCCTATCTAAGCATCTCACAATCTAAGGAGACAACTTAATTATGACTTTTCAAATACCAGTATGTGATTGAAATGGAAAATAGTCCTTGAAACTAGCTCTCTTTGGCAGATACTAGGGATGGTCATGAAACAGAAAAAATATGTTTCCTTTTGTTCCCCCCCCCAAACACACATTTTTTTTTTTTTTTTTTTTTTTGATATAATTTTTTTTTAAATCGTACCAAATGAACCACTAACAAACATGGTTGGGGGGGGGGAGCTGGAAAGTGGTCAGCATAGATCAGCTGGCAGGCAGGGCTTGGGGGAGGGATTTTTTTCCATCCACCAAGCCCTGCCTGCCAGCTGATCGGTACTGGTGTGGAGGAGAAAAACCTTTTCCCACCACCTTAGATCAGCTGTCAGGTGGGGCTTACTTGGGGAGGGGAAAATGTTTTTTTTAAAAAGCCCTGGGCTTTTAAAAAAATTTTTTTTTCCTGTCCCCCCAAGCCCCACCTGCAAGGTGATCAATGCTGGGGTGCACAGGGTTTGGGGGAGGGGAAAATTAAAGTCCAGTGCTTTTTTTAAAAAACTTTTTCCCTCCCCCAAGTCCATAGATGAAACAAAATGATCCGTTTCAACAACAACAACAAAAAACCTCTTAAAGTGATACATTCCCATTTCCAATAATTTCTACTCTTCATGCAAGTTTTTCCTTAACCAAGGCATTTGTAAACTGTGGTACAGTAACCCCCTGCCAATCGCGGGGGTTAGGGACCCACCCCACCCGCGATCCATGAAAATCCATGATATGCATTTCAGTGGAGATTGTGGCCCCTCCCCTGCCACCTCTGCACGGCTCCGTAAAGCCTTGGATGGGGCGGGGGTTGGCGGGGAGCGACCTGCTTGCACCCCCCACCCACCCCAACGGTGCAGGTACTGCGATACTGCGATGTATTGGTAACACAGTACCTGAACCGCGAAATGGCGGGGGGGGGTGAATGTACCACTCTACAGGTACTCTACCTATTTTAGGATCAGTTGATCAGCATTAGGCCTTGGTTACTTCTTAGAGATATTGCTTGTGACGCAGTTGTGGCATCAGTATTCAATTGCATGAATTCGGTTGCCATGTTTTGTAGCAAGGAAAGGTTTCAGCCCCATTGAATTGACTTAGATCAGTTTGACTGGGTATGTATTTTCTGCTTGGGAAGTTTGTAGAAAGGGAAACACTTGCTGCAATCATCAAGAGCAATGTTTAGTTCAAGATCCAAGTAAGTAAACAATGTTCACACCAGGAAGAAGTTGAAATGAAGCAGTCAGCATCAGCTTTTTGTTAACTGACTCCTAACAGAACACAGCAGAGGAATACAATTCTCTTGGGAACAAGCAACCAGACTGAGCAAGAGCTAACAGGAGATTTGGAGGAGAGAGATTGTAGGGAAAGGTACTGTACTAAGAAAAAGGGTCTACAGGAGGAAGAGATGGGGGGGAGAGAAATGTAATGGGGAGACCCAGGAGACAGAAGCAGAGTGGTAAGTGATTTACGGGGCTTCTTTGTGCTATTACTTTTCTGGAGCAGGACATTAAACTTCTTGGGTATCCCTGGGCAGAAAAGAGGATTAAAATGGGACATCAGATAAATGACTCCGTTTTATGTGTGTGTGTGTGTGTGTGTGTGTGTGTGTAGATCCCATGAGGTGTCTTAAAGGGAGATGGATGGACAAAGGAATGAATTAAAAACCAGGAAATACTCATCCCTTCATATTCGCTTCAGTTTCCAGTCCCGATGAATATGTAGGGACAGATTCTTAATGAATAAGCAATATTCAATGAATAGCACGATTCATTTTCATTTGTCTCCATCTCTAGTCAGGACATTACCGAATGGAGCTTAGACTTACTGGAACTCAGGGCTTCTGCTGGGATTTGATGCCAGTTAAAATGGCCAATCCCAGGACTGGTTGATCCAAAGGATTTCCTCGTGGCTGTTGGCAAATTTCCTGTAACCTTGGTAGGTGATGTTATTAAAACCTTGGTTGATCTCTGGAATGGAGAAATAACCAGGTTGGTGGACACATCTGCTGCTTAGTTTTCCCCTTCTATGGTTTACTAAAGAGATTCCAGTAGGACCAGGATGCTGAAGCTGGAATCTTGAATAGAATTAGTTGGCAGAGAATAGAAATTCCTTATTACAGCACTTTCCCTGGTTACAGTCCATCCCCATAATTTGAAGTGCTGGGTTTGACCTATTAAACAACTTGGGATCCAGCCCATCTGAGGGATTGCTATCAGCCCATATGCCTCCCTACATTTTATTTATTTATTTATTTATTTATTTATTTATTTATTTATTTATTTATTTATTTATTTATTAGGCTTATATACCGCCCGTCTTCCCGAAGGAACTCCAGGCAGTTTACAACGGAGTATTTTTTAATCGTATTTTGTTTAATAATTGTTGATGATAACTGTTTTTAATTGTGTGATTTATTGTATTGTTACATGTTATAATAATGATGGTTTTTCATTTATTTCTTTAAAATATTTCTATCCCACCGTTCTCCCCAAGAGGACCCAAGGGGAATAAGCTATCATTGGTCTCTTGTAAGCTGTTGTTAGTCTCTTTACTGAGAGCAGAGTAGAAATGAAATGAAATAGATACAGGCGGCTACCATCTCCTAATTGATAACATGTTTGAATTGGCAAAAGTTCTTCCCTATTATGTACTCTCTGACAGCCAACCAATTAGCGATACCAGGATTAAACTGTGTGCATGCAAAGTATGTGGCTAGGGGTAGAGCTCTGTTGTATGCTAAATAGTTCAAGTAGTTTCAGATATTTTCTCAGATAATGACCACATCAGATGCTAGGTATAGGAGCTGCATAAGGCATACCTGAATATATATTTTTAAAACAAGATGGCTTCTTTTTTGGAAACAAAAATATAAGTTAAATACAGTCTTGGCTTCTAGCAAGCAACTAATTAACTGCATGTGTATTTTATTCTGTGGCTAGCGTCCACAAGAGTGCAGGGTTTGGGGAGCATGGGGAATCCTGTGATTGAATCAGTTTGTTCAGTACAGTGATTGGAATTCTGATTTTAATCAAGCCCACCGTACTCAAGACTAACACATATCCTTTGTCAACTGATACCCCAGAAATTGAATATGAACGATGCTTCTGGTTTTTTAATTAATACCACAAACAACATTACAAACTCCATTTTTCAGGTCAACAACACCGATTGGCACAGCCAAATTGGGTGCATGAGGATGCATGGTGCTGGCACTCAAACAGCTTGACTGCACCATTGCAAAACTGCATAGGTTGAACTGAGCATGAATACATTAACTCTGGGCTGAACTGTATGTTGCTGACAGGAGACAAGGTCTCCTAATTACTTCCATCGGGTCAACCAAACCCCCAAAGAATCAACCTAATGCCCATCTCATCACATGAATTGGTTAAGCTCTTTCCTGACTGGTAACTATTGAGGAAACAGAGTATAATATTTTGCTTCCTCTAAACCGGCTTTCTGGTTGAGTATTTTTAGCCTGTCTTTCCACTTGAACTGCCTCTCTCCACACCATTTCCTCTACTGTGCCTGCTATGATCCATAATCTGAAGAAGCATCTGAAGACGCAGACTTGTCTCTGGTAACTCGCATTAAAATATAGCAGTCAGTTTTCAAGGTGCCACACTTTTGTCTTCTTTATTTTTTTAAATATTTGTTTTGGCCTAAGAGCCATAATGTTTTCCTGAACCAATAACAGTTCAAAATGTAATACGGATGTAATTGGATTCTTCTGTATCAAAGACTTGGTGGGGAGATATGATTATTTCTATGGTTTTTCATCTCTGGTGTTTGTAGTATAGCAGGAGACTCTTCCTCCACAAATGTAAAGAAAAAAGACACTTGCCTTAAACACGGAAAACGTTCCATGCAGATGGGTAGCCAAATGGTTTGTTGTGGCAAAAATCACAGTTTCTGGGCAACCTTTATGGGTTAGCACTTTCCCGGGCATAAACTTTTGTGAACTATAGCCCACTTCAGTAGTGTTGAGACCTATTTGATCCAGTTGATTTTCTGGCAGTTGCTTCTGGTTTAATCCTCCCATTTGTGAGCAAAACTGAGGCATATGTGTTTATTTAAAATATATTTGTCCCATCTTTTTCCTTAAAAAGAACCCCAAGTGGCATACATCATTAAAACACCATATTTAAAGCTAAAAACAGTAAGCTAGCAAACACTACAAAGGATCAAAAAATCATAGCTGTCAACTCTCCCGATTTGGCTGGGAAAACCCCATACTTCATTCCCTTTCATATTTTTGTCCCGTGTGATTGATAGTCCCAGAAATATCCTGAATTCCCCCCACCCCCTCTGCTCTTCCCCTTCACCCGAGCAGGGCAGTTCAAAGTGGGAGGGTGGTGTGGTCCCTGCTCCACCCCACCCGCCACCCAGATGCCTTCCTGCCTGCTGGCCTTCCCCTTCTTACTTCTCAGGCCCAGCGGAGCTGCCCTTCCTCCCCTCTCCCCTCCCAGGCCAGGCAGCGAAGGGTTAAGCGGGCCACTCTGCCGCTTGCCAGGGAGGCGGAGGCCGGCCTTGGCAGGGGTAGGGGTGGGGGTGGTGCGCAGAGGAGACGCAGCGGGTGGGAGGTGGGGTGGGAGAGGGGCAAGGCTCCCCATGCTGAAATGCTGCCTTGCCTGTGTGTCTCTCCCGTGGCTCCTCCGTGGCCAGGAAGAAGGTGCGCCCACCAAACAGTGCTCCCCAGCTCAAGCAGCTTTGGCAAGGAGGGGGAGTGAGCTGGTGTGGCTGTGCCTCGACAGGGTGGGAGGGGCAAAGAAAGCTCTGTGTGTGCATACGTGCATGTTTGTGTGTGTGTGTGTGTGTGTTCACATTTGTGTTTGTGTGCATGTGTGTGCGCGTGCATGCACGTTTTTGCTCCTCTCTCCTCCCATCCCAGCTGGCACCAGGAAAAAGTTGACAGGTATGAAACAAATGCCTCAGTAAAAGAAGGTAAACAGAAGCAACACCAGAAACACATTCAAAGCACAACAACCCCCTCTCAGGCAGCCAGTCATTGAAGGGAAGCTTGCCTGAAGGGAAAGGTCTTTTGGCTGCTTGCGGAAGAACAGTAAAAGTGAAGGCAGCCTAGCCTTCTGTAGAAGGGAGTTCCAAAGTCTGGGAGCAGCAAGAGAGAAGGCCATCTCCTGTGTCCTCACCAAATGCACCTGTGAAGGGGGTGAGACTGAGAGGAAAGGCCTCTCCTGACGGTCTTAACACCTGGGTAGGTTCATAAAAGGCTTTATAGGTTAGCACCAGTACTTTGAATTGTGCCCCAAAATTAATTAATTAATTTTAGAAATGCTATGAGAGAGAAAGTAATGGAGAGATATGGAAATAATATTATTTCTTCATTTGATTTCCATACCTAGTTATATGTTTCAGAGGCAAATACATGTATTGTCTAATGTATGGTGCTTATTTATTTATTTATTTATTTATTGTATTTATATCCCGCTTATCTACTATGTACTCTAAGCGGCTTACAAAAGGCAGCAAAGCCAACAAAGTTACAATAACTAATCAGATAAAACATACCAATAAAACACACTTAACACAATTAAAACCAGGTAGCACCTCAGCTAAACGATGAACAAAGAAGCACAAGTTGGGATGGCGGGAAAAGTGCAAGTATCTAAAGTAGCCTGCTTTGATAAACAAAAGCCTATGGAAAATAAACACTAGTTAGTCTTACAGGTGCTACAACACTTCTGGTTTCTCGTGGGTTAGTCCTGCTCATGCAAACTGTGCCCCAAAGTCTTCTAGAGCAAAAACATTTTGGTGGGAGGCCTGCCTGAAGGATAAATGCACAGGGTTATTCCTTTATATTCTTTTTGTCCACCTCAGCATTAACAATTTCTCAGAACAATTCCTTCTGCCTAACAGCCTGGTATATTCCTCCTCCCTTCCATGGCCACCAAAAGTAGGTCATGTTCTATGGTCTGTCCATTGCATTCACACTTGCCAAGTGGCAAACAATCCTCGTTTTCCTCTTAGACCAAACTATACTCTTTTAGATGGTGGACATATACACTAGTCATTCATTTCTTGTGCACCTTGGTTCTCAAGATCTGACTTTGATATCTCTCAGGCATCTCTCATCTGTTTCTGCCTACCTGTCTCAACTATCTGTAGACTCTTGGTTCCTTGTCCCCAAGTGAGGACATTCCTCAGTGGTTTTTGCCACTCCCATCCCATATTTTCACCTTATCCTATATAGGCTTCATGGCTGCCCTTTCCAAAAGTATGGCAATATGTGGTCGCTATCTTCTCCCCCTACATGTTGCTTCTCTTGTTGCCCCATCAGCCTGCCAGGTTGGAGAACTTGCAGCTTTACAACTGTGACACTTATACTTTCTAGCATCCCACAAGGAGAAAGCTACCTTTCAGCCAGACACATGCTTTCATCCCCAACGTCATTTCCCACTTAAATATTGGAGAGACACAATTGTATGCACTTTCTGTCCTTACCCCACCTTCCCAGAAATGGTTTCTCTTCATTCCCATATGTCAAGGGAGTTCTTGCTTCCTACATTCAAAAGACCCACCCTTTCCGATTGTATACAGTGGTCCCAAGAAAGCCTTCCCCATTTCCACCCAAAGGATCTCCAAGTGGGCAATTGCTACCATCTGCTTAGCCTTACCGTTGACCTAACCTTGTCTCTTTTCCTTAATCTTCTGGAGTATGTACTCATTCTACCAGGGCAGTTGCCCCTTTCATAGTTTAGACGTACTGGTCCCCTTGTGTGCCATTTGACATGCGACAACATGTCATTATCATCTTCCATTACTGCCTTGATGTTTGGGCTGTCTACAGTGCAGTATTTGAAGCAGCAGAATTGTCTTTAGCACTCCACATCTTGGGCGTCACCAGGTCAGTCAGCTTGCTAATTACTTAGATGTGATGCACAGAGACCATGATGGAGAAAAACAGGTTGTTTACCTGTAACTCAGTGGTTCTCAAGCTGTGGGTCCCCAGATGTTCCTGGACTGCAACTCCCAAAAATCCTGGCCAGCTCAGCTAGTGATGAAGACTTCTGGGAGTTGCAGTCCAGGGAGATCTGGGGACCCACAGGTTGAGAACCACTGCTGTAACTGGTTCTTTCTCTGGTAATCTGTGCAATCACATTTCACATCCTTCTCTCTGCAGATGAGTCACCAGAAATTGTTTCTTCACTACTCTCACCATTCTAACACTGGATTTCTGGAACTGAGGGGAAAGTGTGAGCACTCTACATTTAGTCCTGTGGGTGGGTCTTTTACTTTAGCTCTAGAAGATTCCATGATGTGCTACATGTGCTCAGGAACAAACCCATGTTAGATGACCACTGTGAGAACCACTGTTACAGGCAAGCAGTATGTTCATACCTATGCACATGAACGAAGGCATGTCTTGAAACTATATGACCAGAGGGAAGGAGGGGACTACAGAACGTACACAAGTAGCATGAGCAGAACGGACAGGGTAAAAGAAGGGACTGCAGTATTTTGCTGCATAACCAAATGCAAGGCATTACAATTCTGAACTATTATCCTAACCCAAACTTTCAGTAGATGTATAATTTCCCAATGAATGAATGACCATTAAGACTTCAGGATTTTTCTTCCTTTGGCAAAGGGGAAGAAAACTCCCTTGTTGTCTCTTTTATTCATTAAAATCACCTTTCATTCATAAATCCAAAAATAAAGATCACAAAATATATAATTCAACCCTGCCAGTAGAGTATACTCATTTTTACAGGTTCCTTGCTATGGTCCTAAGTTGTAAGTTTCATTTGGTGACATCCTTTAGCTGAGAGCATAAAATGGAGGCTGGGCACATTGCTGAAACCCACTGATGCTTCTGACAGGAGCTGAGTATTCAGTGCTTATGGCCATTTCCATATGTTTGCAAATCCCTAGTCTGTTATTACATGCTTTTTCAGAAGGTACTTTGGGATCTCTGCATTATCAAGAAACGAAGAAAATCTCATATTAGTGCACGAGCATCTTCCGGTAATGCTCATGGTGTTTTGTCTTTTCTTCCCCTTACAGTTGTTTATCCTGTGTGAATGGATCCTTCCCATGCCACTGGTGTAAATATCGCCACATTTGTACTCACAATGCAGCTGACTGTTCCTTCCTGGAAGGACGTGTCAACATGTCTGAGGTAAGCCATCAACTCCGCCTCTGTTATTCCATTTTCTAGGGCTTCATTTTTTTTCTCCTCCTGTCCTCTTCTGTATAATGTCCCTGTGCATTAAAAGCAAAATACCCTTTGTCATTTGATGAAGATCTGATCCAGTGGGGAGGAAGGAATAGTACCATCCACTCGGCACTAGGTAAATGATGTTCAGCATTCTGTTCTGGACATCATTGTGTTGGAAAACAGGAAAGGGCTCAAGAGACAGCCGCAATAAATAATGAGAGAAAACACAGAAGACACATTATATTGTAGAAAGCTGAATGGCCTTAAGATGTTTAGCTGAGGAATGGCGGTCAGAGGGAAAAAAGCATTTCTGAGGAGGAGGTTGGCAAGCTTGAAATTATTACGAACTGCAAAAGGAAGAGAACAAGCAGATGTTTGTCATTTCTGCGGATAAGGTGAAGAGGGATGGCATCTACACAGAGGATGGCTAGTTTTGGTTCATCTATGAAAAATGCCTACTGCTGTTTCCTTGGTTGCTTTGACTCTACATGTGTCTATGGAAGCACCCCTGATGGCTTTCGTGGCATTTTCTGCTAAGGACATGGATTGCATCCCAAAGCTTGCCTCAATCTGAGTCAGTGACTCAAGCAAGCATGGTTGTTTCTGTGTGTGGTGAAATGCTGCGGCTGACAATGGAGCGAAACCTTTCTGTGCCAAGAAGCTTCTGCTTATTTACTCTTTTGTTACTTTGGTATACAGTCCATGTCCAAGCCATTAGAACTGAAGCCTCCAGGCCAGAATGTCCATTTCAGAGAGGTTGCTATTACATAGGCAGGGGACTTTCTTTCCTTCCTCCCGTTCTCTGTCTCATTCTTATAATTTCTGTCCTTGGGCAGGGGTTTAACCCTTTTCCTGCTGCACTGCCTCACAAAGCAGAGTTTTGATTCTTCAGTAGACTTCTAATCTAGTTTAACAGGGAGCCCCCCTCCCCCACCCCGAGAAATCACCACAGTTGCTTTGTGCAGCATCCAATGTCCTTAAATATGAGTTTGCTCTGTGGGCCATATGGGAATGGAAACCATCTATTTCCTTACATTTTGATGTATTTTATGAAATGCACTTTTCTTATCCAGCCCCAAATGTGAATTACAGTAGGACCCCTGTATCCGCTGATTCACCATCCACAGATTCAGTTATCTGTGGATGGCGATCGGCAGTTTTGTGGCGGGCCCATAAAATCGGGGACAGAGGAGGAGGAGGAGGCTGTGCGGCTCTGGAGCTCCTGCCCCCTGTAAGATGGCGGCGGCAGTGAGGAGGCCACATGGCTCTGCAGCTCCCTCCCGCTTGCCCGCTGGCCTGCTTGCCCACCTGCCCATTCACCCATGATCCTCAGTGATGGCAGGGAGGAGGTGGTGCAGGGAGGAGGCAGATGGCTCTGGAGCGCCCGCCCACTCGCTCACCCACGATCCTCGGTTGCAGGAAGGTGGCAGCGGAGGTTGGGATGCGGGAACTGTAGCAGAGCTGAGCCAAGTCAGGAGGATGGGAGACCGTGGGGTGGGGGATTGTGGCTCCTTCTTGCTGCTGTTGCTACATGCAAGGAGGCTGCAGTGTAAAGCTTCCACCGCTTTCTGCAGTTACCGGAGCTGTCTGCCCGCCCGCAAGCTCAGCGGCAGTGGAAAAGGAGGAAGCGGGACAGCCCAAGAGTGCCAGCCTACCCACCCTCAAGATTGGTGGCAGTGGCAGTGGCAGTGGCAGTGGCAGTGGCAGTGGCGGAGGAGGCAGCCTGGGAAAGCCTGCCTGCCTGCCTGGTCAGCAGACATAGGGTATTTGTACACGACCCCTAAACTCCGCCGCAAATGGCTGCCAGCTCCGGAGCTTACAATTGTTTCCCCACCAGCTCTGGAGTTTGCAGGAAATTAAGTGCGACCACGCCCACCTAAGCGCGTTCCAGCGCACTTTTCATGTACCTGCTCTTGGAGGGTGAAAATCCCCAGATCCAGATGTAATCTGGTGAGTGCCGGGCTCTCCTCGCTTCTGTTTGTTTTTTTTGCCTCCCGCCCCTTTAAGAGAAGGAATCAGGACGACGACGGGGCGGCTTGGACCGGCAGACGGAGGTGAGCCTGCATTCTTTTGTCCTTTTTTTTTCTCCTTCCCCTCACGCAGACAGGAGCAAGGAAGTGCGGAGGAGTGGGGATGCAGGAAGAGCAACAAACCCCCAAGATCTCTGGTCTGAATTTAAGTGGCCAGCGGATCTTAGGGGTCGTGTAAAAAGGCCCATAGTGGTGATGGCACAGTGCTGTGGCCTGGGTTCTCTGAGGGTTCTGGCAGGCTCTCCCACAGCTTTCATTCCAGGCACCACTGGATAAGAGTGTTTGCTCTTATCCACAGAGCAACCAGGAACCATTCCCCCACGCATACAGGCTCCTACTCTATCTTGGTCGGTCAATGATTCTAAGTGGCAGGCCACCTGCCCTGCAGAAAGGAACCACCTTGAAGCTGTTTGCAACATGATAATCCCTATAATCATTTTAAGCATTTGTTACTTAGGTGCTGGTTTTCATAGAAGCATGGAAAGAGTTTGGCTTTTACAATATAAGGGAACAAAAGAATGCCAAACTGATGTAATAAAATGGATAATGAATTTGGAACAGTGGAACAATTCACTTCAATACTTTTGCCATTGTCATGGGTTTCATTTCTACTGTAATGCAACCCCTCCCAATAAAAAGAATTATATTTTGGTTTGGCTTGTATATTCTCTAGAAGATTACACATTTGAATATTTCTTATATAACAGTAATTTTGGCTGTTTTGTCATTATCAGATGCCTGTTGTGCTCCTGAAAGCTGAGCAAGTAATGAAGGGCTCTACTTAAAACAGGGGTTGTCAGCTCTGTGCATTGTTGTATGCAACTCTGAGAGGAAAATGGGTCTCTAGTAATAAAGCGTCAGTTGATATAGGGCTTAGGTTTGCAGCCGCTTTTAAATTCCAGTGTTTAGCTTTGCAAAGAATGGAGCTGTGATTTTTAAAAGAGTCGGGATTCTAACAGGAACTTTCTTTCATTAGCCTTCCATCATGCGTTTTATCCAGCATTTAGAATTGCGGTAAAACTTTGGTGAAGTCAGGGGGCAGGCTTCAGCATTGGTTTATGATTATTATTGGCCACATTCACACATGTTGCCAAGCATGCTTAGTAAAACGTAATGTAAATGAGCAGTGAGCCTATGTGCAGGCAGTCTCGTTGCATTCATGTTGCTCCTCTCTTTTATGCAGGCAAGTAAGCAAAATAGGAAGGTAATGCTTTGTATTGCCCTCTGAAGATTGGAGCGCAGATTATTGCACCCAAACAACCCAGGATTATAAACCGTATTTAAAATAGAGTTAGTTATTAATGACACTTTTGTTCATGACAGATATCACCAACTGAAATAAATGATAACTTAGAACAGACTTTCCAACCTTCTTCAGTCTGGTGCCATCTAGATGTATCATATTGCAGCAATTGTCACCTTCAAGAGTAAGAATTGTAATCCACCATTTTAAAGGCAGTAAATTAGGGGAAACTGTGTGATGCCGCTCTGCATCTTCCCCTCCCCACAAAATAAAGGCCACATGTGGAATGGTGCCCAGATGGGTGATGTCAAGGCATGAAGTTCCCTAACTAGGCATCTAGCAAGAAGCCTACTGGTTATTTATGCAAGTGTTAAGTTTAGTGACATAAATCACAGCATCAAATTGCCACTGGTTACCAAGTGGCCAGTTGCATTCCTTGTCACCTGCCAAGCCACATAACTGGTCTGTGAGAAGTAATACAAGCAGCAGTTCCTTAACTACACCAGTATGCCACTGTGATTTTACACCACTGCATATCTGTCAGTGTTAAATAGCCAGTACGATTCTGTCCAGTGGTTCAAAGCCATCTATCTCACTGAGAATGATTAGACCTAGAATAAAGTTGGAGAACCTTTGGGCTGCCGGATGTTTGGCATTTTACCATTCAGAAGCAACGGCCAGTGGCCAGGGATCCTGAGAGATGAAATGCTTTAAGGTCCAAAGCTTCCCAGCTCCTGATCCCAAAGACAGAAACAGGATTATGTGCCAATAGATGATCCAGTGACAGATTGTGAGAAGCTTAAAATCAGCAACCAGAGTTCTAGTGTAATAATCTGTTAAGTAGGAGTTGCACATGATTTGGGCAAAGTGCACATGATTTGGGCAAAATGCCATCTTTGGGGTCTGAGGATTCCATTTGTCTAAGACCACCAGTACATACATAAAAGTTACCTTCTACTGGTAGTTCCAAGGACAATTGTGTGCTATCTCTGAGAAGTGAGGCTAATGAGGTTTGTTTTGATCTATGACTGATTTCTGCCTTTTGAAGTTATTACTTTGTCCTATCAAAAAGGCAGCATGTGCTATTTCGATACAGATCACTGGCTGTTTTGTTTGTGAAGAAAGCCACCTCCAAGTCTTAATGAAGCAGCAGTAGATTGAGCCCACATCCCCATAGCTACTTATTTGCCAGTGAACAGCGAAGTGTATTGCAAACATTATGTGGAAAAGAGTGAGAAATTCAGATCTACCTTGTTGTGTACACAAATCTGTGTCAGATTTGTAGGGCCATAAGATCGTTCTCTGCTTTTTGAGACAGCACCTTGGCCAATCCATAAACAGAGATATGGTATGTTAAGAGGCCTTTGATATTTAGCCCTGTCAGCAGAAATGGTCAAGAACTTGTGTTCTCTGAGACACTGCCATCCCACAGTGCAGCTCATGGTCTTAAGATGCTAAGGATTTTGCTGCCCTTGGCCTATTTTTGGCTGCCGCCCCAGGTAGGAAACTGCCCCAGGCTGATGAGCTGTACTTGCAGAGTGAGATAGAGGCTGGCCTGGGTCGGCAGGACCTAGGCTTAGAAGAGAAGGAGGGGGAGGAAGTGGGAAGAAGTGGGATGATCCTCTGTTGACTCTGAGGGGAAGGAATGGGAGGAGACGACAGAAGAACTGACTGATGGAGATCCAGAACCCATGATCTGAACAATGGGTATTGCTCTGGGCCTTCTAAAGGAAAAAGATGCAGGGGAGGCACACTTGTTTTTAGCCCATCAACTCTGATGACCCTCTGGAGACTGATAGGACCAGCTGGGCAACCCAGTCCCCACTCCCAACTGGAGGAAATGCTGACGGAGGAAGTAGCAGATGAAATGCCCCTGGCAGAGCTTCCAGAAGCAGGACATGCTCAAGGGGCATGAATGAGTCCAATGGCCTGGCATTACTGGCTCTCTTTAAAAGGTGTTATCTGTCTGGGGGGTCAGGTTGGAAAACTAAGTCCCAGATATGGCATGTAGAGTAGACTGTACTGACCCAGTGATGGGAACTCTGGACTGCGTAAGAACTGGAAGCAACAAGAGGATAGTGGAGTTAATTACTCCCTGCCCCCTTTTGCAGGCTGCCAGGGAAAGTGCTAATATCTCTTCCTCTACTTTTGGCCTCATTTAAGTCTTTCTCCTTTAAGAAGGAAGTCTGCTTGTCTCTCCGTTGTGCCTTTTAGCTTCATCCTAAACATCACCTGCCTTTGTGTGGTATGGTGACTGGAACATATGCCTTTCTCTCCCTAACTCCTCCCAGTATCCTCCTGTTAAAAGCCGAGTGTTCTTTCTAATCAGATGTACTCAGTTATTGTGGGCTGTTTGGTTCCACAGATTACTTTGCATAGGGACGTGCTCTCTTCAGTGTGCCTTACCGGGGTCTACAGTCGCTTAGCCAGCCTGACAGGCTCTGTGCTGCATTAGACGGATCCCCTTCTAATCTCTAGCTGTGAGTGTTGGTGTAGGCGGGGTGCCTTCAGCTATATTTTTCCATTTCCGCCTCCCTGTGTCATTTTCCACCGTGACTCCTGTCTTGCAGCCACTCCAGGCTGATGAGTGTCGGCTCCACATTGAAGAGGTCAAGCTCCTGGCAATGAACAATTAATTCCTCATTTCCCCTCTGCTCAGCCCTTTATCATCTCCAGGGTTAGGGGCCCTCTAGGAAAGAACCACAGGAGATTGGTCGTTATTCATCCAGCGCCCACCAGCAGCAGCATGATTGCTTCTGCAAGGGCTGCTTATGGGAGAAGAAGGGGAATTTGTTTTATTTATTGTGGTTCGGATTCTATCAACTATTTCTAATGGTGGAAGGTGTTGATTTTTAGTCCACGATCCTGATCCTGAACATGGGGGGAAATGGATGGAAAAAAATAAAAGAAGCATTTGGGTTACAGAATTCTGCTGCATCGGCTTTGGGTATCTGCCCCTGTGTTTCCTAAGAGGTCCTGAAGCAGTTTTGCTCAAGTATAACCCAGCGTGGAAGATTATTACCTGGCTTGTATCTTGTACTCTTGATCAAATACAAAACGTTGTGTGATCCATGCCTAGAAACAGCAGCAGCATGTGGCAAATTCTTCTGCTATAGGAAGCATTTATAGTAAGCAGCATTTGAGTGAGGATTCCGTCACTTCTAGCTTCTGTTTATGGCTATTAGTTTTGCTGCAATGGATTTATAATTTAGTGCTACAGTATATCCAAAATAGATGTCTTGTAAAGACCTATATCTTGCTCCAAGTTTTTCTGCTCTGAGCCTTTAATTTGCAGAGGGGGAAGAGATGATAAGATAACTTGATACCACTGTCTCATGAGGAGTCTTCAGAATCCATTGTATCCTAATGGCAGTCCGTTTCAAAGAACAGTGAATATTGTCTCCTGCCCATTGGGGATGGGGGCTTTTTGCATTAACTCCCAGTTTCACCCAACTTTGCCTGATGCGGAGTTCTGGATAATTTGGAAGTTTTTAGGTTGACCAGGGTCCAGTGAAGCTGCCTAGATGCTCTGAGCACATCTGATCTCGCCTGATCTCGGAAGCTAAGCAGGGTCGGGCCTGGCTAGTACTTGGATGGGAGACCACCAGGGAATACCAGGTGCCATAGGCGCCTGGAGTAAGAACTGTCAAACCACTCCAGTATTCCTTCCAAGAAAAACTCCATGGATGTAGGGTCACAAAGAGTCGGTCAAGACTGTAATGACACAACAGCAAGAACTTTGTTACTGTGGTGAAAGTAAATAAAGAGTCTTGTGCCAATTTAAAGCCAGAATCCAAAACTATGCATGGAGAGTTGTCTGTCCTTTGTGCAGTTGATTGCACAACTGATTGTGTGCCTGGTTTTGCAACTAGTACATGACCAGTGAAAAATGAAGGTGATCTGCTAGAGGGAGGAAATTGCTGGAGTGATTGCTATTCTTCTCCTTGTTTCCTCACTGGGCATTGACACTGCCTTTTGTGGACTGTGGCCCACTTTTTAGGTTAGATAGCTCAGTGGTTTAGCTATCTGGTTGTGGAGCCAGAGGTTAGGAGTTTGATTGCCCCACAGTGCCTTGAGCTAGCCTGTGTGACCTTAAACAAGCTGCACAGTCTCAGGATGCACAGAAGGGAATGATAAATCACTTATGATTACTCTCTACTTAGAAAACTCTACAAAGGAACACTCTAAGGGTGCTTTTACACGACCTCTAAAATCCACTGACAACTTAAATTCGGACCAGAGATCATGGGGTTTGTTCCTCTTCCTGTGTTCCCACTCTTCCGCACTTCATTGCTCCTGTCTGCGGTGAGGGGAGGGAGAAAAAAAGGGAGAAAAGAATGCAGGCTCACCTCTGTCTGCTGTCCAGAGCAGCCCTGTAGGGATTCCAGTCTGTTAAAGGGGCAGGGGACAACAAAAACAAACAGAAGGCAGAGGAGAGCCCAGCATCCACAGCTTTACAATCCGCATCGGAAATCTTTTTACCTCCGGAGACCAGGTACTTCTAAAGTGCACTGGGGTGCGCTTAGGTGGGCGTGGTCATACTTTATTTTTTTTTTAGCTGGTGGGAAAACAATTTTAAGCTCTGCATCTGTGAGCCCTTTGCCTCGGATTTTAGGGGCCGTGTAAAAGCAGCCTTTGTCGGAATTGACTTGACAGCACTCCAGTAAGAACAACAAGCTCAGGTTCAAGTTGCAGGAGAGCATATAGTCTTAGTAGGTAGATGTTTATACAAAGAGGAAGAAGGAAATCTCAGTATTTTGGAAATCAAGCATTGTGACGCCCTTATTGTTTTTATTTGTTTCTGCTAACCAAGAAAAATCTTCGTGCAAAGCAGGAGGATCACTGGTTACCCAGGTTTATCTGAAGGACTCAGTAGGAGAAAGAACAAGAAACCTTGGTGTGTGTAGTTCTAGCCAAATGTATGATTTTTCTCAGGTTTGTGTGGCTGAAACAGTGTTCGCTGTATGACAGTGCGTATCAGTTCCTTGTACAACTCCATGACTGGACATGCTGAGTGAGATTTGCCAAGAGTTCACAAAAGAAGCTGAAGTTTTCCATGGCATGGCAGTTGACACCACCTGCAGTTCCGATTGTTTCCTTTCAAAACTGCAGAGTTCAATTCAGGTTGTTAGCCTTCTGCTTACTAGTTGTATGCGACTTGGCGGGGCACGCCGGAACTTGTTAGTGATTTGATTATTTCTTCAGTGGACCTTTCTCTTAGGGGAAAGCAGGATGGACAAAATGCCACTAGCTTTGCTGGCAAAATTAAATGGGAAAAGAGGGCAGCAGGAACAGCGCCCACAACTGGCCTTCTTGTTTGTATTGGCCCCAGGTTTTCGCCCTGCCACTTGTTTCTATTCGGCTTTAGGAACCAAAGTGGTTAAAGTGGGAGTACAGAATCTGTAAAGGACGATAACACTTCCCTGCTCCGTAGCTGATGTTTATTTTGTGTGGGGGTGGGGGGGGTAGGCCAGAGATGTATCCCACCTACATCATTGACTTGTTGTTTTTCCGTAAGTGTGGGAATAATCATTAAAGCTATTTGAGTCAAGCCTTGATCTAGCTAAATTGCTGGTTTCTGTGTGTTTTGGGTTGGCCATAGGATTGTAATGGAACATCCTTGTAGGGCTCCGCCCACTCAGGTGCTTAACCCTTTCTTTGCTTTTTGAACTCTCACGTTGACTCTGAAACAGCCCATCAAGCAGGGGCTCTATCTGTCCCTGCTAAAATGGGGCTATATCTTAAAAGAAGAATTAGAAAATAATGTTCTGTGATGTTGTTAAGCGGGTGCCCTGCTATTTTAGTACATTCAGTGGAAAGTGTGGGCAATGTGAAGTAATGTGCCCTCTAATTGTGTCCCTGCTGTGCAGGGCTCTGTCCTGTGCACATGTGCACAATACTCTTTCCCCCACACACATCTCCACCCTGTGACAGGTTCCATCATGACCCAAACAGAAATTGTCATGACAGGTGTGTATGTGTTGGGGGTGGAGAGGAAAAGCCACAGAGGGAGGTGGAAGTGTTCACGCATATACATGTGCCTTAGAGGGAACCTTGACGAGAAGTTGTGAAATAACAGAATAAAAAGTAAGTTGGCACCTTTGGGCAGCCATTCTCAGTGGGCATCATATGGTCTCCTGGGAGCCCTGGCATATTTGGATAGGGCCACAAGCTGGAAATAGTTCTCCACATACCACCTCGTAACGTTTGTTATGCAACTTATACAAGTTGGCCTATGTTTATTTCCTGTTGTATTTATGGCCCTTGTCAAAAACAAAGATGAGAATGACTGCCTTAGGTTATGATTGGTAGAGTGTTCCTAACCTCACCTTTACAGTTGGCAGAGTAAAGCAAAGGCTTCAGACAGCAGTTGCTAGTGGGTCAGTTTCTTCTGTTTTCCTCATGGCCCTTCTGTCTCTTCCCTTCTGCTGGTGGACAGAGTTGTATCTGGAAGTTGAGTCATGGCAACTGGACTTCTTTTCTTGAGAGGTTGAAATGTTTTGCTGCTCATTCAAGCAGCTTCGTCAGTCTGAGGAAAGTTAGTAGTGAGTCTTCCATTTTAGAGTTCCCCTTGATTTCACATCCCCCTGGTCTGAATAGGCTCATAAGTTGGGCAGTGGCTTGAATAGGCTCAATGGGTGGACAGGGACCTGACTAGACTCATTAGGTGGACAATGGCCTAAGGTGCATGGAGGTCCCACCTATGGAACCTTTCCCAACGCCTATTAAGTATGGGTTGTTTAGCTACGGCCTTGCTGGTGGAGGTGTGAAGTGCTTCGGATTTGTCTGGGGATTTATGAACGGGCCGCTTGATAAGTAGCTGACAGTGTGTCTGAGCTCCCCACCTCTGTTGAGAGAGGGGGTTTCAATACACACACAAATGGCTTCCCTGACCCCTCTCTCAAACCACCTCTCTTCTCTGTCTAATATGTGTCCATCATCAGAGAAGAGAGGTGGTTGGAGAGAGGGGTCAGGGAAGCCATTCACATGTGTATTGATTGAAAACTTCTCTCAAACCCCTCTCTCACAGGGGCTGTTCTATCCACCCCCACCTCCACCCCACCTGTATCTTGCTGCCTTCAGGAATCTGCTAGACTTTAAGTATGACTGACCTGCCAATTTGGTCCTTTCTATCCATGGAGGCCTGTGAGGAGAGGATTGTCCTTTGACACAGATAGCAAAACTTACTAGAAATAATTTACTCTTGCTTGTTTTTTTTTTTTTTACGAAATCTTGTACGTTCGGTGCACACAGAGAGAACAAATGAGATTTTCCCCTCATCACTGATGTCCTTCAAAATGAGGGGCATGTCAGGGGCCACCCACACAAGACAGATGTAGCAATCTTGAAAGTTACTCACCTGCTATGCGAAACTGCATGCAGGCATTATTGGTGTTCTCAACTCTTCTTCAAGTTGAACAGTTTTGATGTCCAGGAAGAAATGCAATGAAAGCTATACAGATCTGGATGGAGAAATGAGAGGCATTTGAAGTCTGGGTGTGTGTGAGTGTGTGTGTATGTGTGTCGGGGTTCTTCTCATTAATCTTTACATTTGGCAGATCTGAATGAGGGAACAGCTGGGGAAAACCCAGCCCTCATCAGAGCCTCCCCTCCCGCCCCTCACATAGTTTCCAGTCTGGCATCAGGACTGCTGAGCCATGAGACTCCTTCGAAAAGAGTGTTGAAGCACCAGGTGCTTCCTGTTTTCTAACAGAGCAGAATTTTTGCAGGATGAGATATAGCGCCCAGTAGATGCCAAACATGTGACGTAGCAGCGCTGAATGATCTCTGGCTCAAAACACCAGTTATAAAAAAATGTGTGCATGTTTTAAGAAAAAAAGACATTGGCCCATGTACTATGTCATCTATCCAAGTACAGTATTATCAGGTAGTCTGCATATGGGTGTACTGTCTATGTGTGTGTTTGTCTGTTTGCCCAAATTATTCCAAAATGAGGGATAATTGTTAAGGAGGACAAAGAGTTAATTATGGGTGAGCTCTTATACGCCTGACAGTGAATGGTGCTTCTTGAAACCTAAGGGAACCTATAAATCCCTATAAATTTAGGGACCAAGAAGGGGCAGGGCAGAGGGGGGAGAACAGAGTTCAAACCCAGATTTGTGTGGTTTTCTTTATTTGAAGGCTTCTATTTATCAACCGAGTGCAGGAAACAAGAAGCAGTAATGGTGACATAAAATGCTTTCAGAAAAACAGTCTTTATATAGTTGGAGACAGTTCCTAAAAATGGAGCAATAGCCCCCTTGCTGCCATGGCTGTCATTTTCCCTACCACAAACTCCCATTACTAGAGTTAGCACTGAATTAAGTATAGTCTGCTGAAAAGAGCTGATAGAGTCTCAGGCATCTGCAGCCTCCCAACCACATATTCTCACCCTTCAAAACATGTTGTTCTCCCCTTTCCCTGTTATTTAAAGCAAGCATGTCTTTGCCCCCAGGCCCAGGTTGGCCGACCTGGGAATTGCATCAGGTTATTGTTGCCAAAGTGGTGCCCTTCAGGGAAGCAGGCCTGTTTTCTTGCCTGGCTCTGTATTTATTTTTATTCTTTTGCTGCTCCCTTGTGTTCTGCAGCCTGGCTTTGGGGAGGTCAAGTGGCCCTCTGAGAGCGTCCAGGATGTGTGTGTGCAAAGGATGGTCCAGAGAGTGTATCTGCCTGCTTCACCCGAGTGCTGAACAGCCACTCTTTGAAGGAGACTCCAGAGGTTATGGCGCCATGGCTCAGGTGCTCGCTGAGTGCTTGACTTGGCCCGCAATAAGCCCAGACTCTGTCAGGTGCAGCTGCAGCCTTTCCATCATGCATGCCCCTTTGCCTTCCAGGGATGAGTCTGACGCTGTGACTGGCTGACAGTGATTAGGGTTGATCTCACCACCAAGGAACATGGGAGATTCTAGGGAGCCCCACTAAGGAAAGCCAGGTGGTGCTTTGAGAGATTCTGTGTGATTGATAATGGTTTCATGCATCTTCCAAAGGTGATTTCGTTTACACAAGGACAGAGCTGGATTACAGGCCAAGCGTTCTGACAAAACCAAAACCAAAGAGCTACAGTATCATTTGGCTTTCAAGGTTTCACATTCTGTTTTGTCCTCTTCATAGATGCAGTGGACCCTTGTATAACAAACAGTTTGTATGACATAAAATTTGTACAACATAAAAAATTCCAGAGATGGGAAATTTGCTTAACAGAATCGCCTATGGGTCGAATCCGTACAACATAACAATGGGATTACTCCATTTTCAATGCATTCCTATGGGAAATTTGTATAAAGGAAAACTTGCTTAACATAATTTAATTTGGAACGAAGTAATTCCTTTATACAAGGTGCCACTGTATTTTGAATCTGAGAGGCCCGGATCTTAAGTTACTTCTCCATGAAATGCAAACAGTTGAGCTTGTTCATCCAGCAAAGGGTTGGGCATGATGACCTTGTAGGCCCCTTCCAACTTCATTGTTCTGTGATTCTGTGATAGTTCTTATCACTGTTTAAAGATGGGACATGCTCGTGGTGAAATCAACTGAAATATGCCTTCCCTGTGACATATGACATCAGTGCACATCCTATTTATTGCAGTGGTTTTATCAGTGCAGATGAGATGTAGGAAGGCCCTTGCTCTCTCTGTCCCACGTTCCTGAGCCATAGAAGTGCTTTTTCTTCATCATCACTGTAAAATGTAGATCGATAAACAGATAGACTAATGGCAAAGACCTCACAGCAACCTTATGCAGATGGCTAGTAATACTGGGTAGTTCACTGTGTTAGGAATTGTGGAGTGTTAGGAATTGTGTAGAACACTCACAATGTTCCAATGATCTCCAGATTGCACCTACACCAGAGGTTGCAAGGGAATAGTGAATACCCCCTTCCACAACTGGCAGGGAAAAACAACAACTGTGAGTCCTATCAGGCCATTGCTGGCAAGGAGGAACAAGATAGATTTCTGTTCCTAGTTACCCCAATGGGTTTCATGGCTGATCCCTTAAGCCTCCGTTTCTTCAGTTTCAATTCGCTGCACTGTATTGGCTACCTTTTGTGTTGATA
>JAHTLZ010000015.1:29375815-29389975 GCA_023846285.1 Phrynocephalus versicolor | reverse complement strand
ATTTTTCCATTTTCTGGTTTGGGATATATATTTCTTGTATTGTGTGTTTTGTGTATGTTTGCCCTTGAATGAGAGAGAGAGAGAGAATTTTTATCAACAGAAAATAGATTGTATTGTGCTCTGCTGATACCCTTCCATATTCTGTTCTGCCCATTTTGCTGCTTTGTGATATGATCTCCCTCATTTTAACACTCTTTGCTTCTCTCATTCCATATTTCAGTGTGGATTTTGTGATTTATTTTGGTTTGCTTTGTAATATTAAATAAAAGAGATAAAAATAAAACACATGGATCAGGCAACCTGTGATTAATTTAGCATTCCTTCCCTTTTGCATCAAGTTCCTGGATTTTAGCTTGATGTGATCACAAATGAAACTCTTCGCTTCTCTTTTCTTGGAGTCCTTACTTACTTTGCCCCATTCCTGTCATGCTTTTGAAAAGATGAATTGCAGGCTGAATCCTTTTGATGCTGAGTATCCTCCATCCCATTATTTTTGCTTGGACGTAAACACTCCGGGTCACGGCCTTCCTCTCCAAATCTCTTCTTTAAACCTCCCCATTTCACTTCAGCACACAATTGAGCTTAGCTTGCTCTAAAGAGATTTGGGATGCTGTGTGTTGAAGGACACTGTTTAACAACAAACTCCATGGTTGAACAGTAGCAAAAGCGCTGGCTTAATGGGTCTTGAAGGTTGCATCTGAAACCAGGCTCTGGGAAAGGAATCTGGTCTCTATAGCAACACGAAACCTGAAAGAAGGGAAGATATATTTTCATCTGTAAGTGGAAGACTGGATAGGCCTTAAAAGATCCATTGAGTTCTGTCAATACCATTACTGCTTAATTGACAAAAAGCTGATAAAGAAACACTTGAAACATTTCCAGGAGAGATCTGGATGTTTTGTACTGCAGCTTTCACTTCAGAAGAAGGGGTAGTATGTGGCTAAACTTGAATCATCCTTAGTTTACTGACAGTTGGTACAGAAACCACAATGCAGATGCCACATTAGTCGAATGAGGCAATGTATGCTGTGTGGACTCATACTTGGAAATCAGTTCTGTTCCAAGCAGAAACCTTGGAAGAAGAAAAAAAAAACCAGTCTTCACAAAGTCAATTAGCATCAAAGGTAAAATTAGAATCTAAATCCAAGGACACAATCCAAGAAAAATTAGTTGCATGAGGGTTTAGTTCACATATCCACTTGGTTTCCCTTACATGCGAATCAGCATGGATCCATCCCAGCAACTGTCATGGATATGTGTCCATGATGAAGGAAGGGGTTGCTGACCATTTAATGCTAACATTTCCTCATACATGGAGCATCATGATTACTCATGTGTAGAATTGGGCTTACATGAATTAGCCACAGGACATGCAGTGGAACTTGAGAGTGAAAATAAATGCTTAGCTTCTGCAACTTTGAGTATTCATATAGTAAGTTTCAGTATCGTCAATATTTAAACTCAGTTTTAACACCAAATATCATGGTAGAATTATCTTATTAAATTCAAGAATCTGTTCTCACTTCCAAGGGACACAAGCATTGTTAACATTTAAAGGCAGCTAGCCAGACAGCTTTGAAGCTTCATATTCACACTTTCCCAAATTATTTTCTATTGTCTGCTCTTTTTTATATTTTTATTTTTTAGTCCTTCTGTTTTGTTTGTATTGTTTCACACTTTTCAAAATAAGACAACATTAGAACTTGATGTGTAACTTAGAAAACAAATGTTGATTTACGCCCTGTGCTCTTACTTTATGGTTAGGAACAAAAGTCAGGCCAAATTTTATTAGGTGTGCATATATCACATGAAAGTATAATGTCATACAACCCTTTCAGTCAGGAGTACTGCTTCTGCTACTGCTATACATAGCACCTAATCCACTTACTGGGCTGTCCATGAGCCCTAGTTGTGATAGATATGTACTCTTTCCCATACTAGGGATAGCCTGCTTCACAGTATCAGTTGCTGAAGAACAAGAATGGAAGAGTGATAATTGGCCTTGTGTCATACTTGCATACTTCCCATAGACAACCAGTTGGCCACACCACAACTCGTCCTTTGCTCGTAAGATGCATTGATGCTCTGTAGCCTATGTGGCTAGTGAAAAGAATTAGACAGATTCATGGTGTGTCAGTTTATTAATGGACAGCAGCCTTCAACTGCCAGAAGTACTATCACTTTTGAAGGAAGAGATTGGTTATTATCTTCTTGTCCAACTGAAGGTATGAAACCATCTGGTAATTGATATTGATGAGCATCACATTCTGATGCAGCTTGTCAATTCTTATGGGCATTAAGGTTCTCTTCTAATCCTTTGCAGTTCTCCAAGGACCATGGTTAAAAGCTGTCATGTCTTTTATTGCAGCTAGTAGTAACAGTTGTTCTGAGGTAGTTACAGAGCTTCCCAGTGCTTCAGTTGTGTCCCCTGGAAATACAGTGTCAGGGCATATGAATTCTGTGCTCTCCTTGCTTTCAGCTGCTATCAGCTTGCTTTCCGGCTGGAATCTTAAGCATATGTTCAGCTATACCTGTGATGTCATGAGAAGAACCATCCTAGCACCATTTCATGATGTTCTACAACTATTTACATCCGTTGATTGATCGATCTAAAATAGAGGGATATCATTGTGGTATGTGAAGCACAAGGATCACCAGCAAAGCTATGTTACTCTTCACAAGAGATGTCTAATCTCAGCTTTCAAAATAAAAAAGAAAGAAAGAAAGAAAAGAAAAGAAAAGAAAGAAAGAAAGAAAGAAAGAAAGAAAGAAAGAAAGAAAGAAAGAAAGAAAGAAAGAAAGAAAGAAAGAAAGAAAGAAAGAAAGAAAAAGATTATTTCTATCTGCAGGAACACTTTCCGTACCAGAGATTTTACCCATTATTCTCACATATATTGCATCTACGGGAGATACTGGTGATGCTGATCTGTCTTAGCAAAAATAAATAAATAAATACACAAAAAATAAAAAAACTCCTTTTCAGAAAGATGTTCAGCAGTTTTTTTGAAATGCTGTCCAGAAGGTTTTTTTTTAATTCTTTAAATATAATTGGGGTGATTTCTTTCAGGGTGGTAGTGCAAGGGCTAAATGGTTAAAAGTATACCTTGTCCATTTCATGTTTTAGATGGAAGAATAAGACTAATCCAGGATATTCTGTAGCATTTTTAAAATGTATATACAGTGGACCTTCGTATAACAAATGGTTTGTATAACATAAAATCTGTACAACATAAAAAATTCCGGAGATAGGGGAAATTTGCTTAACAGAATCGCCTATGGGCAAATCTGTACAACATAAAAATGGTTGTGATTAGGGATTACTCTGTTTTCAGTGCATTCCTATGGGAAATTTGTATAAAGGAAAATTTGCTTAACATAATTTCATTTGGAACTGATTAATTCCTTTATACAAGGAATTAATTTAAATTAATTTAATTAATTTAACCTATAAACAGCTTATTGGAGCAGATTAGACATTAAAGCACAATACAGGTAATTAAATGCTTCTTAAAATCTGTGGCAAAACACAGATAATTCATTTTTAATGGTAGTCAAACAATTGACATCCTAAAGGCATTCAAATATAAGAAGTTGCATAAAATATCCAGGCAAAAATTAAATATATAATAAACATTCAGTTCAGAAGTTGTGTGAATTTCAAATTGCATTGGAGGGGCCTTATTATGGCAGGGAAACCTGAGGCTCTAAATATGCTGAACCTGGGAGAGATATATAGCTAGAGAGCTAGGCAGAATTTATAAGTGAAAGAAAGAGAATTTCAAGCAGGGAAGAGAAAAATAATGCTTAGGTAGAGGGAGAGGTGGTGTAAAATCAAAGCAGATGTCAAAATGGTGTGTGCATCTGTGTGTGTGTTGGTATTTTATTGGTCCTGGAGTACATTTATAGGGTCCATAAATCATACGCGCAAGGCCCTATTATAAGAACTGCACACCTACAGTATATGTATCTCTAATTAGTCAGGCACAGAAGGAAGATAGCACTAGATTCTACAAACTGAGAAATGTTTATGTAGGAAAAAGCACCACTCTCCTCATTCCAAGCACCACCAGCATTTATCTTTCCTGCAGCAGTGTTTAAAGTGAAAAGGGAGTATCAAGAGAGTTTGATAGGATCCAATTAAATTCCAGGAGATAAAAAAAAATGATGAATTGCAGCTGAGCGCCAATGAGACACGATGCACATTACTGCCATCCCCTAGTGCTTGGAAGGCATTGAGGTCATCAACTAGAGAAAAATAGGACACAGTAGCAACTTGTGCCATTTGTGCAGAAAGCAGTCAAAGGAAATGAGGCTGGAGCGTGATTGTGTGAATGTATATGTTCAAAGTGGATTTAAACTAGGCATCATGTGGTATGTGGGTCTAGAACAGGCCTGACCAAAGTCTGGCCCAGGGGCCAAATCCATCCTGTCAGGCCATTCTGAGTGGCCTGCGGCTGGCGTGCGCGCCCCTCCCTCCCCCTCCTTCACCCCATGTTTTTTTTTAATCTTCTGCCAACACTGACACCACTGGGAAGCTTGGGTGGACGGGCGGTCTGCCGCCACCAGCACTGCAGGGGAAAGTGTGGGGTGGGCAGGCCAGCGGGCCTCTGCCACCGCCAAGGAGCTTTGGGGTGGGCTGGTGGGCAAGCCGTTGCCACCGCTGGGGAGCTTGGGGGGTGCAAGGTCACACAGATCGCCTCTTCCAAGGGGCGACCTGTGGCCACGGCTCCCTGTGCTTCCTTTGGTCCCCACCTTCCTTCTTTCCTCCCTCCCTTCCTTGTTCCCCACCTTCCTTCCTTCCTCTCTTGTTTTCCACCTCCCTCCCTCCTTCCCTTGGTCCCCGCCTTCCTTCCTGCGAGTGGGGTGGCAAGGGGTCAGTGGGTGGGGCTTATGGGTCAGTGGGTGGGGTTTGCAGTGGGGTGGCAGGGTCGGGGAGCAACCGGCCCCTGACACATTCTCAGCCATCAAATCTGGCCCTCCATACAAAAAGTTTGGGCACCCCTGGTCTAGAAGGTTAGCACAGAGGCCATCTTTCTTATCGATGCCATCTCTCATTAACCATTGCATTGATGTTGGATGCAGAACAGCAAATGACAGGCTAGAGAAACTGAGGGGTTTTTGTTTATGATGTTGGGGACATTTTTTTTCCTTTTACTGTACTTATTCTTCTATACGAAGAGGAAGCTGAGTAGGAAAACCTCTGATCATGTATTCCGCACTGGAGGGTTTGGGACATGACACCTTCAGAATCCCTCCCTGAGAAACTGTTACGCTAATTCGAATCTCACCTTCCACCACCACCAACCACCAACCACCATCCACCGACATCACATGGAAGATATGTTGAAGGGACTACAAAAGCTTGTTTTATTTTATTTATTTATTTATTTATTAAATTTGTATACCGCTCCATCTAGCTATATGGCTACTCCGGGCGGTTTACAAACTGAACAGAAAAGTATGAGAACACACAAATGCAAGGGGTTTATTCCTTGTTGTTTGGACTAGATAGAAAGGTCAACCCTAAACATGAAGCCATTTTTGTCCAAACTAACAAGACATCCTGTCTTTGTGTTCCAAATAAGGCAGATGCTAAGCGAATGATCAAGGAAGCACAACAAGTAGGAATTAGGATATTTGTGTTATTTAGCTCTGAAGTGACTGAAGCCTCTTATATGGGCAGTAGTTCCTTCAACAAATCAAGACATGGCTTTGTCTTTCTAAGACAAAGAAGCATTCTCTCCCATAAGAATCTTGAAGACCCTTTGTTTTCATGTTGACAGTTGTGCCATGTCATGGGTATTTTTTCTTTGTCCTCACTCTAGCTGTAGTAGATATTTTGCACCAATTTCATATGTTCCCGTTCTTTGGCTTTCTGGTGATCCTCCATCTTTGTTTCCATCGGTATACTGTATCTCTGTGTATCCATCTGCTTCCTTGCTTGTCATGCTGGGTGCCCATCTGTGTACATTTCTGTCTACCTGTTTGCATGTATTCCTTTAATTTTTAGACATATCAACTGTTTTGATTACAGAAAGTCCTTGATATAGATTATGGGAAGAAGGAACATTTAGTGTTATCTTGTAGAAGATGAATTTTCCTTTGTTAAGAACTGAGGCAACAAAGAAAAGAAGCAGACATGCATGGCAGTATTCACTTTGGCCTTCCTATAGTTTTGGACAGTTTGATTGAACTGGAAAACATGTGAACAAATTGAGCAGCATATACTAAGCCAGGCATGTCAAAACTTCAGCCCTCCATATGTATTGGACCACAACTCCCAGAGTCCTTTGTCATTGGCAGTCTAATCTTAGAATTCTGGGAATTGTGGTCCAAAACATCAGGAGGGCCAAAGTTTGGGCATGCCTGTACTAAGCCCTTGAATAGCATATATGATGTACAGTACTTTAGATGGCACGTGAAGCCATCCTTGCTGCTAGAGCTAGTCTTAGATATATGTTATACCTTTTCGCATACTGTGTTGCTGCTGCTATGTTTGTATTTTCTTGTATTGCTTAATTTTAGGCCTGTTTTAGTTTTGTGGTATTGCATGCCTGCCAATACCCAGTGTGGTACCGTGGATAGAGTGGTGGATTAGGACTCAGGAGACCTGGGCTTGAGAGGGCAGAACTAGTAAAGCCAGTCCTTAAATATGTCTGCTTGAAAGCCCCATTAAGGTCACTACAATCCAATTGCAACTTGGATGGCTTGCTATTTTTGAATTTTGTGCACACTTCTAATGTTGTATAGAGATTGTGGAGGGGTGCAGAGCTACTCCCAGCCAGATAACAGTGGGTTTGAAGATAAAATAGTGCAGCTCACTGTGTTCCAATAAACAGCATATAGAACTCTTTTAAAAATGAATGGATAAATAATGAAAAGGAGAAGAGGGGTATGCCTTGGAGGCAACCAACTGACCTTGTGCTTAGAAGCAGAGGAACCTGTATCTCAGTTGCTAAGAAACTGCAAAGTGTGCTTTCGTCCCTCCTCCTCAGGGATAGTTATATACCGACTTTAGAGTATTTATATACCATATTTTGCTATAGCTGTCCCAGACTACAAGTAGATACAAGGCATGGGATATATGTTTGATGGTACAGTTTAGAAGACAAGGACCTCACCTTGCTCTAGCAGCTATCCATCTTCACTTTCTTCCTAGTCTGCAGAATACTGGCAGATCTGCTCCTACCAGTCAACACACTGTAATATGTCCAACCTGTCAGTTGGCATCAGCAGTCATAGAACAGAATTGTAGAGTTGATAGGAACCTCACAGACCAGTGGGTAGAAACATCTGCAAGTGCAGAAAATTTACTACTTTAGCCCCTGTTGTAGGTACTCATCCAAACTCTTTTTATATCCTAACTTGTGTTCGTCACCTTCCAAAGATGTCTTGTACCTTTATTTTTATTATATTTTATTACATTTACATCCGAGTAGTTCTCACTGAGGACTAACAAACATTGTTAAAAACCAACACAAATAATTAAACAAACAAACCTTTAAAACATCAGAATAAATACCACTGACATTACCTCAGGCAATAAACATCAAAGAGCCAGTGTGAAGAGGTGTATCTTTACAGGCTTCCTAAAAGCCATGTGAGTGGGAAGTTATTTCAACTCTGGAGGAAGTGCATCCATAATCTGGAAGACAGCTCTATCCCCCCCCCCCTAATTCCTCAAGTAGTCCTTCAAAAGCAGTGACGTTCTTGTAACCTCTTAATATTTATTTGTTTTATTGTGTTTTATATTGTAAATCGCCCAGAGATTCCTCCGGGGAGATGGGTGGTGACAAATCCAAATAAATAAATAAATAAATAAATAAATAAATAAATAAACTTCTGACTAGGTTCATAGTGAGATGTGTGGTATTGGGGTCCAGAAACCAGTCGTGTGAAACCTGTGTTAACAACCCTGTAAAGCCATGTGTCAGTTCTACATTTATGCATTTCATTCTTTGTTATCTATGTTAATGGATTTACATTTTGGTCTGCTAAAGTTACTTTTATTAGTTTTTGTCCACTTCACCATCATGTCAAGTTCATTTTGCAATCTGTGTCTGTTTCCTAACATGTTAACTATCTGACCTAAAGAAAAAATTGTTCACAGCAAATTGGATCCGTATCTTCTCTGTCCAAAGTCAGACATTAAGATGTTAAACAACACTAGAGCAAGGACGGCAAAATGAAAATTCACTCCCTTTCTGCTCTCCCACTATTCTCATGTAAAATAATTTTAAAGAGAAAAATGTGGACAAAAACCCTGGTAAGACGTGCATAAAAGGAAGACGTGTATAAAAGACAGCATAAAAGGATTGTTCCGAATGAGCCTGTGGGGATAGTTCCTGCAGCCCCTTGATCAAGTTGTTTGTTCTTCTCTGCACCGTTCTTTTCTGGCTCTGACAACCCTGTTGACTTGCCTCAAGCAGCAGAAGTCCATCCCAACAGACAAAACAATAAAACCTCAACAGGAGGTAGTTTTGAAAAGCCCGGAAAAGCTATTGGACTGGGGACAGGCATCTTGTTGGTGACTGTGAGAACAGAATATCAGGCAAGACGGGCCTTTGATCGGATCTCCCTCCTGATCCATGTGCCAGAGGCATCTCCTCCTGTCCTCCGCAAGTCCAAAATAAAACTTTCCAAATTGTTGCCCCATTTGTTCCTACTGAGTAGCTGCATCAGTCCTGAAAATGTGAACGAACAACTAGTTTGGGATGTGTTCAGCTGTAGGAAGAGAAAGTGACACCAGCACCCTGGGGTACCTCCTACCTCCCCTCATAAAATCCAAATTCAGTCTTTAGGATTTTTTGTCAGAAAATCAATTTCTGCCCCAGGGACAGTTTGGCCATGTGTTGAGCCCTCCCACCCAAGCATCTGTGGGATCCTTCCATATTTTCCCCACTTCCCCCTCAATTTAGAATTTGGACATGAGATGGTACAAGGGGGATTTTTTAGTTTTAAACAAATACATTTGAATTCTGGAATGGTTTCTCAGTTAATTGAAACCCACAGCAGTAGACTTTATGAAAACAATAACAGTTAAATTTAATATGCATATTATGAGTCCCCACCCCACCCCCAGGAGTGCAGTTCATGGGGTGATGACAAATCTGAAAATGGCCCTCACCCCCCCTCAGCCCCACCCCTGCTTTTCAGCTGGGGTGGGGCAGGGGGGATTCAGAAACCACAGGCCACAGACGCAGCAGCCATTTTATTTACCACTATTCTGACAGATGGAAACAGGACAAGGCTTCTCTATGTGATCAGCCATCCTTCTTCAGGCTGTATTTTTGGAATGTGGCTTATTTAAAATAATTGCATCAAATATAGCTTGTTCTGCTGCTAGAGTGGTTTCTGTCAGTTAAATTAAAATGGGCTGTTGTGTGCAAAGGATGCCTAAAAACACTCCTTGCTCATTATGACACAAACCTGATTTTGGATCATTCGCTTTGCCTCCTTTCTTTTTTAAACTCCCCTACATGTAAAATGAGGATTATAAAACAGATTTGCTTTGAACGTTCTCCAGTGAAGGGTGGGAGTGGGCAGACGGGAGTGTTGATTAGTTATTGTGTAAATTTCTGTGGTTCATAATTGTGCAGGGTGCCGTTGTAATTTCAATTATTGTTTTTCTGTTTATTTATTTTCAGGCAAAGTATATACAATCCTGTTTGAGATTTCAGAGCATGCACAGGACCCATCTTGTGTATCTGTCAGCAACAAATAAATATGGATTAAGCAAAAAAATAATTGGAGCACAGCCATTCCTTGTGCTGTAACTGCCAAGTGGAGGTCGGAAATTTGCAGCAATCATGACTAGCAAATCAGGAAGAGGGGAGGGAGTGTGGGGAGATGGTACGCTCACATGTAACTACCATACGAAAATTCAAACCTAGAATGTTGTGTTCAAATTCTATTCTTTGTGTTCTTTGAGCATGCAGTTGTTTGTGCATAGACTGTCCTCTTCAACTTTTTAAATTTCTTTTAGGCCATGTACCACTAGATGCAAAGTGTAAATTTGCAGGGTACAGTGGTCCCTTGCCCATTCGCGGTTCATATACTGTGGTCCTGCTATATTGCGGGGCTGCAGTATATGGAAAAAGCCCCCCCTGGGGTAAGGCCTGCTTCAGGCCTCCCTTACTTACCCCAGGACTGGCGCTGCCCCAAACGGGCCTGCGAGGGCCTTCCCAAGCCTTCTGGAGGCCCCCAAAGTCACGGGATGGCCCTCACAGGCCCGTTTGGGGCAGCGCCAGGCTGGGGATAAGTACAAGAGCCCCCAGCTAGGCACCCCAGGCTTGTCCTGACCTTTATCCGCATCTTGTGGATTTTCAATTATCGCAGGTTGGGTTGGGTCCCTAACCCCTGCAATAGGCGGGGGTCACTGTACTTATTTTCATTATAATATTGTCGGGATCTTTTAGTTGGTTTCTCCTTTTTAACCACCTTCAGAGCTGAGTATTCCCAGTTACTGTGCAATGGGTGACTCTTATGACACCTGACTGAACTGCTGAAAGAAGACACGTTGGCTTTTGAAGCTGCTAGTTCTGATGCAACTGGTGCAATTTTGACAAATTATTCTCAACATATCTCTCAAAAATATTACATTTTGGGACAGCACTTTCCACCAATGAACATGGACCAATTTAACTATGACAATCTCTACTTTTCCATTAGTGTGGAGCACCCCCAGCCCCGTGTGCACGCACACCCCCTCCCGCAACCAGAAGCCAATGGATGGCAACTCTAGCTTGGCTCCACAGTCCCAATCTAGCACAGTGGCGCACACACGCAGCTTAGAGGGGAAGCTGAATGAGACAATTGGTGTGGTATTTTAGGGTCAGTCCCTGACAACTAAGGGCGCTTTTACATGACCTCTAAGATCCGCTGGCAACTTAAATTCGGACCAGAGTTCTTGGGGGTTTGCTCCTCTTGCTGTGTTCCCACCCCTCCTGTCTGTGTGAGGGGAAGGAGGAAAAAAGGGGAGAAAAGAATGCAGGCTTACCTCCTCTGGAGCTGCTCTGGGAAGCATTCCAGTCTCTTAAAGGGGCGGGGGGCAAAAAAAAGCAAACAAACAGAAGGCGAGGACAGCCCGGCACTCACTGCTTTGCAATCCGCATCAGGACTTTTTTACCTTCAGAGACCAGGTACTTGAAAAATGCGCTGGGACACGCTTAGGTGGGCGTGGTCGTACTTAATTTTTTTTAAAGTCCGGAGCTGGTGGGAAAACAATTTTAAGTTCCGCATCTGGGAGCCCTTTGCCTTGGATTTTAGGGGTCATGTAAAAGCGCCCTAAGAAAAATTTTGTCCGGGCATATTCTGCATTCCTGAATGGTGCCTATGTGCACTGTGGTGTACAATATTCTGATAGTGTAGCAGAATCCTCATAGTATGTGTCTTAGCTGTTAGCCCAACCAATTATATTTGAAGAAACATTATTATTGTAAACAATTCTGAGGGAAGTACATTAACAATATTGGCACAGTGCCACAAACAGGACAATAAATCTGCACGCATTTTTAAACAAGCTTACATCATGGTTCACAATCTGTTTGTTTGGAAATAAGACCCATTGATTTCAGTAAGATTATCTTTCAAATATGTGTGTTTTAAATCTCTGCTGGAGACTGCTGTTATAAATTATAAAGCACTTAACAATCTGGGTGGTTTAAAAAAAGAAATAGAAAAGAATGCTTTGTCCCTTCCCTTCTCAGTCTCAACACATATTAAAATGGGGGAAACAGGGGTTCTATTCTGCCCTGACAAACAGAAACGTGAAATTATAGGATGGTTTTCTATATGCTTTGAATGAAAGGGTGTAATCTTCTGCATGTGAAATATCAAAAATACCAAGTGCCACTAAAATGTAAAAAGCAAAACAAAAACAAAACATCCCCACACACACACACACATCACACACACATACACAGTGGAAGCCAGCGTATTTGGCTTTCCTCTGTGTAACATAAGCATGTGGTGTCAGACTTCTGGCCGTAGTGCAGGCTTGTTGGCTGCTTTCTTTCCTGCCTTCTCCAAAAACGCCCACCTTCCTTGGCTTGTCGTCTGGCTTTTGGGATGCGTGTCGGGCTGGCTCTCTTCCTATATGCGGCATTAGGAAACCCAGGAATAGTTCAGGCTGTTGGTGGCAAGTTTAGAAGTCTGGCATGTTCTTCCTCCGGTTGAGTCATGGAGGGACTGGCAACTTGGTGGAGGCAGACGGATTTCTGCTTCTTGTTTTCCCAGATGTGCCTGCCTGTCCAGTAGGAAGAATTGAAAGAGTCAAGTGAATCACGTTGCACACGTTCTTCAATGCCTAAGAACACATGCTAGCCATCTTTTAATAAAACCAATGTCAGGTTCACCTTTGACTCCAATCAAGATGCTGGGCTCATTGGCTTAAATCTAGGTCTCCAGAACAACCGATGAGGTGCTAAGATTTTGCATCTGGACTGTGCCACTTCCGCTGGGGATTCGTTCCCTCCATGCATCTTATGTGAAACTAAATACCAAGTTTTTATTCAGAGGTGGTCCAATACTAGGTGCCAGAGGAGCAGTGATACCTCCCACCTCCTCCAGTCTAAAAACAGAGCACCCCAGCCTTAGGGGAAAAATACAGGTACTGTACTTGCAACTAGAGCAGAGTGTGCTGACTTCTGCACTTGCTTTCTCTTCTCATCACCAATGGGGTGATCGCTAAGCAGTGCAAAGACTCTTGGGGGATGGATGTTCCACTGAATGTGGCAGTACCTCCTACCATCCTAGGTCCTTTATTTATGATGTCATTTGTTCAAACTATATCTGTCCCACCTTTCTTTGGACAGCTTTGGACCTTGCCTGCAGGCATCATGAACATGCGGCTTTGCTCTCCTCCCATTCTGTTAGAAAAGCTTTAGCTAGAGACCCTTGTGGGTGTGTTCCCAAGGCTGTTTCCAGAGCCAGCTTTTGCAGTACAGACTTTCATAGGCATCTGTTTAGATAACCCCAGCTCCTGACAACCTAGCAGTTCGAAAGCATGTAAAATGCAAATAGATAAATAGCTACCACCGTAAAAAGTGGGAAGGTAACACAGTGTTTCATTGCAGCCATGCCAGCCACGTGGCCATGGACTTGCACAACACTGGCTCTTTGGCTTGAATACGGCTGAGCACCACCCCTAGAGTTAGACACAACTAGCCCGCATGTGTGTGTGTGGGGGGGGACCTTTACCTTTACCTTTAGATATAAACCCTGCCGTATTTATCGGGACCTACTCCCAGCAAAGCTTGCAGCCTTAAAATTGATGGCTTCAGCTTCTCAATGCAAGGTTACAGATGCAGTCTTTGGTCCTTCTGTCCTGTGTAAGACATTGGAGCTGTTGGCGCAGGAGGTGGGGAGCTGTCTGTGCCAGGGAAAGAGAAGATTGTGATTGTTTACTTCTAATTTTGGCTATAAATGTTGCACCTTTGAATAGTATGTCACCATCGTAGCACATATAATTTACTTACCATTCTTCAGTGAGACAGCGGGGATGGAGTTTTTATTGCCCTTTCTATTATTTGTACAAACTAGGCCTTGGTACGCATTGAAATGTAAAGCTTCTGCCTTGCCTTTAGCAGAGGAAATCAGTCTGGGCTGGTGAAAACAACGATGTGTTTTCCAGGCTGTACACTCGGTGCTACATAACTGTCCTGGTGAGGAAGCCAGTCCAAATGCCGTCTGTGGAACGGAGGGGGATGGGCTTGAAAGCATGCCCCAAGATCCTTTTTTGATTATATTTGATGTACTTGCAGATTGTGGCCAGGACAATATTTGCTTGCATGTTTTTGAAGACTGCTCAGCCTTGGAATTAAGTTCACGAGAAATAGGATGTCCTTAACTGAGCTGTTTCTGCTTGAGAGACTGAATGGTTTAGACTGAGCAATGATGATTGCACTTTAGCTAGGATGCCTTGCTTCCAGAGTAAAGAGATGATGCCACTCTAGTGCATATAGTAGCATAGAACAGTGTTCCACATTTTATATAGTTATTTCTAATTATGCTGTAGATATGCGGGTGTAAACTAGATCCAGGCACCAGAAATAATTACCACATTTCCTGCCTATAAGATTGACCCCCATGTGTAAGATGATCCCCACTTTTCCAACCCAAATTACAGTTTCACAACCATGTGGTTCTCCCCTCTTCTTA
>JAHTLZ010000015.1:29289962-29372136 GCA_023846285.1 Phrynocephalus versicolor | reverse complement strand
TGTTTGTTTGTTTGTTTGTTTGTTTGTTTGTTTGTTTGTTTGTTTGTTTGTTTATTGACCGCCCGACTTTCCCGTAGGGAACTATGGGTGGTGTATAGCACATCACCAAATAGCGACTACCCAACAATAACCCCAATACATAAGCAAACACAAAAACATCATGGAAAATACAAAAACATAATAAAATACTCGCCGATATGGGAGTACCATATACCATAGTATGAATACTGTTAAAGAGTCAACCTTTTGTCTTCTCTTTCTAGTGTACTTTTATGACACTGTTAGTTGCCTTGAACAAATATGGTGGGAAATATGTTTTCTACCTAGGGTGGGGTAGAATTTAAATATATAAACAAACATTTTAAAAAGGCAGATGTGTATGTCCATACTTGGAAAGCAAGCAGTAATGGTTCCTGATAAAGATTGGATAGTTTCGTGTGGGTTTGGGTGGTTTGCACAGTGGCTGCAGGACACACGTACCTTGTGATTCTGAAACTGTCCGTCCTTGACTACCATATGTTGCTACAGATTTCCATCAGTCTTTCTTACAACCTGGAAGACTCTTTGATGGCAGGAAATTCCATCTAATCTGAAGCAGAAGCAGTGTACTTCCCTCCCCGATGCATCAGCTGCCTTCCTCAAGGCTGTGTATTTGAAGGGTTAAATAATCTACCTCCATACCCCATGCAGGAGGAACTCATTTTCAAGAGGAACCAGGGTGGAGGAATGCAAATAAGTGTTTCGGACAGCTGCAGGCTGTATGCCTTCCTGAGATGCCAGGGCCCCAAATGAGACATGTCAGAGTACAAATTGAAAATGCCAATTTCACTTATGCTGCCACGCTGCTCGTCACAGCTAAATCCTTCTCTGCTGCTGCTCCTCCCCCTTACCTGGTGATGGGTGCTTCTCCTTAATGTGAATCTGCCTGACTTATTGAGTTATTCTTTTACAGGGGTGTCTTTAGCCTATTTGAAATTAGTGGGATGCCTTTAAAAGGGAATTGAGTGAGACCATCCATAGAAACCCTTTCCTTCTCTCAATCCACTAAATACTATTAGCTGTCTTGAAATTCTGGCCATACTTATTGAAATTATGTACTACCTGTACTACATGTAGATGCTATTAATGTAAGCTTACATTAACTCTATTTGCATTTATTAGAATAACTATATCTACATCTGTCTGTCTATTTGGTGAGCCTATGTGTTTGTGTATGAACGAATTCAAGGAACCCAAGTTTTGGCAGGCAATTTCTAATAAAGACTTTATCTAGCATTCATTCTGACCTGAAAGGAAATGCCCTGTTTATTCATCAGGAACACTAATAGGGCAGCAGAGTTAGCACAGATATAATAAAGCGGGTAATTTGTGCATAAACAGTGTTTCGGAGATTGATGAGATTAGCCAGAAGAGGTCTTATTCACCTATTATCATTTTAAGGTTAATGTTATATTTTTAAGAAGAATTTTTCACATTAGGTGTTCCAAAAGGGTATAAAGCAGTCAAACTAAATTTTATAGTAGGAAGCATCAAAATATATTAAGTAAATACATCAGCCCCTGAATGAAAGTTCTGGCTTTTACACTTTGCTTGCTTCAGAATTATTGTGTACAATACTGTAGATTTTAAATCCCACACTCAACACCTTAGGTGGCTCAGTTTTACTGGCGAAGAATACAGTGGTACCTTGTATAAAGGAATTAATTTGTTCCAAATGAAATTATGTTAAACAAATTTTCCTTTATACAAATTTCCATAGGAATGCATTGAAAATGGAGTAATCCCATTTTTATGTTGTACGGATTTTTCCCATAAGCGATTCTGTTAAGCAAATTTCCCCCATGTCCGGAATTTTTTATGTTGTACAGATTTTATGTTATACAAACCATTTGTTACACTGTACAAGGGTCCACTGTGCTGTGTACAGCATGTGCTATATATGTAGGGATATTTCACTGTGATATCATTCTCTCTGTGTGGCATTCACACTATACAGCCATACCTCTGTTGCCTCTCTGAGGTCTAATGTAAGTACTGTGTGTGTGCGTGTGTGTGTGTGTAGTCAAAATGTCAAAATTAGTAAATAAAGATTTCATGTTAGTGTAATTTGCTACATTATTTGAAACACGCTTATCCGCTCTCAGGAGCTTGTCTTTGTCTAGTGTTTTGTTTTCCATTCTGCGTTACATGTTACATGTAGTTTTGTACTTCTATCCGAAAGCTTCAGAAGAGTCACTCCCCCCCCCACCGTATGTATTTTTTTTACTTTTCTGTGAATTAAGCATAAATAGGCATTGAAACAAGCTGTATGATTTGAAGAGGAATGGGGAGGCTTGGAGGTATGTCAAGAGGAGGACATGAGTATACGCCGCATCCATCTTCCACTAGGAACACAAGGATCTGGAAACATCTCTCCTTGTGTGTTGAGCTTCATCATTCTGTGTAAAGGCAACTCAGTGGCAAGCGCTGAGGGAGGGAATGGTTCCAAGGCACAGGGAGAGCTGATTTCGATGTGCCCACAGCTCCCTAACAAACTCCAGCAAGCCATGAATCTTGCATTTAATCTCTCCTGACACGCCTGTCATTTTCTTCGGAGAGAAGCGGGGAATCTCTCGCCGAAGGAGGTCATTAGCTGTCAGGGAAGGTTCCGACTGCCTTCCTGTCTCCGTATCGATTAAACCTCCACATGCGCGCAGGCACTGTGGAGGGAATATTGATGAGGCTGCCAGAGGTTCGGCTTAGGCTGTAGGTGGGGTGTATCTTTCTCCAAGCAGGATGGGTGAAGGTCTGGGATGATGTTGGATGGAGATGTAATTCCAGATTTGTGTCTTTCTGAAATAAACCCCTCCCACCCCTGACCCCCAAGAGACATGGCTTGCCTTTGGTTTGTTACCTATTACATAGGAACTGCCTTTTGCCTACTGTAGGAAAGGCAAAATCCAGTATTTCCACCTCTGGAAAGCTGAAGAGAGTGATGCCTCCAACAATTGCTTAGTTCTCAGAATATTCTCTACACTCTTTTTCCTTCATCAGAGAAATAAGCCTGCAGCATCACAGCATGCCCAGCATTCACCACAATTAAATGATTTGTAGTATATTTATATAGTGGCAGTGTTACACATGGGTTACATGGAGGAGATGCAAAAATCACTTAAGGTGTGGCTACACGGTGAAGGAAATGTGAATGCATTGGCATTCTTTCACCGAAGTTGCATCAGGGAGTTTGGTTCTGTGCCATTTAAGTGGCCACATAGAAAACGAGAGAGCACCTCTCTCTCTTTTGCTGTTTGTTTACGGTCCTGCACACAGCCCTGCAGGTGGTGCCACCAAAGAGTACTGCCTCACAAACAGTGCAATTCTTCCCACTCCAGTTTTCTCACATATAATTTATCTTGTTAGCTTTAGAAAAATAAACTTCACCCTCTGAGATAAGCTCCATTCCTTAACCTGAGAAAGAAGAATAAGCCCCAGAAGCAAGTTGGAGAAAAATCAGTGATTTTTTGAAAAGCATTAAATCACATACACACACCAGTTTAAAAAGAATTAAATTATTATTTAAATCAATTTGATTTAAATCAGATCCATCCTGTCGTGAAGATTGTTTCTCACTCCTGTTAAAAAAAACAGGGAGAAGAAGGAAGATGTGTGGTAAAGGGTTTCTGATGGGGAGAAAAAAATATATAGATTGGGAGTGTGGGACTCCCAGCTTATTTGCATTTCCTATTGTGTATTATGATCAGTAGAGGAAAAATTACAAATCACTCTGCTTCAAACTTGTAGCAGTTGCCACACATACACCCCATGCAGTCATAGTGTTAATCTGGAACTTTCCATACCAAGAGGAACTGGGTATTGCAATCCAGATAAATTCTTTACATGTCATGTCTTAGATTTGCTTCATTCCATCAATGATTCAATTCCAAGTGGTGATATTATAGGTTAAAAACACTATCAATGTAGTTAAATACTCTTCAGCATTACGTAGGCAAGGCTACAGTGAGCAATCCTAGTATAGATTAGTCTAGACCTAGGTTTGTAGGCTAATCCCTGTTGAAATGCCTTTGATCTATCTGACAGAATTCTAGGAAACAACTGGAAAAATAAGATTATGCTGCTCAAAATGGGAGGCTGCTGGCTGGGTAAATCAGTGACTTGGGTATCTGGCTTTAGAACAGTTCCCCATTATGCATCCCAGAAGAGACAGCTTGTCCCAAGATTCCCCAAAAAGGAATGGGAAATTACTTCTGGGTACTTCCTGCCTAGAAAACCCTAGAAATCGTCACCATAAGTCTGAATTGACTTCATGGCACATGATTTTTGTTGTTGTTGAGAGAGGAAGGTCCCTGAATCTTAGGGGCTTTGTGTGTGGCCAGTTTGTCCTGCTTTTGGCAAGGTACCATCACAAACAACAAGTAGATCCAGGTGGGCATCCTTTTGAATACAACAATGAAAATGCTTTTTGTCCTTGCTTTGATTTTCATTTTCTGTTTATTCCTTGGGCTCTAAGAATGATTAATAGACTATCTTCTTTCATATCTCTATGTGGCAGTATTTCTATGAAGGGAACGACATCAGTGACCTCCCAGTGAACCTGTCTGTGGTATGGAATGGAAACTTCATCATTGACAATCCCCAGAACATCCAAGGTAAGATGAAGAAGGTGGAGATGTATCCTCTGACACTGTAAGGCAGGCCTGCCCAGAGTCCGGCCCAGGGGCCAAATCCGGCCCGTCAGACCATTCGGAGTGGTCCGTGGCTGGCTGGCCCGCCGCTTCCCTCCCCCTCCTTTGCCCCATGCTTTTTTTAAAAAAAAAAAATCTTCCGCCAACACTGATACCGCCGGGAACCTTGTGAAGCTCCGCCTGCGCGCAGGCCGCCACCACCGGCATAGCTGGGAAGCTTGGCCAGCACCGCAGGGGAATGTGTGAGGTTGGGCACATTCACGGAGCAGTGATTGGGCGGGCTGCACCACTGGCACCTCTGGGAAGCTTGGGTGGATGGGTGGTCTGCCGCCACCAGCACCGCAGGGGAATGTGTGGGGGTGGGCAGGCCAGTGGGCCTCTGCCACCACCAAGAAGCTTTGGGGTGGGCTGGTGGGCGAGCCATCGCCACCGCAGGGGAGCTTGAGGGGGGTGCAAGGTCGCACAGATTGCCTTTTCGAAGGGGCGACCTGTGGCCACGGCTCCCTGTGCTTCCTTTGGTCCCCACCTTACTTCTTTCCTCCCTCCCTTGGTCCCCACCTTCCTTCCTTCCTCTCTTGGTTTCCACCTTCCCCCTCCCTCCCTTGGTCCCTGCCTTCCTTCCTGCAGGTGGGGTTGCAAGGGGTCAGTGGGTGGGGCTTATCGGTCAGTGGGTGGGGCTTGCAGTGGGGTGGCATGGTCGGGGAGCAACCGGCCCCTGACACATTCTCAGCCACCAAATCTGGCCCTCCTTACAAAAAGTTTGGGCACCCCTGCTGTAAGAGTTCTGTGCAGGAGTAAACTACATCTATATTCCATTGTTGAGCCTGCAAACTGGGGCCCAGAGCTGAATGCAATGGACCCTGCAGGTGAAAAACAACATATTTTGTCAATCTCAGTTTATACTCATCATTAAAATATGACAAAGTATGGGAGTTCCTCTTTCGGAATAATTGATATCACACTCTATCCACTGTATTTTTCCTGCCCATCAAACACATTGTTCGTTCCCATGTAAATAAAAAATAACAACAACACAAAATGCATAGAACGCTAATAGAAAGTCCCTGGTGTTCTTCAGGGATTCCATGACAATTGCACTAGCACATAGCATTGCACAGCTTGGTACCTGCTGAAATTCTGGCAAAGAGGCATCTGTGTCATACAGAAATTCTTTATTGGCCTGACCTGACAATAAATGCTTATAATAAAATAGGCTATTATAGAAGTCACTAACTGTCTGGTTGGTGGGATGGGAAGACAAGGAGGCATCAGAGTCTGGGTGAGTTGTTTCTCTAGGTTGCAGTTTTTAGAATCCTTCAGCCATGGCACTGGAGGCATGTAGAGTACAATGTGCCTCAAGAATTTTTCTTCCTGAGCAATGTCAAAAATTACCCATAAAGGAAGAAAAACATCTATTTAGCAATTCTGCTGACCCAGTTTCTCTTTGATGGTAAGCAAGGATCTTTGCTTTTGTTTTGCAGCTCACCTATACAAGTGCTCAGCTCTGCGTGAAAGCTGTGGCCTCTGCCTCAAGGCAGATCCCCGCTTTGAATGTGGCTGGTGTGTGTCAGAAAAGCGGTGTTCCCTGCGCCAACACTGCCCAGCCTTTGAGAGCAGCTGGATGCATGCTAGCAATGGCAACAGCCGTTGTGCGGATCCCAAGATCGTTAAGGTATGCTTGTGCTGGTTAGGCAGAGAGAAGCTTTTCTGCCTAGGGGAGAACTGACTATGTTAGAGGATATGTCGGAGGTATCATACAGTGTGATCATTGTAGGGTACATTTTTTTAAGAAATGTACACAGTGATGTTGCTAGCACAATAAGTTGCAGCTACAGGAAAACCCATTTGAATCAAGGGAACTTATGAAAGAGATGACTCCCCAATCCACACTGATTCTGTTAGGCTACTCTCGTGCAACAGGATTTCAGCCTACGTCTTGAAATCATACATTAGGACAGCTTTCAGTACTGGAGGCAAAACTGGAGAAGTATGCTTTTGTGTTGTTTTCACACTAGTTTTCTTTCTACTTTGTTCCAAATTCATTCCCATCACATTCCTACCAATAGGATTCTTGGCCAATGATCTCCCTTGCTTTTATTGCTTTTAGTACTGGTAGTATGTGGTTCCCTATACTCTGGTACTGACCTTCATTTAATAGGAGTGCATCTATCAGTGTTAATATGCCTGTTGGGCAAGGTTTCAACCACATTAGCAGGAGTTGGTGTTCTAACCACGTATCTGTTTGATAAGTTCGGTTTACTCAGAAACTGCAGGAGAGGCAGGCCTTAGTAGTATTAATTATTAAGGCTATAGCACAGTCACTGATCTTTTTGGGTTGCAATATTTTATCTAATGAAGATGGAAGAGCTTTCCAACTCTGCTTGCATCTTTTTGCTCATTTTTGCAGCTCACAAGTGCTTATCTCTACACGAAAGCTGTGGGTTCTGCTCAGAATAGTGTCTTGATACTAGATGGGCAGAGCAATGTATAAATAAAGTAAAATAAAATAAAATATTGGCAATGTAGAAGTGCTATCCTGACCGTACAAAGTTGCCTAATGCTACTGAAGCCCACAATTAGATTCATCTTTGCTATATAGCTCACTCTTTGCCATAGTACTGAGATTATGTATCATTCCTCCTAGAAGTACAATAGGACCGCCGTATCCGCAGGGGATTGGTTCTGGGATCCCCCGTGGATAGTGAAATCCACAGATAAGAGCAAATACTCTTATCCAGGTTGATAGGGGTGGTGGGTGGCCGAGTGAAAGCTTTTGCCCCGACACCCCCCAAATGGCATGGAGGGAAGAAAGTCTCCCCGCTTTCTCCTCACTACCGGGCTCGGTGACAGCAAGGAGAAAAATAAAAGAAAAAAAACCTTTATTCCTTTTTCACCATCGCCGGCCAGCCAGGCACACTCTGGAGGGGTGGCGTGTCCTCCCCCCCCCCCCGAGAGGGGCCTGTCAGCCAGTGGCAAGGAGGGAAAAATAAAAAGAAAAGTTACTGTCACCAATGCTGTCTGCCCTCCTCACCGCTGCCACCACCACGGGCCAGCCAGGCAGTCTCCGGAGGGGTGGGGTGATCACTTTAAGGACCCACATAGCCCACCGCCCTTTGAACTTTCTGCTTGGGTCCCAGGCAGCGGACTGGAAGTTTGAGCAGGAAGTTCAAAACTTCCAATCCGCCTGGGACCTGAGTGGGAAATTCAAAGGCTGGCTGGCCAGTCAGGTCCTCCACCCCTCTGGAGGGTTCCTGGGTGGTCTGTGGCGGCTGCGGCAGCAAAGAAGAGAAGGGCAGACAGCATTGGCAACAGTTTTAAAGCAAAGCAAAGTTTTGGTGCTTAAATACCACCCTATACCACTTCAAGTAGTCTCTGGGTGGTTTACAGTTTAATTACAGCATGCAGGCTACACATTGCCCCCCCCCCGAAGCTGGGTACTCATTTTACCAACCTCAGAAGGATGGAAGGCTGAGTCAACCATGAGCGTGCTACCTGGGATTGAACCCCAGGTCATGAGCAGGTCATCCACTGCCCCCCTCCTTGCTGCCCCCTGGCCCCCACTTATCACCAACCACAGATAACTGAATCCGTGGTTAGTGAATCAGCGGTTAAGGGGGCCATACTGTACTGCTGTGGAAAGTGGCAAAGGTGAATGAATGGATTTACATGCAAAAGAATTGTGATTAGAAGAGAACATTGACTTTCTTTATAGTGTTAGAATTCTTCTGACCTTAAGATTTCTAGAAGACTGCCTTTTGAGTTATACCAGATCATCTGAGAGAAAGTCAGAGAGGGTGTTTTATCTGGGATGTCCTAGTAAAAGCATTTATTTGCCATGCTCATTAAACTAAGATGCTCTCGATAGACCTGTGCAAATTTTTGGTAGTTATCTCTTTGACATTGCTTGTCTTGTGATAATAATATTATGTCAAGTGAGTAAGTGTGACCTTCAAATTCCTCATTTACACATGCAGAACAGAGGGGTAGAGAGTCAACATTCAGTGCATTAGCCATGTTGACAGCCAGTTCTTCCAGAGTTGTCTTTTATAATCCTAGCATGACACTGCACTCCAAAATTTGAGCCAAATATCTGGTTGACAGTATTGTCATTAATATGTTTAGGAAGTGGGGGAAGAAAGCCTTCAGGCTAAGATACTCACTGTATCTTAGAAATATAAATCAACCACACTGATCTCAGCTTTACTTCAGTGTGAAAGGGTCTTCCCAGATTCTCAGCTAAAACGGAAGTTTTGTTGAGAAAGGCAGCTATGGGTCCTTTCAGTGCTTCGTCCTGCATCGGCAATTTCCTTGCTTTGCAGCCTACATTTAAGAGGCCCACACTCAGCTGAAATGTAGGCGTTCCGACACAGAAGGGCTGTTTTGAAATGAAATGATCAGATGGCTAAGGCAGTTAGTTGATGATTCATTATCTCATCTTCTGGGCCTTGGGTAGATTGCCTGTCCACTTCATTTGGCAGAGTTGAAGGGTTTGTGCTCTGAAACCAATTAGTGGAAGAGGGCTTGTTGTTTGTCAGGGCTGGAGCTGGAGTGGGAGCCTGCGTGTGTGTGGAGAGGGAGGTGGGTCACACAAGAGCCAGAGTTCTCTGCCAACTCTGGCTCCCATGTGCCTTGTTTAGCTGTGACCTACCCAGGCAGTGTGTCAAACAGTGTCGACTTTTACCCAGAGTTGCTGTTCCCCAACCGTGTGGCCCCTGTCAGCTTTGCTGCGCTGGAGGGGGAAATCTAACATGCCACAACAGCCTTTAACACTAATTTAACAATACCAAACAAACGGCCACAGCTCACCAAACACCCTAGAGGAGCCCAATTTAAGAAAGCATGAGTTGGGTTGCCTGCTGCAGCAGCTGCCTTAATGAATTGTGATCCAGGACTTGAGCAGATGATTGGATTGAATTTAGGTGCACAGCAAGCCCCAAGGCTCAGATTGGTTTGGCTGTTAAATAAATTCCGTAGAATGGCGTGCAGTGGCCCTAGGCCATCTTACAAGTTAACTTTTGGAGTGTGTCCTGCCAGTGAGAGAGGAGAAATGGGAGTTTAGAATTTGTGGACTTGGATACCTTGGACCCTGTGTGGCCTGTGGGCAACCCACAAACCCTTACATACTTTAACTGGCAGTCACTGACTGCCTCAATTTCTCTTTGCAGATTGGAATGTGGTGGTGCTTATTTTAATGCCTAATCCTGCAGCCTTGGTCAGGAGTGTGGAAACAGATGTGTGTTATATATATACCCTCCCCTGGTCTGAAAGAAATGGGTCCTTGTTAGTCTGCTATCCCTCTTGACAGTTTTTTAGCTTCCCCTTGAGGAATCTTAAACAGATTTAAATTGCCCCTTTTTGGGGAAACAAGCTGTCCATCTGATCAGAATCAACAGGTATTCTGTCTTTATTTCATGCACAGCATTACCGCAGAAGGCAAGATGCAGGACTAGGAAAAGAAATGCAACTTATAGGAATACTCCTTTGTAGTTTAAATATTGCCATATGCGCTGCATGCTAATGCCTATGAAAAATGTTCATTGAGTTCCCAGTTACATATCAGAACATAAGAACAGCCATGCTGGATCTCACAGTGGCCTCACCAGATGCGTTTGGGAGCGCATGAGACTAGATATCTGTCTCCTGATACCACTCCACTGCATCTGGCCCTTGAAGTACCCCGGTTTTAAGCCTTGAGATTACACATCTCCATCATGGTTTGTAACCTGTGATGGTTTTTTCCTCCAGGAATCTGTCCAATCCCCTTTTGAAGGCATCCAGGCCAGATGCCATCACCACATAAAAAATAAAGGGCTGACAGCCCGAAGGCATAAGAACATAAGAACATAATAAGAGCCATGCTGGATCAGGCCAAACGCCCATCTAGTCCAGCTTCCTGTATTTCACAGTGGCCCCACCAAATGCATCTGGGAGTGCACGAGACTAGATATCTCTCTCCTGATACCACTCCCCTCCATCTGACCCTTGAAGTACCCTGGTTTTAAGCCTGGAGATTACACATCTCCATCATGGTTTGTAACCTGTGATGGACTTTTCCTCCAGGAATCTGTCCAATCCTCTTTTGAAGGCATCCAGGCCAGATGCCATCACCACATCCTGTGGCAGGGAGTTCCACAGACTAACAATGTGCTGGGTGAAAATATATTTTCTTTTGTCTGTTCTTACTCTCCCAGCCCTCAGTATGGGTGTATGCCCCCTAGTTCTGGTATTTTGTGAGAGGGAGAAGAGTGTACCTCTATCCATTTTACTCATGCCCTGCATTATTTTGCACGTCTCAATCATATTCCCCCCTCAGGCACATTTTTCCAGACTAAAGAGCCCCAAATGCTGTAGCTTTTCCTCATAAGGGAGGTATCCCAGCCTGTTATCATTTTAGTCTCTCTCTTCTGCACCTTTTCCAGTTTTTTGTTGTTGTTGTTTTTTGAGATGTGGTGACCAGAATTGTACACAATACTCCAGGTGCGGCCTTACTATCGTTTTGTATAATGGCATTATAATGTTGGCTGTTTTATTTTCAATCCCCTTTTTGATAATCCCTAGCATGGAATTGGCCTTCTTCACCGCTGCCACACTTTGGGTATACACCTTCATTGAGCTGTCCACCAACACACCGAGATCTCTTTCCTGATCCGTCATAGAAAGCTCAGAGCCCATGAGTTGATAGATGAAGTTTGGATTTTTTGCCCCAATATGCATTACTTTACATTTGGTTACATTAAAACACATTTGCCATTTCTCAGCCCATTCCCCCAGTTTGGAGAGATCCTTCTGGTGCTCTTAACAATCTTCTCTGGTTTTTTATCCCATGGAAAAGTTTTGTGTCATTTGCAAACTTGGCCACCTCACTGCTTATCCCTGTCTCCAGGTCATTTATGAACAGATTGAAAAGCACTGGTCGCAGGACAGATCCCTGGGGCATACCGCCTTTCACTTCTCTCCATTGTAACAATTTCCCATTGACACCTACTCTTTGTTTCTGGATCTCATCCAGTTCTCCTTCCAGAAGAGGACCTGTCCTCTTATCTCCTGACTGCATTTTTCTCAGTAGCCTTTGCTGAGGGACTGTGTCAAATGCCTTCTGAAAATCCAGAAAGACAATATCCACCGGTTCACCGAAATCCACATGCCTGTTGACCTTTTCAAAAAATTCTAAAAGGTTTGTCAGGCAAGACTTACCCTTACAGAAGCCAGAAGGTGGAACTTCAGATATTTGTAGTATATGGAAATATTTCTACATACTGTCATCACAGTTTTCAAAATATGCATAGGCCAAAATCCTGTTGCACAGATCTGCTTGCACAGCAGGAATAACTGCTGATAAAAGACTTTCCTTTTTTATTTTAGGGGTTCACATGAATTGCATGCAATGAGACAAAGTTGTGTGCACTCCAAAATTGAAATGCATAGTTTTTAATCAGCTGCAATCTTCTACTGACCAAGATGTCGTTTGCATTGTATGGGTAGCAACCACCCAGCAGGATTTCAGCTACAGTACATTTTTGTACATATTTTCAAATATATGCATTTTGTGTACTCTTTCTCAACATATAGCTTTTCTATTGAATGAAGTATTTTATGCATATTTTGCAAGTACACAAGTTGTTGTATATACTGTTTAAGATGTAGACATTTGTGCACACTTTTTTCAGTTGTAATCATTCCTGTACCTTTTTGTGATCTACATCACAAACTTCAGAAAAGGACAGATTTTCTGGTTGGGTTGTGCTTTAGGTTCCTGTTCCACTTGGATTTATAGCCTCACATGTAGAATTATCTTGGGCTGTCATTCTGGGTAGTCTTCACTCTGTGTACCTCTTGTTCCCATTCTGTTATTTGATTGGCTCTGATAGGCTAATATTTGAAGGTATTATGCACAGATACATGAATTGTTTTTTATTGTTACTGATAGCAGCTTTTATATATTATTGTAAGATGCCTTGATTCTTTTTTAGGAAAAAAAAAACAGATTAATAATAATAATGTTCCTCTTCGGTACAAGATAAGTCAGTACAAAAGCAGAGGAACTTTGTGGCTGCATCACAAATGATACAGAGCTTCTCTTCCAGAGCTAATTTTATCTTCTGGAAGTTTCCGGAGCCAGTTTATTTTCTGATAATGTCCATCTGTGTGGGCAGTGTTAGATGGACCTTTATGGCTATACCCTGGTCAGAAAATTATCATCTAGTCTTTATGGATGATATATTCTCTGAGCATTTTGTAGCTGAGGGATGCAAATATACCCAAATATACAGTATTTTCCATGTATGTGTGTGTGTGTGTGTTGTGTCGTTACAGTCGTGACCGACTCTTCGTGACTCCATGTCCACAGAGTTTTCTTGGCAGGAATACTAGAGTGGTTTGCCAGTTCGTACTCCAGGCGCCTACAGCACCTGGTATTCCCTGGTGGTCTCCCATTCAAGTACTAACCGGGCTCGCCCCTGCTTAGCTTCCGAAATCAGGCGAGATTGGATGTGCTTAGGGCATCTATATTTTTACCTAAAATTGTTAGACTAAAACTTGAGGGCTGTCTTATACACAGAAGTAAGCCAAGGAGAGAACTGTGTGGTTGCGGGACTAATTTGGGGTTGGAAACGTGGGGCGTCGTCTTATACATGGGGGCATCTTATAGACAGAAAAATATGGTAATTTGCTAAACACCAAATCCTGTGACTAGAGCATGCAGTGACGATGGGGAAACACTGATGGGCCAGATAAGCAACCCATGGTTCATTTTACTAGGCATTTATGCTATTCCAGTTCTGGTAGCCATTTGTAACTTTCTTTTTGCCCCAGAGCCCTTTGGCTTTGGGGTTGCTGGTGACCCAGCATAGAGGTTTCCTTGGCTGCATGGGCATCAGTCCTCTTTATCCTTCACAGGTGTGTGTTGAGCAACCAGGACCAGGAAGCTGTGGTGTAAAATGGCCCATAATTACCTGTTAGTGGCATTGGTGGGCCCGAGTCACGCAGCTCATCTGTCATCCCAATGGTGGATGTCAAGCCACACCTGTCCGCTTTATTGGAAATCATCCTAACAAATGAGGCATATCATGCTCAGCGGGGGCTTCCCTTCCTGCCCAGCTGGTGCTGGCACAAACGTTGTATGCTGGGACACACCAGAATTGGAAGGGAAAAGAAGACCTTCTTTATAAGGGTTAATTGGTGTCTCCTTGGTGCGAAGGGCTCCAGAAGTGTTAACTTCCCCTGAAATAACACACCGCATGGAGAGAAAAAAATTAGTGGCCTCTGCACGAGAGGCCGGGGATAATATGCAATTAGGGTGGCCAAAAACGTCACAGGTGGCACTTTGTGCTGACCTGGGGCTTCGTCCGTTGCCTAATCTGTTTATTTTTTAATCAGTTTTTTATTATTCAATCGTCATAACATATCACATTTATCACTTAATTTCTTTAAAAAATCAGTTGTCATTCACCAAATTGTCTGGGTGTAATTTGTATTAATTTCATCATGTCTCAATACCACCTAATGCATTATTCCTTCTCTCAGACCAATCATAAAATCTATTCCATGTCAAATAGTACTCAGAATCCTCTTTTTCTTTAATTTTCTCTTTTTCTCAATGTCATTCTGTCCATCTTAGCACAATCTAAGATTTTTGTATAATTATTTCCTCCTTAAGTATGCTTTCACTTTTCCACATTTGAGCCCAAACTATTGTAGCAGCAGTCAAGATATGTAATATAATACCGTATATCTATCCTTTGTATTGACATTTTCTGGCATAATACCTAGTAAAAACATTTCTGGCTTAAATTCTATATTCAGCTTACTTATTTCTTTGAGCCATCTATATATTTTAGCCCAATATTTCTTTGCCCTCACACAAGACCACCTTGCATGATAATAAGTCCCATCATGATTTTTACACTTTCAACATTTGTTAGAAAGGTTTGTAAACATTTTTGGTAATCTAGTTGGTGGTAAGTGCTAACGATAAAACATTTTGTATAAATTTTCTTTATAGGATGTTGCCACAGTTAGTTTTCTATTCATTGTTTTTGTTGTTGTTCAGTCATTCAGTCATATCCAACTCACACTCCATAACTTTTGCCAAATCTATTTACTGACGGCATAAAAGTTGTTCCATTTTCATAGCACAGCAATATTTATGTGCAGTACATTGGAGTCAGAGTCAGTGAATGGCAGAGTAGTTTCAACTATTTTGGTGCATTGGATTCACCAGGCAAAGTAATTTGTTACGTCTTTCATTGCGATATGCATCACTTTTTCATTACTGTATGATAACTTGAGTGGAGAGTGGCCATCTTGAAAAAAGTGAATAAATAGAGTACATTTGTATGTTTTCTCTACAGTCTTATTGTGATGGACAAAGAAAAGGATCAGTAGGACATTTCAGGAAAAGGAGGGAGGCTTTACAATTATTTCAGATGGACTGGGGAATAGAATGACTGGATTTTAATCACTTAGTGTTTTAGTTTAGGTCAAGTTATTAATCTGCTCAAATGTGCATCTTGGCTGTATTGTGTTACATGTACCTGTATACTAGTGCCATGGCGTTTTCACCAACAAAAGGTGAAAACAGATCACGGTGGCCTTGTGGATTCAGTAACGATCTGGTTTTCTTCCTTTCTAGCTGTTTCCTGAAACAGGCCCCCGGCAGGGTGGTACTCGTTTAACCATCGTTGGTGAGAATCTCGGTCTGAAGTTTGAGGATGTGCGTAGCGGTGTACGGGTTGGCAAAGTACTATGCATTCCTATTGAGAGTGAATATATCAGTGCAGAACAGTGAGTATTTTACAGGCAAAGAACATTGGTGTTGGCATGTGTAAGAAAATAGAAAATTGCTGTCATAACACACACAATGACTCAGCTGGTCACAGATACCACAGAAGATGGGTGAGATTATAGAGGGAAGGAAATGGACATTAAAACTGTCTGAAAGCATGGTAACTATCAGGTACCAGAAAGATCCAGACTTTGCTGCCTACACATGGTGACTGGATTGCGTAAACATGATATCCTACAAAGGAAAGATCATGTGTAATCCAGTTGATAATAGAAATGAATTCCTGCTTATCCCTGGAACATATTAGGTCAGTGGTGGCAAACCATTGGCATTCCAGATGTTTTTAATCTCAACTCCCACAGTCCTTTGCCATTGGCAATCTAGGCTTGGAATTCTGGGAATTGTGGTCCAAAACATCTGGAGTGCCAAAGGTTTGCCACTAGTGTATTAGGCGATCCTGGAAGGAAGGAGCTCACACAGTTGCCTACTTCAAAGATGTGTACGATGATTAAATGTGATTATGATCTCATGGACACTGTCTGGATTCAAATTAAATGTGGTGATTACTGTGCAGACATTTCTCTGAGCTCCTCAGAGGAAGGGAGAGAAAAGATTAAGTGGGGGGATGAGAGACAGATACAGTTCTACATAGTTGTCTAAAGAAAAAGCTAATCTTACTACAGTATATTATTTTATCTGATTCCTGCCTTTAGTTCCAGGAAATAGTGGTAAACATCTGGACACAAGGCAAACCAAGTATGACATGTTCATCAATGAATCCTCTGCCTTCACTGCTGGGCAATTGTGAATGGGGCACATTAGTCACCCAGAAAGTCCCAGGATAAGGAATGTTGGTTTGGGGAAATGTTGTACCTTTTATACAAGGATGGGGGCTGCGGGTATGCAGAGTAGGATCAGCAAAGCTGACATGGACATTTAAGTCCCATGCAGCATGTACTAAATGGAGCTTCTGCCTTCTCAGGAAAGTCCTGAGGGTGTGTTGGGCGATCTGAACTATCTATAGCTGATCAGTCCTGAGTAGACAGCTGGAAGCAAATACGTCCTTTCTTTCTGTATACTTTTCTTTGTTCTGTTGTGTTCACCGTGGAAGCTAATTTACTTTAAAATTCTATATAAACTTAAAGGGAAGATATAATAAAAGAAATCGGTTTATGAGCTTTTGGATGCCTTTCTTTTCATATGCAAATAGAAACAATTTCAAATATGCTTGCTGAAGGGTGTATAGGAATGTTTATACCGTTTCATTTATGGGCTCCACGTTACATTGCAGTAACACATATTGCTACAGGAGGGGAGGAGGAGAGAAAATGGCAGGTTCTTTTTTGTTTCTCTTTTGACTTTGTTAAATTTTAATTGATTTCCTGCTGAGGCTGAGCGTTACAGAACTTGTAATATTTTATACATTTTTGCAATTTTAATATGTCCATTGTTAAAAACCAATTTGATATGTGCTGAGAAATCACTTCCTAAAATTGTTAAATGACATTTAATTAAAGCAACAACGGCTCATCAAAATACCGTGACATGACAATGTTGAAGGAGGTACTTGCCCTTCTTATAAATCAAAGCAGAAATATTAGCTTTGGGGCTAAAGCTTTGTGTGTGCGCGTGACCTGAGATGTAGAGAGCAGTTCTGCGAACACGCTGCGTGCGTATTACAAGACTTTCTCCTGTGCCTTGCCTAGGATCGTCTGTGAGATTGGAGAAGCCAGCCCTAGCAAAATCCAAGATGCCCCCGTAGAAGTTTGTGTCAGGGACTGCTCTCCCAGCTACAAAGCCATAGCCCCTAAAAGCTTCACTTTTGTGGTAAGGATGTTCATTGCCAGACATTCCTTTATGACATCTCTTCCTATTCTGAATCTGCCTCCCCCCCCCTTGTCCATCTCATGCAATTCACGTTTCACCTCTAAGAAAGCAAGGGATGAGAATCAACCGTGTCCCGTTCTTTATCCTTGCCCTGGAACAAAGATCTGGAAAAGGCAGAAGCCACCACTAGCAGTCACGGAGTCAGGAAAGAATGGCCACCGCCTGGTTCTCTGCTCATGTTTTTTTGGAGTCTCGTGATTTTAAACTTTTACGGAGGCTCCTGATCCTATTTTAATGTATTTTAGCTAAAATTAAAAAGAAAAAAAATATGCAGCCATTAGTGCTAATGAAAAATGGACTAGATTAGGACTGATTAGCAAAGAAGTAGTCCAAAAAGATTGATCTTCTCTCTCCTGAGCTAGGGCTCTGCTTCTGTAGAGAGAAGGCATTTCCCTGACTGCACCCAAATTTGCAATGATAGGGCTAGCTTGACACTAGAGATGGGCACGAAACGAACAATTTTTCGTTTCCATTTTCATTTTTTTTTGTTGCGTAACGAAACGACAAACGAATTTTGTCTCTAAAATGAAACGAAACGAAGAGAAACACCGGAAATTTTGTCGTGCGTTTCGTTTCCATTACTGCAATATGAGAGAATTGCTTAAAATCCTAAAAAAAATCACAAAAAATGAAATAAATGGTAACGAAGTGGTAACGAAACTAACAAATATGAAAATGATTTTTTTGCAAAAATTCACGAAAAACAGAAACGAACCGAAACGGACCCTCCAAATGACAAACGACAAACAAAATGCCATTATTTTTTTTATTCGTGCCCATCTCTACTTGACACTGACCCATGGGAATGCAGATATTTTGCTTATTTCTGACTTTTCTCAGCTGAAAAGAAAAAAATAATAAAAAGCTTTCTTCCTCTTGGATGAGATAGTGGGAGTTTTGTGTCCTTTTTATCATGTTGGTGTTTGGGGTTTTTTGTGTGTAAAAAATTAGTGGGTATCTCAACAAAATGTGCTTTGCCTATAAGAATGGCATTTTGCACAAAATCAAAAGTATTTGCACAAACCCCATACTTCATTGTTTATGCTAAAACAAAATACCTTGCAGTGGTTGGTGATTTGGCAGACAGGGTATACAGAATGAAAAAAATATATGAATATTTATAACTAGACTGCTCAGATTCTTCTGTCCCCATTGAGATTTTCTGCATCCTGATTTTCAAAGACAAGATATTCTATTGGTTGCTGAACAACTGCAATACAAATCTGTGTACAAAATCTGTATTCGGTGGTGGATATGACAATGAATATATCCTTTTAATGCCTGGCAAAGTCATGGTTTTTATTTCCAGGGCCTTTAAAGCAAAGGACCTTAACTCCTTTAATTGTTAGACTTGTGGGACATTTATTCTATGGTTGTATCCCTTTTATATCTTGCTCCTTATTTATTTCATTATAAACCAGTCTGAGAACCAGTTGGTTGGTATGTTATGTAAATACATCAACTTACCAATTTAGATTGGGCCAAATAATTTATAGAGATAATTTGCATCTTGAAAGACCATGGACTGATACTCTAGGATTTGACTTACTCCCCTATCTGTTTATTGGTAAGAAGCATCTAGCAGGATCAAAAGTATATACAGTGTCATGGCACTGTGATATACAGAAAGGCTCAAAATGCCCACAGTAGGAGGAATTTTCTCAGTTTTCTACTTCCAGGCATTTCCACGGGTTGGTCTTCAGTATTTGTCCAGGTTGTTCTTTGGATTGTGTGAACTTGTTGTGTTTTCTTTCACAGACTCCTACTTTCTCACAAGTGACACCAGCACGTGGCCCTCTGTCCGGGGGCACCTGGATTAGCATAAAGGGAAAGCACCTCAATGCAGGAAGTGACATTGCAGTGACCATTGGTGGCCAACAATGTGCCTTTGCATGGTGAGGATTCTGTGGGCTTGGCAAAACTGTTTTGATGTATTATAGAAAAGGGGAGGCTGAAATGCACTGAGCAATGTGAACATCTGACGCATGTGTTTATGTTTGCACTCCAAAATACAGTATCAGTCTTAAGGAGCCAAGCAAACACTGTGGTCTAAGTGTAGAATTTATTTGCAAGATTCAATGTGTGTTTTTTTTTAAAAAAAATACCAAAGTCTGTGAATTTCCTTTCTCTCTAAAACACAAATCCCTGAGCCATGAAGAGGATAATTTTTAGATTAGGGATGATAATGGAGCGGCTCTTTAAATATTTTCGTGCGGTAATTACTGGTTATCAGGCTTAATCGCTGCTGTTTGCAGCAGCCACGTGATGAGGAACGCTCCAGAGCCATGCCGTGTCTTCAACAGCTGCTTTTGTTTCATTTATTTTTTATTTTTGCATTTGCTGATAGTTTTCACAGTACTTTGCTGAGACAGCAAGAGATTCAGCACTGCAAGCCAGGAGTGTCACCTTATTTGCTTATGTAAAATGTGAACCGTTAAACAGGGACCTAGCTGAATTATTCCCAAGTAGGTCCTGCCTGAGACTTGAGCTCACTTTCTCCACATGTGGACTCATTGCTATTAGATTTGCATGGATGTGATTGATTGCTCAGATCTGGGGGAAACAGATCACAATTCTTCTCTTGCTGAGATCTGTGCATACCCCCCCCATTAATAGCAGCTTTGGGAATTAGAGGTACAGTGTCATCACTTTGATATTTGCAACAAGAGGGTGTTGGGATTATGTCTATATCTGAAATGGGATCAAATTCTTGTTGTTCTGATAGGATAGATAGATAAATAAATAAATGGACAGACCAAGGACGCCTGGCACCCATGCCCAGGCAGACTATCCAGTGTGCTGGATGCCACAGCCTAGCAGTGAGAAGGAAATATACTTGTTCTCCTCGTAACCAAAGGCATTGATTTTCTTTCTCTCCTTCTTGCCCTCTTTCTCTCTCCTCTCTCCTCTCTCCTCTCTCTCCTTATTTTCCCCTCCTCCCTCTCACCATCCATTTCACAGGAGAAATGCTGGTGAAATCCGGTGTAGGACACCACCTGGCCAAAATCCAGGGGACTCACCCATCCTCATCCATATAAACCGGGCAGTCCTTAGCAGTCCTGATGTGACCTATTACTATACGGAGGACCCCACCATTCAAAAGATAGACCCTGAGTGGAGCATCAACAGGTAGCTCTGAAGAGAATGTGGATCATATTCAGAATAAGACTGCAAGGGGGGAAATAATGTTCATAGTTGTTGTATAATTAAATGTATTGTAAATCTGTTTTTCAGCTGCTATAGTTAGGTTCAAATTTTCTATTTCATTAAGAGTCTGTGATCCTTAAGGCTTAACAAATTTATTATGGCTTGAGTCTCTATGTGCTGTAGACCACTATATCAGATGAATGAATTGCTCTCTACTATTCTAGGTGTGTGTGTGTGTGTGTGTGTGTGTGTGTGTGTGTGTGTGTTGAAAAAAGCATACTTTGGCTATATATGAAGGCTTTGTTTTTGTAAGAAGGCAGCTAACTTATGGTTGAATGAGCTAATACAAGGTACCAAGGTAATTGAAAAATGCACCATTCTGTTTTGGAGGTATGAACTTGTTTTTCCAGTTTTAAGTTCTCTTTATCACATTTTGAGCAGTCTAACAATGGTAAAGGTTCCCCCTGCATATGTGTGCTAGTCATGTCTGACTCTAGGGGTGGTGCTCATCTCCGTATTCAAGCCGAAGAACCAGTGTTGTGCAAGTCCGTGGCCATGTGGCCGGCATGGTGCAAGGAAACACTGATTTATCTTCCTGCTTTTTACAAGCAGTACCTATTTATCTGTCTGCATGTATATGCTTTCGAACTGCTAGGTTGGCAGGAGCTGGGGTTAACAGTGAAAGCACCCAGGATTCGAACCGCTGAGCTGCCATGCCCCTTGAGCAGTCTAAGACACCCCTAAACCCCCACAACAATGTATATACAATAGGCTTATATACCTGTTCCACATGTGATAAAGTAAATCTGCGATATGTGGATGCTGGGTTGGGACAAGACTGGGAGGCCTGTTTCGGGCCTCCTATACTTATGTGAGGCCTGGTGCTGCCCTGAACGGGCTTCCAACAAGTTTCTTGGGCCTGTTGGAAACCCCATAAGTGGTTTCAGCTAATCCTGAAGAGACTCCCAGTTTGCAGAAGTGACTTCCGGTTCACTGGAAACCATTTCTGGGGCCTCCAACAGGCCTGGGAAGTCTGTCGGAGGCCCCAGAAGTGGTTTTGAGCAGTCCAGAAGACTTGTGGGATCTTTTTGAACTACCTGCCCTCTTGGTAACAGTGTCCACCCTCTGTTGCCATCTTAATTGGAAGAAAGTATGGCTAATGAAAGTTCCTGCTGTAACATGTTTCACTTACCCTAGGCCAGGCCTGCCCAAAGTCTGGCCCGGGGGGGGGGGGCAAATCCGGCCCTTCAGGCCATTCTGAGTGGCCCGCGGCTGGCTGGTCCGCCCCTCCCTCCCCCTCCTTCACCCCATGTTTTTTTAAAGAAAGTGGGTGGGGCTTTCAGTGAGGTGGCAGGGTTGGGGAGCAACCGGCCCCTGACACATTCTCAGCCACCAAATCTGGCCCTCCTTACAAAAAGTTTGGGCACCCCTGCCCCAGGCTCTTGTGAAGACCAGTGCAGAAGTAGCTGTCGGAAAAAGAAGGAAGTGGTAGTTGTGAGAGTCTAATTTTTCTTTGGATTAGTAAGAGGCCTTGCAATATTTTGCACCTAGATAGAAACCAGGATGGGAGTTACTTATTTTCATTAGTTGTTCTCTGAAATATTCCCCCCTCTACCCGCAGGTTGAAAATGATAATATTATAATAGCCATCATAGAACTGCAGAGCTGGACGGGATATTGTGGATCATTGAGTCCATGTCCTATCAGGGAGGCACAATGGGGGGAAATCAAACTTCTTACCTCTGACTCCTCAGACATATACTGTACCTAAATTATTGAGCTATGAAACAGGGGGTGTAGTTTTTAAAATACAGAAGTAGAAAGGACTCCTTTGATTGGTTTATCTTGACTGTGTTTACTCCATGGTTAGCTTTGGCTAACCCCTTGCTCTGCTTGCTTCCTAGTGGTGGAACAGTCTTGACTGTAACAGGTACTAACCTGGCTACCATCAAGGAACCCAGGATCCGGGCAAAGTATGGCAGTGCCGAGACAGAGAATGTAAGAAAATGTTGATCACTCCGAGTAATGCAGTAGGTTTTTAAAAAGTGCTGAAAACAGCATGAAAGATATTATACTTAAGGTGCACAAAGACATCTTCTCCACCCCACTATTGTATGTGGTCCGACATTTTTTGAAAGATTTCCAAAACTCCAGATTTGCTTGCTTGTTTGTTTGTTTTGGGGAATGGGGGAAATCGCAAGCAACTAATGATCACTCACATACCACATGCAACATGTTTGGCTCAAGTAATGGGAAAGGGAACACTCCTTTTGACTTACCTTGGCTGTATCCTGCACTTTGCAAAGAGCCAAACGAATATTTGCTCTCTTTCTTAAATATAATCAGCATGAAAATAACTTCCAGCAGAGCCTAAGCAATTCAATGTACAGTACTTTGTTTCAGCATTTATTTATTTATTTATTTATTTATTTATTTATTTATTTATTTATTTATTTATTTATTACATATATATATACCGCCACATCTTCCAGAATGGAACTCTGGGCGGTGTACACATTAAAAGCAAGAAAACAAGAAACAAACATGAAGATCAGAGGCGCAAAAATACCAAAAATAGGGGGGTACAATACCCTCCACAGGTGATGGCATGGACGGCAACGGAGGGAAAAAACAGATTTAATAAAAAGGTCGCCAAATGCCTCCTTGAAGAGATGTCCACTCTAGGTCCACTGTAATCTTAACATATGGATGTGCCTCTCCAGTTGGAGGAAATATAGCCTCTTCATCTTCATCTCCTCTTTTAAAATGATGGAAGTGAGAGGGCATGCTTTCGAATAGCATTTGACCATCGTGCTAAGGCCACTAGTACCATTAAAATGCTGCAAGAATTCCCCCTAGGGCCTTAAGCATGGACCGTTTGCCTAAGGCAGCACTTCAGTTTGGTGCCATTTTGTTCACCGCCTTTCCCAGTGTTCTTGCCTGCTTCATGGCGCACTGGTTAAATGCCTGTACTGCAGGTAAAACTGTGCTCACGACCTGGGGTTCAATCCCAGGTAGCAGGCTCAAGGTTCACTCAGCCTTCCATCCTTCCAAGGTCAATAAAATGAGTACCCAGCTTGCTGGGGGGGGGCAATGTGTAGCCTGCACACTAATTAAAAATTGTAAACAGCCCAGAGACTACTTAAAGTGGTATGGGGCGGTATATAAGCAGAACACTTTTTTTTTTGTTCTTGGACAGTACTGTCCTCAGGTGGAGGACAGTTACGGACCTTTTTCTAGGAAATGTGTATAAAGTGGTACCTCGTATAACGGAATTAAATTGTTCCAAATGAAATTATGTTAAGCAAATTTTTCTTTATACAAATTTCCCATACGAATGCATTGAAAACAGAGTGATCCCATTTTTATGTTGTACAGATTCGCCCCATAGGTGATTATGTTAAGCAAATTTCCCCTATCTCCAGAATTTTTTATGTTGTACACATTTTATGTTATACAAACCATTTGTTATACAAGGGTCCACTGTACTTAAGTTTGTTCCCTAGGCATATTCAGGTGGATCTAATGAAAAATTCTGCTGGTTAACTGTAATGGCATCTCCTTTTTCAGAACTGCACAGTCTACAATGACACCACCATGGTATGCTATGCCCCCTCCATTGACAACCCTGCCCGGAGCCCTCCAGAGCTCGGTGATCGTCCAGATGAGATCGGTTTTATTATGGATAATGTCCAGACCTTGCTGATTATCAACAAAACCAATTTTGTTTATTATCCGGATCCTGTATTTGAGTCTCTTCCTTCTGGTATGCTGGAGCTTAAGCCAAGCTCCCCACTTATCCTCAAGGTAATGCTCTCCTCAGTCCTATTTCTGCAGCTATTCAGGGCCACTGCTCTTCAACTGCATGATTAATCTTCCCTCTAGACATGCTGTATCCTGGGCGTGGTGGCTCCGCGGGCTAGAGCTCTGAAAACTGTCGGCTACAAAGTTGGCCGCTCAGCGGTTCAAATCCCGGGGGCCAGGCAGTGGAGCGATCTCCTGCTGTTAATCCCAGCTCCTGCCAACCTAGCAGTTGGAAAGCGTATAAATGCAAGCAGATAAATAGGGTAAAAAGCAGGAAGATAAAACTGTGTTTCCTTGCAGCCATGCCTGCCACACAGCCACGGACTTGCACAACACTCTTTGGCTTGGATACGGAGATGAGCACCACCCCTACAGTCGGACATGACTAGCACGCATGTGCGGGAGGGGACCTTTACCTTTACCTGTACCTGTACGTTTAGATGTGATCTAGTTATGTTCAGTAGTGCTCTGGATGGGGGGAGTGGATTTGTTAGATGGCATTTGAGCTAAGAGCTCATGGGCATTATCTTCTATAGAACTGCTAGAACCTTGGCACCTTGGCTGTGACTTCATCTTATCATGACTAGAGCAGGGCAGAGGGGTAATGACAGCAAATATTTGCTGACCTACTTATGGATTATCATTCACTGCCCACTCTTACGAATTACCATTCACTGCCCGCCCAAAGTTACTTTGGGCTCATTGGGACTGTCCTCTTTTGTTTGCCTAAAATGGATTGGGGTATTGGTCCTTCTGCTTCTGCTGCCCTTTTCTCCAAAGAAGAAAGTGAAGGGGGATATAATTGCTTGTGGGTTGGATGGGAACCTCCCAACAAGCACAGTCTTATTCTTACTTATTTCTTAAAGGGCCGCAACCTCCTCCCTCCAGCGCCTGGCAATTCCCGGCTAAACTACACCGTGTTGATTGGCGACACTCCTTGTACCCTTACGGTGTCTGAGACCCAGCTTCTCTGCGAGTCACCAAATCTCACAGGACAGCATAAAGTGACGGTAAAGAAAGTCAGGCATGGCCCCTGTTTGTGCTTTCTGTTGCCATGGCAACTTCATATTAGACATTAGATGTTTCATTGTTTTTCCTGCTGAAAGAGTGCCTAATCGAGAAGACTGTGCAACCAAAAAATAAATAAGAATAGAATCTTGCAGGTTCTTAAAGGTTAATTTACTTTAATGTTGTGTCAGCTCCTTGAGGGCTCTGTCCATTCAGTCTGTTGTTTGAAGTCTTAGCTAACGTTAAGTCACAGAGAGAGAGAGAGAGAGAGAGAGAGAGAGAGAGAGAGAAAGATGCCTGCTGGAATGACTAGAGGAATCCAATTTATGGTGCCAAGAAGGCCTGCAGGAAATTCAGGCAAGAATGCTTACTTTGAAAGTGGCCTTTAACAAAGCAGTAGTTGGTGGTAACACAAATGGATTTCCATTAGTGAGCCAATAAATTAATATACAGTGAAATAAAAAAAAGTTTGGTGAGAATGCTCTTGGTGTTTCCCTGAGGTTTGTGTAACATGCTCTGGCTAGTTGACAAGGTGCCAGGAACTGTTTCTATCATTTGCCTGGTCACTTGCCAGGCTGTGCATTCAAGGCATTTCTCAGCACCTTATCTTGTTGTTCAGTCATTTAGTTGTGTCCAACACTTCGCAACCCCATGTACCAGAGCTTGCCAGGCCCTCCTGTCTTCCACTGCCTCCTGGAGTTTGGTCAAATCCATGTTGGTTGTATTGATGACACCATCCAACCCTCTCGTTCTCTGCTGTCCCCTTTTCCTTTTGCCTTCAATCTTTCCCAACATCAGGGACTTTTCCAAGGAGTCCTCTCTCCTCCTGAGGTGGCCAAAGTACTGGAGCCTCAGCTTCAAAATCTGTCCTTCCAGTGAACATTCAGGGTTGACTATCAAGCCAGTCCAGTATCCCTGTCGAGAAAACTCCATGGACAGTAACAAAAGCACCTTGTCAGGCACCTACAATTAGCTGCACCAGATTATGCAATTGTAGGTGAACACCAATAGGATTCCAGTTTTTGTCTCTATTCAGACCATGGGAGATGTCCCAACTCTCTTCCTGCTGTTACTGGGGAAATTTGTCTTTGGTGTCATGTGGTTTAATGACATCTGCTATTTCTGTTTTAATTTTTACTGTCCGCGGTATGTTTGTACAGTTTTTAGCCGCTATAAACCTTGCAGAATAGTGCTTTTGCACTACTAAAAACAATAAAGTAAATTAAAGTAATAAGTAAATCTTTTGAGTAATTCTTTTTTGGCTGTTCCACACTGGAGTCAGTCTTTGAGATTCTCTTGTTCAGAAACGGCCATTGTGAGACCAGCGGCAGACATGAGAGATCATGTGTTGACACAATCAGGTGAGAGGATACTGTTCACAGCATTAAAACATATCAGAAGCTAAATTTATCTTAACAAAACTGAAGCTAGTGACAAAGAAGCAAGGAACATGTTATTACCCTCACTGCTCACAGGGCTTGCAGGAGCCAACCAAAAGTCCCACTTCTATTCCATATTCCATTAAATAGGATCATGTATCTGAGTCCAGTCTAGTCCAGTCACTATATTCATAGCCTTATTGTCAGCATACTCTTAGGGCGCTTTTACACAACCCCTAAAATCCGAGGCAAAGGGCTCCCAGATCCGGAGCTTAAAATTGTTTTCCCACCAGCTGCGGACTTCAAACAAAATAAAGTATGATCATGTCCACCTAAGCGCGCGCCAGCGCACTTTTCAAGTACCTGATCTCCAGAGGTAAAAAATCTTCCAGTGCGGATTGTAAAGCCGTGGATGCCGGGCTGGAAACCTTCTGTTTGTTTGTTTTTGTCCCGCCACCCCTTTAAGAGACAGGAATCCCTCTGGGCTGCTTGAGGCTGCTTGGATGGCAGACGGAGGTGAGCTTTTCTCCCTTTTTTTCTCCCTCCCCTCGCTGCAGACAGGAGCAATGGAGGTCGGAAGGGTGGGAACACAGGAAGAGGGACAAACCCCCATGATCTCTGGTCCGAATTTAAGTTGCAGGCGGATTTTAGAGGTTGTGTAAAAGCGCCCTTAATCCCTAAAAACATGGCCAGAGTAACAAGAGTGTCAGGAAAACTAAAGTGTCCTTCTGTTGTTGTTTTGGTTATTTTTGAATTTCATTTGTTTAGTCTTGGGTATCTGTGTTACCACTAAACTCCTGTTCTGTTAATGGCCACTTTCAGGTAGGTATCATCATCTCTATGTTTCACAGTCCTGGGATCCCATAGTTCATAATCGTCTCTTCCCAGCATGTGCGTATAAATCTGTCTATTCATTTATCTGATTAAAATGGATGGTGTATATGAAAGCCTGTGTCACGGTAAAGATGCTGTTGCAAAACTCGACATTGGCCCTCTAGCTCAGGTTCCAAAGAGTACAGAATATATGAATTTCCTATTGAATTTTCTTTCACCGCCTTTTCTTGAACAACAATTTTGTACTCAGAGGTCTGTGCTCTAGAGGGAAACAAAGAGAAAACCTCATGCATTTATCCCTACATCAAACTACATCATGCATATTTTAATTAACTAGTATAAGAATCAGCACAGATCTTTTCTTGTGCCTCCCCAACCCCACCCTCCTTCCAGCTGCCCTCGGCATTCTTAAATTTAAGATAGGAGGCAAGATCCAGCCTTTTGTCGCTGTTGTAAACCATGGGACACTCTTGCTAATCCATTAATAATCTGCTGAAGATCTACAAGGAGATCCCAATCTAACTTCTCCCCACTCCTAGTGTAATTGGCATCAGATTCTGAGAGATAGAGTTCATTGAACAAGGGAAATGATTCTTAGAGGATGTGCAGTCATGGTTTTCATTTGCTATAGTTCTTTGTCCTTGAGGCACTGCAAGACTATGTCATTTTGCAGGTGAAATGAGAGCTAATAGAGCTTCAAAACTCAATGAAATGTATGGAGGTTGGGACAAATCCAGCTTGAAACCTGTACAAACACTGTGCCAGTTAGCTTTATTGTGTGGACTCCTGCCTGATGCAAATTTTCCTGTTGAAGATTTTTCCCAAGTATATTTGTGCTACACCCTAAAGCCAGGCTGATCTTCATTTATTTCCCCACTTCCGTTCAATCCCTGCCCATGTTAAGTGTGATTAGGTGTTTATTAGACTGTAGCACAGCCATCCTGAGTCACTCTGCTCCTCCATGTGGCCTCCAGTATTGGAAAAGGACCCAGCATTCCTTTCTCCAGGCATCTCAGCCATCAGGGAATACACTTTGCATCCCATCTGTTATTGTAATGTTGTTTGAATGAGATGTCAAATTCACTGCCTGTTCCTTGCAGGCATCCCCAGTGTAACAGCCTGTGTCTGCATCCAGTCTAATTTCTGTACAACACTCTGGCCCAGGCAGTGTGAGACTCAGCCCTGCAATGCAGGGGCATTCTGTTTCCCCATTCATAGAGTTGCTTCCTCCAAATACCACAATCAGACCCAACCAGAGGATGCTTGGAATACAGGTAGCAATGATGGAATAACCATTGTACAGTAATCACGGAGATGGCAATTGTCCTTTTCCTGCTAGCACTATGATTGCTAGAGCTCAGGAGTTGGCAGTTCTTTTCTTATCTCATAACAACAGGTAGCACAGGCCACCAGCTAGGAAAGTTTAAACCTTTGGTGACATTCCAATGAAAAAATGCCTGTGCTATGACAGATTCTGCTGTCAGAGACACTGGGCAGAGTGGCAGGCAGGGATTGTCCCCCTGCCTTATCTTTGCCTTCTTTTTTCTGCAAGATCACACCTGTACTACTTGCTCTCCATATGGTATCAGGGGGTCATGTGTTGCTTCTCACTTGGTATTATGGATTTTGGTGTGGATACCCACATTGGTTTTCAATAGAAAGGGTTTGAATATAAATTGTTAGAAAGCATTTTAACATTGCCACTTCTTAGACTGCCTCAAAAGTTACATGGCTTATAGACACCTGTGCAAAGACCAGATCTTTCTGTTCAAAGGATTTGGTTTCCTAGCAACTTTACTTGCTGTGCCCCATAACCAACACCTATGCCTTACCCGTTTGCCTGGCAGCTGATGCTCTTCCTTTACTAAACAAGAGACGACTCTGCTAGTACTTTGAGATCATCACACTTCTCTCATTTAGTGTTCTAGTGTTGCACTGCTCCAATTTTGTAACATCCTTTAAGCCCAGGGGGTTCTAGACTCCCCAGTTCAAGCCCAATTTCAGACTGCCTCCCTGCTGGTTATTGGATCGAAGTGTGCAGCTCTTCTTTGCTGCGAGATGTTCTTGATTGCTAAATGTCTAATCTCCTTCTCTCCCCTCTGCCTCCCAGATCAAGGCAGGGGGCTTTGAGTTCTCCCCAGGGACGCTGCAGATTTACTCAGACAACCTGCTGACATTGCCTGCCATCATTGGCATTGGTGGGGGCGGGGGCCTTCTCTTGCTCATCATCATCATTGTCCTCATTGCATACAAGCGGAAGTCCCGAGATGCAGACCGCACCCTCAAACGCCTCCAGCTGCAGATGGACAACTTGGAGTCCCGTGTGGCTTTGGAATGCAAAGAAGGTGAGGAGACTAACTTTTTTCTCACTGTCTTGTGACCCACAATGAATTCAACAATGAATTCAAACCCAACAACTCTTGACATCCTAATTTATCACTCTCTTTAGGGAGAAATTTCTTCTTCTCTCGCTCTTCTTTCTAAGCCACTTTCTCAGTCCTTCACTACAGTTGGGGAAACTGTTTTGGCTTACAGAGCTGAAATGGCTCCCAAGGAACATGTCAGTAGACACAATGGTTGAAATTCAATAATAGGTGCTAACTAGGCTGATTAAGTCTGTGGCAATCACATAAATGTTGACTCACCCAGTCCCTGCTGAGTCAGTGGGCCAACTCCAGCGGTGACTTCTCACCAGACTTCAGTCATCTCAATACAGTCACTCCCCGCCATTTCGCAGTTCGGGTACTGCGGTCCCACTATATCGCGGGATCACAGAACCTGTGGGGGGGGGCGGGGAGTGATTGCATTGCTCCCTGCCGCCCCCTTCCCCTCTGGGAGGCCTCAGAGCCGTGGGGGGGCAGGGAGCGATCGCCCCCCCCGCCCCCCAGACCCATCCAGGAGGCCTCGGAGCCACGGGGGGGGGGAGCCATCAAATCACTCCCCACCGCCCCCACCCGCCCCGCTTCCGCATATTGCAGATTTTCATGTATCGGGGGTCGGGTGGGTCTCTAACCCCCGTGATAGGCGGGGGGTTACTGTATGCCCAAATCTGAGGTCTGATCACTCAGTGTCCCATCAAACAGATCCAGAGATAATCTGAAAGCCACAATGTTGCTTTTGTGGAAGAATACACAATGTTTATTGAGTAAATGCATAAAACAAATACAGAGCAAAGAATAAGCTTACAACATTTCCTCCACTGCAGGAGTTTCCAAACAATGACAGCGATGCTTATGGTGAAAAGTTCCTGGGGCATTTGTGTGTATCTGGTCCTGAGATCAAATCCAAGGAGAGGCTGCCTAGCTGTAAATTTGATGTTTTAACAGCTGAATTTAGCCAGAAATTTGGGGGTAGGTTGGGGGGAGCAAGTCAAAGGAAAATAACTCCCTTTCTCCTTTTTCTAGTGGTTTGTCTCTTTTGCTGAAAAGGAGATGCATAATTAGTTTCAAAGTTAAAAGCATGTAAACTATGTTATCTCTGGAATGCAGTGAGCATTTTTAAACTGACTAGCCCCTGGCTGCAGTTGTGCTAAGCCTACTATTCCCAATGACCCTATGGGTAGGAATATAATTATTTCATGGTTATAGCAGCCTCTAACGTAGTTCTGTGAACTGTTCATGCACAAGTCTCCTCGTATCCTTCCTCATATATTCATGCCATCGGTAGTGAATGGGGACATAGCCTGAAGCGGTCAGGGACCTTATTTGCAGCCACTACAAGCAGGGTAAGGCTGCCTGGTCAGAGGTACCCTAAAACTGGTTCACATCAATCAGTTTAGAAGCTAAAGCAGTGGTGTCATAATGGGAGGGATTTGTAGGATATGCTATGGGCTGTACTAGCAGATCATCCTTTTTGGAGAACTGGTGAGTCTGCTCAGTGTTTTCAGTCAAGTGAAATGTATGTGTCCACTCTTTCCCTTGGGCTAAATCTTGTAGGCTGCTATCTACTGGATGTTGTGTGTGAATCATTGTGTTTTGTCAGGTCCATTCCAACTTATAGCAATATTTTTCAGGGGTTCCTAGCTATAAAGGTATGTTTGTACTTATGATGGTGCGGTATAGAAATGAAATGAAGAAAGGAATATACAGTATTCAGATTCAGTTTACTAATGCACATACATGCGTGCACGCGCGCACGCGCACACACACACACACTTTTGGTGGTGCTCTAGGACTGTGTAGCTTATTGATGGCTATACAGGCTGCCTATTCTCCCAGGAGGCATTGAAGAACCCTCTCAAGGCAAAGGCATTCCAGGCTCATCATTTCATTGAATGGTGCAGTCTTCCAATTGCTTCTTGGCTTTTTTTAGTATATGCTTCTGAAATGACACTCCAATAGCTCATTCTTAGCCTTACACCATGCATGATGATAGTACAGCCATTTTAAAAGTCTTATGAAGTAGGGAACTGAACCCAAGCAGTATGCTTACTCCCCTGAAGTTCACCTCCCTGTCCTTGGAGGTGAGCTCATTCTCATTATCTGAATTTGACTAAAGAGAAAAGCATCACAGATGGGGTTGGTGGGTGGAAGAGAACAAACCAAGGGAAGTAAAATGCTGCTGAGGACTGGATCCAGTATTCCCCAAACCATGCAAGATCTACTGCCATCAGAGGAAATTCTAGTCTCCCATTACATCCTTTTACCAGCAGGAGATCTCATCAGATTCAGTTCCTCTGCTTTATATGTTAAGAAAGCTCATTTCCTTATAGGCATGTTTCATGAGAAAGGGGCATTGCATTTGAAAATCCTTGCCATAGGGAGCAGTTCCTTTGGACAGAACATCACCTTGCCAGCGCAATGTAGCTTCCACATGTACTGACTATAAACCAGCACATGCATTGCAACCTTCTTGTGGAAATGCTATGTGCTATGTCTATAGAGATGGAACAAGCTGACAGTATAAATATCACTTCTGATTTTGAAGCTGTACATGTCTCCTCTTTAAGCTGCCTGGATGGTAAACCAGCTGAGAATTATGGGAGCCATCTTCTGTTGGTGGACTGGAATGTCATCTTGTCCCTCACCTCAGGTAGCAAGTCCTCCCATAGTCAGTGTGATAGTATCCCAAGGTAAACATTGTTAGGTGGCATCATAATACCATGGGCTATTGCCAGATTTGATCCATAGTTTTACAACTCTTCCAACTTGGGTAGTTGACATTTAAGCAGAAGTTCAAAGCTGATTAGGACATTTGGAGTGTCCTGTGCTTGCCGTTCCTTGGTGCTTCTAAAAGCATCATTCTTCTTTGGTTGGCTTGTCCTTTGGGGGAAGATTGTGGCCAGGTTTATGGGAAGTGGTTGGATTTTATTGGGTACAGCTGGAAGGAACTTGGTGAGGTTTTAAGAGGAAAAGTTTTCAAGGAAGATGAGCAGCGGGCCCGCAAAAGGCTGTGCCTCTCATTATGTGACGGACAGATGCTGAGAAATTGGACAGAATGCTGCTTCTGATCCTGCTGATAAAACCTAATTGCCCATTATCGCCACACGCCAGCGCCTGGGGCTGTGACCCTGCCAACTCCAGCTTGGCCCAGAGGCTGCAACAGAAGCGGGCACCTAAAATGAGATAATAAAAAAGAGAGAAATGTGGGGGGAAATAGCCCTATAGATAGAAATAGTGACAGAAAGGATTGTAGAATGGGCGGAGGGAATGCACGGAGGGGATTTCGCCTTGTCTTCCACAGCTGGCAGATAAAAGGATCTGCTTTTAATTAAAAGCTGCAATATCTTCTCTGCCTTTTCTCTTTTCTAGTCCCACTAGTTACAGATAAGATAGTGTGCCTTTCAAGCTGACGGTTTGTTTTTTCTCATCAAACTGATCAGCCTGTAGCCTTCTGCTGCTTCTAGCTTCCTTTTAAAGTGCCATTAATTTGATTCCCCCCTTCTTCATCTCCCAACCACACTTGTACAGCAGGAGAACTTGTACACAAACAACCTGCTTCCCCTTATAGATGCCGTTAAAGGTACAGGATGTCATTTCTTGCTCTGTTTCGCTCTTCTCCACCCAGTCCAGCTCCAGGTCGCGAAGTGGTTGTTCCATCTGCAAGAGACAAAACCAGATTGCAGCGAGGACAACCTTGTGGCTTCAGACTGTCTCTCTCCCCCCCCCCCTTAAAAAAATCCCTCATCTGTTTATTTTAGTTTTTTTAAATTAGATATTTAAATGCTTTTAGATCTGTTTCTGTTGTGTTGTTTCTATTTGTCTTTATAAAAATAAATATCTGCCTGTGTTTTGTTATTCTCCATCTCCTTTTATATACACAGAAATGTAATTATGTACCAAGGAACTAGTCTTTAGGTTTCATACCTGCTTGCCATCTTTGTGTTCATACCATGCACTGAACTAGATGAGACATGAGAGATCTCTTTTAATTGAGTATTTGTAACTTAAACTCGCTCTTACCTTTTCTCTGCTCTTACCACGTTTTTAAAAAAATGTTATGCCTGCTCTCTCTTTGTTAGTTTTCTGTTTATGAACCCTGATGATTTCATGTGGATGTGATTTACACCATTTCTTAAATAACATTGGAGGTGTTATTAAAACAGGCAGAGGGCACTCGCTAACGAGGTGGAGTTAGTCTGGAGTATAGCTTGGGAACTTGCATTTCTAGCTTTCCTGCCTAATCTGCTTTTTTCATTCCCAGCCTTTGCCGAGCTACAGACGGATATCCATGAGCTGACCAATGACCTGGATGGGGCTGGCATCCCCTTTTTGGACTATCGCACCTATGCCATGAGAGTTCTCTTCCCGGGAATAGAAGACCATCCTGTGCTGAAGGAAATGGAGGTGTGATCATGTCTGTATGTCTGTCTGCCTGGATAACATTTTTATCGCGGGATTAATTGTTTTTCTGGGAATTTGTGCCTTTTGAGAAGTGAGACGTATCTGTGGTTTCAATATACTACTCCCCACTGTCTTCACTCCTGCACTGGTGGCACTTGGAGGGGTTTTATGGTTTTAGGACAGAGTGGTTGTCAAGCATCAGTTAGTCATTTAATGATAGACGAATAATGTAAAAATAGAAGTGCAGTCACATAATGGGGAAAGTGCACATTCAGTCACTCCAGAAAGGGTCCATTTTGCAGGAAGTCATTTCCCTTAAAGTAAGACTTCCATCTTTTGGGGCGTTACTCCTACCAGCCTCCAAAGAGTAGAATCCCTACAGCCCTAAAAGGTCTGAGCTGGAGCTCAGGCAGTCATGTGACCATTGGGAATCAGATCACAATGGACCCCACCACCACCACAAGTAGTCCAAAATGTGATCCATTTACCCTTGTGATCACATTTCAAGATCGTTTCACTGGCACTAGGTCCTCACCGCCATCGATTTACTGTTTAAGTAGGCATATTGAAAATTCTGATGCTTTGAAGCTTAGTGCTTTGTTTGCTTCTCTGCTTGTTTTCTGAAGATTCTAAGAAACTTCACAGTATAGTAACTGTGCTGTTGCTTCCACAGCTGGCTGTTCGTGTATCTTTAGTCTTGTTGATATGTATGACTGCTTTTGGTGAAAACAGTGGGATCCTTCTATTGATGTAGACAATCTCAGAACTCTGTGTGTGGATTTTTGTCGGTCTTGTCAGAAACGCTGGCCTAGGAAGCTACAGATTGCTGAGCTTTTCTGATGCTTGGGTCCTTGGTCCTGGGCCCCCACTGCCAAGACCTCCTTTATTTGAAAACAGAAATTGTGTGTTCTTATTATGTATTCATGCCCCCTAGATATGTACCATGGAGGGAACAGTCACTGTGAAAGATAACCCACATGGGCTTCCACGTAGAATTATGGAATCTTAGAGCTGTCCAGTCCCTTCCAAAGCAAGTGAATTCCAAAAGGGAAAATACCTGAAAGTTAAAGGCACAGTAAAGGGTCCATCTTCATGACACTTAAGATGAATGATGATCTATGTCCAGGGATGGGCAGGTTGTGGAACTCCATATATTACCGGACTGCAACTTCTGTCGGCTGTAACCATTGAGGAGGAATGATGATATTTGCCTCCCAATGAAATTTGGAGGTCCACAAGTTGGCCAGATTTATCTGATAACACTGGAATCTTGGGACACTCGAAAACAAATCAGGGCGGTGAGGAGCTGCAGGACAAACTAAAAGGGCTGCTTCTTTCCATAATGCTAAGTTAAATGAAGGAATTCATTAGCACAACATGTGGCAGCGATCAGCAGATTGGTTGCCTCTAGAGAAGATGCAGATGAATTCTCAGAGGATAAGGCTGCCAACTGCTGCAATACTGTTGGAAAGTGAGAAGCGTAATGCCAGTTGCTGGAGAGGAACTGGAGGAGTGGGCTGTTACCCTCCTATACAGCTTGTAGGGTTACCATAGGCATTGGGGTGGCCGGTGTAAGAAGCAAGCCACTAACCTAGATAGATCTCTGATCTAATCCATCAACATTCTTTTAAGTTCTTAATAAAAGGCCCAGTGGGCTGACACCAAGTCACTTCCAGCATGTTAATCAAAATGAGCATTTGGCTCACCACTGTATGACCACCCTGCTCCTGACATTAATATCAGTGTTTATATTAACATAATCACTACTCTCCTTTTCTGCAGCATTTGGTTTATTCAATTGGTTTTGTTTGATGCTTGACTGGCCACTTATTTGCCACAGTCTTGCCTGACATCCTAAGATTTCCTATCCCCATTTTCCCAAGTGTTCGCTCATCTTTTCCTTCTCCCTAAATTGCCTCTCCCTCCCTTTGGCCAGCAATATTTGCTTAATTTAGCACAAGCAATTGTGCAAAAATTGGCTTCGCATATTCCTGTGCAGCAAGGTTGCTCTTGATTGGAGAAATGAGGGGTTTCCTTATCTTTCCCTCACTGCTGACCTTGCAGAGTAATTGAAGTTGACGTGGTCTTTCAGAATGTATTTAGGAGAAGTAATGAGCTCCAGAACACGACACAGTTATTAATTATAGAAAATCAAGTGCTTGTCATAGAGGTACACAGGTTGCCTATTGCAACCCAAGACAATCATTACTTCTATGATACAGTTTTCACCATCTCCATTATGGGCCTTCCATGTTGGCCTTTACAGTGCTTCTCCAGAGAGTCATAGAGTTGGAAGAGACCTCAAGGGCCATCCAGTCCAACCCCCTGCCATGCAGGAACCCCCATCAAAGTACTCCCAACAGATGGCCATCCAGCCTTTGCTTAAAAACCTCCAAAGAATGAGACTCCACCACCCTCCAGGGCAACATATTCCACTGCCAGACAACTCTAACTGTCAGGAAGTTCTTCCTACTGTTCAAATGGAATCTCTTTTCCTGTACTGCAGTTTGAAACCATTGCTCCGAGTCCTAGTCTCTGAAGCCACGGAAAACAAACCTTATCCCTCTTCAATATGACATCCTTTCAGATATTCAAACATGGCTATCATATCCCCTCTCAGCCTTCTTTTTGTAAGACTAAACATTCCCAACTCCCTAAGCTGCTCCTCGTAAGACCTATCTTCCAGACCTTTAATCATCCTGGTCACCCTCCTATAGATCTGTTTGAATTTATGAGCATCCTTTTTGAATTGAGGTGCATAGAACTGAACACAGCACTCCAGGTGGGGCCTGACCAAGCAGAATTGAGTGGTACTCAGTTTGAAAAACTGTGCAATCCAGCTCTGGAGAAGTGCTGCCAGGATCCTTTTAAATTGACGAGGAAGGGCCTTGGTTATGTTGGTTTTCCAGTGAAGCTAGCAAGACATGTACCAAATGGCACTCTGCTACTCAAAATTACAGAACTGATTTATAATAGATGATTCCCACCTTGATTTATTCTAGATAAGAGTTGTCTTTAAAGGGCTGGGAATGTATCCCAATTTAGCACGTATCCCATAGCTACTTTTGGTCCTTTTGTCTGCCCTTTAAACAGAGGCTGATTTTTAACATGCTTCATTGGTTTTGTGCTGTTGTTGTGGACTTCCAATTTGACTAGTATTTAAGGAACAGTCTTCGCAAACCAGCGTTAATCCATGTTGTGTTGCTTAATTTTTTTTAAAGCCCTGGGTTAAACAACACAAACATTTTGAAGTGCATGGATCGGAGCCACAGCTCTATTATTTGAATACTTATAGAAAGGGGGAGGGGAAGGAAATCTGTCATTTCTACACTTTAATCTGCTTCCTCTGCACAGAATTTCAGATAAAGTGCAACATCACTTTCGTGCTGTGGATTCTTAATACTCTTAGCTACTGCTTTAAAAAGACAAGGTTTATGCCTCAGTTATAGAGAGTCTGCTGGCAGTGGGTAAAAACATCATTAGCAAACAACTTCCATATTCTGGATTGTTATCTGTCTGACTCCCATTGTATACCGTTTCCGCAATATATCCTGCTACAACATAACCATTCCTCCGCCCCTGCCCCCATGCACAATTCTGGAAAAAAAGGAGAAAAAAGGTGTTGAGGATAAAGCATTAAAACAACAATTATTTGGGAGTAAATAAGTATGGCTGCCACTGTGCACATTCTGTTTTGAAACTGGAATCTGAATTTTGGTAGCACCTAATATGGGTCATTCCAAATAATGTCGACTGTAACTGAATTGGAGAATAAATTCTTTTGTGGTCTTTATTTGGGGCAAATTAATTAGCTGTACATTAACTGGCTATCAAAGGCTCTACAAAGAATTGAATGAACCCTGAGCCAAAGGAAGACTACAAGACACATGTAATCTGTGTAAAATAATTGGGTGTTAGCCCTTGTCAGCTGATAAACAAATGTGACAGAAATTAATTCTCTTATGTAGAGAAATTTTGTGCGTGTGCGTGTGTGTGAGAGACTGTGAGTGTGTTGAGGAGAGTAGCTTTATTTAGTATGATAGGTAAGTAGTACTTAGGTTCACTTTGTATTTCCAAGGTATTGGGCTGCTGGTAGGGATTGTTACCTTAGAAATTTGCTTTTCTGACTGTACTCGTAGGTGGATTACAGAGTCACTTGGTTGGGGCAGCCTGGAATCCAAGCATCTGATTCAAAGAATTCTGCTTTTATCTTTCCTGGAATGTGCTAGAGGTTTAGGGCCCATCTGTGTTTCAAGTTTTTGGCGGTTATTTTGTTGTGATCACACTCTGCCTGTCATTACCTTCTTAATTATTGTGGGGGAGGAATGAGGGGAGGCAAACAGCAACCAGGAAACAGGGACTGCAACTTACTAGTATGCGAATGAAAGATGGAAATGAAGCAGATAAAACCCTAAATTTCCAAGTTGGAAAATCCTTATTTCCAACATCCTTATTTCCTCATTATTGGAATCCGCAGTGCTTCCTCCATTTGTAAAGTCTGGCTGTGCAAGTATATTGTATCCACATCTATTTGAATGCTTTTATTTTATTTGTTCTGAAGATAAATGAGGCCAAAATTGTATTTGCAGTAGACTGGGAGCAGTTTTCTAGAAGAGGGATTGGGGGCATTCACACATTAGTTGCATATGGTGTAACAATGAAATATAGAATGCAGTGAATCAAGGAGACTAATTAAGCAAAGAGCAAATAAGACCAGTCCCAAAAAGAACTTTTAATTCCAGAAAAGCCATATGTGTTAGGTTTTGAGTGTGAATTTTTAGGAAGGGGAACTTTATGTTATACTACATCAGCAACGTTTTTGAACTCCAGGGCTGGTGTAGGCTTTTGTTTATTTAGCCACCTAATTAAAAGGAGTTTAATCCAAACAAATGAAAAGATGTGTGTGCTGCCTCCCCCGCTCTTTGCCACTCTATGTGCATGCAGGCAATAAATTGCAAATTCTGAGTCAAGTGTAAGTGCTGCTGTTTGCTGCTCCTTTTTACAGTTTGTGTTTGTGATTTCATTGCTCTTGTGCAAATGTAAAGACTGATTGAATGCAGAATTCATTGTTCTTCAGAATGACTGCGTAGCTCAATGGTTTAGATATCTGGCTATGGAACCAAAGGTGGGGAATTCAGTTTCCCACTTTGCCTCCACAGGGCCCTTTCCAAGTCTGCAGTTTGATGACGATAATGATGATTTGTTTGTACTAATGAGCACAAAAAGGAGACCCACAGTGTGGGAGAGGGAGGAGGTGTGGTTGTCTCTTGTGAAGGTGGACTTTATTTCACTGATTTCAAACTTCCGGATGAAAAACCAAGCTTGCTGGGGGTCATTTACGGGACAGATGTCTTATGGTGCCATTGCACCTGCTCTGTTAAATGTGTGGAAGATCAGTGGCGAAAGAACAGAAACAGTTTCTGTGCTTACAAGTGTTGGGTGTTGTTGCTAGCTTGGAAGCTGAGCGCACAGATTAGACAGGAGCATGCCAATGGATCCTCTCATTTTCTGGCTTCTGAGTGAATGGAGAACTGTATTTAATTTAGATGAATGGAACAGTGGCCTTGCGCAAAGCAATCAGTGAGATCGATCATAACTGGACCATTGTTGTCAGCATGGTCACATCCTGGCAAAAGGCCAAGATCTTGCTGGTTCAAAGAAAATGCATGTCTTTTGCCCCAACAACTTACTCCTTTCTTGCACCTCTTCATTCTACATACCTTTAAAAGCTTGGATGAAGCAACTTTTGGAGGTAATTTGGATTAGAGAAGATGTCTCCACCGAAAGACATACACACAGAGAGAGAGAAACCTAGCTGCTTGTGGAGAGATGGATCGGTTTGGATCCTCCTTGGTCACTTTGTCTTGGTTCACTCTGTTGTACTTTGGAGCGGATCCATTGGCATCTGATGACTGTAACGAAACCTCGCCTTGGACAATTCAAAGCTTTGTACATCCACTGGCTGGCCTATTATGTGGACTGATAGGTGTTCTCATCCACATGGGAGGAAAGGACACAGCCAACGGGACCTACAAAGAAATTGCATATGACTTTGAAGCTTTAGGAAGGAAACCCAAGAACTTTGGGGACTAGAGATAGTCTTCTCAACCATCCAACCGGTACTCAGAAGAGGAATATAAAGGGAAAGGGAAATATAACTGACTAAGGGAAGGCATGGTAGTACTATGATACTATGTTTAAATATTTGAAATGATGTCACATTGTAGAGGGAACAGGTTTGTTTTCCATGGCTTCAGAGACTACAGCATTCCATTTGAAGATTAGGAAGAACTTCATGATGGTTAGAGCAAGGTGATTGAGGGTCTGGAATAAATGTCTTACGAAGAATGGCTTAGGGAGTTGGGAATATTTTAGCCTTACAAAAAGAAGGCTGAGAGGAGATATGATAACTATGTTTAAATATTTGAAAGGATGTCACATTGAAGAGGGGACTGGTTTGTTTTCCATAGCTTCAGAGACTAGGACTTGGGGCAATGGTCTCACACTACAGGAAAAGAGATTCCATTTGAACATTAGGAAGAACTTCCTGATGTTTAGAGCTCTCCGGCAGTGGAATAAGCTGCCACGGAGGGTGGTGGAGTCTCCTTCTTTCGAGGTTTTTAAGCAGAGGCTGGATGGCCATCTGTCGGGAGCGTTGTGATGGGGGGTTCCTGCATGGCAGGGGGTTGGACTACATGGCCCTTGAGGTCTCTTCTAACTCTATGATTCTATGATTTTCAAATACTGGAAAAGTAGTCATGCAGAGGAGAGGCAGGCCCTGCACTTGGTCATTCCAGAGGGCACAAGTCATAATAATAGGCTCAAGTTACAGGAGGCAATATTCAGGCTTAATATCAAAAATGTCCTGTTTTCCAGTAGAGCAATGGAGCCACTGATCTCAGGAGCTGGCAAGTGCTCCAACATGGGAGGCATTTGAGAGGAAATTACACAGCCATTTGTCATATCTACTTTGATTTGAATTCCTACACTGAGCTAGGGGTAGGGCTCAATGGCTTTATAGACCCTTCCCAACTCCACAATTCTATTATTCTAATTCAAGTAATATATTTTGCCGTGTTCTTTTTACCAGAATTGAATGAAGTGTCCCATGTGTAAGATGTGAATGATGAAGGACAACTATCAGAGGCGTGCAGAGGGTCTTTTTATGTGACATTACATTGTTTCTATTGAGCAGATGCCCATGTCTTTTATGTAGACATGAAATTTGCAGACTTGTAACCTCATACATTTCAACAGATAGGTTCAGGCAGTTATGTGGAAGGGGAGCAAAAGGGATTCATTCCTGTAGTCTTAGTTAGTTTCATGTATATCACAGGGACACTGTTGGGTACATTCGTAATGATGGATTCGGGAGTTAACGTACCTCTGTGATCCTGTTGTAAAGTGTTCGGTTTTAGCCTTGATCAAGTGGGTAAAACCTGAATGGTCATGTATTATTATGCAATTTTTTGGGTGGACATCATGCAGACACTGTATGTTTGTCGGAGACTTGCACACCCAAGAAAGAACAGGAGCACAGAACAAAAGAAATACAGAAATGTTATATTGGTTATGGAGGATGAGACTATCAACAGGTACTGGTCATGATGACTATATTTTAACCATGCATTTAGAATTAGTATTGCTCGGAATGCCAGTTGGTAGAGAGCATAAGTGGGCCGTGAGGGCGGAATGTTCACCTTTGACCTGATTCAGCAGGCCTGTTCTTCCTCACTTTCAAGATGTGGCAGCTGCAATGCTGTCTATGTCGATAAAAGTAAAGGTCAGCTGCTAGCTCTGTTTTTAAAAATAGGATTGGACAAATTTGTGGAGGATGTAGCTATGAGCGGCCATCATAGGCGGGATGACTATAACTCCAATTTGAGAAACAGTATGTGTACACTGGGGGCTCCTGTTGCACTCTAGTCCTGCTTTTGGGTTTGCCATAGGTAATTAGTAGGCTGCTGTGTGGACAGAATGGTGAGCTACATCTATTTTTCATCCGGCCCTAAAAGACTCTTCTTGCAGTTTCGACTAGAACTCAGTCATAGACAGTGAACTTCACATAGCACTAAACATAGGTCAACAAGATTGCCCATTATAAGGAGGAATAGGGGAGAGGAAATGAAGGATAATAACTTGTGTTCTATATAGGACAAACAGGGCCATTTTTATGCCAGAGAATAAATGGATATAAATCTGACCCCAGAAATGGTAATACAGTATACGAATTTCAGTTTCAGGGCAGACAATTCTTGCAGGATGCCCTGTTTCTGATCTCAGAGCGGCTGTTGTTGGGGAAGACCGATGCGAGAAGGAGATAGTTGAAGTGTGTTCCATCCAATTATTCCAATGGATACCTAAAGGCTTGAATAAAGACTTTTTAGCATACTATATAAAGATAAGCTGGGGGGTATTTACAATGTTGTGTATAGAGAAAATGTATTACTTAATCTCAAACACCCAATGTGGTACAAGCCTTAGAGAAGATCTGCTTTACCTCAGCGGAGTCCTTAATCCCTTAGAAATAGCTCCCCTCAGAGTTTGTCCAAATCCAGTACATATGATTTGTGGAGTTTGTCTCAAAGAGATACTAGGCTAGGGACATTCAGAAGGTAAGAGTAAAAATCATGTGTCTTTTGACCTTCTTAATGTTGACATTTTGTGGAAGAATGCCCTCCATGTTGGTTGCACACATAGGAAAAACGTTCCTGGTTTCGTTTCGTTGGTGACAATGTAAAAGCAGCCCAAAATGACACAGGCCCTTCCCTGCCTTTACTCAAGTATTCACTGAGTAGGCATTATTGAGACACCCAACTAACGACAGTTAGCCAGAAATATTTTGCAGTTTGTGTCTTTGTAGACTAGGTGTTCTGACTGAAGGTAGCAATTCACTTCCTGTTTCAGGTTTGTGAAGTCCTTGTAAGCTGAGGTGGGTAGCAAGGGATGAAGGACTGCTGCAACCAGTAAAATATGTGCGGGGAGGGCAGGGGTTTGCAGGTACTGCACTGGGGAGGGGGGGTGTTGTTTGTGGAGCAAGTGCCCTTCCCTGATATATAAAATCCAGTGAAAGAGAACCAAGCATTCTCCAAATGCAGTCACTAATCTCAGGGACAGACGGTAGCATTTAGGGCCATATGCAGAAAGTGCAGATGACCACAATTTCCCCCCCCACCCCTTTCCCGCCCCCACCCTCCCCCCGCCGCGGCCGCATCTGGCAATTAGTCTCTATCCAAATCCAGCATTTTGGCAGCTCTTCTTATTTGAGGAACTGAAAAAAAGAAAAAAAAGAAGATGCCCAGCTGAAGTTGATGTTTCCTTTAATAGCACGAGACTGTGTGTCTGTGAGAGTACGGATGAGAAAGAGGATTTTTACTCATCAGTGTGGGGTTTTTTTTTCATTCAGCTGATATGCAGTTTTGAGTCTTGTGCTCTAATGGGTGATGCAAGCACTGTTTAGGAGAAGAGAAACCAGTGGCATGTGTCTCTTATGAGGCATGTAGTAATAAATATGAAAATGTTTGAGAAAGAATATCAGTTTTATGGATGTGGCTTGGTTCTGGATCTACAGACCCCAGTACATCAGTGAACAACAGGTCCCCATGGATGCAGGTGGGGGAGGAAGTGTGGACTGAATGAGTTTGCAAAAAGTTCCAAAGTAAAAACCTGTGCAGTTCCACGTATAACATAAAAGCCATTTGGAATCTCCAAACATGAAAAGAAATCTAGGTAGCCATCCCTGCAGAAAATACACAATATATGCTTTACTGTATCTACAATGTCTAAAACATTGTATCCAGTCAGAAGGATTTCCAGAGTAGACAGGAAATAATCAGCCAAGGCCATGAAGCAATTATTCTTAAATAACAGTAAGAAAATATATAAAGTACTGTATCTCTATAGTGAGAGACCATCACAGTGAAGAAATCATAAGCTAGGGATAAATTAAAGGATATTCAAATCCTTTTTTATGCCTATTCTTTAATCATGTGGGGGTGGGGGGACAGAAAAGATGTAACTTACTTTGGTGAGAATGTTCTGGATCACTGCTGGAATAAAACGTTGACAACTAGCATTACCTGTTTAGTGACTGCATTTGGAGTATTCTTGGTTTTGTTTTGACCATTATGAAAAGTCAGAGGAGTCTGAAATATTACTGCCGGCTCCTACACCAGCCTCTGGACATAACCCTGTCATGTTTTCCCTCCCTCAGGTGCAGGCAAATGTGGAAAAATCCTTGACCCTCTTTGGACAACTCTTGAACAAAAAGCACTTCCTGCTGACCTTCATTCGCACTTTGGAAGCCCAGCGCAGTTTTTCCATGAGGGACCGAGGCAATGTGGCCTCTTTAATTATGACGGCGTTGCAGGGAGAGATGGAGTATGCCACCGGAGTCCTCAAGCAGCTTCTTTCAGATCTTATTGAGAAGAACTTGGAGAGCAAGAACCATCCAAAACTGCTCCTGAGGCGGTGAGTGCTTGTCTAAGAACCTGTTTATCAGAGTATCTGTCTGAGTTTTTCTTGAGGGAAGGTTTGATACTGCACAAAAGTATTGCAGAAGGAGAGAAAAATGCATGTGGCTTTCCTCTCCCCTTTTAATATCTGGGTATAATGTATGATACAGGAACACCTGCACCTGCAGGCTTAGTTGAATGGTGTCAGCAACCGTCCAGGCTACCGATATTTAAGCTTCTCAACATCTCAGATTACTTCTGAGTCATGTAGCAAAGAAATAGAGGCATCATTACTTCATCCTGCAGAACCAAAGCTGATGCAGAAAGGTACTGTACTTCCAAATACTGGTAATTTGATCTTGGAAGTATCTGGGCCTTTACACTACAAACTGGTCTTTGGGTATTCTAGAATGGTTATTGTACCTTGCAAGGAAAAACACATTCTTTGGATGGGTAATATACCAACCTAAAATTTTGTCCACTTTCCATTATTTTTCGGAAAGCTTCCTGTCTTTAATATTTCAAAGATGGACTTCACAGTTTATAGGCCGCACATGGTTAAACCTGGTGAGGCTGAGGGGAACCTCTTTCGCTGTGCTTATCATATGGCCTCCTTTCTGCCTGAGATGTCAAATCACATCACCAGAGAATTGCTCCAGCCTTGGATTTAGATGATATGAGGAGGAGGTTGGTTGTTCCAAAATTTAGAAGCTATCATGTTGTCTGCCCTAAAGCCTGATAACAGTTTCTCTCTCTCTCTCTCTCTCTCTCTCTCTGTGTAATTCTAAATCTCAAGAGTGTTACAAATGACAGCTACTTGGTTAATTAAAAACATTTATCATTGAGATTGTATTGCATATTTGTGCCAGCATGTACCACTTCTCACTACAATCTCACTACAGTCTGCCCTTGTACAGCTGCTGGTAGCAGCTAGTCAGTCATTGCCAGCTTTCTTGCAGAGTTACCAACAGTCCTTCCCAGTATTTGTGTCTGATGCTTTGGTTGGCAGGAGCTCAGAGCATGCTGTTAATTCTCCCACAGGTTCAATACATTGTCATCCTCAAATGCATTGGACTTTCCCCCCCCCCCAACCCCTTTGTCATTCTTTTCCAGTTGGTTCTTCAAGATTGAGTTATGCAAGTGTCACCTAGTGACTGTCAGGCTGCCTCAGTGTAAAAGGCAAGCAGATTTTCTTCAAAAGAGATACACACTTGGCCAGACAAGTGTGAGCAAGGGCCAGCTTTCTAGCGTCACTGTACTTCCGCCCCATCAGTTTTTTAATGGTAGCTAGGAAGGCTTTTTGTATCACAGGCTAGTGCATATTGAAAGATGCACCAGCTATACAGCACATACTGTTAACGTTCACCCACAGTTTCTGATGTTAAATGCCCCCTTGTTTGTGCATTAAACACCCAACCCTTCCACAAGTACTGTATTTTTCGCACCATAAGAAGCACCGGACCATAGGATACACCTAGTTTTTAAAGGTCTGTATGTGTGAAAAAATATTCACACATACATACTGTGGTACTGGTACATCTCCATCCCCATTTACTCTCCAGCCATGCTGCTCTTAGGATGCCCGGAAAGGCATGGCTAGTGAGTAAAATGTGAAGACAAGACTCCCACCCACCCCCTGCCTGGGTCTCCATGCTGGGAAGCCTCTGGACCTTGCAGAGGCCTATTGATATGGTTCAGGTCCCAGCCCAAGCTGCAGCCACAACAGAGGCTTCCCCACCTGGCTGTTTACATTTTTTTTACCTTGCATTATTGATTCTTAGAAGACAGAGAGTAATCAGCCCTATTGGAGAACATAGAGATGAAAAATGGGCTAGAGAGTAACCACTCACCATGATGACCGTAAAGCTGCAGCTAGAAAGAGACCACCCACCATGATGACCATAGAATTGGGGCCGTACCTCTTGCTGCCACCAAAAGGGAGCCACAGATATGTCCTCAAGCAATATGTGGAGACTTCCCTCTCCTACCCATTTTTAAAGAAAGTTACCCTCTAGGAACCATTAAATTGGTTTAGAAAAGGTTAGGCCTGCGGCACAACTTGTTTTAATGAAGAACGTCAGCTCCTGCAGCCCAGCAGCTCAGATAGAAATCTGACAGGAAGGTGACACACACAGTCCAGGACATGTACCTTGTGCACCCTTATTCTAGGTATCCTGGAATATTCTAACTGTTAACTTCCCTCTGTCTTTTGGATCATTTCATTGATAATGTAGTGACATACTTTTTTCTTGCAAGTACTGTACATTTTCTTGCAAGTTTAAGCTCCAGCCCAGGAAAATATGTATGTTATCTAATGCTAGATTAGAGAGGGACGCAAATTGCTAGGTTCATAGAATCATAGAGTAGTGAAGTTGAAAGGGGTCTACTGTATAAGACCATCCAGTCCAAGCCCCTGCTCCAATCAGGAATACAAATCATATGACATCTACCAGGTGGTTGTCCAAATTTCTCTTGAATGCCTGTAGTGTTGGAACACTCACCATCTCTTGAGCTAATGGGTTCCATAGAGTTCTCCTACTATTTTGTTGGCGTAGCATCCCAGGAGCCGCACATTCACTTTCCCCACCCTGCTGGCTGGCTCCCCCACTCACAAGTTAGTGTGCATTCCTTGTTCCCTCCTCACAACCTTCCAGTCCTGACAGGAGCATGGACTTCCTTTCTCCACCTCTTCCAGCAGCTGCCCATTCAGATGAGGACATGGAGCAGGGATTCCTGGAACTCTTCCTTTGAGTGGCCATGGACTGGAGGAGACCGAGAATGGAAGTCTGTGTTCCTTTTGGGATTGGAAGATTTTACAACCAGGAGGGAACAAGCAGCATGCGCTGGCTTGTGGGGTGGGAAGTGAGCCGGAGGTTGGGGGGGGGGGGACACATGGTACCTGGGATACTGCACTAATGATTTAGGATGACCCAATACAAAGTGATTCATTCCCACCTCTGTGCAGGGGAATATATTCCCCTGGGGAATATATCTGTATTATCAATCAATTTAAGTTATTGAATATATACTTTATAGGTATCGTGGTGGTGGTGATAGTGATGGTGTGGCATCAAGTAAATTCTGTCTTAAGGTTGCCTTATTCAGAGTTCTCTAGGTAGATAGCAGCTTGCCCAAGGTCTCACAGGCTGCTTCAACTCACATAGTGTGAGGCATAGTAAAAGTGTTCTGCTTATATACCGCCTCATACCACTTTAAGTAGTCTCTGGGCGGTTTACAGTTTAATTTACATTATGCAGGCTACACATTGCCCGCTGCCCAGCAAGCTGGGTACTCATTTTACCGACCTCGGAAGGAGGGAAGGCTGAGTCAACCATGAGCTGGCTACCTGGGATGGAACCGCAGGTCATGAGCACAGCTTTACCTGCAGGACAGGCATTTGACCACTGCACCACAGGGCTCTAGTAGAGAATCAAACTCCCAAATTCTGGCTCAGCAGCCAGGTTCTTAACCCACTAAGAGCTATCTAGCCAGCTACCTAATAGATAAACATACAAAATACAAACTTTCTTTTATCCAGATTTTAAACTGTGTGGCAGATACAGTGAAAATATTCTGAAAATGAAGGGAATGCTCAGAATCATTTGATAGGAGAAAGGAGCAGAGGCAGTGCATGTTGGCTTAGACTTCAACGTTGGGTTAATATTTTATCCTTCTTTAGTTATTTCACAGTTCAAATGCCAGTTTTCCTTCCTGGTTCTCTTATCCCATCCATTTTGCATCCAGGTACAAGAAAGCAGAATTTGTGGTTTCTTTCATGCTACCTTTCTTGTGGGTCAAGGGATGTCTTTACATTAAACCTAGCAGGCTTAACATTAATCCGTATGGTGAAATCTGTGATTTATGTATTGTAAAGTGTAATCCCCCATGGCATCCAAGTCTCATTCTGTATATAACAAATAAAAGCAAGCATCACTTTTCAGCCTTGGCTGCATCTACTCCAGGGATGAAGCAGAACCTTCCTTGATAACGAACACATTTACAGTATTTGGAAACAAATTGGATCCTAAAATGCTTCATAGATGGCAGACTCCAAAAATATTTAATATGGGTTCATGGTATGGTGTGGTGGATAAGAATAATGGACTAGGGCTCAGGAGACCTGCCTCCAAATCCCTGCTCAGCCATGGAAGCTCACTGCGGGAGTGGAACTGGTCACTTCTTAAGACTCCCTTAAATACTCAGGCCTTAAATACCTTGCATATCTTCAAAAACCTGTTAGGGTCATTATAAATAAGTTCTGACATAATGGCTCATAACAGGAAAAGCACTTCATAAATGTTAAACATCTGAAACTAGCCGGTCTGATTTTTTTTTTTTTGCATGCTTTGCTAGCTCTGATACGGGTGTAATCCCCTCAAAACCTACAAAAAGGTTTTGTAGCACTTCCGTGTTAGGCTGTAGCACAAACTCTCTGAGATTTGGGCCATTAACCAAACTGTATCTGTATTCTGAATGAATACCACCCAAAATGTAACATTGTTCTTTTTGTTCAAAACCTAGGATTTGTAATGCAAACTGTCACGTATAGCTTCACATGTAATTTGCTAACAAACTGCACAGTTTGAGTTGTGCTACAATATTAAAGTTGAAGCTAAAAATGTACAAAACTACTATGAAACTTTGGCATGTGAAAATGCTAAATTTGGAGGTTCGTTGTTAATAGAGCTGTAGGCTAGCCATGCTGAATGACTTACCTAACAGGTTAGAAGAAATGGTTGGGATTCATTCTTCTAGAATATTTCTATCCCAGACTTCAGGTATCATTCAAAGAGTGACAGGCAGATGTTGAAAATAGGATAACAGTGCTGATGCAATAAGAGATTTAAAATACGCACACTGACACAGGAAACAGGAAACATAAATTTGAAACTATCAGTTTAAAATTACAAGTAAAAAATCCAGAACTGAAATGGTCCTGAGTGAATAAAAAGGCTGGTAGGAAAAAGACATCTGGCTCAACACCAGGTGGTCTTTATGGAATGAGCATTTTTAAATTAAAATGCTCATTCCATAAAACACCCTCTTTGCTTATTCTTTGGAGGGCAGGGAGAACGGAAGAAGGGCCTGCAGCAAATCTGTAGAAGCACAGTAATACCTTGGATAACGTAATTAATTCATTCTGTGGGCCATTACATTAATAACATTAACTGAAATGTGATTTCCCATTGAAATGAATGGGAAACCAATTAATCTGTTCTAGAAGTCTGAAAAAAGGCAAAAATGATGTTTTTTCAGACCTCTTTATAAAGTGCACTTTAAATGCATGCAGAGCTGGAACACCACCACCCACCCACCCACCCACACAAACACACACACACACACACACACACACACACCACATAGAGCACTCAGTGCAGTGCATGCATGGACCAAAGAAAGCAGCAGAACAAACCCCAGGTCATTCCCACCAAATGTACAATGAAAAGCAATGCAAAGATGGTCAAAAGAAAGCAAGGAAACCTCAGCTCCCTACCTTTCCAAGCTCGAAAGGTCCAGAACCAGCTGCAAAAATATTCAGAATGGCTCCAAAACATGGTGCAAAAGCTGTTCCAACTCCTCTCCCCCCTCCACAGACTATGGTGCTGGGGGGCACAGTGCATCCTGGCTACACTTTTTTCCAAAGTGTAATGGAAAATATGTTGTCCAAGGCAACCCATAGGAAAATTACTTTAACCAAAACATTCCTATTCCCAGAAATTTCATTACATTATCAGAGTTTTTCATCCACAGAGGCATTCATTATCCGAGGTATTACTGTATATCAGGTCTGTGCTGGAAAAGTAGTCCAGAAGGTAACCTGGATCCCTTAAAATTTTAGGTGTTCTAAGAGTTAAAACCAATACCCAGAGCAGGCCAGCCGCCAGAGCAGCCATACATCTGGTGTGATCCATATGCCCAGTCCTAGCTAATGCAAAATATAGCAGCTTGTTTATTAGCTGTAGCTTTCAAACGGCTATCCGAGGCCACTGTACAATTGGTGCATTAAAGTAATCAAAACAGTTACTAGAGTGTGAACATCTGTGGGTAGGTTGCATCTGGACAGAGGAAGCCACTGATAATGCCATTAATTGCTGAGGGTTGCTTGCCAGCAGTAGGGCATTATACCACACTAGTCTAGGAATCTTGATCCCTTTTACAGAGACTGCATGCCCATGCAAAACAAGCCAACTCTTCGTTTACTATCTTTTGCTTTTGTAAACAGGCCTTCTCTGCTCTATAGTACCTGCAGTTATATTACTAAAGCCAGTTATACTTGGTATAGTTGAAGATTTCTTGCCAGATATTAGGAGTCATCATGACTCTAAATATAGTTATTTTTGACTAGCGCTACCAGACTATAGTAGTTGCATTGTTTTGTCCAACTGGAATATAGTCAGACAAACTAACAGTGATTCTATTTTGAATGGTGCAGACAAGTTAAGCATGCTTTTTGCATTTATTTGGAAGGAGGACAGCTCAGTGCGAAGTTGTATTGTTTGAACAAAGATGGTCTCGGGCTTCATCCAGTTAAAAGGCTCTGAGGCAGCAATGCTATGGCCCCGTGTCTGTTTCCTTTGGTAAAACTGTGGTTTGATTTAGCGCCAAGTGGTTCTATAGGTTTTTAAGTTTTCATAGTTTTTAGAGAATTGGCTAGGCCTGCTCATTTTGTGAGCCACTAATAAAAACAAAGCTTGAAGTCTTAGGTAGGTGACAACCACAGAAGATGACTCGGCAAATGGAATGAATATGCCTTAAGGGGACCATAAATTGCAAGTGTTTGGTTTTTGCTTCAAAAGCAAAAGTTTAAGGCAGTGATACTGTACATCCATTTGCTGCTATTGGTCTGTTCTCCAAGAACACAACATAAGAACATAAGAACATAAGAAGAGCCATGCTGGATCAGGCCAAAGGCCCATGTAGTCCAGCTTTCTGTATCTCACAGTGGCCCCACCAAATGCCTCTGGGAGAGCATGAGACTAGATAGCTGTCTCCTGATACCACTCCCCTGCATCTGGCCCTTGAAGTACCCCGGTTTTAAGCCTGGAGATTACACATTTCCATCATGGTTTGTAACCTGTGATCGATTTTTCCTCCAAGAATCTGTCCAAGCTCCTTTTGAAGGCATCCAGGTTAGATGCCATCACCACATCTTGTGGCAGGGAGTTCCACAGATCAACAACACACTGGGTGAAAAAAATATTTTCTTTTGTCTGTTCTCACTCTCACAACCCACAGTTTGAGTGGATGTCCCCTAGTTCTTGGTATTTTGTGAGAGGGAGAAGAGCATCCCTCTATCCACTTGACTCATGCCCTGCATTATTTTGTATGTCTCAATCATATCCCCCCTCAGGCGCCTTTTTTTCAAATGTTTTAGCCATTTGTTGAGTCTGGCCCTGTTGAATCTGGCCCTTCAACGTTTGCTGAATCTGGCCCTGTAATTAAAATAGAAGGTGGGAGCAGAGAGGGACCTGCCTTTGGGCAGATGTTATTACCAATAGACAAATTGGTCTTTGTTTAAAGCACCTATCGTAGTGAACTGTTCTTTCTACACCCTTTCATCACACAGGGACTTCCTCCAGAATCTGTGACTTTTAGAACTAAAGAGTAGGTACCTAGATTCCTTGGTTTTATACTGTAATTTTCGGTCACATACAGACTCTACATCCTTATAACACTGAGTAGAGGTGTTGCCTTCTTGAGGTCATTAGTGTTGCTTGTGTTTTTGTGATCGTTTGAATATGAAATAGCTAATCTGATGATGGAACAGTCAAAAAAAGCAAACAAAAAATTCAGTTGGAGCTATCTGCTTTTTTATTTTAAGGAAAAGATCTTAAATGCTTAATAAATATGCAAAGGTCTTAATATTGTTAATAATTGTTATATTTAATTTTTTTTTATTCTGTTATATATTTGCTTGCTGTGAACTGCCCGGAGTTCCTTCAGGAAGACAGGCAGCATACAAGTCCAATAATAAATAAATAAATAAATAAATAAATAAATAAATAAATGTGTAAGGGTCCACAATGTTTTTGTTTTGTTTTCTGATCTAGTTCCAAAGAGTAACACAGCTACTCCTCCAAAAACTCCAAAGACTAATACTTCATAATATGTGTATGAATAAAGGCTAGGTTCAATAAAATCCAAACATTTGATAACTGATGTACATATTATAGCACCTTAATGGGAGGCTGGTGGTGTCACTACCAGTGCTTTTACAGACTATGGCACAGTCTGATCTATTTGATATGTTAGCACTCCTTTGTTGTGTTGAGAAATTGCTGTGCTATATGTGAAGATACAGGGAACTTAGCAAGCCCCAACCTTGTATGAGTTTCAATTTGAGCAGTGTATTAGCACACGGTAGGTACTGTAACTGTTCATGAAGTCAGTGCATTGCTCTGTTTGGCTTAGTTCCACGGGGAGGGAAGAATCCTTCCTTCCCGGCATATTTGCTGGCAGTCCACTGTGGAGTTGCTGGAGGCTGATGGCACAGAAGTGCTAGCTGGGCAAACAAGGACAGCAAAAGCAGGCCTGCCACGTTAGCGCACCTGATGCTGAAAATGTGTCGAGTCTCCCTGTCCTTGAGTGCTCCCTTTTCACAGCACCAGAGGAGGGAAAAAGCCCTTACTGCATATATATCTTACGGTGGAATTCATGTGAATGGCTGTTTGCATATTAGAGTCAAAGCCCATGGCTGATACAGATAGGGGAGCACTTGAACTGAAAGCACAAGCATAGACAATAGAATGAAGATAATCTGCAACCCATCTCTCTTCAATCCAGATGCATGCAAATCTGGAGTTTAAAACTTTAAAACACTCTGGCTGTCCCTCATTTCAACCTGACAAGCAAGAGAAGGAAGGAGACCTTAACACTGCTGAGATGGGTGGCAGCCACTGGCAGAGTTTCCGACTCACTAAGCGGCCCAGAGGCTGAAATGAAATGGGAGGCTTTGCTCCAAGGTCCCACTTCTGCCTTGGGAATCTGTTGAGCCTACTAGCTGGCCCACTTGTCCCGAGTTGACTTTCTCTTGCATCCTGTTTGTCTCCTACTGCATGCATGCACCTGTATATGCTCATGCACGCACACGCACACACACGCACGCACACACGTGCGCGCACACACACCATTTAGAAGAATCAAGGTGTTTTTTCTGTATTTTTAGGGGGAAGAACGGTAAAGGGGAGATGTTAACCCCCTGGTGTTTGGCTGTCATTCCTTGTAAAAACTCACAGACTGCATTTCAAATCACTGCAAGGAACTCAGTGCGAAACCCAGATGGTTTTTAAGGTGAATAGTGGGAGTACTCATTCACCCTTTGCTGCTGTTGCATATAGCATTTTCTCTTGAGCTCTGATTTTGTATTGCATTCTATGAGGGAGGTTCTGAAGTGGACAATTCACACAGCTTTTAGTGGCAGAGGTATATATATATACACCATGGAACTCTGTGTAATGTTCCAAGTGTTTGTTGCCTGGCTGTACTATTAATATGAGCATCACTTGAAATTATTTATGGTCTTTATTGAGTACTTGCCAACTGAGATGATTCACCAGTCTGCAAAAGAATTTCAGCTTCATTCATAGTTTCAGCTTACCCTCCTTTGTTCCTGCCTGGATAAAAATACGTAGGAGGAGTTTATGGGAAAATCTTGTAAAGTTCAGTCATTTAATGACCATATGAATTTTTGAATTCATTAGTAATGGGGGATGTATTTTCCCCTCAGCCAGAAGAACATACTGTGGATCCCTCTCTGGTACTGCTTCCTCCCCTTCCAGATTTGCAGATGAAGGCTGGGGCCGATTGGTTCCTGCCACTGTGGCCTGCAGGAGGCCAAGTTTGAATCTAATGAGCTCGGTGGTTGAGCTGTTTTCAAGACTATCTTTAGATTTTGTCATGGCAACCCCAACCTTCTGGTTACCTTCTTTGGTGCTTTGAGGTGCCTGTCTTTCAAGGTTTGACCTTTATAGCCTCTGAGAAAAATGGCAGAAAGATCAGAGACTTTGAGAGAAGATCAAAGGACTCGAATTTTCCCCTATTATTCACAACTTACTCTCTGCTTCCCCTACAGGACAGAGTCAGTGGCTGAGAAGATGTTGACGAACTGGTTCACGTTCCTTCTGTACAAGTTCTTGAAGGTAAGAAAGCAACACCTTGCTGATGATGTTGCATGGGAGTTAGAGAAACAGTCCTGATTGGCGGGAACTAGTCATGTGTTGGCTGTGGAGGGTGTGCTGGCTGGGGTGCTGCAGGGAATCAGGACGTCTGCATTTTGGGAGGGCTTTGTTCTGCATTGCATATATCCATTTTAAAAGAAAAAAAAAGAGTACCAGTTTTCCATCCTTTTTATAGAACGTAAAAGAAAAGTGGTGCCGAACATGAAGAATATTATTTCATGATTCTTAAATATCATAGAGAACATTCAGATAGCTTGCCTGTTCCAAGCTTTATCAGGTGAGAATTGGGACAAGTTGGTTTTTGGACTGTAAGTCCCAAAATCTTCAGCTGAACTGAGGCAGGGTTCTGGAACTTTTAGTCTGAAAAAGAACTTCTACAAACTGCAGCTCTCATATGCAGTCTTGTGACTCCTTAGAGCTCCCCTGCCTCTGATTATTTTCCCCTTTATGGCAAATCACCCCTTTTTTGAGGTACTACATAAAACACAAGGAGTAAGCAGAAAGGGGACTTGGAAGACCAGAACAGGCTGCAAGCTGAACTAGGACTCCAGGGGAAAGGACCCTAAAAAGTAGTCAATACAAGTTTGTTTCTCTACAGGCAGCTATGTTGTGCCTTATAGATGGGTAGTGCATTGCTTCCATTGGTTTTGTCCGCCTTGTGAAATCAGTAGGCATGAGCAGCATTCAGGTGCTTTCGACGTAAGACAGAATTTAAAGGCTCTTTCTAGCCCCAAGCCTTGAGCTACTGCACCACCAATGAATTATGGCTGCCGTTTCCTGGCACAGCTATAGCCTGTGTGTCGGGCCTGCTGAGTTGTGCCCGGCACTCTGGAGGGGAGCCTAAGGTAATGGCCATTCAGGTGACAGGCCTGTTTGTCTGTCAGATTGTGGTGTCCCACAAGGACCCTACCAGGCCTTTTTTACTTGGCAAGCTACCATGGCACAGAGCTGCATTTTGTTTTGGGGTGTTTGTTGCTTTATGTGGGATGTGATCCCTCATTCAGATAAAGAAAGCTTGAATCTTTTCCAAGGCAGCTGAAAGCTACGCCAACGGCAAGCGATCACCACTAAGAGGTGATTTATAGTATCACTTACATGCACTCCACTTCTCTCTGTCTAGGGATGGCCCGTATTCATAAAAGTATATCACTGCTGTGGAGCGTATATCACTTTGCAAAGACATAAGAGCAGCACTCTCCTGCTGTTTAAGCACTGTTTCTTAAAAGTTCATCACTACAAGCAGTATATTCTTTTCAGTGAGTTTGCCAGCACCGTTGTTTTAAATGGGTCTTGTGTATGCCGGTGCTTGCTTAAATACAGCCACAAGTTGCTGCATTGCCTTGAGATCTGGCAAGAACCAAGGGCAGTGGTTCCCAAACTTTTCCACCTCACAGCTCCCTTCAGCAGCAGCAGTGGAACAGGAAGAGCTGCAAAGGGTGCAGGATAGATCTGGAGGTGAAGGGCGTTTGTACACGACCCCTAAACTCCAGGGCAAATGGCTCCCTGCTCCGGAGCTTAAAAATGTCTCCCCACCAGCTCCGGAATTTACAGGAAATTAAGTGCGACCACGCCCACTTTAGCGCGTCCCAGCACACCTTTAAAGTACCTTCTCTCTGGAGGTGAAAATTCCTTGATGCGGTGTAACGATAGTGAGTGCGGGGCTCTCCTCGCTTCTTTTTGTTGTTGTTTTTGGCTCCCGCCCCTTTAAGAGCTACTTAAGAGACTGGAATGTTGCCGCGGCAAGAGCGAGAGGCAGAACGGAGGTGAGCCTGCATTTTTTCCTTTCTTTTTTTTCTCCCTCCCCTCAGGCAGACAGGAGCAAGGAAGTGTGGAGGGGTGGGGACACAGGAAGAGCGACAAGCCCCTAAGATCTCTGGTCTGAATTTAAGTGGCCAGCGGATCTTAGGGGTCATGTGAAAAGGCTCGAAGGAGCCGGAGGAGTGGCACAAGTGCCAGCAGCAGCACCGCTGGCTCAACAAAGAAGCAGAGAGAGGAGTCTGCAATACCCCTGGCTGGGTTTGGTAACACCCCACTCCACCATAAAGTGGACACACTTCAGGTACCATGACCATGGAGAAGAACCCATTTGGAGACCCTGTAGTAGTGAAACCCTGTAACATGAGGGTTTAGGGGAAGACAGGCTAGAAACTTAGAGAAGGAAAAGAAATTCATTGGTGTGGTGGTGCTACCCACACATTCTCAGATGTAAAGGCTACCTGAGGCTCAGGACGGACTATAGGCAGCTTCTTGGGGTCTGCTTCCAAATTCCATAAGATCAACACCTCCAGTATCTTAGATTCAGGTTAAATTGCTGTATTGACATTTTGCAAATAATTAGTCGGCTTTGAATCGGAGTTCGGGCACTCAGTTTCTAAAAGGTTCGCTACCACCGGTCTAGATAATAGTAGTTGCCAGCGTTTTATTCCAGGCAGTGGAGTCACTGAAGGTATTGTGGTCTATAAATATCCCTTGAATAATGTGAAGGAAGCACACAGAGCCACTAAAACCCCCACGTCACAACACTCCACTCCACTCCACTCCACTCTCTTTCAAAAATAAGACCCTGCAAATGAGTTCCCAAAATAGACAAATTGCATTCCAAGCTGGATAAAGGGAGAGTTGACTTAATATTGTTGGAATTTCACAGTGCCAGGCGTAGTCACCCAAATAAGAGTGTTCTGCTTCCATTCATTCCTCTGCAGCAGGATTCCTGTGTGGAGTGTGTGCTGCCTTGTCTGTTGTACTGGTGCAAAATGGAAGGGGAAGCTTTCCATGATGCTGTGGGCCAGTTTACACCACAAGTTGCATTATGTATGTTTGCCACAGGAGGCTGACATTTGTTTCAGTTCACTGCTATAATGTTAAGAAAACTCTTCTCTCCAGTGGTCAGTGTGAAGGGTTAGGTGTTGCGGATTCTCTGGAAGGAGCCATAGAATGAGAATTGGTCTTATGAAGGCCCTTGAGGGAGAGGGAGATTTGCATCTGTTCTGGGCCCTCTGTATTATATAGCCTTCTCCTTTCCATTCATCGCCATGACTGGACGAGGAATGGTATCCCAAGATGCAAATGCTACTGCTGTTGCAGGTGGCCTTTAGGGAACTAGGGCCAAGGAAGCCTAATTCTCTCATCTTGCACATGCAGATAGGTGTGCACACACAGTCTTGTAGCCCTATCATTGTTGTCCTCCACAACAGAGATTCTCTGCTTGAAGGGACACTGATGCTTCTGAGCAACGCAGTTGGATTCCATAGTCTAGGGCAGTGATGGCAAACCTTTGGCATTCCAGATGTTTTGGACCACAACTCCCACAGTCCTTTGTCATTGGTAGTCTAGGCTTGGAATTCTGGGAGTTGTGGTCCAAAACATCTGGAGTGCCAAAGGTTGGTCTAGGGGGTGACACAGGCACAGCTGGCGTCAGAGAAAGTTGTTGTTTAGGATGTGCTCGAAGTATGAATTTCGACCTTCTCTGAGGGGACAATGAGCCATGCAGCCGCCCTTCAGTGAGGCCATCTTGGGGCAGTGCTCATGCAGCTGTGAGGAGATGGGTCTGGGAAGAGATGGGAGGGAAACCTTTCTACTGGCTTCTGTTTTGCTTGGAGTGGCAGCATGCCAGGTAATTTAAAAAAATCCAACAGACTGCTCAAAAAGGAGACCAGATGGCAAGTGTGAGGATATGTGAGATGCTGAGAGAGATTTGTGGCATGTTGCCCATATGAGAAGAGAGGAGAAGGCCTCCTGTTCTCCTCTTTGGGCCTAGTCCTGTTGTTGCCATTTTATGAAAGGGTACATTACATCTGAGTTCAGACATGATTTGTAGACCTCCGCAGACACTGCAGCTTAAACAAGGGGCCTGCTGATTATGCGAAGCCTGCCTGGCTCCACCTTTGCTGCAAGAATAATCCCTGCTACACACAAGGCACTCTTTGGGCAAAATGTAAGATAGTCTCTATTAACTGCCATTGCTACCTTTCTAAAGGTATGCATATTCTAAACAACAGAGTAGAAAAAGACAGGTGGTTGTAACTAGCCATGAGACACAATTCCCATAAACGGATGCTTAGAAGATACTAGATATCTGTCTCCTGAGACCACTCCTCTGCATCTGGCCCTTGAAGTACCTTGGTTTTAAGCCTGGAGATTATACGTCTTCATCATGGTTTGTAACCTGTGATGGACTTTTCCTCCAGGAATCTGTCCAATCCCCTTTTGAAGGTATCCAGGCCAGATGCCATCACCATATCCTGTGTTAGGGAGTTGCACAGACTAACAACATGCTGAGTAAAAAAAAAATTCTTTTGTCTGTTCTCACTCTCCCAACCCTCAATTTGAGTGTATGTCCCTTAGTTCTGTTAGTTTGTGAGAGGGAGAAGAGTGTCCTTCTATCCACTTTACTCATGCCCTGCATAATTTTGTACATCTTAATCATAAAGCCCCTCGGGCAACTTTTTTGCAGATTAAAGAGCCCCAAATGTTTTAGCCTTTCCTCATAAGGGAGGTCCCCCAGCCAAGTAATCATTTTAGTCGCTCTCTTCTGCACCTTTTTCAGTTCCACTATGTCTTTTTATGATGCGGTGACCAGAATTGTACACAATACTCCAGGTGCGGCCTTACTATCGTTTTTTACAATGGCATTATAATGTTGGCTGTTTTATTTTCAATCCCCTTTTTGATCATCCCTAGCATGGAACTGGCCTTCTTCACCGCTGCCACACATTGGGGAGACACCTTCATGGAGCTGTCCAGCAGCACACCAAGATCTCTTTCCTGATCCATCATGGATAGCTCAGAGTCCATGAGTTGATAGATAAAAGTTTTGGGTTTTTTTCCCCAATATGCATTGCTTTACATTTTTCTACATTGAAACACATTTGCCATTTTGCAGCCCATTTCCCCAGTTTGGATAAACAAGTCTTGCCAACCAATGTTTCTCTGCATTAAGGACAAAGGGTCCAACTTAATCTCTCTTCATTTCCCTGCAATGCTTTAGGGGAATGAAGATTGCAGATGTTTGTGAACTGAGAAGTAGTCGTTGAGATCCGTGAAACAGGTTTTATAGCAAGCAGTTTGCCAGCAGGGAAACATATGCTTTTGTTCTCAGGTTGTAGCAAATATGCATGCAAATCAGGCAAACGAGTGTGCTTACATTTCATATGCCCAGCTTTTATCAGATTTTGTAAGCTTTGAAGGATCTGTGAGGCTGAATATGTAAAATTTCCAGAAATTTTGAAGCCACAGAAAATCAGTCCTTTCCCCCACACACATACGTGTGATGCAAACACAGCAGACTTACTTTTTTTTAAAAGCACAGATCTAAAGTTACATGGGAAATCTATTGTGTATATTTTGGTCTGCTCATAAAATTATCAAGCTAGGAATATTAAATATAAAAGCATTTGTGATTTAGTGTCCTGGTGAAGGAAAAAGCCACTGGAATAAGATTTCTGAAATGGGTCAATGTAGCTGCTACCCTCATTCTAGATCCTCCTTGTTGAAACCTACAAGCTGATGAATTCTTCTGACATTTAGCATCTTTTGAGTTGTGCTACTTTGACACGAGAAACAGACACATTAAAACTGGGAATGAAAGAAACCACTGACAGCATGGGAAAGCAAAAAACAAAGTTGTCTTCCACAGCTACATGTAAGGACAAAAAGCACTCGTTTTCAGAAGATATGGGGTGAGGGTGAGGCTTTACTAAACTTGGTCTAATTAGTCTTATTTTCTGACTAGTTTTTTCAGCAGTTGCTTCTTCTTCTGAACCATCATGTTAATTATTTTCATGGGTTTTTGAGAACAGGTGCCATGCCCACTTTCTCTCATCTTTCCTCTGTTGCTGTATTTCTTATGCATAGATTGACCAGCATCTTTCTCAATAATACAGAAGTTGGAGGAGTCTGTAGCAGTTAGGAATAGGGAGAAAGAGTCAGAAGCTGATTCATGCAATGGCCTCACCATCAGGGTGCAGAAAGAATATGTTTTGCAGAGTGTCTAACATGTGATCATTTCCAACATTGTGACCTAAATGGCTTAGAAATCACTTTAGACATGAACGGAATTAATATGTTGTCTTAGACTGTAATTAATAATTGTGAAATATAACATTTTGTTTTAAAATTTTCAATTTCCCCAATTTTCCAGAAAAAATATATTTAAAAATCCTTGGGGGGGGGCAGGGAGAAAGAGGTTGAAATCAGCACTTTCCAGATTGTCCCCTCCTGGACCTTCACATGTCTAGGCAGAAATCAATTTTTTTTTTCAGGAGACGGGCTACAGCAGGCATGTCCAAACTTTGGCTCTCTAGATGTTTTGGACCGCAACTCCCACAGTCCTTTGCCATTGGCAGTCTAAGCTTAGAATTCTGGAGTTTGTGGTACAAAGCATCAGGAGGGCCGAAGTTTGAACATGCCTGGGCTACAGTATCAATTGGGTACTGCCCCTGTGGATGCTGAAAACTGCGGATAATAGCAAACACTATATATCACATGGTAAAAGATAAAAAACAGAAAAATATTTTCACAAGCGTTAAATAAGACTGAATGAAAACTGCTTCTTCTTTCTGCCAGTTTCTCATTGATCCCCCCTCCCCCTTTTTTCACCTAGCTGCCTTAGTGCAATATCATCAAGCCTTTAAAATAGGAAGGGAATAGGAAAACAGACCCCTTTTGGTGACAAAAGGATTTGGTCAGCAGCTGGTTTCCTCACTGCCTTGCCTCTCTCACTGCTACTGTAGCTGGCTGTGGTGGCTTCAGATACAATGACTGCAAACCCATGCCCATGACCTCAAGCAATGGTATTTCCTGAAGTGGTGTAAATGCATTTGATTCCAAAAAAAAAGTGGAAGACAGAGAAGCAGAAGGAAAAAAAACTATAGATGGAGCAGAGATTTTCGACTGATTGTGTTAATTTGTAATTATGTGGTCCATGGAAAATGACTGAAATCTCAATATTCCAATCCCAGAGCATTTCCCAAATTGTTTATCAATGTAGTTGGCCCTCAAATTGATCTGTTCATGATGAAAGTTGAGAGAAGTAAGAAAGACTGTGCTTGCAGTGAAGCAGGTGTCCAAGTTGAGTCTTATATTTATCCATCTACTGGCTAGTCCATTATCCTCAGATTGGGACAAATTCTTCCCATATGTCCCTACATGGTCACATGGAAGTAGCTGATCCCTTGTGACAGCTACACAGTAACATCTCAAAGATTATGGAGGAAAACTACCTTGTCAATCACTTGAGAAGAAAATAATACAGTGGTACCTTGTATAAAGGAATTAATGTGTTCCAAATGAAATTACGTTAAGCAAATTTTCCTTTATACAAATTCCCATAGGAATACATTAAAATTGAGTAATGCCATTTTTATGTTGTATGGATTCTCCCCATAGACAATTATGTTAAGCAAATTTCCCCTATCTCCAGAATTTTTTATGTTGTACAAATTTTATGTTATACAAGCTGTTTGTTATACAAGGGTCCACTGTATATGGATTTAACACCACGGAAAGATAGAATTCACCTCTTCCTTCCCAGCCATCTCCCCTCCTAGACATTTCTTGCAGCAAAGGTGGAGACAGGCAGTCTTCGCAGAATCAGCAGGCCCTGGCAGTGGTGCTTTTTGCTGAGGCCTCAAGCATCATCCATCAGCCTCCTAATGAGCCATCCCAGGAAATGGGGGAGCGAAACAGATAAAGAGGAGCATTGAAAAATGCACAATATTAGGTGCCTGATGAGCTAAATCTCATCAATAAGACACTGTGAACGTTAGATAGTTTGGCTCCTGCTGCCTCAGGCTTGCTCGCCTCATATGCGGAGGCACCTACGATCAAATGCCAGTGTTTTCAAACGCCAATGTTTACACATGCCTCTGCATCTGGCAGCCTCTTGTAATCCTTTAGAGATTAAAGAAAACACTCTTCTCCTGAGCTCTTTTGTCATGTAGCTCCTGAGTTTTTCGCAGAAGGATGATCTACACACAGGTTGCCACCTCCATCTTGTCCTGGCAATATCTTCTGGAAAGTTGTTTCCCTGAAAGGAGGACACACTGGAAACACAACAAAGACAACGTAGACATTTCTTCCACTTGTGCATGAAGAGAAAGGCTGAATCTTACCCCCTAAATCTGCTTTGTGAGATCTGAGCCATGTAGAAGATCAACAGGTTGGCAGTAAAGCAAAAGACCCCAGATGCATGCCCTGTCATTTATTTTTTGAAAGAAAGACTTCTTCCTGAGACCCTGAGAAGCATGCTTTTAATCAGAGGACGCTATCAATGTGGGCAGCATGATAGACACACTCGTATAAGGCAGTTTTGTACATCATGTAACCAATTTTTTGGCATGTCTAGCATTTTAAAAGAGAGAGAGAGAGAGAGACCCGGTAGCACTGTAAGAAATTTAAAGATTTATTACAGTTGGAGGTTTCATGATTACAGTCAACTTTCAGACCTATGGAGCATAATAGGCCATAGGCTTATATATGAAAAGTGTGTGGTGGAAAGTTAGGACCAAGTGAAATGAGGAAAAATTATAATCACATTGGTTAAGGGCTTTTAAGAAGACTGTGGAAAAATATGGAGAATTAATATGTATAGTGTGGTTATTTAATCCTTCCATTGTGTACTGGAAACTGTGAAAGTAGCCCACTTCAGCTATCAGTCTTTTAGAGCTTACTTTTTAATTCCTTTTCTCCACAATAAATTACTTTGAGAACAGTGACAGAATGTCCTGGGAGGGTGAAGTGTTAAACTGGCCATTTCTAATGCTGTGTTCTTTTATTTTATTTATATGCTGCCTTTCTCCCTGTTAGAAGACCCAAGGCTCACAACAAATAAAGCAACACATTTAAAAACATAGTATTTTTAAAAAAAAGCAATTAAACATAGATTAAGATTTTAGCAATCGAGTTAAAAATAATCCAAACACATTTTATTTTAAAACCTGTAAATTAAAAAAACTAGAATGCCTGAGATAGTGTATTGCTTTAAAAGTCTGACTGAAGAGAAAGGTCTCTGCCTGGCAACAGAAGGACACGAGGACGGAGACAATGCATTCCAAAGCCTGGGAGCCACCACTGAGAAGACCCCCCCCCTTTTGTGTCCTCACCAAACAAGCTTGAGAAAGTGGTGGAATTGAGAGATGGGCCCCACTTGAAGATCTTAAAAGCAAAGAAGACTCATACAACATATAAGGCATGTGTGTCACCATGGCCATATCAGACACCTCAAGAAGCAAGTGCACCCGGATAATAATATTCTGAAAATCAGTGTTTTGGATCAGGCAAAATAATGCAAAGAAGACAGCTGTAGAAATGCAGCATGTTGGGGCAGAAACAGATTTTTTAATATGGTCACTTGTACTGTAGAATTCCCCTTTGTTGGGGAAAGGAAGGAAATCCTTAAGGGCTAGTTCTTGGTGAGTGTCACAGTAGGAACCATCTCCTGAAGTTTCCAAATTAGCTTTCTTTGTTTTGTGATGGGTCTTCAGGAACTTAGCACAGGACTTCTTTGATTTCTGATACAGGAATGTTCAGCCTGACGTTACAACTAGAGAGGTAAAGAGTTCAGGATTTGCTGCAAAAGTAAAACAAGTGCATGCACATTTTAAAAAACTGACCACATGATGCAAAAAGCCAACTTGCATAAACCCTGCACTTTTTGCTTCCAAAGTGGAGTTGTTTTTCTCGGACGCTTGGGGCTTCTACATTTTTTTCAAGCTGAAACAATTCAAACTATGTTTTTCCTGAATGATCAGTGCTTTCATTCTCCATAAAGAATGGGAGGATTCTTAAACTACCAAGTTTAGTCCTAGATCACCTTACACATGGGGAAGGGGCAAACTCAATAGATACACCTCCAGTGAACTTACTGGTAGCAGACTCCTTTCTTTTCAGGCAGTACGTGTGCATGTATCTGTATGTTATGGAGACCTCGGGGGAATTGTCCACGAAATGTCCCCTAGTTCTCTGCAATGCTTTAAACAGCCTACTGGCTTTACAATGATGCAGTTCTGAATGCATGCTCTTAATTCGAACAACTCTTAAGTAGAGCAAACCCTATCTTTAAAAAATCAAATAAATAAATAAATAAAAATCAAAAAATAAGTAGAGCAGACCACATCTAAAATTTGTAAGGCAGCAGTTAAAACGCCAATGGTTTTTCGCTGTTAAGTCGAATTGCTCTTAAGTCGGGCCACTTGTAAGTACAGGTACCACTATAAAAGAATGTTCAGTGCATTTAAGACAAATACACCAATTTGCCATGCCATACCTACTGTATACCAAACCCACTAGTTCTTACAGGACTTTTTTTTACATGATGCCAGAGTGCAGCTCCCCAACCAGGATTTGGAAAGCTCATGCATCAGGAGCAAACATGGAGCAATGAACTAGTTATTATCGACCTAGGTAGAGCTTTAAACATACAGAGAGAGTGAGAGAGCATTCCGTTTGTTGGCCAGTGCATCTGCCGAAATGTCTCTGGCCTGAGAACATTAAATGGTTTCATCTTTGGAGGTGATATATTTAAAAAGCAATCCACAACTTCCTTGAGTACCTTTAAATAGCCCTGATGAAAGGTCAGGTTCCTCAGCTCCAAAGCGATGAGTTGCTCTTCTGCCAACTGGAAATGCTTAATAATAATAAAAAATCTGCACTGAGAAGACGCAACAGACAAACAAGATGTGACCAAGGAGCCATCTTCAATTTATTCTCCGTCTGTGTTATTTTTCGTGGCTGAGCGGTTTGCAGCTAGCTTTTATAAGCAATCAAAAAGCTCCTTGGAAGTGTCTTACATTTGGTGGACTCACCAAGAAGAAGAGGAAGCTGCAACCGGAAAACCTTCCCCTATCGCAGTATAGTTGCTGTTAACATACGGCCATCGTTTGGCTTGTGCATTATGAGGAGACAAGACAGTTATTAATAAACAGCATAGCCCCCACATTGGTTCTCTCTCTCTCTCTCTCTCTCTTCCTCAGGCAGGCTTAATGAAGCCAAGTTTGCAAATGAAACATAATTTCAAAGACAGGCATGTTGTTGGAAGGTCTAGGGATGATGTATGCCTGTTCCTGCTCGTTAGCAGCTGTCTCTTTAATTACTGCAGATGCTAACGAGATGCTAACAACATATGGTGACAGAGAGAGCAGGCACACTTTGCACCAAAGTAGAATTTGTTGTGATGGTGGCCGGTAGGGGGAAAGGTGACAGGATGGAGGTGACCGGATTTCTGTCCCCTCCTTTCAGTGGGGAGGAAAGTCTGCATCTGGTAATAGGGATATTTGTAAAGGATAAGCTACATCTCAGCGCTAGAGCACTGCGGAATCACCATTCCTGTCTACAGATAACTATTTTCAATGTGGTACATTCATGGATGATCTCTCTAGTTTATTTCAGAAATGCCCTTTACCATCACCTTATTAATCCCATCCGCCTGACTCTACCGATTCTGCATCTCAAATGCAATCCAGTTTTATCACAAACAGATGAGTTTAGAGGACAGCTGTCTTCCGGCTGTGATTCTGCGGCAACCTCCCCTCTGTCTTTCTCTGTCGCTTATTCCACCCACCCACCCCTTTTTAAAAATCTATATGTGTTTGCACAGAATTCTGAATCTCCATTAAGATTGCTCCCATAAGCATTTTTGTTGCTGCTCTAAACAGTCTGAGCATAGGTCAGATGGATAAGTTGTGAAATAATTGCCAAGTTGTATTGCTTCTTTTATTAGTACAGGGACACTGAGTAGCCCATTATGTATTTGTTCTTTTACACAATGGCAGTATTAGGGGACACCCAATGAAGTTAACAGGCAATAAATGTAGAGGAAATTACAGGAAGCATTTTTATTTCGTACATCTCAAGATTGATATCTGAGCCCCATTGCTGTGGAGTGTTGTAAACTGAGTGTTTGTTTTGTTTTTGTTATTGTATTAAGGACAGGAAATCCTAGAGGATAATTGAAATGCAATCCCTAGGTGAAATATTAGCAGATGCAGATTTATGCACACCTTATTTGTGTATTTCATATTGCTGGAAACCCTGTGAATAATAAGGAATGCATTTGCAGGCGACTTGCTGTTTTTTCTATAAATTACAGAAAGAAATTGAAATTGGAATGCAGTGTATGCCATATTGGTCTAATTGATTTGTAGGTATAATCTGCCATTCTTTTAATCTTGAAAGGCAACGTTCTATTTCTTGACTTAGCTAGAGGAGAACTCTTGAGTATCATAGTCCAGTTGATTCAGTGTGTCACCTCTAAGTGGGACCAACAGTTGTAATAGGCTCTAGCTGTATAATAAGCCTAGCTTCCAAAAGTTTGAAGCAAGCTACAGTAATTTTCTATGCCGGCCCTGCATTGTTTGTATAATTGGGATAAGGTAGGCTGTAGGTTAACCTGCAGTGATATAAAGTAGATAACGGGCTTTTAAAAATAAATTTATCCATTATTTTCAAATGTACCTTTATAAAGGTTCAGAAAAACTAGCCAATACAGCTCCTGATATACACTTTCAAAAGAGGGCCAGCATTTGCTGCGGAAATGGTGCTGTTTGGTCATAAAACACTTTTTCTATGGGGTCTATGGAAAGAAAAAAAATGTTGCCCCCCCCCATAAACCCATAGAAACAACATTTTATGATCACATAGCATCATATTTAGGGCCATATACAATCTTGTTTTGAAAGTGTACAAGAGTAGCCACACTTGCTAACCTCTCAGAGAGACCTTAAGCTTTAAAGGGATTTTAAAAATAATAATAAAAGAGGAAAAAAATTAAAATCCCTCAGGCCACATTTTATTATTATAATGTAAAATATTACATTAGGCAAACATTGAAAAAAAACCCCAAAATTTTATTTATTGTCAACGACCAAAAACTAGGCAGACATTTATCATGAGGTTGAAATTTCACAGTAACCACAGACAACATTTTTTGATGAGCAGATTTCAAACTCAGTAAGCAAACTATTAAAATCCTTCAGGCTCCATGTGTTGGCCCAACAAAAGGGAAACATCAACTACAGTGGAGTGACAGAGAAAGAGTTTTGTCAACATGCTGAAACAGGGTAATACAGCTACTTCTTTGGAACTCAAAAGTTATGTGATCTTCAGTGAGGTTCTTGGAATTATCTAGGTCACATATGGCTGTTTTTCTTCTTTACACTGCTTTGTTTTGGGGCTATACCTTATCATTAATAGATGATACATAGTCTGAAAGTGCTGTGTCAGTGCTTTTTCAATAAGCCAGCTAGAACAGTTAATTTAAAGCTTGCCTATTACAAAAAATTGTCAGAAGAGGTTAAGATAAAAGCAAACATGATACTATTACAGCATTCTTGACTTAACAGTATTATAATGCAATGCCAGAGTAAATGACGGAGTGTGCAGAGAACTCAATCACTGTCCAGATCTTAATCTTCCTCTTGCACGAGACACTTGAATGTATTAATTTAAAGCAAGTTTCACTCTGAGTAAATACCTTCAGTCATTTCAAGTAGTATGGGAATAATGCTTAATAAAACTAGCATCTGTTGCAAGTTTGATTCTGAAATACCGGAAGAGAAATCTCATTTCTTCTAAGTGCCACAAAGTTTTTTTCAAAGATGACTGTCAGATATTGTCTCATTCCCTTTCATTCTTCTTTCCTTACTTTTAGGAATGTGCAGGGGAACCTCTCTTCATGCTGTACTGTGCCATCAAACAGCAGATGGAGAAGGGGCCCATTGACGCCATCACTGGAGAGGCCCGCTACTCCTTAAGTGAAGATAAGCTCATCCGTCAACAGATTGACTACAAAATGCTGGTTAGTGAAAGGGGGAACCTTTGCAAACTGGTTGTTGCCATGATCCTGCTAGAGCTAGTGTTTCCCGCAACAGACTAGGAAAAGAGGAAGGAAAGGAGTGTGATGGAATAAGGCCGTTTGTCTGCCCCAATCCCATCTGCAATCAATCAACCTCAGCTACTGAAAGCAGGAATCTGGAGAACACAAACCCATATCCCTTTGGATCCTTTGTGTCTTCCAGCCTGGCTGTGATAGGTAATACACTTACTAGAATAATTATTCAGCAGGGTACCTTCACTTGAATAATAAGTAAAAGCATTTATTTGGCTAATAAGGATTTCACAGGAATATTCTCTTACTGGAAAATAATGACATGATTTCCCTTCCTAACTTAAAGAAATCTGAAGCAAACTTCAGAGGCAAAACAGCCTCGCTAATTCTACTTGAAATTACATAGCTAGCATAGTCTATAGTCCATATTGGAAGAAGCCAGGAAACAAATCCCTCTGCGGCTGTATCTCTCCGCCAGCTCACAGCATGGGAGAACTCTCACATGTCACCTCCTTGACCAATCATAGGGCACTTTTACACGACCCCTAAGATCCACTGGCCACTTAAATTCGGACCAGAGATCTTAGGGGCTTGTCGCTCTTCCTGTGTCCCCACCCCTCTGCACTTCCTTGCTCCTGTCTGCGTGAGGGGAGGGAGGAAAAAAAAGGAAGAAAGAACGTGGCTCACCTCCGTTCTGTCTCTCGCTCTTGCCGCGGCAACATTCCAGTCTCTTAAGTAGCTCTTAAAGGGGCGGGAGCCAAAAAAACAACAAACAGAAAGGAGGAGAGCCCCGCACTCACTATCGTTACACCGCATCAAGGAATTTCCACCTCCAGAGAGCAGGTACTTGAAAGGTGCACTGGGACGCGCTAAAGTGGGCGTGGTCGCACTTAATTTCCTGTAAACTCCGGAGCTGGTGGGGAAACATTTTTAAGCTCCGGAGCTGGGAGCCATTTGCCCCGGAGTTTAGCGGTCGTGTATAAACGCCCAAAGTTCACTTGCTTCTTAGATGGAATGCATCTTTGGGCTTCACATTCATTTGAGATGGTAGATCTACATCAGGTTAGGCATGGCACATTAAAATGAACTGTATACTTTTGGCCTAAAACAAAAGGCTTCTCTACTTCTAAATTACATTACAAGGAATAATATCGCTGGAATAATCCAGATGATGAGAACAATTAAAATACAAGGATTTGTAATATGAGTCTTCTGGGAATTTAAAAACAAAAGAAATTAGGCTTTGAAATATTTATGTACACTCACAGATTATGTTCCCTCTTTTTGTCCATTCTCTGCTTAATCTGTGAGAAAAGCCCCTTACTACATAGAAGTAGCCACTCAGGAGCACACTAATGTGGTTTACTTATCAGATGATATTGATCACAACAAAATCTAATTGAAACATGCAGTTTAAAGGCAGCAAATAGCTGATAGAAAAGTGCTTCTCCACACAGCACATAGATCAGGCATGTCCAAACTTCGGTCCTCCTGATGTTTTGGACCACAACTCCCAGAATTCTAAGCTTAGATTGCCAGTGGCAAAGGACTGTGGAAGTTGCCGTCCAAAACAACTGGAGGGCCAAAGTTTGGACATGCCTAACATAGGTGATGGAGTTCACTTCCACAGAGTATAGTATGGACCATTAACTAGGATGGTTTTGCAGTAGATGAGGAAAGTTCTTGCAGGAAAGGTTGTCGGTGTTCACTAGTCATGTACCTGTATTTTCCCATCTGTAAGATGCTCATGTATAAGATGACCCTGAAATTTAAGTCTAACAATTTTAGACACAAATATAGTCTTATACACAGAAAAATACTGTATATGGCCTTTTCCTTGCGGAGAAACCCAAGTGAGAAGATACAATATTCACCCTACGTCTGACCTTCCCAAGCATCTGTTTAGCCACTATAGGGAAAGAGCACTGGATTGGATAAGTCTCTGTTCTGATCCATGGTGGTTCTTCTTGGGTTCTCACATTGCACTGTGTTCAGCCTGTAAACTTTATGCAGCATGTGGGTGACCACTGTTGGAAACAGAATGCTGGACTCGATCATTCAAGGAGAAGGTGCTGAGAAAGGTAATTCAAGGAGAATGGTGTTTCCAGTGGTTGGCAGTAGCAACAGCCCAGCTTTGTTATGCTTAGTTCAGCAGAGGAGATACTATTGGAGTGAGAAGGATAGCTTCCAGTCCCTGTTCCTCAGAACTGGCTAGCAAATGACTGCAGATGATGTAAAGCTCTTCGGAGAGCTGTTCAAAGTCAGCTGCTCTTTCTCTCCTGCCCCCCCTCCATTTCCTTCACCAGCCACCCCACCCTTAGTGGAAGGTGATGCATTCCCTCACACAAACACATTTACCTCTTTCCTGTAGACCCTGAATTGTGTGAATCCTGAGAATGAAAATGCTCCCGAGATCCCAGTCAAGGTCTTGAACTGTGACACCATCACACAAGTGAAGGAGAAGCTTCTGGATGCTGTATACAAAGGAGTACCGTACTCTCAGAGACCTAAGGCTGGAGACATGGATTTGGGTGAGGTTCAGAAACACAGCTGTTTCCTGTGGGGACAGTGCAGAGGAAAAGTTGGATTCTCAAGCAGCTTGTATTACATTTCAGCCAGGAAGGGGGGGGGGAGGAGAGAGAGAGAGATGCACAAATCTGTTGCAGCAAAGGCCATTGAAAATTTTGTAGTACTTCAAGGTAAACAAAGTGGTGCAGGGTAACATTTAGTGGAAAGTATTTCGTTAGATACAATTGGCCATAAAAGCTTATATCACAACAAATCGGTTAATCTCTAATGTACCAAAAGACTCTTTACTTGAAGAGTGTGTTAACCTTTTAATAAGTAATTGCCTCCATTTACTAAATAGGCTGTTGCCAAAATGTCTAGCAGATGATGATAGTTTCAAACTACCAGCTGATAGTCATCTCATTGGGAGAAAGATTACTGCAGTCTGTGCAGGATCCCTCATACCCAAACAGATTCACATATTTTGGCTACACAACGGTGTTCCTCAAGCAGACTGCAAAGGGCCATCTTTACCAGGCCTGTATTTAGAAATATAAGCTGCAGGCAGAAAAGCAAACTCAGTGTGAGAGTGTGTGTCCTTTACACAAAGAATCTGGACATACCATCTGAAAGAATTACAAACTCAATTGGGCAGAAGTGTTATGAAATGTGCTTAAGCACAATCTAAGAATAGTAGATCTGTTGCTTAAATCTTGGTTTACTAGCAAATAGGTGCCAAGCCAAGACGTATCTGCTTCCTGCAGCTTACTTCTCAGCCTCTTTCCCACTTTTAGCTCAGCTGAGCTATGACACAGAAATTGATCCTTTACACCTCACTCAAAAGGAGGTGTAGCAGTAAATGATTCGGCATCCCACACCTGAGCAAGTTTCATTAGTAGAAAGTGTTTTAACATAGGACGAGGTCAGTCCTTGTTTTTAAGTAACAGGTACATGGGGATGTGTTGGGCATAGAGATATTTCATCAGGCAAGGAAGTAGCGGTACATGTGTGAACGTGTCTCTAAGTGCCCCATACAGTTTAACATGTGTAACAAAGACAAAGCAAACATTAAAAAGTATGTGACACCTTAAAGACTAAGACAAAATTAAGTTTGTTATGCAGAAGAAAATGTTCTTCATGCAAACTTCCTGATGCATTTAGTATTTGATCGGGGAATGCAAGAGCTGATTCCTATACTGTAGTCTTTTGTTTTGTGTTGTTCATAAAGATCCCACATGAGGCACTGAGAGATATAAGGAAAAAGCTGTAACCTCTGATTTAAAATGTATTTGAATAACCTGAGTAAACTATTGAGCCACAAGATCAAGATATTTTACTTCAGAGGCAGAGGTGCTCAATGAAAAAAATGTGAGTCTCACAAAACTTAAAAATAAGAAGGAAGTAGAGTAAGCTGGTGATGTTTCTGTTGGTTTGAGATTCACCAAACTGAGCTAAGCAACTTAACAGCAGGAGTGTCACACTTTTACAAAAACAAAGACAGTTCAGCTCTGCTGTGCTCTGTGCAAAATGGCTGGTTTTATCTGCAGCAGGGAGCCTGTGGCCCTCCACATATTGTTGATACATGGCCGTCTGGTCACCCTTTATCATTAGCTATATTAGCAAAGGTTGTTGAGAAATGGAATCCAGCTGCCCAACAACATCTGAAAGGCCAAAGGTTCCCCAGCCCTCCTCTATCCCGATGTTCTTAGGCCAGACAACTGAAGGGTCAAGTGGGGTGTGGCTTTTAAAGACTGTTTGTGCCACGCCTCATTCACACACTCTCCATGCCTTTCGTTCTGTGATCTGTCCAAAGTGAGCACGATCCCCAGTGACCCCATGCCCTTCTCTTCCATCGGTGCAGAGTGGCGGCAGGGCAGGATGGCTCGGATAATACTGCAGGATGAAGATGTAACCACAAAGATCGACAATGACTGGAAAAGGCTCAACACTCTAGCCCATTACCAGGTGTGGTTGACCACTGGTTTTAGCTGTAGATATATGGCATAAAGAAGTTGATGGTGTAGTAAGAAGGATACAGTACAGTATTTCATATGTAGAGAAATAGGCACTGTGAACATTCCTTGCCCATAATTCTCAGGTTACTGTGGACCAGGATTGAGGGAAGGCACTAAACCAGGGTGCATTCAAGGTGCATAAAATTCACAAATGCAAGTACAGGGCCTGATAAGCTAAGTTGTACAAATTGAAAATCGTGGCTCCCTCAACCTTGAGCCCCTGGTCCTCAAGGTTGAGGAAGGAAGCATGTAACAGTAAGATAACTGGTTAATGCTAAGAAATCTGATAGGGTGTAAGCAAAGACGTGTGTTTTGAATGTCATCTTCTCTTGAGCTGTTGATCTTATGCACAATTGATTTTGAGAGTGGGAAACTGGATCTAGAATCTGTATTGGCTCTAACAATAAGGATGTGGTCACACAGGGAAATGGTCACAATATGAACTGTTTGTGGAGTAGTCCAGTGCGATCTGTTTTCTGGTGATCATATGATGCATGGGGAAATGAGCTACAGCCTCTCTCCAAAATCAGAAGAATTCTGTTTTGGGGGGCAGAGTCACTTAAAGGAAGATCACTCCTGCTAAAGTGATCATTTCCACTGCAACCAGGGGTGTGCCTCTGCAGCCCTCTGATCATGCCCAAAATTCCATACCTATATTCTCTTTAGCCACCTGGTCTGACAAGATGGGCCCTGATATCCCCCAGAGGCATATGGAGTAGTTTAATTACCATATCTTGAGAGTAAGGAGATATTTGTGTCCAACCAGGCAGTTTTAAACAAGCATGGAGCCATTGTTGCACCTTATATTATATGGAAGAAATCCATGTACAGTAATACCTCTTAAGATGAATGCCCTATAAGACGAAAAACTCACAAGATAAAAAAATATCCAGGAATAGGGTTGCTTCGCATAACAAAAAATTTCTCTGGGATGCTTCACAAGACGAAAATCTGTTCCGCATTTTGAAACAAGTGTTCATAGGATGCATTGCATCCCCGTAGTTTGTGGAAGGGTTGGAGGAGTTTTATCATCAGGTTTTGGAGCCATTATGGACATTGTTTTGCAGCAGTTTTTGGACTTTTAGAACTTGGAAAGGTAGGGAGCTGAGGTTTCCTTGCTTTCTTTGTCCATCTTTGCATTCTTTTCCATTGCACTATTGGTGGGAACAAGCTGGGGTTTGTCTTGCTACTTGCTTTTGTCCATGTTTGCATTCTTTTCCATTGCACTTTTGCTGGGAACAGGCTGGGGTTTGTCTTGCCGCTTGCTTCTGTCCATGTTTTCATTTTTTTCACATTGCACTTTTAGTGGGAACAGGCTGGGGTTTGTCTTGCTGCTTGCTTTTGTCCATGTTTGCATTGCACTGTGGGGGAGGGGGTGTTTTGGCTCTGCATGCTTTTAAAGTGCAGTTTATAAAGAGGTCTGTGGGGGGGCAAGGCTATTTTTTTGCCTTTTCACCAACCTTTGGAATTGGTTTCCTGTTCATTCCTATGGGAAACCACACTTTGCAAGATGAAATCTTCGTAAAACGAAGCGACCAATAGAACAAATTAACTTTATCTTATGAGGTACCACTGTACTCACAATCAGTAAACACATGATACATTAAACTTTTGTAAGTCCTAAATAAGCCAGTTAGGAGTGCCTCCTACACTTTTGATTCTAAATCCCTTTAGGGTGTTGTGAGTATAGAGCTGAGAAGATGTAACAAATCTAGGTTTAAATCCACCTCAGAACATTAGCAAGAGTGGCTTCTCTACCACATCTGAGGCAGTTGGCTTAGTTGTTGAGGACAAGTCTTTGATCAGTCTTCTTGAGCTTGAGTATTCCCTCCAAGGGAGTGCCTGGTCCATCTTGTCAGATTCCCTAGAGGTTGAAGGGAAACTATTGAACAGACAACAGAAACTGTCATTTTCTTTGGGGAAGAAATACTGTTGAAATGAGAAGTTCCAGCCTTGGGGGACTGAAAGATCCCTTTGGTTGTAATTTTGCTAATATCCCTTGTAGGTGACTGATGGATCCTCAGTGGCCTTGGTGCCCAAGCAGAACTCTGCCTACAACATTTCAAACTCCTCCACCTTTACCAAGTCTCTCAGCAGATATGGTAAGTGAGAAAAGATCCTTGTTGGTCTGCTGCTTGGAATTTAGGAACAGTCCAGGGGTATGAATCAGAGGTTTCCCAAGCAAGGAAAGACCAAAAGGCATGCCATATTACAACCAGTGGGGCTGTTTCTCAACCTTTGGTCTTGCACATCTTTAAGAATAAGTTCAAAAACATCTGACCATTGGCCATGTTGGCTTGGAGGGCCAAAAGTCGAGAACGTGAAGTGTAGGACAGGAATAAATATCTTTATTAGCGAAACATAAAGCAGATAGTTTGTTAAGCAAAATGTAAAATCAAAGTTAGGCATGTTAGTTTCTGAGAACAAAATCCAATTAAAATATAAGCTCTTTATGATATTTCATATGCTGGAAAATGTCATCAATTGAAAACATGCCTTTGGTATTGCTTTCTACATGGGAGATCAATTGCCAAGTTTCATAGGCAGTGGAGATGCGCCGCCTGTGTAAGGAATTTTAACCTGTTTTGAGGATGTTTTCTTTCCATGTTTTCTTTAAAATTGAAGGCAGCCAATAAAAATAAGCCAATAATTCAGCAGAGAGAAAGATATATATGCTTGCACACAAGATATGGAACAGCTTGACTGGCATAACCTCCGCTGTCTTCGGTTAGGCATAGTTTGTCTCTTCGTATCTTAATTGCTTAGAACCGGAGTGAATCCTGCCCTTAGCAGGGTAGACATGCTATAATGATTTCCACCCCTTCTTGGGTAGGTGTGTCAATCCCTTGGCAGCAAAAGGAAGGTGCAATTATCTCCTTGTTTTAAAGCCATCCGGTATATAAAGTTCTGTGGAGAGGGTAGTCCATGTACTATCATGCACTGTCAGTGGTATGGCAGGCAATGCTGCGCGCTAAATGAGGTGGAGGGAGGACAGCTCAGGCTGAGAGCCAGCGGAGGGAGAGGCGGTTCCCATTGCATGTGGTTTCCTCACAGAGAGTATGCTCCGGACAGCCAGCAGCCCTGACAGTCTCCGTTCCCGGACTCCTATGATCACTCCTGACCTGGAGAGTGGCACCAAGCTGTGGCATCTGGTGAAGAACCACGATCACATGGACCAACGGGAAGGTGACCGCGGGAGCAAGATGGTCTCAGAAATCTATTTGACCCGCCTGCTTGCTACCAAGGTAAATCAGAATGGAAGGAGGACTCTTTAGGTCCCACAGGAACCCTCCAAATAGAATAATGGGAATAAAAGCCCCAAAGCAGAGAGGAGCTCAAATAGCCCATCTGCCTCTGTTCAAGTCCCAGCTTGTTCCTCCAATGAACAGGGAGAAAATCCCCTCTGAGCTCTGGGAATTGCACAGTTTCCTGAGCCTTGCAGGGATCCCTGGGAGAGCAAACTCCCCACACAGGCTGCCTCCTTAAGGGCTGCTGATTCCCTGCTTCTCTTTCATGGCAGCTCAACCATTTTATAAAACCATTTGTCCCTATTTCTTTACATACTAAGTATCTGTTTTGGGGTCCCATTACATCTGGCCAATTCCTGCCTCCAAAAAAAAAAAAAGCCCCAGCTGCAAAGGCTGGTTTTGCATCCTAGCTGTCGACGAAGCGAAACTGAATCCCAGCCTCCGGTTGCTGCCATCACTGATTTCCCCTGTGCTTATTGCTAATACGCTTGATAGACACTCTCATTTTACCAGTACTCGGCATCAGCAAAAGCCAGGGAAGCAAGGGAACGTTAAACGTCCAGTGGCTAAGGGATACAAAGACTGGAGTGCTCACATGGTGTAATTGCTGCACTGATTTCTGGTGTAAATCAAATGGTTAACGATACAATGTTTGTATCAGAGCCAACAAAAACAATGAAATTCATCAAACTGCAAAAGTCTACATTTGTTGCAGCACCTGCATGCAAACAGTACCGCTGAAGAGTTCTCCTGATCTATGCCTAAACCTAATAGTATACTAAGGGCCTTTTTACACGACCCCTAAGATCCGCTGGTCCCTTAAATTCAGACCAGAGATCTTGAGGGTTCGTTGCTGTTCCTCCGTCCCCACCCGCTCCGCACTTCCTTGTTCTGTCTGCGTGAGGGGAGGGAGGGAAAAAAGCCTTAAACAGGGACAAAAGAAATAAACCTTACCTCCGAGTGCTGGTGGAAATTGCTCCGAGCCCCGGGTCACTTCCTCTTTCCTCTTAAAGGGGCAGGAGGCAAAAGAAAAACACAAAAAGAAGCGAGGAGAGCTCAGGCACTCTCCGCATCAAATATTTTTCACTTCCCAAAAGCAGGTACTTGAAAGGTGCGCTGGGTCGCGCTTAGGTGGGCGGGGTCGCACTTAATTGTCGGCAAACTCCGGAGCTGGTGGGGAAACATTTTTAAGGTCCGGAGTTTGCAGCCATTTGCAGCGGAGCTTAGGGGTCGTGTATAAACGCCCTAAGAATTTTTAGAAATGTGCCAGCACCATTTTCTCATTGGTGATCGACAGGGTGGTATTCTGAATATTGCAAATTTATGTTAAAGGTAAGAGGTTTTCGGTGATGGGGTAGGGACTAAACACAATACCACTGTGTCTTTAATATTTTGCCATCACATGTGAATGTGAAGAGTTGTGTACATGTAACATGGTGCATGAACCATCTCAGATGGATGGATAGAAGAAGACAAATTAAATCATGATGTTTCGACGTGTTCTTTGCAAACAATTGCACAGGGTTGCCCTGCCATTGATGGAATTACTTTAGGGTCATTTCTGCTGATATTCTGAGTTACAGATTAAAAATACACATAGAACACTTAAATTCCTTGTGGTCTGGTACATAAATTATCAGAGTTGTAATTAGGGATGAGCACGAAATGGAAAAAATAATGTTTCATTTTGTTTCGTGCCCACCCTGCTTCATTTTGTTTCATTTCTTACATTTTTTAAAAAAATTGTATGAGACAAAATGAAATGAAATGAAATGGCTCCCCTGGGTCCTAGAGGCACCATATTTGGTGCCCTGAAGCCATTTTAAAGGGGTCCAGCTGAGCTGTCATCAGATGCATCCCTTTAAAACTGGCCCAATTGCCACCATGGATCCCCTGGTGGCAACTGAGCGATTTAAAATTGGCCAGTTTACCAGCGCGGGGCTCCCGCGGTGGCGACCCAGCCATGTTCAGAGGGGTCCAGCCGAGCGGCTAGAGCCCTTTAAAATGGCCCAGTCACCACCAAGGGATCTCCCCGGTGGCAACTGACCCCTTTTACAGATGGAATGAAATGGTTCATTTCAACAACAACAACAAAAACATTTCATTTTATCTGTAACAAAATGCTGCTTCCTCGTTTTGATTCATTTTGTTTTGTTTCATTACCTAACAAAATGATGAAACAGCATTCTGTTTTTTGTTTTGTGCCCATCCCTAGTTTTGATATTTTAAAAGTCTTACTTAAATAAATGCCAAACCCAGTTGGTCAGAGTACCTGGCTCCTGGGATGGGAGTTTGATTTCCCACTGTGACTCCTAAGAGAAAGTCTAGCTTATGTGACTTTGGGCAAGCAGCACAGTCCCAGAATGCCACCAAGAGTGACTGATATACTGCTTCTGAGTATTTTATACCTCGTGGACCATTGCTGTAAATGAGAATCAACTTGACAGTGCATAATTTAAATTTCTTACATTTCTTTCTTACTACTAGAGTCTACAATAGAGATTATCTAGAGAGCACATGTACAACATCTTTAGTTTTGTCATGGGGTATAAATATATGAAGTCCATTAGCACTTGCATTTGCTGTGTTGTTTTGTTATGAAAGGACAACTGAAGTTGTCCGGCACAATCCAACAATCTTGTATGGTCCTTTTATTCCCACTAATCACACTTCTCTTCATCTTTTCATAATATGGTCTTTCTGCTTATAATATGTCGGTAAGCTCTTTGATTCTTTCTCAGAGATAGCTTAGGCGGATCAGAGATGGCCCAGGGCAGTTTCCTTCGGATGAAAAATGCAAAATGCAAGGAAACTTAGCATTGCTTTCAGCAACGTGCATTGTATGGTGCTATGTGTTCCTGGTTCTGTCATATCCCATGGCATCATAGCTTGTTTTCAAACTAAACTTAAAAAGATGGAAGCATTTGAAATGTGAATTCACTGCAAGATGCTAAGAATGAGAAGTATGGATTTTTACAACAGATAATTAAAGGTAAAATATATGAGAGAAGACCTTATTATCTCAAAAACCTTGTTGACTCATTTGTGATGTGTCACTGCTTACAGCCACCACACTGACATGCCAGATAGCCATGATGATGTCCAACCTCCAGTAGGAGAGGAAATAGGAAGCAAAAACAGAGCACCCCTTGATCTTACCACTGCTATCCTGCTGCTCTGCATGGCAAGCTTAGCACTTACAGAGCAAATGTTCTGTCCTCTTTGTATCTAGGGGACCTTGCAGAAGTTTGTGGATGATCTGTTTGAGACTATCTTCAGTACGGCCCATCGAGGGAGTGCCTTGCCTCTGGCCATCAAGTACATGTTTGACTTTCTGGATGAACAAGCTGATAAGCACCAGATCAACGACTATGACGTCAGGCACACTTGGAAGAGTAACTGGTAAGAGAAGTGAAGTGTAGCAGACCTTATGTTTGGCAAGCAAAAAATCTCAGGTTTAGCTATGATCTGGAAAAGATTCCTCTTGACAGAAGGGGTTCTGGTTTGTGTAGACCACCCTTGTTTAATGATCCGACTTGGTATAATGTAACCTTACATGCAGCTTACAGGTGATGGACAACAGTGGGATTGCAGCACTTAGGAATTTTTTTTTTATCATCATAGAAGTGACATTATTCAATGTTTTTTTTCCAAACAGGCGCTTCACCATGAGTTACATTGTGCCTAATTGTGCCTTTATGGGGCCCAGTTGGTACACACATTGGTAGCTGACTAGACATCTCTCTGTATGGGACTGCCCTTGATATTTCCACAAAAATTTCTGCAGGTCCAAAACATAGAGGCCAGGCTGATTTGGGGCATATGTTAATTTTATTCATATCACTCCAATAATGACTCACCTGCACTGGCTCCCTGTCAGTTTCTGTGCCCAGTTCAAGGTGCTGGTTTTGACTCAGATGGCCCTGAATGGCTTAGGTGGATCTTGACAATTGTCGGAATGTCTCCTCCAAAAAAAGCAACAATCCGTTTCACTTGCTACCAAGGGTGAACATACTGAGAGAAGTGAGAAGGGCGTCAGTGAGGAATCCAGCGATCTCTGCAGTGGCTCCAACCCTATGGGGCCAACTTCCATTGAAGGTGCGCCAGGCACCCTCCCCTCCAAGTACAAAGAAAATCAGTCAAGGGAGAAGTATTTAAAATGACCTTTAAGAATACAACTCCATAGGTTGGGATTAGGTAACACTTGATGTATTACTACTTTTTGTTCTTTTGGACGTTGTTATTGTTATGACTACTTTTATTGTTATTGATAGGACTAAATCAGGGTGGAGGGCAAAAAGGTTGGGGGGGTTTTCATTTTAACATGTACCCGTACACAGCCTGGAGCAGCGTGTTCCACTAATTGGGCAGTATATAAATCCAACCAATCAATCAATAATTCTAACTGCAGAATGAATCAAGTGGGACTAGTGGCCTCAGTCGGATGGGAAATTGAATCTTGTGTTTCACTGTATTCAATGGAAGGTGTAACTTTGCATACACATTGATTGTAAGATGTTTTTCCTCAACCTAGCTTCTGCTAGTACTAGCTGCTAGTGCTAGCTGCCCAAAGGCCAGATTTTCTGTGCCTTAATCTTACAGCAAGCTGGTCACAAACTGGGCACCCATTGTATCTACAGTTGCTGAACTGCAGAATATAATTCAACAGTGACAGTGAAGTTTCCTCCAGCACTTATCTGAGAAATGGGAAAGGCATGGTTCTCATTGGCACAACTGTTTTCATAGAACTAAACTGTGAACTTGTACTACAGCAGAGGGGATTGGTGTGCTCAGTCATTGCTCTGCCACATCTCGTTTCATGTCTCCCCTCTGCGCTCTTCCCTTTGGCTGCCTTGGCGTTTTCATCTCTCAGATATTTTTCCCATTACTGAGGATAAGAACGTGCATTTCCATCTCTGGCATTTGTTAAATGGCCACCCAATTGCTTTTTGTATAGTTCAGTAACTGTCAGTAATTAGCAGAACAGAAGAAGAAACATTTTTAAATGGAGATATGAGAGTATGGAAGCACTTGGAACTGATTTATCACCCTACTTTCTCTATTAAAGGAGGAAGGGGTGCCGGGAGGCAAAAAACAGGGCTGGAGAAGGAAACTTCTTGATGCCTGGATTGCAGCTCATGACAGCCCAGGAAGGAAGGTCACTGCGTAGTAATGCCCAAGCTTAGTTTCAGGCGCTAATTCAGTTTGTAGAGTTAATTTCCTGAGATTATGCTTGGAAATCCAAATCTGTGTCAGCACCAAGCACCCTTATTCTAAGCATCAGAGGCAGCCAAGCATTTGATGCCTGAGACAAATATTGTTTTGTGAGAAGTCAATCTGTACAAGAATTCCAGGCAAAAATCAAACAAAATAAAAGACAAAAACATGTGGCACCTTAAAGACGATTATATTTTAATGTAAGCTTTCGTGGACACATCCACTTCTTCAGACATAGTAGTAGAATGAGGTGTGCAATTAATATACAAAGTAATATAAGTTACATACCACATACCGTATTTATCGGCGTATAACGCGCACTTTTTTCCCCTGAAAATAGGGGCCAAATCATGTATGCGCGTTATACGCCGATATCGCCCCGCCCCGCCCCCCCGCCGCCGCCGCAATCACCCCCGCCCGGCCCCG
>JAHTLZ010000015.1:29254603-29285738 GCA_023846285.1 Phrynocephalus versicolor | reverse complement strand
TAAAAACCAGCTCAGAGGTAGGCGGGTGGTGCTTACAAGGCTAACAGGTGGATGGAGGGAAAATAAACTACTCGTTCTTCTCTGTGAAAATTCTCAGTCATTGAGGTGAGTTTATCTGGAAGTTGAGCCATGGTAACTGGACTTCTTTTCTTGAGAGATGTAAACGTTTCGCTATTCATCCAAGCAGTTTGATGAAGCTGCTTGGATGAGTAGCGAAACATTTCAATCTCTCAAGAAAAGAGGTCCAGTTGCCATGGCTCAAATTCCAGGCCCGCTCTTGTCCATAATTTTCATTTGGGGCAGACTCCCTAACCCTGTATTAGCATTACTGCATGGTAACAGTGTGCTTCATTTGAAATGTTCAATTCTTAAATGTTCATGTTTCCTCTCCAACTCGTCTGTTATATGATACTTGGCCAAATTCTTACAGTAAACAGGAATAGACCAGTCTGTGTTTTTTTTGGGGGGGGGGGGGGGGTCCCTCAAGAAAGCCTTTTCTTTTCCATGTAAGAAATAATAATAAAACAGGAAAAGAAATAATAAAATAGAAAAAAATTTGTGGCTATGTCAGCAAATTGTTACATAGAAAAACATGTATCATTAAATAACTGAACTCCAAGTAGCAAAATATAAGAAAGTCCCTTACCATCTCCATCTCATAAACTAACTGTGGAGTGACGACAACATGGAAAATACAAGGAAGGGGCACCATCTTGGTACATCACCTGTTATCTACTAGAATGTTTTCACTTTCCACTGTCCTGGGCGATTCCAGTGAAGCTGTGCATTTGTGAGTGGGGTGTTGACTGTCTCAAGAGAGTCACTTCAGCCAGCCAGTAAAGTTTTAAGAGTGGTTAAAAACCCATTGTTGTAATTGGCACAAACTCCATAACAAGCCTGTTGAACACAATCTCTGCAATCCTTTATTAAAGCAATAAAATATATAGCAGTAATCAAAATATATGTAATAGGATCGCGTGGATTTTATTGCTCAGACGAAAGATGAGACCTGAGGGAAAGTGGCTTGCATAAAGCAATAAAAGGGGTTTTGTTTTAGAGGTTTTTTTTGGCGAAAGTATTTGCTAGGCTGCCCCACCATTGTCATTGGGACAAGGATGTAAATAACTTTCTCTGAGAGATGGTGACAAAATGTTCCTCTTCTTGGAACCCTAGGTTAGAAATGGGAGTCTAGCAAGAGAGACAGAGAGAGTGAGAGAGAGAGGCAGACAGACAGAGATCACAGAAGGAAGAGGCAAAAGTGTTACATAGCAGTTAATCAAATAAATGAAAAGTTAATCAAATAAATGAATAGAAGGGCACAAGATTGAGGCCTTTGTGAGGCTGGGCTAGTGCTCAGCCAGGGCCTTTGCGCACCGTGTTGGTCCACATTCTTGTAGCCCTGCTTGAGGACCTTTACTAAAAGAGGCAGGGCTAATCAATTTGCTGGCCTTAAAAACTTGCAGGAAAGGCAAAGATCAGAAAGTTCAGTCAGAAGAGGAATTCTTTGTTGTTAAACATAAGAAATTTTGGGATTTAATTCATTGCTGTCAAAAATTAAATATCAGCATATTTAATATATTAGCTTGGCATTATTAATTTGATAATTTTCAGATAAGCATATTAAGACAAATATGTAAGTTGTTGCCACTGTCCCAAGGGAACACTCAACATGACTTGTTGTCCCTTGGGAATTGCCCCCCCCCACCTCCGGTGGCATGTTTTTCTTTTACCATTTCCAAATGTGCTTTTTTGTAAACCATTTTGTAGTCTCTACCAATTGCTGCTCAGCTGCTCCCCCCTCCCCTCTCCCCAGCTGAGCAGGCACACAAAGCTTCACATATTGCTGGAGAGCATGGGAGACTTCCTTTTAACTTGCCTGTCTCGTTTACAAGGGGAGGCATTCAAAGGTTCTTCTGCTTCCACTGTGTCATCTTTAAGTTGAAAGTGAGGCAGCGGCTGTAGGGCCAGTTCCTTCTTCTGGAAGGCACCTGGAGTCTTCCAAACCTTCCTTGAAGGATCAGGCTCATGGTCTAGCAGTAAATGCTTCATACAGTACCTATGGAGTACAGTTTTTAGTAGGAGAGAAGAAATGAACAAGTTAGAAATTCCTTCCAGAAAATGAGGAAAGTCTTGAACTTATCTATCAGACTTCGTACTGAAATACTTTGATCCTATGTATTCATCATACTTCTCTATGGTGTTGAAACTGTGACCCTTACAGACACATTATGCAGGAATCTGGAAGCATTTGAGATGTAGATGTACAGATGAATTCTGAAGATACTTTGGACAGCTAGAATCACTAATGAGACTGTATTACAGCACATGAATAAAAAGCCAGAAATCCTCAATACCATAAAGAGAAGAAAATTGCAATATTTTGAACACATAATGCACAAGAAGAAATACCATCTGCTGCAGGTTATCCTTCAAGGAAAAATAGATGGGAAGCGTGGCCCAGGGCATAAAACAGGCATGTCCAAAGTCAGGCCCAGGGGCCAAATGTGGCCCGTTTTCAAATTTCAAGTGGCCCACGACCTCTTCTCCCCACCGACTCAGCCTGGTCACACATCCCTGCCAGCTGGCCCTTCCCCATACCGGATAGAGATGTCAGCTTGCAGTTTTACGGTTTGCCTGCCCTCCCTGTCTCTGTCCACCCCCCACCCCCAGCCACCTGCCCAGCCAACCCTCCTCCAGCTTTGTTGTTGTAGTGTCCTTCCTGCCTCCTTGCATGTTATAAAGACTTGTCCAAAGTTTGGCCTGGGGCCAAATGTGGCTGAATGGTCAGCCCCCACACATTTTCACCTCATCCAATCTTGGCCCTCCTTGCAAAAAGTTTGGATACCCTTGGCACAGAAGAACATTCTGGCTTAAGAACTTAAACCAATGGTCCGCAGTGAACACAGCTGCTCTATTTAAAACAGCTTTGGATTGAAACCAGTTCAGGCTACTGATCGCCGCCGTTCTACAAGGATATGGCACTTGACGAAGCAGTATAAGGAGAATCCTAATAGATTCTTTCAAAAGACAGGCATAGGTCACATACCGTGTGTTCAGAAGAGAGTGACACATTTCATATTTGTATGGGGGGAAAAACATGTTGAGTCAGTGGTACTTTTCATTCTCATCATACCTCTGAGCAACAGATTTTATTTGATTTTTTTTCTGTAGGAGAAATTTAGTAGCTTGTGGCACTGATTTATGGCTGCAATGTGGGGGTGGGGCGGGCGCGGGTGGTGCCTTTCTCAAGAGCAGACACAAGCATACCTCCTCCTAGTCAGGAATAGCTTGAGGCTGAAAAGATGAGGAACCTTTGTTTTGTTTTTACTATAGATCTCAGAATACCTCATGGTGTGGCCAGTGCTCCTGTCGGCTAGCTAATCTGGGAGGGATAGTCCAAAAAAAAAAACCCACAAGCATTCCTCACTTCTTCCCACCTACGTGAGAAAAGAAGCCCCAGCAGTCAGCCAGTACAGCTGCTGCATTCCTCTATCCAAAACACACACACACACACACACACACACACAGAGAGAGAGAGAGAGAGAGAGAGAGAGAGAGAGAGAGAGAGAGAGATCCCTTAGTTCAAAGCAAAGGTGGCATCCAACAGCAGCTGCTCTTAGGGGCATTGTCATAGCAACTGGTAGCCCTGGGGTGGATCTCCCAGGTCCCAACATTACCATTGACCATTATTACAAATCAGTCAGGACTTGGAAGCAGAATATCGATAACAAGCCAAGGACTACGTGGTCAGAAAGTGTGATCTTAAGAAGCTGGATGCAAGATCAATTGCCAATACCTCCTTGTCCTTGGTTAATGGCTGCCTAGTAATGTGCACCCGTAGCCCACGCTCAAAAGCACTGCCTGTCTATTTACAGCTCTCAAGAACTTTGTTTTATTATTTGTAATGGGATTAATAAATCGCAGCTGTTCCTTTTGTTTGTTTTCATTCATTAGACACAATTACATGCCGCCCGACTACACCCTCTTCAATGCAAAATAGGAGAGAATAATTTTTCTTGTTGTTTAGTGCTATAATATGCTGTCATTGGTGCTGAATGAGAATCGTAATTAATTTTCATTTGGGGTTTTTGCATCTTCCTAATCACAGCAGCCCCAGCTCCTGAAAGCAGGTGATAGACATGTATTTCTTTCTTTATAAGGCTTGTAGTCCCCCCCCACTTTCCTCTCAGGAGGGCAGCGTGATATCAGAAGATCAAACAAATATCAAGCTGGTTGTAAATCTCCCTGCATTCCTAGACTTTTGTGCTTAAGGGGGAATTGGGGGCTGTGGATAGACTTGTTCCCACCTGCTCACTGGGGCCAGTGCCTTTAGGATTTTAGTTCATTCAACCTTGTGGGATATTTTTGTTTGCATTTAGAGCTTTGGCACCATCCAGAGGTCTCCTCTTTGGTGGCAGGGAGGGGTCTTGAAATGAACTATTGAGACCTTTTCCCAAGACCAAACTTGGCTTCAGAATCTCCCCAGGTAGAATCCGAGGCCTACTTTTTTATTCCATGGAGGCTGTGGAATTCCCTTTGATATTTGGAAAGCTGCATTAAGTAGTTCAATGAGGTATAAACCCTCAGAATTATAGCCTTGAGATTGCTAATGTTCACTCCCCATGACAAACACACACACACACACACACACACACACACACAGAGAGAGAGAGAGAGAGAGAGAGAGAGAGAGAGAGATGGGATTGAACTGCTAAACCCTGGTTTCCATTGCAACATGCATTTGCTCTGTTGCAACTAACCTTTGTATAATCTCCGTGACACTTTTAAGCGTTTCAGCATTTGCAAGGCCTGGAGCTACAGCGCGGTGTACTCTCCACAGCACGTCCTGCCCATTTAGTGCAAGAGCCCTGTAGGGCCCCGCAGCTGCGCTTAATCAAAGGAACTGATTTCCATATTAAGGAATTACCTGTAGGGCTTGCAATGGACCTTTCCTGCCTTCTAATAGTCAGTCTATTAATTATACAAGAGTTTGTTTCCAATTATGCAGCCAATGAAATGGTTAATCAAGTCCCCTTTGATGGATGCCTTGACATTTAATTGGAAAGAGAAATCCACCTTGTTCTCACAACAAACTAAGCCACTATAATGGGATTTCTGATGGGTTTGCATTTTAATCATCTCTTCCTTATCTGGTAGTGCAGTTTAAAGAAGATGGGTCTTTGTTCAATGGAGTCCAGATGATGGGTGTCTCTTTCTTTTATTCCTCCATGGACCCTCTTCTGTTCATATAACCTGCTGATTATAGAATGTAGAAAGTGGAGGGTTTTTCCCCTGAGATTTCCAACCTTAGATAAAAATGATGATCTAGAAATTTTCCTAACCAAGGAGATCGGAATGTGTAATGTGCTGTGGATTAGTTATTCCAGACTGAAGGATGCCCCACCCACATTCCCTTTCTTTGCCCCTGGTATCTCTCAGGGAAGACTCGAGTTGCATTAAATACAAGAAGTGTTCTCTAAATAGCATTTTAGAGAACTGAGATTTCAGTTGTGTATTACAATGCTTCAGCTGCTGTGAAGGTATCTTGTTATTAAGGAGACTCCACACATACTGAGGCAGGCTTCACCAAGACTGCACGTGGAATAACTTTGGGTTCGCCGATTTAGATTCTTTTCCAGCAGTTTTTCTAGTTCTGCCAGGGAACCAGAGGTTGAAGAGTGAAACTGTACCCATGATCAGGTTTTATCCTAGACTCGCTGTAACCAGGCTTCATTCTTTTGGGGTTTTTTTTGGGGGGGGGGGAGATTTTCCACATGTGGGAGTAAGCAGCCTAGTCCTCTCAGATAAAATGTGTAAATTCCGGGAATGCTTTCTAACTGTAATAATGTTTGATTTTTTATTTTGTTATCTCTGATGTGTCAATAGCGTTGTTCCACCATTACTACCTTAATCTAGCTGGTACTAGTAGGTACTACAACCTCCTGTTTGAATGTTCCCTTCAGATCATTTGAACAAGATTCTTTTCATGGGAGAAGATTCCGTACCATTCCTAGAGAAAATATCCCACAATTTCAGCTGTTTAATTTTCATGCAACTTTACCAGGAGACCAATGATACACATTCTGTGAGCAAGCCCTGTGGTTTCTTCATAGATTAGTATCTGATTTTTTTTTTGGGGGGGGGAGTGCTGAAGCCTTTCTCTCTTTGGAGCTTCTCATCCTCTTCTCTCCACAACTACCTCACTACGGTGGCAAAAATAAAATGTTTTACTAGCTGAACTCTGAAACCAGAAGCAAACCAGACTGAGGGAGAAACGGGGGACAAAGGAGTAATGTACTGAGTATCCTTCTTCTCCAACATTGTCCCCTGTTTTCCTGTTACCTTGAAAAACTGAGGTAACACTGAGAGACAGCTTAAATGAGAGTCAGTTTTGCTTTGCTTTGCTTTGCTTTTGCCATCGTCCCCCTCAGTGACTTTTGGCGGGAGGGCCACCGGCGCCATCTCCCTTGTCATTTTTGGTTGGCCCACTGGTGATTTAGGGAGATCTCTCTTGGCCTTCCTTTCTAAACTAACACTTATAAAGAGTGCTTCAACTGGGAGGAAAATCTTTCTGGGCTATTGATTTTGTCTCTTCTTTCCCTTGCCAGATTTTAGCTGCTTTAGAGAAGGACGAACAAGCCCGAAGGCAACGGCTGCGGAGTAAGTTGGAGCAGGCAATTGACACAATGGCCCTAAGCAGCTGAAAAGGCCAAGACGGTGCTGCAGACTTCCCTAGCAGTGGATACTTAAGAGAGAAAGAGAGAGAGAGAGAGAGAAAGTGCAGGCGTGTCGTGGCAGGAAGAAAGCAAGCGAGAATATATTGGGGCGTAGCACAAATCAGAGCCTGCTGCATCTCCAAAAACTTCACACCCCACAAACAGCAAAGACTCCAGCCACTGTTCCCGAAAGCACGTTGACTCTGTCTATAGACCTTTGGAAAGGAATGACATAGCAAAGGAACGGAAGGACCCCAGGAGATGCGCTAAGAGGGACAGAAGGAAGACGTCCAGCTCAACCGCCACTGCCCTCTTCCCCTACCACCGCCGCCACCACCAAGCCCCATCTCAGACCTGGCCACGGAAGATTGTGGGGGGGGGGCTGCACTAATGTCTAGGACAATGTTTTTACATTATGGTTTTCCTAACAGGTGGGTGGGGTGGCTTATAATTTTGTTTTCCCCACCCCTCCCTTCTGCACTTCCTTCCTTGCCCACCTTGCCTGACCACCCCTACTCCATCTTCTCTTCCTTTCTCTCTCACTCTGGGGCCTTCTGCCTCTAGTGTTAACTGCTATATTTGCACAATTTCCAGAAGCTAGTTTTGGTTGTTGTTTTTTTAAAGAGGTGCTGGGGGAGGGGGGGGCTTCTAAATTTTCAACACGGTTTTTGCAGGATTTTCTTTCTTTCTTTCTTTTAATGAAAGAAAGGGCCCTTGTTTGGTTGGGATAGGAATAGGGCGAGTGGGACCCAGATAAAGAGTCCCAGCATCTTTGGTTCTTCCTACACCTTGCCCTGTGCCATGTTCCGGTTGAATGTTGTTTAGTAGCACAGGCCAAATAGATGCTCTTGTTTCAAATGCTGCTTAAGAGGGTAACTGGGGTCTAAGGCGCAAGAAAGCAGAGAACTTTTAGAAGGTGGCAACCTTGGAAGTAAGGGATGCCTTTCCCCCATTGAGTTGCAACAAACCTTACATTCTAGAAAGCGCCACACTTTCCAGAAACGTTTCTTCCTTGTCCTTTTATAGACAGGGTGATCTTTTTGGATGCAGGGCTTAGAAACTCATGAGAAATCCTCCTTGCCCCTTCCCCCATGAAGGATGCCCTCTGCCACTAGATGCAAATGTTTTGCTTGTAGGGCCTTTTGATATGGGCACATTCAAATACGTAACCACAGTAACTGGGATTGCCCATTGGAGCCAACGCTCAGTATTCCCTCATCCCTAGTAGAGGCAAGGCGTCTTAGTGGCAGATGCAGTAGCACTTGATAATAGGGTCTAGGCCATGCAGGAGGCCTGGTTATTCCTTCCTACTTTAAAACCCTTGCTCCTCATTTCCATGGCATTGGAAGAATATGGCAACACTGCACCTAGTCAAGAGAGATCAGGAAGGCAGACCTCATCCAAAGAGATGAGGATCAAAGAAAAAACGACACAATTTTAATTTAGCACCCAATGAAATGGCATGTTAGTCCTTCTTTCATTTCGACCCCATGTTTATGTGTGGATCTACACATGATTCTTGAGAAAATTTGATTAATGCATCATCTCACTTTCAGCAAAACACGGGGCATTTTGCAGGGGGCATTTTGCAAAACCACAAAATCCCCCCTCCCATCTGCAGCCAACAATCACCTTCAAAAACATTAGTAAGGACAGTTCCACGTCTTTTTGCGGTTTGGCCAGTGAGAAAGGAGGTAGTGAAATAACGTGAGAAGAAAGTATGGCCTTGCGATCATTGCATGGCAGCACAGGATTTCAGGATTTCTGTCTTGTTTGTTTGTGCTGATGTCATGGGGTAGCCACAGTCCCCAAGCAAAGGGCTTAGAATGGATATTGTTATTTCTAGATCAGAGCTTCTAATGGGTCTGATGTCACATGCAGCTATATTTCCCATTAGCTCCATTTGGCTACCATTTGATTTGCTGTCAATCTCCTTTGAAGGCAAGGAAATAACCATTTTTGTCAAGGCAACAGAGCATCATCCACTCCCATCTGCTGCCAGGAGGACTAGGGCTAATGGATGACAACAGGTGTCCTGCTTCCTATTCTTTGCTACTTTGTCCAACCCAAGGCTGAGGCTTCGGGGCTTCTGCTTACTATTTATGTTAAGATTTTGAGTGGATAAACATACTCCTTCATCCTTGTTTCCACTTTACAAGCTGAAGCTAAGCCAGTGGGAAAGTATCCTTCCTTCAGGCTAGCCTACATGTTGACCCTCTCCATTCTATTTTCATTTTTAAAGTAGTACAATTTTAAAAGACTTCTGTATCACAGGGAAGTTTGTGCGTTCAAATAAAGAAATAAATAGAATAAATTTCCAATAACACTAAGACATATCTGAAGATCCTGAAATACGCATATGGCTTCAGCTTAGTAAGTCCAAAACTAAGAGCAAAGGCCTCTGAAAGACAAAAGCTGTTAGAAGGGTCTTATTGCAATTCTTCCTCAAATCTCTTTTCTTTTTATGACATTCTCTTTTCACCAACACTTCATAATTCCATTAGATCTGGAAGTTGAGTCATGGCTACTGGGCTTTTTTTTAGAGATAGAAACGTTTCGCTGCTCATCCAGACAGTTTCATCAGTCTGGCTGATGAAGCTGTTTGGATGAGCAGCGAAACGTTTCTCTCTCAAAAAGAAGTCCAGTAGCCATGGCTCAACTTCCAGATAAACTCACCTGGATGACTGAGAATCTTTGCAGACAAATTCCATTAGATGCTCCGTCCATACTTCGTTTCATGGTGTCATTGTATGCTGGCCTATTCAGAAGTAGGTTGTACTGACCTTAGTGGGACTTATTCCCAAGTAGGCATGCATAGCGCTGTAGCCAAATACCCTCACTTACAATGCCTATAATCATTATTTTAAGTTTACCACTGTGACAAGCCACTGCCCTCATTCAACTCAGGTGACCAGATCCACCAAGATATACCACCCTCTGCTACTCACCCATCTAGGAATTGCTCAGCCTAGGTAATGCTAAAGAGAGAGGCTACCGCAGAACTTTCCGAGCCTAAGCTTATCTATTCCCCAGAGTGCAAATAAGGGGAGGAGAAGGATGTAATGAAGTTTTTAATTAAAATTTAAAATATGTGTGTGTATATAAATATATATAAATATAAATATATATATGTTGTTACAATCTAATTCTTGTGCCCCAGTGGGGCACTGTATAGTCAACTGAAAGAAATCAAACCAATATTGAATATGGGTTGGAATCCTATTGGTGTTTACGCAAGGTTTGTGTAACTTGTTGCAGCTAATTGAACAGGTGCTGTCCAATTGGGTGAGTAGTGGGCCACGTGACCAACACAATACCCAGACATATCATCATTTAGTCACAGCAAGTTATGTAAACCTTAACAGAAATACCAGTAGGACTCTGGCCATGGGATTTTTTTTACACAAGCAGTGAAAAATACCAAATGTGGGGAATAAAATCAAACATTTCTCATCGAGCAGAACAATCTCTTAAATCCTGTATACATCTCAGATTGCTTTGTAATTTTGTTTTTAGCCTTTTTAATTATTTTTTTAATTAAAGAGGAGGAAGAGGAAATGACAAGAAGACAATAAAATAAAACAAGAAAAAAATCCCTATGGATTCCTGAGACGTCTGGATCCATGGGCTCTGTGGGCTGTTGCATGACTGTGCTAGAGTTTAGTCTGAGTTGATCTTTTTTTAAAAAAGAAAAAAATGCAAGTGTTGAATACTAGAGGTTTGTTTAGACCTTTTTATTTTTTGAAATTTTGGAATTAATTTGTCACTTGTGCAAGAAAAAGATTAACATCAACTGTTTATTCTGGAAATGGTACTGAAAACTTTTAAAGGACAGTTCAATGTTTCTGCTGAAAGGGTATTCTGGAGCATAAAAACATTACGGGACTGATGCTTGTGAAGGCACCTGGGTGTTTGGGCTTTGGGCTCTCTGCAAGTGTGCTTGCGAGTCGATAAAATCAAGTGACCAAATCTTTCCTCTTATTTTGATTTACTAGAGAGGACCAATTTGGCTGGGGTGGGGAGAGGGGGAGAAAAAGCCGTCATTCCTTTCTCAAGAGCTTCTCACTTAAACACCTCTCTTACCTAGGCATCTCCTCTCACCAATATCATGGGAAACTTCACAGGAGAAGAACGTTTAAGTGGCTTGTATCAAATGAGCACCTTTCACTTGGGGGCTCCTCCCCAGCCCCACCCACCCACCCAAAATGGCAGCATTACAGAGCTCATCAGAGTTGGATTAATTTGAAGGGCCTGGAGAACACAAGGGGGGGATCTGTTCAGTTTCCAGGACTTGCCCTTTTCTGAAAGCCTTCGCTCAATTAATCTTATCCTACCATCCCAGTTACTGATCTTGGCTAGAGTGCCATCACTCTGAAGTCAGGCTGTTGAGAAAGAGGTCTTGAACGGAATAGCAAAAAGAAAAGTTAGCCTCAGGGAATGTCTATGCAGTTCAGCATTCTTTGCCTGGGTCTTTTAGACACTCTCCTCCGTGAACAATCCACATTTGCTGAACTAGCTCGAAGATCATTAAACTAACCAGTTTACAGTTGGCTGCTTCAGATTAATCCAGTATGCGGGTCTGGCTGTCAGAAATGGAGCTCTCTGGAACTTAATATTATTAGCTCTTCTAACTTGTACAAGAGTATGCTGATGTCCAGGAAGGTGGGCAGGTATTACAATAAAAAATGCAAACATCCTCGATAATACATTTCTGCATGTATCATGTGAACACATGGAAAACTGGCTACATCCAGTTCCGACATTAGCCCAAGAAAAGCAGGAGTCTCTCTGTGTCTACACTTTTTGAGTGGCTGATAGGACTGTAGTCCTTGTGGGGTTTGCTGCCTGGTGTGTGTGTGTAATTTGTCCCTGTGGAATCCATTATAGAACAGTCAGCTGGTGGGAGAATTGGAGAGGCTCCCATTTCCTCTCACTTCATTTAGTGATAGGAATGTGGCTTACAGGAGAAGAGTCAATGGCTAGGTCAACAAAGATTTGAGGCCAAAACAACAACAACAACAACAACACCCAATTCAGTGATTTCTCCTCAGGCAGAGAAGAGAGGCAACCAGAAAGCAGACAACTGTAGCCAAATTGTTATCCTCCCCCCCCCCCATTTCTCTCCCTGGTATTTCGCATTTGAGTTCAGCTGAAATTCAACAGCAGCCATAATGTGGGAGCAGAGCATTCCTCCAACTTGTTCAAAAGAGTTCATAAGGAGCAGATCAGGTGAATAAGGAGAGAATCTCATCATACTCTCAAGTCTCGGTAGGGCCGTTTTTCTTTTACCGGAGCTAGATTGCTTCCATGCTAGCGCTTTTCTCTGGACTGCCCATCCTTTGCTTACAGAATGGAGCATCCAAACAAAACCATTGTTAAATTAATATTGTTTCAGTTCCCTTCTGTATTGTCCTTTCTTGGTTTTCTCATGGTAGTTTTTTAAAGTAATCAAAATAATGGAATCACCATGTACAGATATAGTGGGTGTTGTGAGAGTCTTAAATGCTCCTGTGCCTTTAATCCACCCTGTTTACAGAGTTTACAGATTTTCCCTGTCTCATAGCTTTCTGTTGGTTGTGGCTCAAAAATTCCTGATTGATTGCCCCAGTACCTGGTTCTGGGGTCTGTTACTGGAAGAAGCTGCCTTGCCATGGTGGCTTCTTTTATAATGGAAGAAAAAGCACTACTAAAAACCCACACAGAAAGGGAGAAAGAAAAAGAAATTGGAGAGAGGATAAAAGAAGCTATTCAAGGGGAAATAGATTATTCATCCATGATTTTCTGATTCTGAACTCAGTAGAAAACTATAAATCTAGCTGAACCTGCATCAGAGAGGAAACTTTTAATAAAATGTTGCTTGGAATTTTTCTGACTGGGATTGTCGCTTCAGCAAACATTACCGTAGGATGAAGATGCATGGAAGGGCACTCAGGGATAACACTTGAGTATTAAAGCCCTATGTGGAACTTGTGTTTTGGTTCTGCTTCCAGCTAATTACCGAAATACCATGTCTTAGTAGCAGTCAAGAGTTGAAGCATAGCAGCACTCTTTTATGCTAAGGCTCCATTTTGCCCCCACCATCTGTCCTCACTGCTATACAATGGGTTGTTTTCCATTTGCCCTAATTTAAATAACCCTGTCTTAACTGAGAACATGCTAGAAAGAGGCTCGTGACCAGTCATGGATCCTGAATGCATAAAGAATATTACATAATAATGTATACAGTGTTGGTCCTATTCAAACCTAAAATGCTATCCATAAGTCATTTGGTAAACACAGGTCCTAGGAAACACAGTAGTGTGCTTTCTGGTTGTCTATGGAGAAGTCAGTCAAAAAAAAATTATCTTTGGCCAGCCATGATATATCATCTCTCTCTTTCTGTTGGTAAGCCAGTCATGTGTGTTGAATATCCACACAGCCTGTGGGCAAAAACTAGCATTCAATGCCACTTGCTAAGATGTCTTAGTGAGAGAGTAATTTATTATTTGTTTATTTAAAATATTTCTGTCCTGCCTTTCTCTCTGGAAAGATCCAAGGTAGCAGTTGTTTACAAGCCATGAGTCCGTACTTTGGCAACCAAAGTTTTCGTCACTCGGTATTCACATTCAGAGACAATATTGAGGGCTGTCTATTGTGGGCAATCAGTGGACTGAAGGTGGTTTAATTAATGCTTGTAAACTTCTCAGAAGCAGCTGCCTTGCCTCTCCTTCCACTAGAGAAAACGTTCTTAATCAGCGGTACTTCCCTTAAGCCTTTCTACTTTGTTTAGCTGCAGTGTCTTTTCTTCCACTTAGTTCCCTAGTGGGGTCATTCTGATGTAGCCATTTGGTTTCATCCCCATTCGCAGTGGGATTAACAGTGGGAGAAGAGGCAGGATATTATTACTTCCCACAAGTATAAATTTTTTATTGGAATTCTACATCTGGGTATGTTGCCCCCTCAACACATCTGTGCTCAAACATCTCAGGATAATGCTGACAGAGGCTTTGGCAGTGACGTTAAATCCCTGATGCTTCCTCTCTTTTTGCAGGTCTTTGTGTGCATCTATATAATTAGTATTCTGGAAGATCTTTTGATGTACATTGTGATGTTCAAATGACCATATGACAAAGGAACATTTAGATACAAGTTGTTAATATCTTGGGACATTCTCCTGAAGCACTGTGATGTGATAGACCCTGTTATAAAGATTGGGCAGAATTTAGCAAAGAAAAAAAGTCAAAACCCAAGGGGAGCCCTTGATAATGGCAACGGATAGGAGGTCTGGCTTGTTTAGAAGAACCTGCAAGTCAGATGTTTATTTGCAATTTCTAAATATTGCGCCAATTTAAATCACCATTAGGCAAGCTGGATGTCCGGGTGTGTTTCCCCTTTACTCAAGTGCTCTTAAGTGATATTAGGTATGACTAAGGTTCCTAGGAGCACCTAAAATCAAAAGCAGGTATCTGTTTCTGAAGGAGAGAAAGAGGGAGAAATCTTCACTTTGCCAGTATCCACCATGTTAGTCCATTGCCAGCAAGTTCATCTCTAAAACTACTAGCCTCTTCCAGCCATTAAAGACTTGTTGAGAGTCTCCATGATTGGAGTGGACCCTTAGGGTATGAGAAATGTGTGTCCCTTTTATTCAGGCTTTATTGAATCTTTTCTCATCCATTAATACCAATGCTTAATCAGATTTCACCACTTTCCTTGAGCTCTCTACCATTTATCTCTGATAACCCCAACCACTGTAACAAAGGGTTTGAAGAGAGCATAATGGTGTGAAGGATGCTATGGACTCAGATGATAAAGGAAGCCCCTTCTAGTTTAACAGTAAGGAAACAGGAAATAGCTTGGGCCCCAGAATAAGACAGTTGGGCAAAATTGTTGAAGATGGGTTCATATGGAAAGTGTCTAGTGTTTTCTTTTTTTCCCTTTGTCCTGGCTCCCGGTTTCACAGCTCAGACTGGCTTAGTAGAAAGTGAATGTTTTAAGACAGAATTAGGGACCACTGCCAAGTCTCCTCAATATCCTGTGCACAGTTCCAGATTACTCCTCTGTCCCCACCCCACAAAATGTGTACTGTACAACAAGCCAACTGAATCCTATTAATCCATGCCATCTTCATCATGCAGGGTTCCTAGCATAGCCTGTGCTGGTCCTGCTTGTGCTGACTACGAAAAGACCAATGTAGTCTTCACTCATCTCAAGATGTTTTGATGCATTCATGTTGTCCCATTCTTCATGTATCCATCTCACCAAACCCCTTGGATTCTGGTATTTTAGAAACAGCCACAAATAAGGAAGATAAACAGAATGATGGGATGTGCCACTGTTCAAGTCGGTGAACGAGACCATTGAGTCTCCTTGTGTGGTTATCCTCCTATTGGGCGCCCTTTCAGTTCTCTCTTGGATTTAAAAGGCAAGAGTTACTAAACCTGCCGCTCCTTCCTTTCTAAGGCCACATTAGCTGTCCTTTAAAAACCTGGGGAAATGGGGTAGCATTGTAAGGGGACGGAGAGAAAACAATAAATAATTTTAATAGTAAAATTTTAAAAAAGAATAAAATCATGATTATGTGATTGTTTCAGACTTGAAGCAACTGTGCCAGAGTGGCGGATCTGGCACCCTTTGATTGTGTAAATATCCTGCTATTTCCTATTTTAATGTTCTTCAGATTTAGTACTTGTAAATAAACACACACATCAAGGAGAGATTAAACATTTTTGCTATAAAAATGTGTCCGGTCTGGCTTTGTGAGTGCCATCTGTACTACTATAGAAGAAGGCATCGCGGAAGGATGGGAAGGAAAGGGATGAATAGTCGTGCATTGCTTTGCCGGGTTATGCGGCTCTGCCCTGATTTGACTACAGGATGCCTAAATTCCTCAATCTTCAGTTTTCCCACATTTCACATTTAGAGCTTCCATTATCAGCAGCATTTGGCTCTTGTGCAAGCAGAAAGCCGATCCTCTTCCGATAAAATCTAGCCATCCGATAAAAGCTAGCTCTCCGCAGCCCAGCAGGAGCCGGGATCCCCTCTTCCCTGTGTTTCCTGGAACACTAAATAAACACACGCACCCCTGCCATTTATATGGCCTCTATTAGAAGCGACAGCCTTGTGAAAAGAGCAGAAAGAAAAAGTGTTGTACCAGCAAGGTTATGATTAGAACTATCCCGTGGTTTGCCAAGCTCAGTATTTTGTCTCCAACAGTGATACGACTTGGATGACTAAAAAGGCCTTTGAAATCACACCAGTTGACCTTCCTGTATTTTCCCCCCTTTCCATTCTGGTTCTTCAAGGTGTAATTGAAAAAGGACCTCTGATGCAAGAGCTTCCGTATACTTAGCAATGCTTTTCAGGTGTGACCCTGTGCCTCTCAGGCCATATCACGTTCTTGGCTCCAGTGGAGGGTCAGTTATTTATTCAATGGATTTATATTTTACCTTTCTCCTGAGGCATTCCCAGTCCAGGCTGAATAAGAATGCAGTTACGCTCACAAATCAAACGCGCACAACTAAATTTAAAACAAAAATGCAAAATGTGTCAATAAAGACATTGCCACACACACATTCAGTAGAAACGCCTGGCCCTTGAGCAACCTTGGTTGCCCCAAACCCTGCCTCCTTCAACAGCTTTTTGCCTCTAGCAGTAGGGCAAGGGCTTGGCCTTGCTTCCCTTCTGAAACGCCTCCAAGGCTAGCGGAATAGACCCTCAGATACAACGAGGCAACTGTTTGCCCAGCAAATACAACACAACATGGGATTCTTATTGCTCTGACCACCATAGTGCACAAGTAAGTACATTTTTCTTCCTTTCTGGACACTAATTTTGGAATCCAGGATATCCTGCAGACAAATTCATAACTCATTAAAGGGCCTGAGACTGGTAGAGGTCCACCACATTGTATTGCTGGCTTTCAGCCCATGTTGTCTCTTGGGATCATGAAAATTCAGACACTGTCACAGATATTTACTATCTTGAAGCCTGATTTTAAAAAAAAAAATACCACAAGTTGAAAAAAAATCAGGTCAGCTTCACTACTTTGCCACCTTTACAAACTCTTGGAACAAGGACCATCTAAAATTTAAATGGAGATAGTGGGCCCCCTCTTCCTCCGAGAACCGACTGGCTTGATCCCTGGGAAGAATTCTATAGCACAAATCCTACATTTAACGAAATACAGTAAGGATGGCTTTGAAACGAGGGAGATAACAAAGAGTAGCCTTTCAATATAACCCCATTGGCCACCCATAGCAGTCATCAAGCATAACTGCACAATTTGTGAAGTCTAACCAAGGATTTTAAAATAGCTCAAGGAATAGCAACCGTTTTGCACATTTTTTTCATTAATTTTCCAGGACAACACAGCCAATGGAGGACTCAAAGGAAGGGTCTACCACAGCGCAGGGCTCTGGTTCCTTATATGGTTAAATCTATATCAATGACCAACCACTTCCTCAAGGCACTAAAGAGTTAACCTTAGGCCGACAACTTTAGGCCTGCTGTGAAATCACAGTTTTCATACTGTGAAACATCTCTCTGTCTCTGTCTGTCTCTCTCTCACACACACTCTTTATATGTTCACTTTGTGTGTGTGTGGCATTCACTTGGTGCTCCTTTTCTGCATCAGTCTGAGTGGTCACTTGTTTAAAATGAGTTTTTAAAAATTAGAAGGGTCTCCGTAGGAAAAACTATGAATGGAGTGTGTGGGACACTAATTTGCATTTCCTGTTGTGTCTTCTGAGCAGCGGGGGGAATAAATGCCTACCTCCAACCCACTGTATATGCCACATTTTTCCTGTGTATTCAGGCAAAGGTTATCAATTCAATGCTCCAGCCACTTAGCTACACTGTGGAAAGTGGAAGACCCCATCCAGGTACACAAAGCAGCATACGTCATAAGTCTTTGCTAAAAGGGAGTTACTTTCTAAAGAGCAGAGTAGTGACTTGAGAAAAGTCTGGTGAACATTAAAAAGATTGTGCAGACTTAAAGATGCTATCGCCAGCTAGGCTGAGAAACAGGAAATCAAGCAATATAACAACTGGAGATGTGGGCCTGCTGTTGATATTAGGTTTGGTCAATTTGTACAAATACTAACAGACAGACTGGGACATTATGGCCTGATCAAGGATAGTCAAAACGCACCACTATTGGTCTATAACCAGAGAAGAACTTTTGGTCGCACAGCACAAAGGCCTGAAGGGAAAGGCATTTAGTGGCAAAGGCTTAGTACTGGCAAAATCTTACAACTCGAATCATGCAAATATATTCTCCTTGACTTTTAAATTTATTTTACCCAAACCCATCAATCAATCAAAAGGTGTTTGGAACTGTTTATCATGAACCTTTCAGTTTAATCAGCGTTGTCTTTTTCATAAAAGTTGTTCATAATTAACCTCCAAACTAAACTGTGAAGTAATAACAGTTGTTTCTGTTGAGAGTAATTTGTATCCCATAATATCACAGAAGTGCAGGTAAGCACAGTAAGTAAGTAAGCTTCAGTAGAAAGGGTGGGGAACAACCTTAGTGAGCCTGCACAGTTTTCCTCCCAGATCTTGCCATGGGCTGCTCCAGACCAGAAAATGGCTGGGTTTGTGTCTACCAGCAACCCATCATGAACCCCTGAAAAATGAACCACTTCACCATTTGTTCTGTGGGTTCATGTGTGTGTGGGACCTTCTACCTGCTCTCTTCCCTCTGCCGCTGTCACCTCCCTACCTGGTCCTGGTGGTGCCACCCCCATCCTCAGAGACAGCAGGTGGTCTTCCCTTCTCTGGAAAATGGGGGCCTTAGTCATACAAAATTATGCAGAGGATGGAGGAAAACCAGGGATCATTCTCTCAAAATGAGGGTTGGGAGAGGGAGAACAGATTAAGGAAAACATTTCTTTACCCAGCATGCTGTTAGTCTACAGAACTCCTTGCCACACGATGTGGTGATGGCATCTGGACTAGACACCTTTAAAAGGGGATTGGATTGATTGCTATTGGAAAAGTCAATTGCAGGTTACAAGCTATGATGGGGATACATGTTATTTTATTTATTTTATTATTTATTTATTTATTTTTATATTTATATCCCGCTTATCTCCGGCAAGGACTCTAAGCGGCTAACAACAGATCAAATACAACAAAACGAATACAAAAATAAGTTAAAACAGACAGTATAATATCCTACGAATCCTAAGATCATAAAACCTAAGGCCTCCAAACGCGTCCCAGCACGTCAAAAACGTAGATCCTAAAATGAATTGGAGACACCAATGGGCATAATAATAAAAATAATAGCAATAATAGCAGCGATGGCGGGGGAAAAAAAAAGATTAAATATCGCCAAAGGCCTCTCGAAATAAGAAGGTCTTTAGAGCTCTTCGAAAGGCCTGCAGGGACTCTGCAGAGCGCACTTCGCTGGGGATGGCGTTCCAAATGGATGGGGCTGCCACAGAGAAGGCCCGGTTTCGGGTAACCGTCTTCCGGGCCTCTCGAGGGGTGGCAACCTGAAGCGAGTGCGCTCGCACCTGCCGAACTGGACGGACCGAGGTGGATCGCTGGACGATACGCTCTGACAGGTAGTCCGGTCCCAAGCCATGGAGGGTTTTATAAACTAAAACCAAGACCTTGAATCTAATCCGGGCCGCAACGGGCAACCAGTGCAGGCGAGCCAGGACTGGGGTGATATGGTCATAACGACGCACACCAGCCACCAGCCTGGCTGCCGCATTCTGTACCCGCTGCAGGCACCGGAGAAGAGTCAAGGGCAACCCCATGTAGAGTGCGTTACAGTAGTCCAGTCTCGAGATCACCAGTGCCTGGACCACTGTTCTCAGAGAGTCAACATCCAGGTACGGGCGGATCTGGGCGATCTGACGAAGATGGAAATAAGTGGCCCTGGTCACCGACGCCACCTGAGCCTCCATGGTCAGCGCCGGGTCCAGGACCACGCCCAGATTCCGCACCCTCTCCACAGGCTGGAGAGAACCCCCCCCCAGCTGCGGAAGAGGGCCACCGTACCCAGATGGTGAGCTCCCAAAGAACATGACCTCCGTCTTCTCGGGGTTGAGCTTAAGCCTGTTCGCCCCGGTCCAAGTCAGGATGGCGTCCAGGCACTCATCAAGGATCCTCACAGCTTCCACTGCAGAGGTGGAAAAGGAGAGATAGAGCTGCGTGTCATCAGCGTACTGATGACAGCAGACTCCAAATCTCCTAATGACCCCAGCCAGCGGCCTTACGTAGATGTTAAACAGCATGGGGGACAGCGACGACCCCTGTGGAACCCCACAAGGGAGTATCCAAGGAGCCGACAACTCCCCCCCATGCAGCACGTACTGTGGACGGTCCTCCAGGAAGGATCGGAGCCAACTGCAAGCAGTGCCTCCGATACCAACCTCGGAGAGCCGATCCAACAGGATACCGTGGTCGACGGTATCAAAGGCCGCTGACAAATCCAGGAGAACCAACAGGGTAGAGCAACCCCTGTCGGCCGCCCGGATTAGGTCATCTTGCAGCGCGACCAAAGCTGTTTCGGTCCCCCGACGAGGCCTGAACCTGGACTGGCATGGATCAAGGCACTGCCGATCCTCCAGGTATGACTGTAACCGAACCGCCGCCACCCTCTCGATCACCTTGCCCATAAACGGGACGTTGGGAATAGGACGATAGTTGGTTAAATCGTCCGGGGAAAGGCCAGGTTTTTTGAGAATGGGCTTTACCACCGTCTCCTTCAGACGAGAGGGAAAAACCCCCTCGCTGAAGGAGGCGGTAGCAATAACCGAAGCCCATTCGGCCATGGTCCCGCTGGCAGATTTAATGAGCCAGGCTGGGCAGGGATCGAAAGGAGTGGACGGCGGTCGGCAGTGAGCCATAGCCTTGGAGGCCTCGACAGCGGAAACAGGCCCAAGCACATCCAACCGAGGCGACGAAGGCGGCCCAGCATCTGGGGGTGCCAGGGCAGTGCTACTGCAACCGGAGTCGAAGCCGGTCCGGATGGCCTCTATTTTAGAACAAAAGAAGGCTGCGAAATGCTCGCTACTGAACTCAGTAGGAGGAGGCCCAGCCAGACTAGGATTGGTGAGGTCCCGAACCACACGGAAAAGCTCCGCTTGACGGTTCGAGGCCTCACCAATTCTCAGGGAGACAAAAGATCTTTGGGCCTCCCTGATCGCGTTGGAATAGCGTCTAGTCTGGGAAACAACAGCAGCCTTGCTGATAACCGTCCGGGTTCTTTTCCAGCTGCGCTCTAGTCTTCTCCTCTCCTGCTTCATTGCTCGGAGCTCGGACGTAAACCACGGCGAGGACCGAGCTCGGCACCGGAGAAGACGCTTAGGGGCGATCCGGTCGATGGTCTGGGCAGCTGTATCAAACCAATGGTTGGCCACAACCTCGGCCGGCGCGCCAGTCAGTTCTCCAGGAAACGCCCCAAAGACTTCCTGGAACCGAGAAGGGTCCATGAGTCTTCGGGGACGGGCCAAAACAGGAGGCCCCCGAGGAGGGGCTGGGATTGCCACCGGGAAAGTAAGCAGGTGATGGTCTGACCATGACACAGGAAGGGGGACGATGCCCCCAACCTCCAGACTCGAAATCCCCGACATGGAGGAAAAAACCAGATCCAGGGTGTGGCCGGACCTGTGAGTGGGGCATACAACATGCTGGGACAGACCCATGGACGCCATGGATTCCATGAACTCCAGAGCTGCCCCAGAGAGCTCACCGCTGGCGTGCACATTGAAGTCACCCGCAACCAAAAGGCGCGGGGACTTCAAAAGTGCAGCCCCGATGAACTCGGAGAGCTCCGGGAGGGATTGTGCTGGGTTGCGGGGAGCACGGTAACCGAGCACAATGCCAAATCTGTCCCGCTGTCCCACCAACAGGTGAAGGCACTCTAACCCCTGGCTAACCAATGTCGAGGCCCTGCAAACATAAAGAGAATCCCGATGGACGATGGCGACCCCTTCTCCCTTCTGACCCTCCAGCCTCCCCACACCCTGAACCAGATACCCGGGCGGGCACAGCAGGGAGAGCGAAGCCCCCCCCTCTGCACCCACCCAGGTCTCGGTAATGAAGGCCAGGTCAGCCCGCCCATCCTGGATGGTATCGTATATGATGGGGATTTTGTTGTGGACTGACCTGGCATTCAGCAGCATGCAGGAAAGGCTGGAGGCGCTGGAGAAGTGACTCCCGGACACATGGCAGGGAGCCGAGGGGTCAGAACGCGGGACAGGCACAAGATGCCTGACCCGGGTTCTTCGGATCTGACAAACCCCCCGGCTACAAGCGTACCGCCCACGGCCCGTCACAGTTGGTATATGAGTCCCTGCAAACATGGCAGAAGGAAAAAAAAAACACCTAATATAACCTAATAATATAAGTACTGACAAGCAAAAATTAACAATAATACAATAAATAAATTACAATCAATAACAAGCTGTAAACAACAGTAAATTACAATAATAATAATAAAATAAACAAATCTAGTAACAATAAATAATAAAACAAAATGGGCAAAGCGCCAGGAGAGATGTAACCACCTGGGAGTAGAAGGGGGTGGAAGCCAGGAGATCAAAGCTCAGATGGTGAATGAGAGGTTGCTGTATTGCAAGTGCTGGCATTGAAATCAACAGCAACGCGTTGATACCCACGTCCGGGCTCCAAACCCCCAACAGGGAATCCCAGTCTTACAAGGAGGGTACCTCATAGTGCCAGACGCAGGGGAGCTGTATCAGGGGACAAGTATTTAGTTATCTTGTGTGCTCCCAGAGGCACCTGGTGGGGCCACTGTGAGTTATGGGAAGCTGTACTAGACGAGCCCTTGGCCTGATCCTGGCGAGGTCTTATTATATCCCTCAGACACATAGAGATGGTTTCCTGCCTATTCGCTGGGTGGTGAACACAAATAGAAGCAGTGGCCACCTCTGGTAAGCTGGGGTGCTTACCAGCATGCACCTGCCTATCAGCTGGGTGCAATGAGGCATACAGAGAGGGAGCAGGACAAGCTCCTGGAAGGGAAATGGGGCTCACAGTCTCTGAGGATGGCAGTGGAGGAGAACGGATGGGGCAGTGGGAAGGGCCTGGGCAGGCATTCCAATTTGCCAAAGCAAAACAAAGTGCTGAAGGTGGGAAAAGTTCAGCACTCATGAACCAGCCCAATTTGTTGTTTTTTTCTGGTTCGTGGATTGTTTGTGCCCATCTCTACTCCAGTGCAAAATTCTTGCCCTGGGAGGCTACCTGGAACTAAATCAGGGCTTTTGACAAAACAGAAACACTCAGATATACACCCATATTGAGGGAGAATTGAACAGAGGGGTTCAAGATGGCCTTCAATTATGCAAATTTGCCCCTGAGCAGTTTGCCCGTTGCCCCTCCATGAGACAGAGTAAGTAACCCATGCCTCTGTCACTGGAAGTGCTGCTTTCCACTGCTAAGCATTTTTTTAATTGTGTCCCCACCCCAGCACCATTTTCTTACAATGGAAAAAACATGGCAGAAGAGAAAATGTTCACACATTTGAGTGCTTGCTCACCCATATTTTCTAACTGTCTAGCAGTGATGTTGGTAAGTGAACAAGCTATGACAGCTACAGAAGAAGAAAAGCAGATGCTCATTGTTTCTCTGCCTGGAAATTAAGAGACCAGCAACCATAAGCCTTATGTATTGTAGTGGCAGCAATAGCCTTCTAAACCACTGTTGGAGAGCTCAGTAGAGACGGGCACAAAACAGAAAGATAGTGTTTTGTTTTGTTTCTTTAGTAGTCTTGTTTTGTTTTGTTAGTAATGAATTTTTAAAGTAGGTTTGTTACAAAATGAAATGAAATAAATTAAATTAAATTAAATTAAATTAAACACTATGCTGCCCTGGGTCCTAGAGGCACCAAAATGACAGGGGAGCTTCCTCAAGCTCTTCCCTGCAAGCCCCCCAAATTTCAAAAGGTTTGGGGCTCAGGGGGCTGAATTATTAAGCTCCAAAGCGGGTGCCCCTGAAAAAGTACATTCCAAATTGAACTGGGATTCGGAAGCCAAGCTGCAACCACTCACCCATGGGGGAGGGGCTATTGTTGTTTCCTGATTTAAAATAGAATGAATTTTCCCCTAGGGGCACCCCCTTTGGAGCTTAATAACTTAGTCCCCTAACCCCCAAATCTCTCCAAATTTCAGGGGCTTATAGGGAAGAGTCCAATGAAACTATGCTGTGATTTCCATGCTGATACATGGCTGTGAACCCTATTTTCAAGGACATATTTTTTCCAATTTTCAGGGGATTGCAGGGAACAGCTTGAGGAAGCTCCCCTGCCATTTCCTCTAGGATGAATCATTTTGTTCCTAGATGGAAAAATGGCATTTCATTTTGTTGTGTAATGAAACACATTCTACCATTTCATTACGTAACGAAATAATTTGTTGTAGAATGATGAAACAGCATTTTGCTTTTCATTTTGTGCCCATCTCTAGAGCTCGGTGGTTTAGGTCTCTGGCTGCAAAGTTAGAAATTGGGAATTTAGTTCCCCACTGTGCCTCCTTGACATGTGCTGGACTCAATGATCCATAAGCAACCCTTCCATCTCTGCAGATCTAAGGTTATTGAAAGTCCTGGCCCATCCATTCTGTATATTTGAAACTCTATTTTTAATTCTATTTATTTGTAAAAGAACAGATAAAACAGCAAAATAACATGATAGAAAAATAACAAAATAACAAATATAAACATAAAAATAACGATATAAATATAAAAACAAAAATAGCAATATAACAAAAATATAACAAATAACAGCAGCCACACCTTGGAACACCATCCATTCACCAACACAGAAGAGTAGGCTTTGGACTAATCCTGTGAAATCCTGCCCTCAAACACAACATTTGAAACTCAAAGCAGCAAGGGGCAGTGCTCGTGTGGTACTACTCAAGGGGAAACTGGAAGCATGTTCGGGAGGGGTTAGGATTTGGGATATAGGCCCATTCTTGAGCTGAATCTGCTACATGTGTTAGAGCATCTTGAAGTTGAGTCATGGCAACTGGACTTTTCTTGAGAAATTGAAATGTTTCACTACTCATCCAAGCTGCTTGGATGAGTAGCAAAGCATTTGATCTCTTATCTCTCAAGAAAAAGAAGTCCAGTTGCTATGATTCAACTTCCAGATAGCCCCACCTGGATGACTGAGAATCTTCACAGACATGTGTTGGAGCAGTGCTTCTCAAGTTTTGCCCGCCCAGATGTTTTGAAGTTCAAATCCAAAAAGCTCCTATCTGTATATCCATTGACTAGTTCTTTGGGGAGCCAAAGTCCAAAACATCTGGAGAACCAGCAGCTCTTAATCACAGGGCTGAGGAAACACGGGTTTTTGGACCAGCCAACATGGCACACTGTGAGCTGAGGGCAAAGCAGGAACGTTGTCAGTGGAACACACACTTAGGACATGAACAGGGATGGACACACACACACACACACACCTGCTGTACCAGGAGACCAGCTAGCTCCCTTGTGCTGCCCACGTAGCCCTTCTGTCTTGGTGGTACTGCAACTAACTTGGATCACCATGTTCCTCCTCCTGGTCCCTCTCTCACCAACTGCACACCTTCATCTCCTCCTCCCCTTTGGCTGAGCACAGGGGGCAATTGGCTCCCCCCACACACACCACACCCCTGGGGTAGGGGAGCAGAAGGTGTCTTTGTTCTTTTCACTACTGATGTCTTCAATTTTTCAAGGTGCTTCTATTTAATTTTTTTAAAGCATTTGATTTTGTTCCCCAGCTTTGAAAGTTCCTGTGGCTTTTGATAAGTTGCAAAGGAAATACAGTAAATCAATTATATTGAGAGAGAGGCGAGTGTGTGTGTATGTGTGAGGGGGGGGGGTTAGAGAATAATTGGCAGTCACACCATCTGGTTACCAAGTGCTGGGATCAAAGAGGCCAATCATGGCCGTTCAAAGGCAAGGGCGGGGTAGGGGGCTGGCGGGTCTTTAATGTGGCTCCAGGCAGCTATTTTCTCTCCTTCCTCAACCCTTGCCTTTTCTTGTTCCTTTTATTCTAGATCTTGAATGCTCCTTCCTGCTATTTTTCTCTTCTTCCCCGAGTTAAAGGGAGCCTGTGCTAATCTCCTCCATCCTTCATGTGCCTTGGCATTTCCTTCTTCCCTGTCTCTACACTCAAGAGGTGACTTTCCAACCGAGCCCTTAAGCTTAAAAACATTCTTTTTGGACTGCTGCACCCAGAATCCAGGAGGTATTTTGGGGGCCAAGTCAATGTCTAAATCTACTTTACTCGAGAAAGGAGACCCAGTCTCAGTGCCCAGGAGGGTGTCATAAGAGAGTTATTTATTTATTTATTTATTTGATTTTTATGCTGAGCCATTCAGTGGTGTCCAAACTTTGGCCCTCCAGATGTTTTGGGCCACAACTCCCACATTCCTTTATCACTGGCAATACACGCTTGGAATTCATTTCCTAAAACATAGGAAAAATGCAAATTATAAACAACAAACAGTAACAAATGAAATACAAAACTCTGAAATTATATAAAACATAAAGCAAAAGAATCATAGAGTCATAGAATTAGAAGAAACCTCAAGGTCCCTCCATTCCAACCTCCTGCCATGCAAGAACCCCCATTAAAGTACCCCCAACAGATGGCCATCCAGCCAAAGGAGGAGACTCCACCATCCTCTGTGGCAGCATATTCCATGGCTGAACAGCTCTAACCATCAGGATGTTCTTCCTAATGTTTAAATGGAATCTCTTTTCCTGTAATTTGAAACCATTGCCTTGAATCCTAGTCTCTGAAGCCAAGGAAAACAATCCAGCCCCCTCTTCGATATGACATCCTTTCAGATATTTAAACAAACCCTCTCAGCCTTTTCTTTGTAAGACTAAGCCACTCCTCATAAGACATATGTTCAAAACTTTTAACCATCCTGGTCGACCTCTTCTGGACCCTTTCAAGGTTGTCAACATTCTTTTAAAATTGAGGCGCGCAGAACTGTACACAGTACACCAGGTGGAGTCTGACCAGAGCAGAATAGAATGGTACTATCATGTTCAATTTCTGGTCCACTAAGACTACGAGATCCCTTTCACAGGTACTATTCTGCAGTCAGGAGACTCCCATTGCATAGATATGCAATTCATTTTTTTTCCTGGCTAGATGCAGGACCCTACATTTCTCTCTGTTGAAACTCCTTCCATTTGCTTTGGCCCAGCACTCTAATCTGTCAAGGTCATTTTGGATTTTCATCCTATCATCTAGGAATTAGCCACCACTCCCAGTTTGGTATCATCTGCAAATTTAATCAGTCTATTGTCTATTCCTACATCCAAGTCATTAATAAAGATGTTGAATAGCACCAGACGCAGAACAAAACCCTGGGGCATCCCACTGGTCACCCCTTCCCAATGCTGAGGAGAAGCCATTTACGATCACCCTTTGCGTACGATCAGTCAACCAATTACCAATCTACCTAACTGTAGCATTTTCTATCCCACATTCTACTATTTCTTTGCAAGTATGTCATGGGGAATCTTAGATGCCTAGATGCCCTAAGCACATCCGATCTCACCTGATTTCGGAAGCTAAGCAGGGTCAGCCCTGGTTAGTACTTGGATGGGAGACCACCAGGGAATAGCAGGTGCTGTAAGCACCTGGAGTAGGAACTGGCAAACCACTCCAGTATTCCTGCCAAGAAAACTCCATGGACATGGGGTCACAAAGAGTTGGTCACGACTGTAATGACACAACACACACACGGGGAACCTTATCGAAAGTCTTTCTGAAATCAAGATAAACAACATGCACAGCATTCCCCATCCATCAGGCCTGTAACTCAATCAAAGAAAGAGATCAAATTAGTCTGGTATGACTTGTTTTTGAGAAACACATATTGACTTCTAGTAATGACAGCATTACTTGTTAAATAATTACAGACTGTCTGTTTAATAATCTGTTCTAGAATCTTTCCAGGAATAGATGTCAAGCTGACTGGGTGGTCATTATTTGGGTCCTCTTTTTCCCCCTATTTGAAGATGGGAACAACATTTGCCCTCCTCCAATCTATGAGGACTTCCCCTGTTCTCCCGTTATACATATGATTATTAACAGAGATAAAAATTAAACTAGCAAAATTAAACCAAAGAAATCAAAGAAATCGAGTAAGTAGAAATCAAGATACCTAATGTAGGGTAGCATTTTCTCTGATACAGTATGTGAATTTTTCGTGGCTTTATGTTGGTGTTATGTCTCCAAACATTTCCCAAACCGAAATAATGATTCCCTTGAATGCTCATCTAGATTGCTCAAATATAAGTACCACCAACTCAGTTCTTGGTGGATTAATTTTAAAGCAGAAAAGAAAGCAAAGTGTGTTTCTTATAATCCTCCCTACAGTGTTTAAAGGTGTTTCTCAGAAATTTAGAATTCAGCTATACAAGTTAAACATTCCCTCCTCACGTCCCACCCCAGTGAGATGGATCTGAAATTTACCAAACTTGGGAGAATGGAAGCTCAAGTCAACCTTCAGCCAGCTACCTGAGCCAGGAATCACACTTTGGTTATGAGCAAAGTCTTCACTGCAGTACTACAGTTTAACTACTGTGCCACAGTAGTTAACACACGCTGGCCTCATCGCGTAAATAAATAGGAAAGGATATCACAGAAATCATTGTGTGTGACATTTTTATCTGGAAAATGGTCATTAAATTCATCCTTTGAATTTAGACAGCCATTTAAATTCTAGCTTCTTAAACTAAGCAACAGAGGGTGTAGGCCAGAATCCGGCTAGGAGACAGTTTCTTTCAAGGCAAAGTGTATCCTATTTGTCAATTTTTCAGTTTTGCTGTTGAGCGCAACATCCCACTGTATCACACACTAGCATCAAAGGGGGGAAAGCAGAGATATGATTATAACAACAGCAAGGAGCAACCTTAGGTTGGCTTCGAAAGCACTCTAGGCCCCAGCTCTTAAATAGAGGGGTTGGGGCAATGTCCTATCTCTGCTCATCAACTACCTAAAGTTGTTTTGGTGGATAAATACACTGAACTATGTCTCTGCTTTGAGATGGGGAAGAGGCTAATTGGGGCTCCTTCCATTGCAGCTCCCAAATCTGAGCCTCCCATTCCCAGCCTGTGTCTTCCCCTTGACTGTCACGATAGGACAAGCATCTTCCCCTGCCCCCCCCCCACCGTCATATTCTTCTCTGGGGAGTTACCCCTGAGGGCAATGGGGCATTTAATGAGGTGGGGGGAAATATAGCTACCCAGCAGTCCCGGTTCTCAGAACTGCTGCTTGAAGTGCTGTGAGAGCAAACAACCCCCTCCCCCATCATTAAGGGGAAACTGAGCAATTTCTTTGGGGAAGCTCCCCTCCTCGCACCAACTGGGTGAGCAAAGGACTCCAAATTAATTGGAGTCCGATGCTGGTTTTGTTTTGCCCTTGATCCTCCTGTCCCCCCACCCCCACCCCCATTTCCTTGTATTGGCAGGCTGCCAGCAGCAGCTCCCTCCCTTTGATCATATCTCTGCTCATCTGGCCTCCAGTCACCGGGGGCAGCTCCTTTCTCTCCGCTGCCCAATTACCAAGAAACATAAAGAGAGGCGTGTGAAACTCCATTCCCTGGAGTCATCCCCAACCATTAGTAGCAGGCATTGGTTACATTTCAAATGTGTTGTTTTCAAGATCTTTCTTTCTTTCTTTCTTTCTTTCTTTCTTTCAAACAAAAAACAAAAAAAACCACCAACTGCCACCAAAAGGGAATCTGGATCAAGGTGACAAACTGGTCATCAATCAAAATACCATGACACTGGTGGCTGCAGGGCAAATAAATAAATAAAGCAAAGCAAACAAACTCTCTAAGATGGTTACTTCATGTCCATTCTCGTCCCTGGAGGAAGTTCGTTGCGAGTTGATGTCAGTTGCGGTCACATGGTCTTCTTCCAGTTCTGTCCCTGTTCCCATGTACGCACGGGCGTGATTATTGATACCGGCATGACTGTTACCACACGTCCTCGTTCTGTGATGAGATGTGAAATTCCATGCCTTTGTTCTCCATTTTTTTTTTTTTGGCCCGACCTTCCATTTTTCGATGTTTCAATTCTCCGAAGGCTTGCCTTCAATGCGTTACGGACCTAAGTTTGAGGCATTTGTCTTTTAATCTCTCTGCACTGTGTTGCTGATTCCATAGGGAATGTACTGTGAATGGCACTTTGCACTTCTGCCACTAGATGGAGAATGGCATGTTGCGTGACGAGCCTTACCTCACGGCCACTCATCTCGGAACGAGAAGGGTGATGAGCAGATTCCCGAGGCCAGGGAAGGGAATCTCTCATCCCGCTTAAATCGCAGTTCAGGGGGCATGGTCGGGACGAACTCCCTTTGTCCCACAATGGACGTGTGGTTAGATTACAGTACTTCGTACCGGTCCCAAGCGGGACCACAAACAACAATGAGATGGACGTGAAGTATCAGCCTTAGTGACCTCATGTGCTAGTAAAGTGATGGCAGTGGTTTCATTTTCAGACACATTACTGGCCTGTCTGAAAAAATGTTGGGTAAGTACCCTCAAAAGTTTGCTGGAGTCTAAACAATGGAGTGTCCTATAGCGTCTTGAAGACAAGTTTTTGTTTACTGTATGACATGCCCTGTGGCTCATGTAATCTTTTGCCAGGCAAAGCTGGATAGGTCCCTAAAATTTAGGGTTGTGTAACTGTTCCTGTCATTGGAGGGCTCTTTGCTGAGTTAGGACGCAAGTCCATCCAGCTGGGTACTTCCACATCAGAGGCTTTCACTTTCGCAAGCCTGTGGTCATAACTGGAATTTCGAGCTAGTCAGCAAACAGTTATTTTTTGTGAAAAACAATGAGGTGAAAATGAGATACCAATAACTTGCTATTAGTGTCATCTTTTATACCAATAATTATTATATTATAAAAGACCTATTATGTATCTTTTATATGAATCTATAGCAGTGGTTCTCAACCTGTGGGTCCCCAGATGTTCCTGGACTGCAACTCCCAGAAACCCCTTCCAGCACAGCGAGTGGCGGAGGATTCTGAGAGTTGCAGTCTGGGGACCCACAGGTTGAGAACCACTGATCTATAGGATCTCATAGACTTTGTGTTTATAACTACTTATAACCTTATGGGTTTTCATTGACACTATGTTTTCGATGTTAATTTCCATCACTCATAACTTTTACATGGAACTTTACTCTCTTTTTAACTTATCACGTTCTCATATAGCTTTAATGTAATGATTTTTAATGCCATAAGACATCCCTCAGTTCCCTGTTCTCAATACTTGAACCTTGGGTCATTTTCCAAGGAGAAAGGTGGGGTAAAAATACTCTAAAATAAATAAATAAAGAAAGAAAGAAAGAAAGAAGGAAAGAAAGAAGGAAAGAAAGAAAGAAAGAAAGAAAGAAAGAAAGAAAGAAAGAAAGAAAGAAAGAAAGAAAGAAAGAAAGA
>JAHTLZ010000015.1:29222060-29254593 GCA_023846285.1 Phrynocephalus versicolor | reverse complement strand
AGAAAGAAAGAAAGAAAGAAAGAAAGAAAGAAAGAAAGAAAGAAAGATTAAGTACTGTACAGTGGTGCTTTGTATAAAGGAATGAATTTGTTCCAAGTGAAATTATGTTAAGCAAATTTTCCTTTATACAAATATCCCGTAGGAATGCATTGAAACCAGAGTAATACCTAATTGTGACCATTTTTATGTTGTATGGATTTCCCCAAAGACGATTCTGTTAAGCAAATTTCCCCTATCTCCGGAATTTTTTATGTTGTACAGATTTTATGTTATACAAACCGTTTGTTATAGGAGGGTCCAGTGTATAAGGAGGAGATGGGATATGAGCCAGACCACCCATCTTTCCAATGCCACTCCTAAAAACCCAGAGGGTTTTTTTGTTTTTTCCTCCAACAGTACATCTCTAATCTGAAAAATGCAACAATTTACCTGAATCCTGTCACACCACCTCCTCCCAAATGTTTGTATTTCAACCTATATGTTGTCCAAAATCAATTTCAGTTAGTGAATAAACATGATTAGTAAAGAAAAGGCCAGGGACCTCGTTCCAAAGGAGTGTACAGCCCTGAGGGACACACCACTACACTTGTGAAAATTTTCACTTCTCACAGAACTAGATTACGCATCAAATGTGGAGATTGCCGCCCGAAAGACAGAGGAGTCTCCAACCAGTAATTCTAATACATACAGTACTTGCTGAATGCATGGAAAGAAACAGGGGGCAGTAGAGACGAAGAAAGCTATCCATGTTAAAACACCCATGTAGTGAAGCTGCTGGTGCCTAAGGTCATCATGTCAAATGCTGCTAACAGTCTAGCTATCAAGAAAAGGAAAGGTCTCTTTTTCTTTAATCCTTTTATCTCAGAGACACATTCACTGATAACAGGTTAATTTTTGTTGATAGGACTATTTTAAAGAAAAACAGATAATTTTGCACACCAAGAAGGTGAAAGAAGCCAAACTGTGCATAGGTTAACCAAGTTACAGCCAATATTAACTTGGCCCCATTATACACATCCTGTATATTTTATAGTATGCAATCTTTTTACAGTATACATTTTATGCTGAACATAAACAGTAGTATACTGAGGTATGCATTAAATAAAGGAGTTAGGAATATAAAATGCAACATATTTCTAACATGGCTGTATTAATGTAATAGGTGCATTCCTTGCCTCAAAACCTAAAAGGCTACTGATGTCTACTGAGAAATTTCAGTGCTGCATTATACTAGCTTTATTGTTTTAAAGTTCATTTAATATCAGCAAAAAGGACAGAATTGTTTCAATGCAATAAAATGAACTGTACAGTAGAATTGCAAATGTGCTTCAATATCCAATGCCTGAGGAAAAGTAAATATTCACAGAGTTGAGACTACTGTGTGTCTGCGCGAATGTGATGAGAGAGCACTGCTGTGAGTATCCTTTGAAGCACACAGTGTCAATAGTCCTGTCTGAAGGGATTGCAGAGGGCCCCAGTGCCCCCCCCCATATGTGCCATACCAGCCACTCCCAGGTGATGCCCCTGTGGCCACACTATCCCTGAAAGGTGGCCCCTCTGCAGAAGTGAAGGTGATATCAGAGTCAGAAAGTGGAGGAAGAGGAAGCAATGGAAGACCACTTCAATGTCCAAAGGGTGAAGAACTTTCTAGAAGGAAATAGGCTCAGGGTGAGATACAGGGGCTGGAAGTATCTGGAAGGATGGAGGGAGGCCCTGAGGATATAAAAGGGGAAGGAGGAAGCAGAAATGGGAAGAACTGGTAGCAACAGACAATGGAGGAGGAAGAGGAGGAGGTGGAAGAAGAGGACAAAAAGGGAAGACGTGGATAGAAGCACCAAAGCTGCCACAGCCTGAACCATCTAAAGAAGTTCTGCAGACCTTGTGATTTACTTCTTCAAGGGATGCCATGATGCAGGGAAAATGCCAGGGAACTAGGCAATAACAGCAGGAAAGAAGAGCAGCATGACCAGGAACATCAGGAAGAGGCGGTTCCTCACAAGTTAGACGTTGGCCTTGGCAAGGCACACCAAACCTGAGATGCTGTTCTTGCATCTCAATGCCCACAGTACAACCTCTGTGGACCAGGGACTGCAGGACAGCGAATGGGAGGGAATGAAATGCTGTAGGCAGATCAAGCCAAGACACCATCACAAAGAAAAACAACAGTCCTCCTGGTGGGGACTACCACCGGACAACTACCAGGTAACCAATCCTGTGCTTGTGTTTTCTATATCACTACAACATGTACAACATTTCCTAAGCATACTATGTGCACTATTTCCTCATTTAAGGAATGTATGGGACTTTTCCTTGGTGCTTTTCTATCAGCTAGCGTTTCAAGTATGTGAGGAATGATGATGGGAAGCTCTTAATGAAAATCCAAAGCCCTACTACTCCTTGATACCTCTGTCCACCCACTGTAGCCAAATCACCCACTCATAGCTATTTGAGAGAAGTATCGAAGGATCCGTGGTGAAAGATAAGGAGACGAGGTCTGATGGGCACCAGCACACAGACCCACCATCTTCCTGTATTACAAACATTGACGTTTGAGATCTAATGCCCCTCTCTACTGTGCTAGCACCTTGTCCTGAGTCCGATGTCCTGATAGAGAAACAGATGTTTGTCATTTTCCTCCAGATGCCACCAGCGTGTATCCTCATTAGAAGAGAACAGCAGCCTGCAGTCACTGATTCCCCAGCAGTATTTGATGGGGAGAACAATGGACACAGTTGGTTTGCATTAAACAAACTATGGATTTACGGTACGGGTGTTAAGCAACAACACTGAACAATCTTCCCACTGCATTTGCTCTTAAGTCTCAAATAATATTAAAGCTATAATTTAAAATATATGTGGCTCCTTATAGCCTAGAAAACATGCCACTGCGTACACACTTATCGCCCTACTACATCTCACTTAAACTGTTAATGTGCCTAAACAAAATAAGGCTGTGGATGTAAACTCAGCTGAAATAAAACACACGAGCTCTCAAATAATTGTAATTGGTATTTATACTATTTATATAGGAATTTCAATTCATTATCCCAGCACGCCTTGCAACAATCCCGAACAAAAACATGGGGGCAACATTGGGCTGAGGAAGCCAAGGGAACAGTGGCCACAGTTAATCCCAATGGGTTCAATTAACAGTACACGGGTATATATATATCACTGCAACCGTAGCAATTTTATGACAGAGGTGAAATTTGAAGTGTCATGCTCACACTCTTCACCGCCAGCCTCCATTCTACAGCACTATGAATGATTGGATAATCATCATCATGTGTCATTGCCTTGCAGGTTGTCCAAGGCAACACAGGCCAGTTCTACACACAAGAGGCACAGTAGAGAATGCTAACTTCTCGCTCCACAGTCAGACGCCTACATCACCGGGCTCTCCTGCCAAGTACAATTCCATGCCATCAAGTGGATTTCAACAGACGTCAACCTTTGGCAGCATTAGATAGCCTACAGAAGTGGTTCCCCACTCTTCTTCTGGGGGCATTCTGGAACCATGCAGCTGGCCCAAGGCCATCCAGGCTCGCTCTTCTTTGAGAAGTCACAGTGGGCAGTTGCACTCCTGACTGTTGCCTCTGCAGCCAGATACCTAAAGCACCAAGCTATCCAACCAGAAATCAGGAGTGAAGTGGGACGGAAATCCACAATGGCAGAGGTTCCATCAATGTTCCACTGACCACTCAGGTAACTCAGACATATGGAATTATGTACATGCTCTCTAGTTTTAATATTTGGGGTCACATATGCACATATTCACATGCCCATTGTCCTTTGTGCGCCTATGTCCCTGCATGCATGTATGTATGTATGTATGTATGCATGAATGAATGAATGAATGAATGAATGAATGAATGAATGAATGAATGAAATATACATGGTGGGAGCAAGTGTGCCTTCTGTGTTGTCAAGTCGGAACCAACTTATAATGACAGTAATAGGGTGTTCAAGGTAAGTGAGCTGTTTAAGGAGTGGCTTTGCCAGGTCTGCTTCTGGCTAGTGCACTGTCCTTAAAAACCTGAACAGGGTTCTACTCTGATGGAAGCTATGTGTTTTAAGGCAGTGATTCTCAGACAGTGGGGTGTGCTGCCCCATTAGGGCATAGCAGAACTTCAAGGGAGGTGTGTGCATGTATGTGTGTGCACGCGCGCGCGCACACACACACACACACATATACTCTGGAAGAAACCCAACCCAAATGGATTATTATATATTTTAAATTTTACAGAACAGAAAAGTTCTATCCACTGCTTTCTTTGCACACAGAAAGCAAAAACCTTGTTATCATGTGTTGCACAGTAGTGCAGCTATCTTTCATTTGTCTTTCATTTTTCCAAGTTATATTGTAGTTAATGTAAAATATGAAGATCAAGGTGTTTTTCTGCATTTAAAAACTATCTGATTTGTGTTTAGTGGCAGCATTTCAGTTTCCAAATGAAATTAAAGAGACAGAAAGGGAGGCATGGGTCTAAAAAGGCTGAGAAAAAAAAACACAAATTAGGAGTAATCAGGAGTTCAGGACCCTAAACTACAGAGCAGAGAGCATCCGCACCTTCACAGAGGCCAAGAAGAAGGAAGACAGGCACCTGACTACAGCACTTAAGGCCTGTGGATATCCAAAGTGGGCCTTCAACAAAGCAGTGTGCCATCCCAGAAGAACAAGGGATCAGCCTGAGACCCAGATCCAACGGAAGAACCTGGTCATTCCCTACATGGCTGGAGTATCTGAGAAGCTAAAAAGGATTTTTGGCAAACACCACATCCCTATTTATTTTAAACCCATAAACACACTAAGACAGAGACTCATCTAACCAAAGGACCTGACACCAAAACATAAAAGGAGCAATATAGTATACACGGTCCAATGCAGTAAAGAGTGTACAGACCTCTACATTGGAGAAACTAAATAGCCATTAAACAGGAGGATGGCCCAACATAGGAGGGGCAACAGCTTAGGACCAGAGTCAGCAGTATACCTCCACTTGAAGAACAAAGGGCACTCATTCAAAAATGAGGATATACACATACCAGACAGAGAAGATAGGTGGTTTGAGAGAGGGAAGGTCATTCATGTGAGTATTGAAAACCCCTCTTTCAATACAAGCGCAAACTGTCTATCTCCTACTTATTAGGCAGTGATTTCAACAATCCCCAGGCAAATCAAAAACACTTCACACCTGCTCCACCAAGGCCATAGCTAATGACCCATACTTTATGGGTTTCAGCACCATATGCCATTGTCCACCTAATGGTCTATTAAGATTATTATGCACCTAACAAGCCTATTCAGGCCATTATTCATTTTATGAGCCTATTTCAGACCAGGGTGACAAGAGGTCAACATGAACTATAAAATGGAGGACTCACAACTAGGTTTCCTCAGACTGATGAAGCTGTTTGGATGAGCAGCAAAACATTTCAATCTCTCAAGAAAAGAAGTCCAGTTGCCATGACTCAACTTCCTGAGGGGGGAAAAACTGTTCTAAAGGGAAACGATTGATAGCAATAATTCATCTGTGCCATTGTGACCGCACTTACATACAGTATCGACACATATTAACTGTTGGGCAGTGGGACTGAGCTGCTTTTTTCTGGACAGTGGGCACTGAAGACTCACCGACCCCACAATTTCCAGAAACATAATGCTTTATTTTATATTTGCAATTTACTCTTATGTCAAATTTTCTGAAAAGCAAAGAAAAGCACCTGTTATCAAGCACCATCCTAACCAATTAATGGAGCAAAGTGCCTCATTAGAGCCTCCACGCTCTCTCTCCCTTGGCTGTGCAGCAGCCCATCATGTAATCGGCACAGCTGCCAAGCAATTTAGGCCTATAGAAAAGGCCGTATCAAGAGCAGAGTTATTTGCTGTAGAGTAAGGGCAAGCAATTCCTAATACAAAAATGCTGTGCAGGTCAAGTGATCAGCTGCTTCCCCACAACAGGAGACACTGAAAGGCTCATGAAGCACTTTGCACGGGAAGGATAAAGAGCTATTGTTTAAGAGAACAAGCCTTTTAGCACAGGGAGACATTTCTTTTAAGATGGCATTTTCTCTGCATACAATCGCTTTATTTTGGTCTCCAGTAGTCCCTCAGCTGAGGTGCACTGCCAATTACTGGGGAAGGACACCTTGTGAGTCACAATGAAAGGCAAGGAGGAGGGCTTGTAATGCGTCTTTAAAAGAGGTGAACCACTACTACTGTGTCTCAGTTTTGACATTGTCCACATGGAAACAGACTTTTCATACGGAAATATTCCATGCACAGTGAACAGATGTACTTAAAGCAATTACAAGCAAAATAGTGCACGGCAACAACAATAATTAGTGAGAACCAACTTATAAAGTGAGATATTTAAGGACTGGCTTTACTAGTTCCACCCCCTCTCCGGTTACTTTCCATGGCTGAACAGGGATTTCAACCCAGACCTCCTGAGCAAAGCAAAAAGCAAAGCAAAGCCTCTCCATAGCACTTAAAGCCGTCTCTGGGCAGTTTCTGCACCCACACCCAAGAAGCTGCATACTCATTTTACTAAACCTGAAAGGAGGGAAGACTGAGTGAACCCGGAGCCTGATACCTGGGATTGAACCCCAGGTTGTGAGCAAAGTTATAGCTGCAGTTTAACCACTACGCTACTAATGACCCCTAGTCCATCACTTTGTCCACTTCACCTCCTTGAGTATCTCAGTATATTATTATTATTATTATTATTATTATTATTATTATTATTATTATTATTATTATTATTATTATTATTATTATTATTAAACATTTATAGATAGCCCGACTTTCCCATAGGGAACTCTGGGCGGTGAAAAACAAAGGATTAAAACTATACAAATATACAAGGTTATAATATTAATAAGCAAGCAAATAATCCAACAAAAACCTGGGGAAAAGAAACAAGATGGCAATAACAAACAAATGAGCAACAAGCAAGGAGCAAACAGACAGTAAACCTCAGTGATTGCTGAATGAGGCCTTGAATAACCAAGTTTTTAGTCGTTTCTTAAAGGTCGAGAGGGGCTGTGCAGTCCTAATCTCTGTATGTGTATACTGTGTATAATCACATAATGACAATAAATTTAATAAAAAAATCTCACTAGGCAGGTGATTCCAAAGGGTCAGGCCAGCCAATGAAAAAGCACAACTGCAGGTCGAGGCCTTGCAAGCCTCCTAAGAAGTGGCAACCCGAAGCAAGAGGGTCTGCGAGGCTCTGGTGGGCAAGGCTGAAGCTGACTTTTGGGAAACACCCTCCACCAGATATGGTTCCAAGCCATGGAGGGTTTTGTAAATCAAAACTAATACTGGACCTTGAACCTTATTCGGGAGGCCACTGGAAGCCAATGCAGGCGACTCAGAATAGGGGTGATACAGCCATATATGCCTGTACCAACCATCAATCTGACCGCCGCATTCTTCACCTGTTGCAATCATCAAACAAAGGTCAAGGAAAGCCCAATGTAGAGAGAGATACAATAGTCTAAGCCTAAGTAGGCAAAAGGCACCTCTGGAAACAGCTGCCCCTTGGAACTCCAGGGGCAATGCTGGATCCATGACAAGGCCCAGACCCCTCACCCCAGCCGGAGGGAAGTCCCACCCAGAGGGGCCACTGTACCTATATCTCCCCCCACCAAGGAACAGTACCTCACTCTTCTCCAGGTTGACCCTGAGCCTGTTAGTCCTGGTCCACTCCATGACCATGGCCAGATAGCAATCAAGGGTCTGCACAGCCTCCGTTAGAGAAGGAGAGATAATAACTTTCATTTTTGGAAATGCTTTCCTCAAACTCGATGTTAACAGCCAACAATGCTTTTGCCCCTTTCGCCATCAATTTTACAAGAATCCAAAAGGGGGGAAACAATCCAACGGAAAAGAACAAGAGCTGCCGAGTCTTCCTTGTGTCTTAGTCTTCTCCCAAACTTTTTGGTCGCTTGCCATGGTTTCATTATCCTCAAGCTTCTTGGGGATAGCCTTGTCCTTTCATATTTGTGCCATTGCTTTCCGAAGGATTGCAATTGCTAGACGCTTAGTAAGAGATAGAGGGGAGAGAACTCCTCCTATTTCATGAACTCAGGGGAAACACTGCAGTACAAATTACAACCTCTGTCCCTTGGGAATCAGCGCTCCTGGCATGAAGCCAGAACCTCCAGAATCAGCAATAAATGTCTTAGTTTCTTTCCAACTTCTAGGGCAGAGCTAAGGAGAAAAAGATTACCAGGGACTGAGAATGACTGCATAATCCACAAATGGACTTTATTTGATTAAATGATGGAAAGTAAACCTTCCAACAACAGCCGCAACATATGCTACTATTGTGGCCAGAGGCACCACTAATCCAGTAAATCAGCAGCCACAGTTGCAATGAAATTAAAACCCACATCTTTTTTTCACATATAGCAGATTGTTCTCTGTTCTGTGCAGCCCTATGATACCATGCTAATATGCCCAGGAATCATGCATGCAATGCCTCTTTGCAATGTCATGTGGCACCTGGTACATGGCTGCAATAATATGGATAATAACCCAATACAGGCCCCCCGAGCTTGACAGGGTCAGCCATAGGATTCCCAGCATGTCTGACACAGGATAGACTGATAGACACATGCAGCAGCATGAGTTGGTGGAATCCTGAATAGCACACTGTTATCATTTCAATCCTGGACTGTGTTGCTAATGGGCCACCTTGCTGAGCTCCATGTGTTGATTTGGCATTGCTTATTACTGAAGGGTGCTTTTGAATTTACTAGCAGATTGTAGCACCAGTACGTGGGTATGACATACCTGTAAGCAAAGGGAGGCAATTCATATGCATGTAGGCACAGTGCTAGTATAAATAGAGCCTTAGACGAGGAGAATTTTTAGTCCTCCCCACCTTCACTCAGTTTTGCAGGGCCATATAAGAGGGCAGGTGACACTTGCTGCTGCCTGTAAGTAGCCATGCACATGTACACAAAACTATGTTTTCGCTAACTTTTAACAAGAGCAAAAACAAGCCATCAAGTCAATTCTGGCTCATGGCAACCCTTTCCAGGGTTTTCCAAACAAATAAATATGCCAGCTCTTTTTTCCCCCCTTCTTTTCCCTTTTCCTTACACATCTGAAGTTTTGGAGGACATTTTAAAAAGTTTTTTTCTTTCTTTCTTGTTGCATTTGCAAGCTTTCCCAGCCTTCTGCGTAGGGAGGCCTAAAGTTAATAGCAGGTTGTCAAAGGAGAAGAGAGGGAGGTTTCAATGGCAGACAAATAATGCTATCTGCAACATTGACACAGCACAATGCCACTGAGAATAAAAGATGATAAATGTTTGGAACAAAACAAAAGAAAAACAGTTAAAATACACCCCCCCCCCAAATGTAAAGTCCGGACACAAGATAGTTACGGAAAAGAACAGAATGCAAGGAGAACCTGGACAGACCAATAGGCAGATCAGATTGCCAACCTGGGTTTATTTAAAGGAATTTAAAGAGTGGTGTGATCTCCTGCACCAAATCAATCTGATTCAACTGAGGCTGCTCCATGAGGATGGGAACAGAGACACCAAAAGTACACTACGTGATTCAATACAATAATATTCCGAGCAACGTACCCTCTAATTTTCTTCTCCGTTGCTCAGGGCTCTGTTTTGTCTCTGCACTTGCATCTCTTCCCCCTCCCCCACTGGTTCTGTCGTGACCAGAACAAAAACAGTCGCGACAGGGGCTCATGGGAAGAAACACTGTGAGCCTAGGGGGGCACCTGCACGCACCTTACAATGAACCTTAAACACAAGACATTTGTGTTCAAGATGGATTTTTTTAGGCAATGTAGCCACATCCATAATACACAACCACAATACAGTTTTAGACATAAGTAGGGATGGGCACGAAACAAAAAACAAAACGCTATTTCGTTAGCTAATGAATTGAAATTAAACAAAATGAAATGGGGAAACAGCAGTTTGTTAGTAATGAAAAATTGGCAGGTTTTTTGTTTGTTTGTTTAAAATGAACTAATTCGCTTAGCTGTAAACCGGCTCCCCTGGGTCTTAGTGGCACCAAATTCAGTGCCTCTAGGACGCAGGGGACCCATTTTATAGAGTAACAAATTGTTTTGTTACTGTTTCGTTTCATATGCATTTTTTAAAACAATTGTTTCTAACAAAATGAAACGAATCATGGGGGAACGAAATGAACAAAACAAAACACAATGTTTCCGTTTCACGCCCATCCCTAGACACAAGACAAACTTTGTGTAATACAATATATTTTCTGTATATATTTATAAGCTGATTTGCACTTTTACCTACTCAAGAGAATGCCTTTTTGAAAAACTTTTGATCTTGTTTGCACAATCAAGAAATTGATCTGAAATTGCAGTGGGTTAAGAATAAAATATGGGTGGGAAAATAAGTTTACCTCAACTGCTACCTCAGTAAAACTGATCAACGGTTGTGCCTTAGGGAGAAAGAAGGCAAATATAACCCCAGCTTCAATGAAGAACATGAGCTTTGTCTCCAAATACGAATGTTTATGTGGCTTAAACAACCATAGAACCCTCTGTAGGTGTGTGTCAAGAAACCCGAGGAAGACAGACCAAAAATAAAACCACAGGAGTATAGTTTCAAAGTGATTTTTCTAGTTTGAAATCCCATGAACAAATCATACACTGTACTTCTGGTTGATTTAAACCTAAATGAATTCTGCAGCTAGGAGAGCCCTATGCTGACCCTTAGTTAATAGATACAAATCTGTCACTCTCTGGCATGTGGTGATAACACACCATTTGTTAAGTGGGGCTTCACCATTAAGGTGCAAAGGACTGTAAACATATGGTACTTGCTGCATCCCCTCCAGCCGACCACTGGCCATCTGTTGTACAGGTGATTGTGTCAAAATTCCTTTAATTCCTTCATGGCTTTTCCTTCCTTTAATATATGAAATATCAACCCCCACCCCCAGGCGGCTTACCTATCCGTCTACTATCTGAACTGAATTGCAGTTTGTTGGCCCTCATCCAATCTATTCTCATAACGTTGCTGTTGCTATTATGCACCGTCAAGACGCTTCCAATTCATGGCAACCCTATTAAGATGATAACGTTCAAAGAATCCACACATTAGCAGCCCTGCTCAGATCATGCAAATAAAAGGCTACGACTTGCTTTACTGAGGTAAAGGACAACAAGGTCAGCTGCTGCAATGCTCCATCACTTCCTTCTGGAAACATCTAGCAATGTAGGAATGGAACTAATGATAGCAATAGGAACAGACAACCCCTTTTCTCATTAATTGGTACTTACAGTCTCAATAACTTACTCTGAGACATTAATAAAAAAGGGGAAAAAATCATTGCTTACAATTGAACAGATCAAACAGCAAACTGGCAAACATGACTGCTTCCAGCGAAAATCTTCAACAGACTCACTGCTTCCAAGGGAGTTTAGAGAGGGAGGGAAAGCACTGATCAGAGTGATGGATTCTCACTGAATATAGAGGCAGGGAAGGAACGATTGCTTAATTCTGGATAAAGCAAAAATCACCCCTGCCCATAAATGTCCCACCCAGCCAAACCTACTAAAAGTACAATGCAAGGTTCCAAAAATTCCCCAAAATTCTGCACCAAAAAGCAATGGAGTTTTCAAGTTATATGAATACTGAAGGAGAAAGAGCATCATAGTGATAAAAGGAAGAGGAAACAGTAGAGGCCATAATGATCCAAATAAGGAGCAGAAAGAAGAGTGATCAAGGCTTGGAGCAACTTGCTTGGGAGGAAAGTCACCGTGCCTGATGTGGAAAAGAGGAAAGGGAGAAGATTTCACTCCTTGGTTTATGAATGAAACCCACCTGAAATCCATAGGGGAAGATTCATTGAAAGAAAAAGGCAGTACTTTTAAACACAATGTATAGTTAAGCATGCAGTCCACTTGGGCAAACATGGACATCAATGTGGATATCTTTAAAAGGGAATTAGAGAAACTGACAGCGCATAAGGCTATATAGCTATGGTACTTGTTATATAACATGCCTCTGGTGTGTGTGCATGCCCTTGTCCTTGCATTCTTCTTGTCGCCCAGGCATACCCAAACTTCGGCCCTCCTGATGTTTTGGACCACAACTCCCAGAATTCCAAGCCTGTATTTCCAATGGCAAAGGACTGTGGGAGTTGTGGTCCAAAACATCTGGAGGGCCGAAGTTTGGGCATGCCTGTTGTAGCCTATCCAGAAACATCCTAATTAATGTACTATATGAAGAGAATTCTCACTACAAGCTAAACTGACAGAAGGGAGGCTATGTTATTTTGGACACATTACAGGAAGGTACAAGTCACTGGAGAAGATAATAATGTTATGAAAAGTGGAAGGGAACAGGAGAAGAGGAAAATGGAACACGAGATAAATTGGCTAGCAGCTTCACATTAGTTTTCACTATAGTGTTCAAGCTCTTTCCCTTATTCCCTCTCTAGGAAGCGGAACAGCAGCAGTAGCAGCAAGGTCAGCTTGAAGACCTTGCACAGGGGACCTAGGCGAGTGGTGGTGGTTGGGGACTCTTTGCTTAGAGACACAGAACGGATAATCTGCAAGCCTGACAAAATGAACCACAAAGTCTGATGTCTCAAGAATCAGGATGTAGCAGACAGACTGAAAAGACTCATCAAACCCACTGATTCTAATCACTTTCTTTTGGTCCATGTAGGAAGTAAGATACGGCAAAGGACATGGCCCTCAAAGGGAAAGAATAATAGCAGAGGTGAACAACTAGCTATGCAGAGGGTGCCAGCAGGAACAATTTGGCTTCTTGGACCATGGTTTGATATTTTATGAAGATGGGCTATTCGGCGAGGATGGGGTGCACCTCACCACTAATGGCAGGAATATTTTTGCCAAGAGGATTGAAAATTTGATAAGGAGAGCTTTAAACTGAGTTCTAAGAGGGAGGGAAAAAATCTTCTTAAGTGTAGGAATCCAGAAGGCGTAGTGGGGAATAGCCCAAATGATGCAGTAGGAACAGGAGAAGGAGTAGTACAGTCCAACATTGTGAGGAAAAATAGGTTAAGCAAAGGGCTTGTAAGAAGGACACACAACATTAAATGTCTCTACACCAATGAACAGAGCATGGGAAACAAACAGGAGGAGCTGGAACTCCTAATACAGCAAGATAAATACAATATAATTGGCATTACTGAAACCTGGTGGGATGAGGCTTATGATTGGAATGTAGTTATTACAGGTTATAACCCGTTTCAGAGGAACTGGCCTAGTAAAAAAGGAGGAGGAGGAGCCTTATATAATAGGACATTTATGCTGCTGAAGAAATCCAGGATACACAACTGGCAAGTCAGGTTGAGAATATTTGGGTGAGAATTAAGGGGGAGAATAATGGGAGGGATGTCACTGTGGGCATATATGACCTGCAAATCAGCTAGAGTAGTTGGATGATAGATAGCCTCACAATCAAGAGGGGGGGGATGTAGTACTAGTGGGAGATTTTAACTATCCTGATATATGTTGGCAGTCTAACTCGGCTAAGAATACAAGGTCCAATAAAGGCCTTTATGGCCTTGCAGACAATGTCATAGCCCAGAAGGTAGAGGAGGCAACAAGAGGAACAGCTAATTTAGATCTAATCTTAACCAATAGGGAGGACCTTCTAAATGGGGTTGAAGTGGTGGGATCTTTAGGTTGAAGTGATCATGCTCTTTTGGAATTTGTTAAACAGTGGGAAGGGGAAGCTATGTACAGCCTGACAAGCATCCAGTTTTTGTAAACTTAGGGAATTAATTCCTTGGACTGAGGCACTGGAAGAGAAGAGAGTCCAATATGGATGGGAATTTCTTAAATGTGAGATATTAAAGGTACAATCTAAAATGGTTCCAACAAGAAGTGATGTAAGGGTTAAAGGGCAGATGAGCTCTGTGGGCTAATCTCAGCTGATAGTGGTTGTATAATCTCAGCTGATAGTGGTTGTATAATCAACCCTGTATAAAAGAAAGCAAAAGTCTATTGGTTCTTTGGCAGCAACATGTGAAAATAAGAACATGCTGTCCAGTTGCCAGGTCATATAAGTTTATTAAGGAGGCTGTTACTGTGCTGGATTATTTATTTTTGTTCCTGTAAATACAATACTGTACTTCTTTTACTTACTTCAAATGATTGTGTGCTTTTGTACACTGCTCTGAAACAAATAACAACAAAACTACAGGAAAAGAGATTCCACTTGAACATTAGGAAGAACTTCATAACAGTTTGAGCTTTTGGCAGTGGAATATGCTGCCACAAAGGGTGGTGGAGTCTCCTTCTTTGGGGGTTTTTAAGCAGAGGCTGGATGGCCATCTGTCGGGAGTCCTTTGATGGGGGTTCCTGCATGGCGGGGTGTGTGTGGACTGGATGGCCCTTGAGGTCTCTTCCACCTCTATGATTCTATGATACTGTGACTGAATAAGGCAACCTATCGTTATTTGGAAGACCTGACTAGGGCTGCTAATGATAGGAGGTCATCAATTCAAATGGTTCCTTTTCAAATTGGAAGTGACTTGACAGCACATACTGACAATCGGGATAATGCAGAACTGGATGGGCCTTTGAGGTGATCCAACATGCACTTTTCAGAGACTTGTGGCATCTTAAAGTCTAAAATATTTTAGCAGGCATAAGCGCTTGTGAACTGCAGCCCACTTTGCCAGATAAATCATAATCTTTCAGGTACCCTGAGACTCCTTGATTGCTTTCACTGCAATAGACTACTGCACGGCTCCTCTTCCAGGAGGATCTGCTTATATCCTCTGCCTGAAGGCATACCTCCTAAACATTAGGTAGAAAAAGGATAATGTGTAACCAAAGGGAAACTTGTCCTTCCAACCTTCCCTTCCCCCTCCCGCCATCCCCCCTTTTTAGCAATTTGTCCTGAAGCTTAACACGGTGGTGCTTTGCGGCATATGCATAGTCTCGAGTGCCCAAAAGTAATCTCTTTAAGCTGCAAACAGGCCGGAGCATCGAACAAACTCCACATCTATGTTCAGCAGCTACTCGGAACGGCTTAGCCATTAAAGATGTCATTAGAATCAGACTCTTCGTAGATTTAGCAAAAGGCTAAAAGAGAGCAAGGGGGAGGGGGCGTAACGGCCCGGCCCGTAAAGCTCCCAAATCCTGATTTATAGGCTGGCTATTGTTCTTATGTCACAGATGTCCCAATGACTTAACATACAAAGGGATAGGCTCAAGCTACCAGTAGGAATCAGTTGCACCAGTTTAATAGGCATGCTACTTGTTTTCTCATGCTCAGTATCAGCTGCTCAGGGTGGGTCTCCTTTGCCAGAAGATCCCCTCCAGTTGTGTGAATGGACTCTGACTGTCTCTCAGGTGACATTAAGATAGATACTGTACTTAAGTTCTGTTCAGGATGTCAGCACTAAGTTGCCTCAGTCACAGGGTGTGGAGAGTAACTTTTTCATAGTAGAATATTCTGATTATTTGTCACAGTATCGGGGAAGTAAAATATTTTTAGAGCTTCCCTGCTTCACCAGGAAGTTAGACTACTTACTTACTTACTTACTTACTTACTTACTTACTTACTTATATATGCAACCTTTCTCCCAGTGAATAGAGTCAAGGCAGTTTACACATTGTTAAAGCAAGAATTAAAACAAAACACTTGAACAGTTAAAAAGCCATTTAATGTTTATCTACAGGGAAAATGTAGGGTACAAATTCAACCAACCAACCAACCTACCAATGGTATTGTTTTTAAAATAAATAAATAAAAGATGTATGGACACTAACATGGATATATAATTAGCAACGTGGGACGTCAATGTTAAAATTACACATTGAAAGCTTGTCAGAAAATAAGGGATTTCAATGCCCCTTTCCAGCTGTACAATTCTGTAATTCTGTGAGAATCAATGCCTTCTTGAAATGCTTTGCAACACTCATACACCTTTGGATCAATGTGCACATCGTGATTCATTTTTTAAAATGCACACAATTGTAATTGACAGTATACAGCAGGCATGCCCAAACTTCAGCCCTCCAGATGTTTTGGACCACAATTCCCACAGCCCTTTGCCATTGGCAATCTAAGCTTAGAATTCTGGGAGTTGTGGTCCAAAACATCAGGAGGGCCGAAGTTTGGACATGCCTGGTATACAGAATCCTCTCTGTATCTGCATCTGCAGACCTCTCCCTCCTTTGTATATCCTGCATATTCTGCTGCTTCCACATTAGGACAAAAGTCTCAAAGCCTCTAAATAGGTAATGAATGCCTTTACCTCAGACCTCAAGAAGCAGATTTAAGTCCCAACCAACCCGCTTTGAACGAAGAGTACTGCTTCTTGGCAGTCTCGGGTGACGCGTTCACTCCTTCATACTGCAAATGCAGGCTTCCTTCAGCAGGTGCAGCTTGGATCCAGGAGTGGAGGTTCTGACAGGCTGCTCAGCATAAGTGCCCTTTCCAGCCTCCTAAACTTTAGGACTGCTTTCCTTCCTGCCTCCCTCTCCCTTTGCACCAATCTGCTTGGCTCTGTGCTTGCCCTTTTCTCCACCTTTTGGCAGCTCACAGCTGCAGATCACAGACACTGGGCTGCCAGATCAGCGAATCAGGGGTAAGTGGCAACAGCTCTGCCTGAACTCAGATGCCTCCGTTTATGTTCTGTGGAATTGTGAAGGGTAGAAATGAGAAAAGCACAAGGCCCACTACGGCGGCTCCCTTTGAAGGCGCTGTGTAATCACTGCAGGTCACGAGCAACGGCCTCTCTGCCTTCTAGGTCACTGCGAATGAAACCCTGTGCCTATGACTTTAACAAATCTGCCTCTGCTGGGACTCCTGTTTGCTCTTCAGAGGGGTTTCCAGGGAAGCCACAGATCCATTAGCTCACTTTTAACAGCAGAGAGCGGGTGGGAGAGGTGAAACTCAAGGCAAGCGTTATACCCAATGCTAAATTACCCCACCAAGAATCTGTGTGATGGATGTCAAAACCAATTTTTCACAAACTGAATTCATTTGAGAAATAATATCCCAGGAAAGTCGAGCCTCTGACTCATACTCTGTTTTGGTGAATCACATGGAAATGCATTCCCCACTGCGGATGACAGGCTGGCATTCATTTGCCAGGATCTCTCTCTCACTGCCCAAAAGTTAATATGTGTCGATACTGTATGTAAGTGCGGTCACAGTGGCACAGATGAATTATTGCTATCAATCGTTTCCCTTTAGAGCAGTTTTTCTCAGGAAGTTGAGTCATGGCAACTGGACTTCTTTTCTTGAGAGAGTGAAACATTTCACTGCTCATCCAAACAGCTTTGTCAGCACGAGGAAAGCTAGTTGTGAGTCCTCCATTTTATACTGTAATTCTCTTAGGCCACTTGTCAACCTGGTCTGAATTAGGCTCAGCAACATGAACAATGGCCTGAATAGGCTCGTTAGGTAGACAACAGTCTCAATAGCCTTAATGTGAACATGAACAATGGTCTAAAGTGCTGAAACTCTCTCTCATTCTGCCTTTTTGTGCAATACACCTGCTGTATATAAGCAGTTTCAGCAAGTCTGGTGCTCAACAGTTCCATGTTGATGGGATTGTAAGTCAGCAGTTGCAATGGCCAATCCTTTGTGTGTAGTTCAAATGGTGAGGAATCGGGGTTGATTTGTCCACCCATCATAAACTGTAACCACCACCACCAAATGGATGCAGTCGTAAAATAAAACTAAACCATAAACCATTCAGATTTCCTTATTACACTGCCACTAATCATGCGACCAGAGACAGTTTCAGGTCAGCAACCATAAAGGAAGAAATCCTCTAAGTTGTCCTCGTTACAACCTCCTATGATTGTGTCAAACTCAGTAGAGCCTTGTAGTCATGAAAGTATACAGGACACAGAGCTGACATGCCAAGTGAGATTACAGTATTTATTTGTCTAGTATTAACAACAAGTTTTTAGATTTTCTAATCCCTAAAATGTCAGAGATCAAACCTGGGTCCTTTTACAAATAAAGTATGTCTTCTACCACCGACCGATGACCTCTCATGATTACCTTGTCCCACAATGCCGCCCTCCTTGGTTTCCTTCAAAGTAAATGCTTGGTAATAATAATCTGCAGGAAGCTAGATCAAATAGTCCAGGCCTGCCCAATAGGTAGCCCACGGACTACCGGTAGCCTGTGAAGGGTTCAAAAGTAGCCCGCTGGCCATCAATAAAAAAGTGGGGGGATAAGTTCTCCACCTCTCCCTCCCTCATCCCAGGGACCACCACTGCCCCAGCAAAGTTCTCAGTCTTCCAGCCCACTGTCTCAGCTGAGTGGGGATGTTCACAGGCCACGGCGCAGTCCCCTGATCGAGCCGGGTGCAAGGGAGGCATGTACATGGTCATGTGGGTTGCCCCTTGGAAGTGGTGATCTGTGCAAGCATGCATGAGCCCCCCTTGCACCCACCCACACCCGTTCGAGCGGGTGCAAGGGAAGTGTGTGCATGGTCAGCCTTCCCATAGGAATGCATTGAAATCTGTTCCCTCCAGAACGGATTAATTGATTTTTCAATGAATTCCTATGGGAAACAGCTGTTCTACTTACAATTCTTTTTACTTATGAACATGTGCTAGGAACAGATAAAATTCGTAAGTACAGGTTTTAGTGTAGTAGCCCTCAGGCACTTTGCGCCAGAAACCTCGGCCTATTCAAAGTTGGACAGCCCTGAAATAGTCAAATGGGCAGATGGCCCTTCCTTAAGCACTTTGAACTGGTTAAAGAAAACTAGACCAAGCAAACTCAAAAAAGGAAACACTTGGCTTTTCCATCCCTATTTACAAATTCAGAGCTCCATCCATGTTTTTAATGAAATTCACAATTGCTACGGAAACATAACCTCTTATGAAGTCCCAGAGTAGATTCTTCTAGAGGAAAATGACATTTTATCTCTAAGTTATATAAAGGTCTGGGAGAAATTGAACTGAAAGACTCAGGTGATAAACGAAAATTGGAGGAAGACATAAAATGTAAGGTTTCTAAAATGGCATATCTAATATGTCCATTTAGATGTTTACTGGACACTTGTTCCAAAGAGTTGTTTTTTTTTATAAAATTCTGTGTAGATGATATGGCATTATTCAGGAATCAGACTGCAGAAAATTCAACGAGACACAGAAAGATTGGCCATATATGCCAAAGGAGAGGTAACAAGCCAAAATACTCTTCTTGAAAATTTCTCTACAGGGAATGCTTGGGAGTAGAGATGGGCACAAAATGACCAATTTTCTGTTACCGCTATCCATTATTCGTTCCATTACGTAACGGAACGAATAACGACCCTAGGGGCAAATTTTACACGAACCGAACAGAACCGAGAAAATTGGGTTCGGTTCGGTAATGTGGGGGCGGAGATGTCTCCTACCTGGTGCTGGCCCGGAAGTCCTTCAGGGATGGCGGCGAGTCAGCAACCAGGAAGAGGGGGGGAAAGCCTGCTGCTGGGCTACAGCTGTAGTGCAGCCACGTGGTCGGCAAGGCAGTGAAAAGAAACAATTAAAATTGCCTTCCTGAAAACGCCGCCGCCGGTGCCGCTGGGAGCGCCCTCCTTGGGGCCTCTCAGAGGCTTTGCCGGGCAAGTGGAACCGGTCAAGGCAAGCTGCTGGCCAGGCACGGGCTGAGCCTTGGGAGGCAGTGGCTATCCCGGACTCCCAGGTTCCTCCTTGCCTGGTCGGGCTGTGACTCTGCTCAAAGACGCTGCCGGCTAGGTAAGAAAAACAAACAAACAAAAAGCCCCATGTAACCTGGAAGTTCGGGTTCACTTCCGGGTTTGGCCCTGTGCGGGCTTTTTTTGTTTGCCAATGCCATGCACTGAGGTGGGGAGGGGCAGTGAGAGGGGGCTGCGATCCGGCCTCGCGCACTCCCCTCTCCAGCGATCTCCGCGGCACTCCGGCAGCCCCCGGCCCCGGGAGGGCTCCCCGCGGCTACGGGAACACTCTCCCGGCCCTCATGCCGCTGGCTCTGGACGGCGCCTGGCCCCGGGAGGGCTCCCCACAGCCGTTCCGAAAACCAAAATAACGGAAACGAATGTATTTTATGTATTTATGTATTTTAGAGTATTTTTACCTTGCCTTTCTCCTTGGAAAAGGAGCAAAGGCGGCTTACGGTAATGAGGGATAATATACAGTCCAGTACAATTACGACATGTTCAAGTATTGAGAACAGAGAACTGAGAGACATCTTACAGCATTACATTAAAGCTAGAAGAGAACACGAGCAGTTAAAATGAGAGTAAAGTTCCATGTAAAAGTTATGAGTGATGGAAACTAACATTGAAAACATAGTGTCAATGTAATCACATAAGATTATAAGTAATTATAAACACAAAGTCTATGTGATCCATAGATTCATATAAAAGACACATAATAGTTAGCACATCATTCAGGAAAGCTTGCCTGAAGATAAAAGTCTTGCCTGTTTCCGGAAAGACAACAGAGATGAGCCAATCCTGGCCTCTTGTGGGAGGGAATTCCAGAGTCTGGGCTCAGTAGCCAAGAAGGCCCTTTCATGGGTTCCTACAAGATGTACATGTGAGTGTGGCGGGATGGAGAGAAGGGCCTCTCCTGAAGACCTTAACACCCAAGTTGATACTCTGAGATTCAAACTGAGGTAGCTAGGACCCAGGTTGTACAGCACTTTGTAGGTCAAGGCCAGCACCTTGAATTGTGCCTGATAGCTGATTGGCAGCCAGTGGAGCTGCTTTAATAGGGGTGCAATGTGATCTCTGCACCCCACCCCAGTCAGCATTCTGGCTGTTGCATTTGGGACCCATTGAAGTTTCCTGAGACTTTTCATCGATAGCCCCACATAGAGTGCATTATAGTAGTCCAGCCGGGATGTCACTAGGGCATGTATCACTGTGGCCAGAGCTGGTTTCTCAAGTAATAGGCATAAGTTGTGTACTAGCCTTAATTGTGCTATTGCACTCCTGGCCACAGCCGTGACCTGGGCATCCAAGCTCAATGATGAGTCCAAGAACACCCCCAAGCTGCGTACCTGTTTTTTTCAATAGGAGGGCTACCCCATCTGGTGCAGGTTGCATCCCTATATCTTGTTCTATTCCTTGCTCCCTCCTTCCACTTTGTTTATTCTTACTTTGGAAAAGAGCCAGCCCAGCACCACAGGGCTTCTAAAACTCTCCTAACCACAGCCTTCCCAACATTTCTTGGCTTCAGCCCAGCTGGTAAGCAATGGTGAGGTGGCACACAGTACATTGTTCTGCGTGGCCTAAATTGGCTGATGCTATAGCCTCCCTGCACCTAGTTTTCCTTGCAATGTTGGGCTGTAATAGTCCTTTGCCTGTTCATTTGGGCTATTCCCCACTACCCCTTCTGGATTCATACCCTCAAGAAGATTTTCTCCCTCCCTCCTTAGAACTCAGTTTAAAGCTCTCCTTATCCAATTTTCAATCCTCTTGGCAAAAATATTCCTACCATGGTCTAAGAAGCCAAATTGTTCCTGCCGGTACCATCTGCATAGCCAGTTGTTTACCTCTGCTATTATTCTTTCCCTTTGAGGACCACGTCCTTCTACAGGGGGAGGAGAGATGAAATTACCAACTGTCCACCCAGGTCCTTCAGCTTCCTACCCATCTCTTCGTGCTCCTCAGCCTTCTCCACTCAGCTTATATGACATATTGTAGAGAACCCTGCTTTTTGACCCACGAGCCAGCCTTCCCTGGGAGCAGGGCAAACTCAGTGAGAGGTCTCTTTTCTGTTACCCAAAACCTTTCCCCTCCCTGTTTTATGTGTTATCTGGGCACGTCTCTCGACAAAGAAGCAGGAACATATTTAAGAAGGGTCACTTTGCCTGGTGCAATCTCATTTAAGGTGATTCATCCATGCACACATGATCTCATCCCCATTGCTCCAGCTCCCCCAAAACAAACAAACAAACAAACAAACAAACAAACAAACAAACAAACAAACAGAGTAGTGTTGCTGCTGAATCAGAATGTTGCAGATGGGCACAGAAAAGGGTTGGGCCGTCTCATGCTAAACTTTATGTCATGCAGTTGCCGCAAAACGGCTTGCACTCAGTGATCTCCACAGCATTGATACCATGAGAAACCAGGCTCCAAAACATTTATTCTAGCTAGATAAATTATAGGAACTGGAATACATTAAGAGTGTAAATTAACTTGAAGTACATGACTCCAGGAAGTGGCAGAACACCTGGATGAAGGGATTATCCCCAAGGTAAACTGTGCCTGAGGGACAGGACATTGTCTCATTGTCTGAAGTTCCACATTCCCTGTCTCTGCCCGGTCTCTGCCAGACTGGGCCCAGTTGAACAATAGAACACCAATCTATGGAACATTGACTCAAGGATTTGGACCATCAAGAGCTTGATGGCACAGGAGATTGGATGCAACTGTGAACAATGACCCACCAATGCTAATTGAGGGAAACCTTGAACTGGTTTGAATGTATAAAAACTCGTGTTAAACAAATGTTCAGGGCTCACTCACACCATCCAGGGTGAGACCACTGACTGTTGCTTTTGGCTTGGCTTTAATAAATCAGACTTGAACAGTTCAGTGTTTGCGCTTCCTTACTTTATTTGAATTTAATTATTGGACACTGGTTCCGAGCCAAGCACGGACCCAAGATAATCTGTAAATACTGGTAACAGCATGATAAAAGGGGAGAAGTGGTATTGTACAATTCTTTCTCACTCTGCCTATTGGTCAGACTGGCCTGTATAGATAAGACAGAACACTAGGTTTCATTAAGAAACATTTGCGTAACACAGGGTTGTTCAACTTTGAACAGGCCAAGGTCTACTTATTCCGGCCCAAAGTACGTGAGGGCTACTACACTAAAACCTCAACTTACGAATTTTATCCATTCTAAGCACATGCTCATAAGTAAAAACTTTTGTAAGTAGAGCAGCAGTTTCCCATGGGAATGCATTGAAAACCAATTAATCTCTTCTGGAGGGAACAGATCTCAATGTGCCATGGCCCTTGAACTGCTCCTCTTGGCTGAGACAGGGAGGGATGGAGAACATATCCCCTCACTTTTTAATTGATGGCCAGCGTGCTACTTTTGAACCCTTCGAGGGCTACCAGTAGCCCGCGGTCTACCTGTTGGACAGGCCTGGCGTAACACATCCGTTAGGGCAAGTATGGATTTGGTGTGTACCTCAGGATGTTCCTCCTGGAAGTGCAAAGAGTCCTGTGATCTAGTTGCTTCTCGCCTTTCTTACTTACGTCACAGAACCATTCTTATTTTATGGCATGCACCTGGATTTCATATGCAAGGGTTCTGTCTAATTTGGATGCCTGGGTGGGAGACATTTCAGTTTCCCTTCTATCTTGGCCGTGAGTCAATTGAAGTTCAATGAAGTTCTTCCCTTTCCCTTGGATCATCCCGGGAAATCTCCCACATCTCTCCTAATCTTTGTGCTTTATCGCCCATACAATGGCTGGCCTAATTATTCTGAGAGCAAAAAGTGCTCTAATCAGATGTTTGACGACTCCTTACAAATTCAGAAAATTAGCAAAATCTGTGGCACATGAAGAAAGAAGGCACAGATAATGCTAAAGCAGAGTCCATGGTGGGGGCAGCACCGGAGTAATTGTCAAATATAATCAACAGAATGAGGGCCAAATGACACTTTGAGCTTAATACATAATGGGAGGTTACATCTGTTGTTTTACTTAAATCAACTATTTCTGTGAGAGAATAGATTCTCACTGAGAGCAGGATGTGTGGTAAAGGGAAATTTATTCCCTCCCTTCTTAGCCATGACCTAGTGGAAAATACCACCACCCAGATGGAGGTTCTGGTTCATAAGAGCTCATTGCCACTTGTGGGATTTTTATTTTATGTGCAGATTTTGAGGCGGGTGATGGCCAAAAAATGGAAGGGTTTACTATTACCTCCTTATAAATTGCAATCTTGATAGCCATTAAATAGCTGATATGAACACAACTATTCATTAAACATGAATTCTAGGAGTAAGGTAAAGGAACATTGAAAACCAGGTACCTCATTGCCACAGGTTACTTTTAGACTCTGATACAATGGTTTTCAGGCTGGATGGGGCAGGGACAGGCTATTAAGACAATTGGGGCAATTTTGATGAGTATATGGTTCAACTGTTGTTGTTCCATTACAGTCATGACCGACTCTTCTTGACCCCATGTCCATGGACTTCCCTTGGCAGGAATACTGGAGTGGCTTGCCAGTTCCTACTTCAGGTGTCTACAGCACCTGGTATTCCCTGGTGGTCTACCATCCAAGTACTAACCAGGCCCAACCCTGCTTAGCTTCCGAAATCAGGTGAGATCGGGTGTGCTTAGGGCATCTCGGCAGCTGGCGAGCCAACTGTTAACCCCCACCAAAAGCCATGGGGGATTAGATGAACTACAAAATGTGTCAGAAAACAACAAAAGACAATGTCTAGTTGTGGAAAAACTGATTTTTTAATACTTTAAATGGTATTTGAGGAGCTGAAATTATGACCTATTTAAAAATTAATAGTCCAACAGAATAGGATTGTCTGCTTTTGTTTTGATGGGAGCAATAATTGGTGGAAGAGGGTTTTTTGGGGGGCGTGGTCTCTAAAGTAGCCTAGGAAGCTTCATGAGCTCCTAGGCTCTATAATAACAGCCCCAGCTTTAGCTGGGTTCAAAACAACATGAGTTGGCCTTGCTCATGTCATGGCCCTTGAGATAATTATGCTGACTAGGCCCATTGAACTCTACCCTGAAAATATCTCTGGGGCTCCCATCTTCTTAAGAAAATGCTGACTTTCATTACATATTCATCTTTCCTATCAGAACCCTATCTGTACATCATTTGGAAACTGGGGGACCCAGAAGGAGTCTCCTCAAAGAATATGAAGGCTGTGAACACATGCCAACAGTAACAACCTATCCCTTGAGCAACTACAACACCCAGTCTGCTGATCCTGTCTCACCAGAAGTACCACTGGATTGCTTCAGACACAAAGAAAGAAGATCTGGAAATCATTTATTAAATCCTGCTGATTCAAATCCCCAGGCAGGGACACATTTTCAAATGCTGTGCCTGAAGGCATTTCAAGCAGTCACACTGCCTCTTCAGGAATAACTTCACTCGATGCATTGCACATGCAATAGATTTCACTTTGGAAATCTAAATCTTTGCCTTCCTCATCCTGTTTTCCTGTGCTCATTATTTCTGTTGGCATAGAATTCAAAACAGGCAAGGAAGGAGATGTAAAGCACAGGAGTCAATATGAAAGATTTTCCTCCTTTCCTGCTGAGGCATCTCCACCGAACCTAATTCTGCCTCTGTCAGTCACAAACTCCCTACACCTTAAACCAGGCCAGGCTTCATCTACATGTGTTGGCATGGTAGCACATCAGCCGCTGTTAAACAAGGAAAGCAGAGAATTATTAAGGCAAGACATTCCCTTTTTCACTCAGAAGTGCCTTTTCATTCCCACCTAGTTTACTTCTGAGTAGCTGTATCATGCCAGGTCTATAAAGCAAAATGAATAAATCTAATATTTAAGATATACACTATCATACTTAAAAGTACCCAGGTAATAAAGGCAGAGAGTGAAAAGGAGAATATCATGCCAGTTTTAATAAAACTAGGTGGGCTTCTTGTTCAAAGTCAGCCATGGCATTTACAGCGTCTCCTCTGGGTTGATTCACATTATTATTCTGGTGTGGTGAGATCAATCTGTGGTGTCCTAATAATCGTGCATGGCATTTTGGTAATTCAGGGCTATATATGTTGGATGTCTGTCTGTCTGTAGCTCCTAAAAGCACAGAAGCCCTGCTTGGGACAAATATAAGGTCTCTAAAATTGGCTTGTGGGTCTGATGGAATAGTTCACTTAGCCCAGGATGTGGAAAATATGGTGTGGTAGCAATAGCTCAAGCCATGTGCTTTGAAATCTTACCATTTTTGTGCTATAACTTCCACAATCCTTATGGTGGCACCACCCATAGCCATGATGACTGGGGATTTGGGGGATCAGTTCAAAGTCTCATAATCAAGGACAGAAATATTTTCCACACATTCACATTCAGGTAGCTCCAAACAATAGCATGTCTGGATGAAAGTCTGGGCATTATTAAGTGGCATGTTTTATAAATTTTATTTTATTTATACCATGTATTTTTCCCGACATTGGACATTTGGGGCTGAAGAGAGCCAGCTGAGCACTGCTTTCTGCACTATGGTATGCTGCTGTATTTCTAATTAAATTGTAACATTTTTGTATTTTTTTTGCACATAACTTGAATTAGTTTATCCACATTTAATGCAAATGGATCCTGTTTTTCAATTACAAATGTCCTTCTTGTCCTCAATGCTTTCCTGTTTTGGTGATGCAGTGATTGTTACCCTGAACAAAACTCACAAAGCAATTTGACACACACAAAAATGCATCAATAAACATTAAAATAATATGACTTCACCCACCTCATCGCTGTTGTAATGCTGTGGTATTCTCTGGCTTTCCCAAAGTATAGGCACAGCCCTGTATGAATAGATATAAAATACGCATTTTTATGTATATATATTTATATACCTTTTTACAGTAAATATGGATACGTTTATTCAAAAGACAAAACATACAGTATATACTTATATGGCTGCAACATGGAATTACTGCCGTATATACTTTATAGAGTACAAAGGACTTGCAAAGTACTGGCAACCATTTAAGAGGTAGGAGGCAGATCTACCTCTTTCCTTGGCCGAGTAAAACCTTTGACCTTCCTCAGTACTGTTGGAGACACTTTACTTACTAGAAGTAAATGATAGTGTCAAAAAATTAGAAGTACCCAAAGAGTAACTTTCTTCTGTTTACAATTATTATTGTTTTTTGGAGGACTCCTATGACTCTAATAGATCTGTGAGAAGTAAAAAAGTGATTATTGCTCGCCACAGAGTTTGGTGAAACGTCAGGAATTAAACCTTCCAGAACACGTCCAAATAGCCCGAAAAACTTACAACAGCTGTCAGATCCCGGCCGTGAAAGCCTTTGAGGATACATCTGACTATTGTTCAGCTATTAAGACACACAAAGGTATGGCTAGGTTCAGATACGATTCTAAAATATCCATGCAAGATTTGTCCCCTGACCATTTAGTGCTGTCTACCTATAGCCCTCAAATATAGTTCTGGGTGCTGAGAATGAAAACATGAAGGGGCTGCCGCCCTGCCACCCATTGCTCACAACAAGAGGCGGCTGTCTGACCCTTTCAAGTCTCTTCTAAAAAATCTGCAATGAAACCATGACTTTTTCAGATCATGCCCATGTTCGTTTATGATACAGCAAAGCTAAGTGAGATATAATTAACACAAAGCAACTTGGAACACTTGATTTTCCCTCCTTCATGTCACCCTTCTTGGCTCTCCCCATTATTCATTTTCCGAGTATATGATCCCCAGGGAAAGAACCTCTTTCTGTTGCTCTCTAACGCACGGATAGTACTGGTTAAAATATTACTGCTAAGAAAGGCTAGTGTTTTTGACTTTCTTCTGTATTTTTAATTTTATTAGTTACTTTCATAATTTGTTATTATCCTTTTGAGGAGGAACAGAGGATTTTTACTTCAGGAAGATGTAATGAGGTGGTGAATTTGTGGCAACACCCAGAATCCCTTACAGAAGACAGAGTAAAACATATAGAGATTCCCTATTTCAAAGATTTCAAGTGGATGACAGAAAAAAATAGCTACATAATAGGCTAAGTCATGAATAGCCCTTTGGTTCAAATGCTTAACTCATCAAGCTTTGGGGCTTTTGCTACTGCTATGGTTCCTTTAATGGTATGGATCAGCTGTTGTCTCACAAGGGTCCCAACACAAGTTATAGTCACTTAAGACTGGAGCGGCCCATGGACTAGGATGGCGAAGGCGTCCCCCTGGTCCTAATCACAAGCTATCTGTGATTTAGGAACACATTCACTCTGCTTTAAAAAGCCCATTTGTATGCCTAGCCCTTCTGGAATTCTGCCTGAACACACACCAGGGACTTGCATATTTGAATGTTCTCCAATGTGAAAGCAACAACAAAAAAATCATACCTAAAATGGCTGACATCTTATTTCATGATATTCAGCTTTTCAGTAGAAAAGGAGAGGAGAGAATATTCAAATATGCAACCACCCAGCTCCATTCTGAAGTGGTTTAATCCCAAGAGGGATATACCACCTATATGCCTTGGCTAAATGCATGGCTCTTTTTGTCTTCCCGGCCTCACAGTGTAGAAATAAAGAGTACTTAATCCATGCTGGCCTCTGCCCACCTAATGGGAGATAGCCAGGCATTAGGCAATCTACCGTAGACGTTTTGGAAAAGATAGCCATGTTAAGCCAAATTCAAGGAAAATAGAGCAAAACAAAAGACAAAAACATGTGGCACCAAAACTACACCAACCATATCAATGCTACTTTCCAACTCCCATAACCTCAAATGAAATCCTGTCCCTCTGCCTCTTCCCCTTCCCCCTTTCCTACCCACCCTCACCCAGATCTGGTTTCTGTCTGTTTAGGAATTTTTATAACAGAGCTTACATGCAAATATACCTACATGCAACAGACAATGACTATCTGGTAGAAAACGTATATCCCATACATATTATGTTGAACACCTCATTCTGCTGCTGTATGTCTGAAGAAGTGGACATGTCCACAAAAAAATTACATTAAACTATTAAAGAATCTTTAAGGTGCCACATGGTTTGTGTCTTTGGTTTTGTTTTATTTTCTTTGATTTTTGTCTGCAATCTACTGGTAAGCGTAACTCCATACCAGGTGCGTATATAGGAAGTCATGGCAGTCATGTCCAATGAGAGATAAGGAAAATGTCCCTTCTATATAAGAGGAAGTACTTTTTCACTCAGAGGATCACTGGTTATAAGTGATGACCTTAACACCGAAGTCAGTTCATACTGTGAGATTCGATCTTTGAGGTAGCTAGGACCCAGGTCATACAGTGCATTAGGTTAAGGTCAGGACTTTGAATTGTGCCCAATAGCTGACTGGTAGCTATTTGAGCTGCTTTAATAGGGGTGTAATGTGATCTCTGTAACCCAACCCAATAAGCAATCTAGCCACTGCATTTTGGACCTGCTGAAATTTCCTGAGGCTTTTCATTGGTAGCCCCACACAGAGTGTGTTACAGTAGTCTAGCCGGGATGTTACTAGGGCATGTGTCACCATGGCCATAGCTGGTTTCTCAAATAACAGGTGTAACTTGCATACTAGCCTTAATTGTGCAAATGTACTCCTGGCCACAGCTGTGACCTGGGCATCCAAGATGAAGGATGAGTCCAAGAGCACCGCCAAGCTGTGCACCTCTTTTTTCAGTTGGAGGGTGACCCCATCCAGTACATGTTGCATCCCTATCCCTTGTTCTCCCTTTTGACTGACCAGGAGCACCTCTGTATTGTCTGGGTTTAGTTTCATTTTGTTCATCCTCATCTAGTTCATTACTGCATGAGTTTTACATGAGTAAAAACTCATGTAAGGTTGAGATAGTAGCTCCCTTAGAATAGGAGGTGGGAAGAGGTAGAGCTGGGAATCATCGGCATACTGGTGGCACTTAACCCTAAAGCTCCTGATAATCTTCTCCAGTGGTTTCATATATAAATAACACAGGAGACAGAAGAGAACCCTGGAGGACTCCACAGGTCAGCGGCCGTGGTGTCAAAAATTAATCACCTAACACCACTTTCTGCATTCTTTCCTGCAGGAAGGACCAGAGCCACTTTAATGCAGTACCCCCAGTTCCCATTTCAGAGAGGCCAGTCAAGAGGATGCCATGGTCGATAGCAGTGGTGGCGAACCTTTGGCACTCCAGATCTTTTGGACCACAACTCCCAGAATTCTAAGCCTAGATTGTCAATGACAAAGGACTGTGGGAGTTGTGGTCCAAAACATCTGGAGTGCCAAAGGTTCACCACCACTGGTCTATACTGTCAAAAACAGCTGAACGGTCTAATAGAACCAAAAGGAACACAGATCCCCTATCCATTTCCCTGCATAGTTCATCTACCAAAGCAACCAGTACCATATCAGTCCCATAGCCAGGCCTGAAGCCAGGTTGAAATGGATCCAGGTAGTTTATCTCATCCAGAAACCTCTAGAGCTGCGAGGCCACAACCCGCTCTAAGACTTTCCCTAAGAATGGGATATTCATCATCATCATCATCATCACCATCACCACCACCACCATCATCATTAATTATTATTATTATTGGCAGAGAGGCACATGGTTGTTACAGTGTCGGGAAAGCCAGGGGGAGTGGCAGAGACTTGTGGGCTCCTTCATAGCCCCAGTTTAATATCCAGCCAGGCCTTTCTGAGCATCCCAAAAGCGGCATGACTGGAGAGTAAACTGGGGCTACGAAGGAGCCCACAAACCACTGCCTCCCTTTTGCCCAGCTTTCTGCACAGAACCATTTTGGTGGACTCGGAACTGCTCTGTGAAGAGAGCCAGGTGAAGTGGGGGCAGTGCTTTGTGGGCTCCTTTGTAGCCCCCGTTTACTCTCCAGCCATACTGCTTTTGGGACACCCTGGCTCTCTGCATGGAGCACAGTGGCGTGCTCCAAGTGGAGGGGGAAGTGCCAAGGCTGTGAGGGGGCAATGCTGCGTGCCCACATAAAGGGCTCGGTGTGCCACCTTTGCCAACACTGTACCTGGGGGAGACCTATCACTGCGACCAAACCCAGATAGATCGCAGACTTTATGAAACAGCTCACCCTGATGGTTTTGTGCTTTGCTTATCCAGACAGCGAAGTAAGATCTTCTTGAAACTCAAATTATGACTGAGTAAAATGGTATGTTTTCTTCCTGAATACTTTAAGTCTGTGCCCAGACTTTCTTCTATATTTTGAAAAAGCATTTCAGTAACTGTTGGAATTTCATTCCCATTGTCCTTTTAAACTGTTACATTTTAATCAATTACAAAAATCATTTCAAGCAGCTGTTTGGACTTCTGACTGAGAGGGTCAATGGCAGTCTTTGGGTCTGACCCCATGGCCAAATCTTTGGAACCAAGCCTGTGTCCAACACTTTGGTACCTGATCTAAAGTCCCAAGCCTCAAAATCAGGTCCTTATTAAAAATAAGGTTGCCCACACACCCCAAAAAGAGAGGGGCAAGTTGAATCTGAGTCACTGAAAAATAGACTCAAAGTTGAATTCATGTGCAACTTAAGTACAACCTGACAGTGGGTTCCACAACTAGAACCCCATCCCTGGTTAATGGTACTAAAACCAATCCTAACCTCAAACAGGTGCTGGAATTTTTTCTCTCTCCCCCCCCACCCGTGTGTGTGTGTGTGTAGAGTGGCTGAGTGACTTTAAGGAGGGCCAGCCATTGTGAGCATTTCACAATCAACTGGAAATCCTGGAATTACACCCAGATTTGCAGTGATCTTATATGTCCCAGAACATGTGAGGAATCAGATGCACCATCAAAGGTAAGGGAAGGATTGCTGTGTTATTTCAAGGAGAGATGGCTTCAGTCAAGCCGGAAAAAGTCTGGCTCTGTACAAATGAAAACAGCACCGGGGGTGGGGGTGGGGGGAATATTTGGCATCTCTAAATTCTGGCCCCAATCCGTAAATCTCTACAGGGCCCTCTGCAAACAGCCCTGCTTTCTTTCTCCATAAAACGTGGGACACAGGCTGCTGTTATAGTTAAATAATAAAGCAGAACCCAGGTTGTTTTGTCTGTTTGCCCCCCCCCCCTTCATCTCTGATCTCTCCATTGAAAAATGCATGGAAGGCAACAGATGTTCTGACTTTGTAGCTTGAACCATTCTCAGCTGTTTGAAGATTGGATGTAAAGTTCTTTGAACATAGGTTTCAGAGAAGACTCTCCTGGCAACGGTTGCCATGCAGAATTCATAATTAAAGATTCTAGGGCGGATGGTAGGTTTTGGAAAACTGAATTTCATTAATTTGCTTAAACATGTTTAATAGGATGAGAGAAACAGTTTTATCCACAGAATAGGTTCTCCTGAGGCCGCTGACCTGGCCTGCTGGGGATTAATGAAGCAGGCACCTCCAGACTGCAGAGCAAGGTGGTTGCCCCCAAGCTGTCTCCAAGGTGGCCGCAGGGCACTGAGGTACGTGAAGTGGAATGCAACATCTCCATGAAGCATTTGGCAAATACAATAGAATTCTGCACTTCTGTGATTCACTCTCACCTTTTGTTGGGCAGAGCTTGGAAAGCTGTTTTAAAGAAGTAACCGATTACAAACTGCAATTATGGCTATCAGGCCTACCTCCAGTTGTCAGTCAGTTCTAGTTTTAAGAAAGCAAATCTCATTGAAATTTTCAGTGGGTGCACCATGTCCAAGCCACTGCAGACGTAATGATCAAGAGGCATATACATAAGCTTTTGGGGATTGGCTTCTCTCTGAAATGCCATTGAACCACTTCATCAACATCCTTAAGTTTATAACAGAAAAAGATCAAGAAGTAGATCGCCATCTCACTTTTGAAGTGGATCTGTGCTGCCTGAAAGGTTATGCTAATGTAGAAAACCTTAAATGATTTGGGAC
>JAHTLZ010000015.1:29185159-29222050 GCA_023846285.1 Phrynocephalus versicolor | reverse complement strand
CTATCTATCTATCTATCTATCTATCTATCTATCTATCTATCTATCTAATCTGCCTACTCTCCTTATGAAAGGTTTTTCCTCTGCAGCAGAAAACATGGGGGAAAGGTCTCTTTTAAGGCGACACCTCTGTCCTGGGAACAGCATGCAAGTACATCTGCTACCTGATTAATTGGAGATGCATTGTAAACAGACCAGTTTAAAAGGTTAATCAACTCCATGTTCTTATTCCAGGATTAGATGTGCTATGAGTAAAACAAACCAATTGCATTTCAGTTGAGGAGAGCAGAAACATAACCCCTGAATTCAGAATTTCATGAAGTACCGTAGTTTAATGCTAGTTTTCTAAAAAGCCATTTAGCTATTACTTAACCCAAAGCTGTCATTGTGGAAATAATAGAAACTCTGAATGGGCAAGCACCTCTGCATTTTAAGATTGCCACTATAAAGTTTAAATGTCATAAATAGCTCAGGTGTCTCAGTCCTCAGTGGCTCAAAGTTTCTAGATTTCTGTACAATAATACCTTGGTTTACGAGTACCTTGGTTTAAGAGTATTTTGCAAGACAAGCAAATATTTCTCCTAAATTTGCCTTGATCAAGGAGTAATGTCTTGCAATAAACACACTGGAGCAGATCACAATAAGGGAGCCAATGGTATCTCTCTTTCCCTCCCCCTGCTGGACTGTGGGTGATTGTCTGGAATGTTCCCTCTCAGGCAAGTCTCCAAAGCAGAGGGAGGAGAGAAGAAGAGAGGTCTCCCTTGCACCAGCCAGGAACATTTTTTAAAGGGGAGTGCAGGTGAGGGTTTTATTTTTCTTTATTATTTGTATTTTTCTTTATTTTGTTTTCAATATCCTTTCTTACTTTTCAAACCATTTCTAGTCATAGGACAGCTAGTCAAGCGCATATATGGCTAAAAATTGCACTTTATTATTGTCACATTAAAAACACAGAGTAAAATCCAGTTGTTAGTCCCAAACAGAGATTCCACAATCAGGTACCTAAACCATGGTATGGATGTGGACTTCTAACCAACTTCTTTTGTGAGTTTTGGCATTTTGTGTGTCCAGTATGTACTCTATGGGAACCCTGAACAAATCACCGGAGTGTCCATTATTTCTTATTGGGAAATTTACTTTGATATAAAAGTGTTTTTGTTTACAAGCACGTTTCTGGGAAAAATTGATCACATGTTGCAAATTGATCACAAACATAATTTGTTCCAGAAACGTGCTTGTAAACCAAGGCATTACTGTATATTATCTGTGGATCACATCTACAACTTATTGTAGTTGCTATAAGAAACATTGGTGTAATAAAAATAAAATAAAATAAAAATAGTGGCACTTCTCACAGCATCCTCATACGTTGCTCTTAGGTTTTGAGGTAGATATGTGAGGTCCTCTGATAGCTAAACTGAGACAGAGGGATGAAATCATGTATCCTGCATTATAGCAGGAAGTTCTTAATTTAACACATTATACATTCTTTGTTGTTGTTTTTGTGTTGTGACTGACTCTTCATGACCCCATGTCCATGGAGTTTTCTTGGCAGGAATACTGAAGTGGTTTGCCAGTTCCTACTCCAGGCACCTACAGCACCTGGTATTCCATGGTGGTCGCCCATCCAAGTACTAGTCAGGCCTGACCCTGCTTAGCTCCTGATATCAGTTGAGATCGGACGTGTTCAGGGCATTTAGGCAGCTCTATTATATGATCTAAAAAAAAAAAAAAAGTAAAGGTTCCCCCCACACATACATGCTAGTCATAGCTACTTTAACATGAAGGATGTTACAGAACAAAACAAAACAAAACAAAACAAAAACCTTAATCTTGGTTTTGAGAAAGCACACTGTATGGTTCTGTGCATTATTGGTTCTTCCGCATGCTGTGGAATCATGGCATGGAAAACCATATGCAACTAAATATTCAAAAGACAGAAATATCTGAAATTTAGATTCATCCCAGAATGCTAAAAATTGAGACTATGAACAGTAAATAAGTAAAACAAATGGATAAAGATGAAGGATTCATTGAATACATAAAATGTAGAAAGCTAGAAAACTTGGATCATGTAATGCCTTCAAAAGAGGATTGGACAGATTCCTGGGGGAGAAGTCCATCACGGGTTACAAACAATGATGGAGATGTGTAATCTCCAAACTCAAAACCAGGGTACTTCAAGGGCCAGATGCAGGGGAGTGGTATCAGGAGACAGATATCTAGTCTCATGCACTCCCAAACGCATCTGGTGGGGCCACTGTAGGATACAGGAACCTGAACTAGATGGGCCTTTGACCTGATCCAGCATTGCTCTTCTTATGTTCTTATGTTAATGGAGGAGGAATAAAGACTTCTACAACTGATTATTCAAGTTAAAACAAATGAGATGTGACATAAAGGAGAGAGAACAACTTATTGACTGAGGAATTTCAGATAACTGTTCGCATGCCACAAATCATTGTTTACAGCTATTGCTTCCGAAGTGAAAAATAAACCAGATGACACCCAATCTTTGATAGGAGAACAACAAAAAGAACAATAGCCATGTGCTGGGTGTAATGTATAATTTGAACCTGTGCAAGTGGGCAGGTCAAATGGCCACAATGGCCCCCTGCTATGGTGAGCAAGGAACAGTCCAATGAAATGCACATGCACCCCTTCCTCCTAACTTCCTATTGAGATGCTGAAATCTCAGATCCCGATAGGAAATCCTAAGACTAAAAGCTAAAAAGAGTCCAACATTGAGGCTGGCCAGCTATAAAAATGCCAGGTGTTTGCATGAAGAAACTTCCCTGAGACACTGGCTGCCTGAGACAGAGGAAACAATCTGGACTGGCAGTACACACTTCAGCACTGTCCACGGACAACATTGAAGGAAACAGCAGGCCGGGCCATGTGACACAATCTGCTCTGTCCTCTGGGATCCTCCTAACTGCACCTCAAACGCAGCAGCAGTAGCCCGAGGCCCCTACCACACTGTCAAATGAGCAAACTGGCCATGATTACTTGCTTGTGCACTCTGTTCTTTGCTCCCTCCTAAAATGGGGCTGCTTACTGTACCATGATGGTTATAGGAAGGCACAAATAGCAGTCACCCACATTTCCAAGCACTATTTGGAGCAGGGGCAGGGAACAGGCTACCTTCCAGATGTTTTGGACCACAATTGCCCCAGTCCTTTATCTTGGCTATATAGGCTCAAAATTCTGGGAGTTGCAGTCCAAAATATCAGGAGGGCTGAAGGTTCCCCACACCTGACTTAGAGAAAAGGCATGGGCCACACCTCCAGCTAAAATCCTGTCCCTTAGTCAGTGCATAAAGTTGCAGGCAGAGGAGGCCTACTCAATGTAAGGAACTTACGCAATCCCCACTCATTCAATTGTCCTAACTTAGTAGACTAAGCAACAGGATTTCAGCCTCGTGCTATCAATAGTGTGTAATGTGCGCAGAGGTTATATTGAAATATGTGTTGTATAGTGCATAAAAATCTACTGTGAAAAAAGCAATTGATTATGCAACATATTGCAGAAGCCCCCCCCCCACTGTTAGTGTAACAATTCTTAGTAAATCAACCCACTACTTTTTACTCTATTCCTTTTTGTTCCATTTTTGACTTTAAAATGTATCACAAAAAGTAAGAAATAGCTTCAAAGGATTCCCCGCTCAAATAACAGAGAAAGTAACCTGTAAACATTAATGATTACAACAGAAATGCTAACAGCACTGCCATTTGTTGTGCTTTCTGCAAAGAGAGCCACCTCTGTGCCCTTGTTATCCCTCAAAGTAATGTGATACAGGTAACCTTCTTTTGGGAACATACACCTTTCATTCATTGTGACACCTTTCAAAGATGGCATCTATTTCATACATCTCTATTTCCCTGGGGCCAGACTCCGTGGTAAATCGTCTCCATTTTTGCCTTTTGGATATTCCTTGCACGGATTACTAGAGCCGACATTCCTCATGCTTCACTTCCTCTCCGGGGTCTCTAGGAGTCAAATGCATGTCAGTGAGTTGGCAGGGGATGCATTTCATTTCCTGTGGCCAGCCACACGAAGGGATATATGCACAAACACCAGCAGAGTCTACATGCGCCTATTCAGAAGGAAGCTCCATAAGCTATTTAGCAAGTATAAGATTTATCTATCATCCATACTTATGGACTACTTTTAAAAAACCTAGTTTCTATCTGTATTTTTAGAAATTATAATATACACTCATCTCAGTCAGACAAAAACAATTGAAAGGTAAAGCCTTAAAGTGGAATGTTATTAATTTATTTTAAAAAGAACCTATGGTGGCTTACATAATTAAAAAGACAATATTTAAAACCTAGAAATTGTGCTTATATGAATATTAAAAAAAGATTTAAAGAAATTATAATAAAATGGTAAATAATACCGATTCTTTTTTTTTAAAAAAAAGTAGAAACAAGGTACAAAAATCCATTTTAAAAAAAACCCTCTCAGATAAGCCTGCCCTAAGATGAAAAAGGTTTTTGACTGGGGAAGGGCAGGAAAGATGGGGCCAGCCTGCCCTCCTGCAAGATGGAGTTCCAAATGGAAGTCAGTATAAAACCTCCTTAGCCAAAGTCAATCTTAAAGAGTCTGAAGGCTTTTGCTTATGTCAAGCCACAGAAAAGAGGGAAGATGAACAGCAGGTAATTGGGCTTGCTAGTTGCAAGAACAAAAGAAGAGCCATGCTGGATCAGGCCAAAGGCCCATCTAGACCAGCTTCCTGTATCTCACAGTGGCCCCAGCAGATGCCTCTGGGAGCACGAGACTAGATATCTGTCTCCTGATGCCACTCCCCTGCATCTGGCCCTTGAAGTGCCCTGGGTTTTTTAAAGCCTGGAGATTACACATCTCCATCATGGTTTGTAACCTGTGATGGACTTTTCCTCCAGGAATCTGTTCAAACCCCTTTTGAGAAGGCATCCAGGCAGGATGTCATCACCACATCCTGTGACAGGGAGTTCCACAGGCTAACAACACTTTTTTCTGTTCTCACTCTTCCAACCCTCAATTTGAGTGGATGTCCCCTAGTTTTGGTATTTTTGTGAGAGGGATACGAGTGTCTCTCTGTCCACTTTACTCATGCCCTGCATAAATGTGTACATCTCAAACATATCCCCCTTCAGGCGCCTTTCTTCCAGACTAAAGAGCCCCAAATGCTGTAGCCATTCCTCATAAGGGAGGTGCCCCAGCCCAGTTATCATTTTAGTGGCTCTCTTCTGCTCTTTTTCCAGTAACCCAGGTTCTGGGCAGGCAGTGTCAGTTTAGAAAGTCTGACACCTGGACATCTCCCTCACAGCCCAATGGAACTTTACAGATTTTTAGGAAGAATGATAAGCCTGTGTTCATCGCGACTTGGTTAATTCCAGAATAAAACCAGTAACAATTTCTAATCATATAAAAATACACCTGGACATCAAAGTACAGTATAAGTATCTTTGTTGCTGCTATGATTCCAAGTAATAGGACCTTTTCTATACACATTATTTCTCTGTATTGCTTCTATGTTTCATATTTATAATAAGACTTCAAAGTAGTTGAAGTCATCCAAAAATCTTTCAGCTATGGGGAAACTGTAGACACAAATACTTAAAAATAAATGAAAACTAAACCTAAGATGCAGGCAAATATTTGAGAAGTTTGAATCCAAAAAACACATGTGCATAAAAGTTAAGAAAATTAAAAAATAATGTTTTAATTACATTCTAAAAATTACAGAAGCTTATTGCCTAAAGACACACTGAAAAAACAGATAATATATTATTAAAAAGTAAAAGAACATTATAGCTTTAAGCACTGTTTAACCTTTAAGCATATTACTGCTCACTCCACCTAGCCTGTTTAAATCTATGGATTTATCATATTCTATCTGTTCTGAGGTCTTCTGTTATGAGCTGTTGCTACTATTTGTTTCTGCTCTTTGATATCTGGTGCCCAGTATCTACGCTGTCTGTATTAGAGATGGGCATGGAATGAACATTTTTTTGTTTCCGTTATTCGTTATTCGTTCCGTTACGTAATGAAACGACAAACGAAAATTGTGATGAAAATGCAATGAAACGAACAGAACCACGAAAATTGTGGTCGTTACGTTTCGATTCCGTTAATGGCGATGCGCAATGAATGAGCTGTTTTAAATGTCAAAAAACGCCCTGGACATCCGTAAAAATGCAGCGATAATTATTTATATTGTCTGATAATACCTACCGGGGGGTATCCTTAAAAGGTGCATTTTTGTCTTTTCTCAGATCGCTCTATTTTTTCCCTTTAAGGGGAGTTAGGGGACATTGACCCAAAATGGCTCCCAGATGCCTAATATTGATTTCTTAGGTATTAAAACACCCTGTACATCTGTAAAAACGCAGCGATAATGCGATAATTATTTGAAATTATTACCTACCAGGGGGTTGGGGTCCTTAAAACATTTGTTTTTGTCTTCTCCCATTGCGATGTATTTTTCTTTTCCCTTTAAAATGGATGTCGCCACCAGCCACAAAATGGAGGCAAGCCATGTGATGGGATCATGTTCAACCAATAGCATGCCCAGGTTGCAGACTGGGCAGGTCTGGCAGCCATAGAGGGCATAAAAAGCTCTGGCAGCCCCCGTCCTCCTTGCAGTCTCTGGTGGGAGTTAGGGTGGGATTGCTGTCTCTGTGACTCTTGCTTCAGTCCTGTAACCTCCCTATGTGCGTGCGTGCTGTGTAACTCTCAGTGAGTACCCTCCCTTGCCCCGCAGTGCAGTCACTCTGCGGCTGCCTTGCACCATGGGCAACGCCCACCGCTGCCTTTGCAGCCTCCCTGCATACCTAGTCTATACTGTGTCTCTGCCAGCATCCATTTTTTTTAGTGTTTTCCCTCTGGTCTGGGGCGTTGGGGGACGCTTGCGCACAGAAAGGCTTTAAAAATCGCGCAAAAAGCGGGTAGAAACGACAAATGAAAAATGGAAACGAAATTTTTCCAAAAATTCACGACAAACGGAAACGAACCGAAACAGACCTCTCAATGACAAACGAAAAACCGAAACACCTTTTTTTTTTGTTTTGTGCCCATCTCTAGTCGGTATCTATGGTGTAGTGTGTGTTGCATTTTGTATCTTGCCTCCCTATACAGTATTTAAATTTTCCCTTCAACTGTAAACAATCCCATTTTGTTGGTGTACCAAGATGTTGATTTTTAGAAATTGTCAAAGGTTTTTCAGAAATCTCCATAACTGTTACTGGGGTGGCAAAATATAACTTGTTATCTATGAGGCTGGCAAGCTGTCACTACAGCAGGAAACAGCTATGATTTTGACTAAATGGGTCACTGCACCCATGGGAATAGTAAGCTACTTGGGTGCCATTTTATTGGGTAGGTAAAATACCATGAGCATAAAATACTGGTAAACAACGTTGGTTTGATACAAATTTGCAGTACCTGCACTATAGGATCCTAGCAGTCCTCCCCCCTCCCATTGTTTTGTATTTCACTTTTTCGCATGTTCACCTGAGAGCCATGAAGCAAGTTCTTTTGCAAGGCAATGTTATTGTACGTTGACCATCTTTCTAAACTTGGCTGGAGCTGGATGATTGTTTTTTGCAGTGAGTTTGAGTAACCCCCTGTTCAAACCTCATTTTCAAAGCACAGTGTCCGGACAGCTTTTTCTACAGCCTTCTAAATTATCATTCTATGCGTTCCAGTCTCAACAGTGGTGTAACTGCGACACAGATCTGGAGCTTAAAAATGTTTTCCCATCAGCTCCGGACTTTAAAAAAAATTAAGTACGACCACGCCCACCTTTCAAGTACCTGGCCTCCAGGAGGTAAAAAATCTTCCGACGCAGATTGTAAAGCTGTGAATGCCGGGCTCCCTCACCTTCTGTTTGTTTTTTTGTCCCCACCGGCCCTTTAAGAGACAGGAATCACTACGGGGCTGCTTCGACCCGCAGATGGAGGTGAGCCTGCATTTTTTCTCTTTTTTTTCTCCCTCCCCTCACACAGATAGGAACAATGGAGTGCGGAGGGGTGGGAACACAGGAAGAGGGACCAACCCCCATGATCTCTGGTCCGAATTTAAGTTGCCACCGGATTTTAGAGGTCGTGTAAAAGCACCCAAGGCCAAGGGAAATGAATGAACAGAACTCTTATGTGGAATGTCATGAGAATGCAGCAATGCCAGATCTAGGAAAGGTTGCTTATTTGGACTACACTATCAAGACGCCCACCCGCAGCCAGCACAGCCATGTTTAATAGATTATTTGGAACACTGTGTAGTCCAAAAAACAACTTTCTCAAGTTCTGAGCTATATCTATGGTATTATAGGTACATACTTACATAATGTATCTATAATAGCCTTAGTATATTGGTTAACCATCAAAACCATGAATAAAGAGACAATGACTAGTGAGCATGCCAAACAAATGGAAGAAAAAAGAGGTACTGTACTACACCATTTTAAGTATCTCAGCTCAGAAGCACATTGCACTGAGCTGTCAGGTTTAATTTCACATAGGTCAACTGAGGCCAGGCCCACTAGAATGTCGCAGGTGCGCTCACTCCGAGTGGCCACACCCAGGGAGGCGTGGAAGTCATTCACGCGCAACTGCGCCTTCTCTGTGGTGGGCCCAACGCTGTGGAACCATCTTCCGAGTGAGCTACGCCTTGCACAGTCCCTGCCCGCCTTCAAAAAAGCGGTTAAAACCATGCTTTTTATGGAGGCATAGGGCGACATTTAATCTAATTTATTTAATTTAATTTAATCTTTTTTTCCCGCCTTCTTAGTTGCCTCTCGCTGAGGGTTTTCCCTCTCTCCCTGTTTTGCTATTTGATTTGATATGATTTTTTGATTCTTTTCTTGTATTGTATTGCTTATTTTAACCCCCCTGTAAACTGCCCAGAGTTCCTGCTGGAAGATGGGCATTATAGAAATAAAACAAACAAATTAATAATAGATAGAATTTTGGCCTTCATTGCACCACCAGCTTCCACACTTTCCATGGGGCCAACAGGAAAGAAAGTTGAAAGTACCAAAGGTCAGATAGTATGAAACAGTGAGTTAGAAAATAACAGCAATTATTGGAATTGCAAAGCTCGGAGGTACCCTATAGAATATAGATAGAGTCCAGCCTCTCTCAAGGGCCGTTACTTCACGAGGCGCATCGCTTCACAGCGACATTGCCTTCGCTTTGAATTCGGTGGCGGTCACGTGGTTTCCATTCGATCCCACCCCTCTTTCGCTGTACTCACGTGCACCCATTTTTGGACCGAATCGATTGCAACCTCATGTCCTCCCTTCACATTTGCATGCCACTTTTCAACGTCCATTTTTCCCATCCTCTTTTTTAAAAATTTGCTACTGACGGCGTATCGATGCATCAATATGTAACTGTCAGTTGCAGCGGAAGTTTCCGTATTGATTTCGGCGTGTGACTCTACTGATTTTAACTGTTTCCTGGCATCATTGGCAGCCCCGCCGCCGCCGCCTCCGCTACTCGGGGGGAGCCCCGCATGGCACAGCCGCCCGCCCACCGCCGCTTGCGCGCTACATGCCCCGGGCGCCCTGCTCTGGCCGGGCGAGGTGGCGGCTGCTCCTCCTGCTCCCGCCGCCGCCGCCGCCGCTGCTGCTACTCGAGCGAGGGAGTCCCCTGCTAAACTTTATGTTGGATGCCGATGCATCAATATTCCGGCTTGAATGTAATTTAAAAAAAAAAACCGAGTCCACACGTCACGTTGGGAGCGAAGCGAGATGCGAAGCGAAAAGATTCCCGGCCACTGGCAGGGTCACCACTCGCCCCGGTTGGAGCACGGTAAAGGGGGTGTGGTCGGGGTGGCATCGCAGCCAAAAAGGAGGGGCGTGCGGACTGAAACGATCGATTCGCACAGAAAGGAGGGGTTGCCGCGAAGCGAGAGGTTCGTGAAGTAACGGTCAAGGAGGCTTAGTGAGGAACCAAACCCCCAGCCTCTGACCCCACAGTCAGGCACTTCAGCTACTGCGCTATTTAGCAGTGGCATGCTAACCTTCCAACAACAGGGGTTCCTCAAAGTTTTGTGCCTGAGCAATCAGACATATAGATTAAGTCCATGTTTACCACCTGATGACCAATCATAAATAAACTAAACTGCAAAATGGACAAAAATTGTGCTAAAAGGAAGGTACTGTACATCATCTATCAATAAAGGAAAGAATCTTTCCAGAGGCCACCTATCTAACGCAGTTTGATGCCGAACCAGAGGCTTAAACTTGCAAAAGGCTTTGCACGGAGAGCAGCAGCTTGAGTTCCAGTCACAATCATTGTCACTCCAGCTACCAGCAGCCAAACACAGCCGACACCAGCAAGGAGCCACTAGCCGTAGTGGCAGCAGCAACCAAGTCATGCATTTAATTGGTGTCTTACTGAATTCTTTCTTGAAGCTACATTTTGTGCTACTTATTTTGACATGGAAGGCAATAGTTTCATTTTGTATTTGCATCTGACTCAGTGAGTTTTTTTTTCCTGATCTGCCATTTGACCTGAATTCTGATGGCACTGTTTCTTACGTCAACAAACCTAAACAAAGGAGGAATTGCCCAGTGATGAGGGATTGGCTTGTGTAAGAAAAGGGGGCATGCGTGTGTTTCTGATAAATCGTGTGAATCCCTGTGATGCTTCTATACTTCTTTGCAAAAACATAAAAGCAAGAGCTGCATCTTGATACATTAAAAATCCTGATTTTCCTCTGCATTAGATGTCCCCAATCCACTGGCTCAAAATGTGTTGGACTAGAGTTCTCATTAATTTTAACTAACATGATGGGAGCTGTAGTCCAATCAGGATGGGCCCAAGATAGCCTGTGGTAAGAACAACATGGAATCCCCTTCCGATTCCATCTACAGAATCTAGCAGGACTAGCAGCTGAATTTCAGTTTTTCCTCCACACTTCTGTCATACAGTTTTATCTTTAAATAGAAGCTTATTATTTATCTGTGATTTAATTAACAGGAGTTGATTGAATTAGATCATAATATTATTCTCACAATTGTTGTGTAACCTTATTTTGTTTCCAGGGAGCTGAAGGCAATATGCTGAGTTCTTTCCCACTGCCTATTTTATTCTCAAAAATTTATGAGATTAGAAAGCTGGGAGAGAATGGCTGATCCAAAATAATTCAATGAGTATTATCAGAGAAGACTTTGGAGTTGAACTTGGAGCTCCCCAGTTATAGTCTGTCACTCTAACCACTACACAGTACTGGAACACCAATGAAGAAACAGAAATGTTCAATACAAGAAGTCTTGAAGTCAACTTTCTGACAATTTTTTTCCATTCTGCTGCACTATCCTCCTCACAAGCAATTCATAATTCACCTCAGGATTGTAAAATAACAGCAAAGCCTACGAGTCCTTTCTCTTCTGTCACTATGACCCACCTTTTCCTACAAACACTGCCTGTAACAGCAGTGACAGCCATCCCACAGCTTATTCAGCAACAAGGAAAAGGATGGTTCCACAGCTGTGACAGAACTCCATGTGTGGTGAGGCAAGGGAGAAGCATCTTGGGAATCTAATCCAAGTAGACAGATTTAGGTCAAAATGCTGCTTGCATTCAACAACCCAAGAGGAAAAAGGAGGAAGGAAAAAGAAAGAAAAAGGCCCAGAGCCAAAAAGCGGTGAGTGTCTGTAAGGCACCTCTCTCCTCCTTCGTTATCCCTTAGCAATACAATCATCATGGATCTACAGCCAGCTGTACCAAAGTAACCAAGGACTCAAAGTGCAGTTCAAGCAGAAGTCCTCCGAGGGCAACTGCGTGCAAGGTATTTGAAACAATATTATGTGTGTGTGTGTGTGTATGCGTGTGTGTGTTGTGTCATTACAGTCGTGATCAACTCTTTGTGACCCCATGTCCATGGAGTTTTCTTGGCAGGAATACTGGAGTGGTTTTCCAGTTCCTACTCCAGGCACCTACAGCACTTGGTATTCCCTGGTGGTCGCCCATTCAAGTACTAACCAGGCCCGACCCTGCTTAGTTCCTGAGATCAGTCGAGACTGGATGTGCTTAGGGCATCTAGGCGCGCACGCATGCACGCACGCACACACACACACACACACACACACACACACACACACACACACACACACACACACACACACACACAATGTGCATACTGTATTTTAAATACAGGTTTTAGATTTCCTGATCTGAACAGGGCTGTTAATGTTGCAACTTTTTGGAGCTCATTAATTCACTGGGTCTCCATAATTTGGAAAATGGCACATAACAGCAGTTCTAATAAACATTTTAGCTGCCTAGATGCCCTGAGCACATCTGATCTCACCTGATCTCAGAAGCTAAGCAGGGTCAGCCCTGGCTAGTACTTGGATGGGAGACCACCAGGGAATACCAGGTGCTGTAGGCGCCTGAAGGAGGAACTGGCAAGCTACTCCATTACTCCTGCCAAGAAAACTCCATGGACATGGGGTCACAAAGAGTTGGACATGACGGCAACGACACAACAACAATAAACATCTTGACTTCTGAATCAAATTTATTTGATCCTCATTTCGTCCTGGACCAGTCCAAGCATTCTTCACTATAAAGGTGAGAATACGTACCATCAAAAATATTTTATTCACCATACCATGGGTTAAGAAATCTAATAGTTATTAAAATACTCATTATGTATTAGCAATTATCACTTTTATCTACCCTTTCATAAAGATATTGTACAGGGAAAAAAGAATTTGCTGGGTGGACTCTATAACAGACCCCGACATGGTAAGGAGGAGTCAGAAACCTCAGGGACTACTGAAGAGGCTGAACAATGATCCAAAGAAAAGGACAGTGTAGGCAAATACCCTCAACCAAATTGCACACCAACCGCTCCTGGCAGGGAACACCAAATAATGCATAATAAAAATGAAACATCAAAGAGATATTCAGACTGGGTCCAATGAACTTTATATTGCCTTCATATAGGTGTAACTTAAGTAATCCATAAGATGACAGAGGAATATCAAAGCAGAGAGATTTGATTAAATCTAAATCAAAAAAATTAAAAAATTTGGGCACAAAGAAATGGCAAAGAACCATCAGATTCCCAAAGCTACTATGCCACTCATATGAATGATATTAAACCATCTAGCCCTTAAAACAGAGCCCATTTAAATTACAAAACAGGCTTTAGACCTGGCAAGAACTGTATGGCTCAAATTTTAAATCTAAGTCAGCATACAAAAGATTGTTTTGAAACACACAATAAGAGCAGAAGCATTTGTGGACCTTTTAGCGGCATATGATATTGTCCACCATCAAAATGCTCTGTTACCTTATTATTCTTAAAAAAAAAATCACCTGATTAAAGATCATGGACTAACAGAAATGGTCAGCATTCTCCATCAAAACCAAAGATTTGTTGAATTTCAAAGATGCCACAGTCCAAGGAATGGTCTCCACAGGGAAGCATTCTGGCACCAATACTTTTAACATTTACACAAATGATCAAGCAATATTTCCATATTCCAGGACTTCCATCTATGCTGACGCTCTTGCCTTTCCAGTCCAGGGGAAAACCTTTGAGGCCATGAACCATCAGCTAACCTTGGTGATCGATGCTCTTTCCTCATTATAAAAACCAGCTGAAACTAAACCCTTTAAAAACACAAGCCTGTGACTGCTACTTAAAGTACACGGTGGGAAACTTTGGATGTTGCCCTTCCCTAAAGTATTATGCCATAACACTGGATTGAATCCTGACCTAAAAAGAAAATTGCCTAAACACCAAACAGAAATTGGCCACCAAAATAACAAACTTAAGAAACTGAGTCAGGCTGGGGTACACACCCACAAACAATGAGAACAAAAGTGTTGTCCCTGTATAAATTAACACACGCCAAACATGTGGAAGTAGCTCTTAATGAATCTTGCAGGATTATTACTGGCCGCCTGAAACCTACCCCCACTGAACACAGTCTATTATTTGGCTGGCATTACCCCTCCAAAAATACGTCGAGAGGTGCTAGCAAATAATGAATAAAATAAGGCAATGCAGCACTAAACCCATCCATGTCATGGACACCACCCCCTAGACCAGTGCTGGCAAACCTATGGCACAAGTGCCAAAGGCGGCACTCAGAGCCCTTTCTGTGGGCACATGAGATTACCCCTTCACAGCCACCTGTATTCAGGTTAAATTGCCATACTGACACTTTGCGGAAAATAAGTGGGTTTTGAATCGCAATTTGGGCACTCGGTTAGCTATTACTGGCCTAGGACACTTAGCACCACTGCCAATGCTTCTGACAATCCAAAACCAAAAAGACCCTGTGAGGTATCTGCACAAACCTGTAAAGTTCAAAGGTTTGTGTCTAAGCAGTGTGAAGGCTTGGGGGGAGCAGAAATCGAACAGTCACTGCGGAGTGCTTGATTGACAAGCCATGAGCAGCAGTGTGAGGTACATGGGAAGACAGGTACTTCTTGCATGGCTGGAAGGTTGCAGAGAGAGAGAGAGAGCGTTCTGAAGAGCTATACACACAGATACACATTGCAACCTACCAGCCAAGCAAGAATTACAGTATTTCTCATGATTTCCCTACTGCAAATGATTCTTCAACCAACATTGCAGGTGAATTGTGTATAAGAATAAGCCTACATTCATGCACACACTCCTACATTCATGCACACATGAGGTTCACATGAAAGGAGGCAGGTGGTGACCTTGTTGCAGAAACACCAGACATTCTTTCTTCCCAGTTCACCCTGCAAAAGATGAGGAAGTTGGGTGATTGGAAAACAAACAAACAAACAAACGGCACATTACCCATTCCATGTTTTATTTTTCAAAGCAACAGGTTAGCCTCTCATGGCACACAAGTGGAATGGGCAAAGGTATATCGGTAGAAACTCTTTCTCCGCTCTATCTCTGAGCTCTAGCACCCCTCGCAGACAAGGGGCACATCTGTCACCTCTTCTTCAGGCAGCCCTCCCAAGCAAGGAAGGCTTGGATAGAAAACCAGACCCATGACAGCATGCAGAGACCATCTCCAGAGAACAGGTTACCTTAGCCCCCTTATAGCGTAAATACTCCCTGCAGCAGATCCCCTTCTCTTCTAATAAAACCTCTCAGATATACAAAACAAGTACACAATTCATATTTACCCAAGTCCTTTTTCTTTTGACTACCGCCCATCCTTTCTTCTCCAGTTCCACTCCAGCTCAGCAGGCCTGGTGAACTTTTATGGCGCCACACTGCCCCACTGGTGCTGTGGGCAATGCCAACCCTCCCCCCAACCCCTTTTGCTTCTTCCCTCCACACACACACCCCGACCACCACACCGCAAGGGGTTTCTATGGAATAGAAGGCACAGAGTGAGATCGCAGCATTCAGGATCTGGGTCCCAAATCACTCCAGGGGAATAAATAACAGTCCATCAAGGCGGAGTCTTGCCAACCAGTTGCATCACTCGCTGAGAAAGACAGAGGCTGGCCGGATGGTGGGACAGATATTGGCACAAGGCATAGGGGCAAACGGAGATAGAGAGTACCTGGTAGGTGGAAAGACAGAGGGAGGTTAGATGATCTCATGCTAATGGCTCCTGGCAGCCCCGCTCTTCCTGCAGTCCACCCCCCCAGCTCACCTTCCTTCTAACCTTTGCTCACTCTAGTCCTTCAACTCACCTTCCCACTCCGGCAGACTCCCAGCAGACTATGGGGCCTCTCGTCATCACGCACAGTAGCAAAAAGGATATCCCAGACGAGCTGAATGTGATGGATAGTTTGTGCTGTCTCAATATCCACAAGGAAGAGGAGGGCATGTTTGGTAAGGATCGCCACTATGCCCAAGTCAGGAAGGAACTAAAGGATAGAAATGTTGAGAATCAGATACAAGCAGAGGTTTGGGAATTTCCCTGTTCGAAGAAGCTACAATGATCATCCCAAAGCCCCTCAGATATACTTGCTGCTCTAATTACAATTTTCTGTTTTGCTATTTCTTCAAAGGAACTAAAGCAGGTCTTTTTAGTTGTTGAAAAAATGCAAATTTTGCAAGCCACTAACCTGTGGTGGGATATATTCTCATTGTGTTCACCTTATCACTGCCCCAGTTTGTACAACAAAGTATAAGCCAGTGCTTGAGCCATGGAATATTCCTCCTCTGCTATTAGTGAGACCAGACATTTGCAACCAGAATTGAAAAAAATGACACAAGAGTGCAGAAAAAAATTGCACTACTCTTTTAATGTATACTCACAAGATATACCTTCATAACTGAGGACTTGAAATATCTATGAAAAAGTACTTACTTCAGTACTAGTTACTTTCAAGCTCTAGATACAAAAAGCCTAGGATGAGTTTGTTTCCAAATTGCTGCCTATATCCTAGGACAGGGATGGCAAACCTTTTAAAGACCAAGTGCCCAAAGTGCGATTCAGAACCCACTAATTTTTCACAAAGTGTCAATACAGCAATTTAACCTGAATACCTGTACCCACAGAAAGGGCTCCAGGTGCCACCTTTGGAACTGGTGCCATAGTCATATTAAATAAACATGAAATAAGCCTATTTTATAGACACAGCTCTAAAAAGTGACTTTTGGGGTCTAAAGCAATCAGAATATTCTTGTCAGCCTGCCAATGGCTGTGCTAGCTGGTCGATTCTGCGAAATACGTGAACAAATGTAACTTTTCTGAGCTATAATTATGGTATATGCATGTGTGGCACACACAGACAAATGAAAATGTGTAAGCAATGCCAGCTGAAATTTCAGGGGTAACGGGGTAACCAGGATTTCCTGCAGTCAGTGATTGAGCCTCAGTATTTACATTTTCCTGTTACTCATCCCTGTATGCCTAGAGAAAGCAGAAGTATGCCAAATAAAATTATAACACCCTTCACTCTCTTCAATATTTGTCTTTTTGTTGCCTAATCTGCCCACTGATTAGCACTTAAAAGGTGTGGTATGCAAAGTTTTGTGCTAGGTTTAGACCAGTGGTTCTTAACCTGTGGGTCCCCAGAAGTTCCTGGACTGCAACTCCCAGAAGCCTCCACCACTCACTGTGCTGGAAGGGGTTTCTGGGAGTTGCAGTCCAAGAACATCTAGGGACACACAAGTTGAGAACCACTGGTTTAGACAATACTTTAGAATGACCCCCCCATCTTTTCCCCTCCACTTTTTTTAGATTTTCTCTAGTAAGTGAATTTATAATTTTTATTTATATATCGTATTTATATATTGCCAATACTGATGGTATTTACATACCACCCATCTAGTGGCAAGCCAGTTTACCAAAGTCAAGCACATGGCCGCAGCATAAACCCACAATTATACACGACAATGATAACAAAACCAGACATACACACCCCAGACAGCAGCAGTCAACTAAACTAAACGAGGACATAGCCCTTGTCCAAATCTCATGCAGTCCTTGAACCAATTTTAAAACCCTTCTCAAAGAGAACAGTTTAGGCCCTGGTAGAAGTGATCTATCCTTTTTCCATCAGTCCAATAGCTGGGGAAGGAGAGAGGGAAGCAGATGGTAAAGAAAAGGAGAGAAGGAAGAAAAGAAAGTTGAGGAATTTGCCCATATTTGGCTAGTGTCCTGTCCTTTCCTGGCTCCAGCTCAAGCTGCAAACAGGAAAACTAGTGTTGTCACTCTTCCATTTCTAGCTCCATTTCCACGAACAGCATCTTCAAGACTGCAAACTAACCTGGACAGCACTAGGAAAGTCCCCAACTGAAGCTCCCTTGAAGGGCAAAGTTCCACGGGCACTGAGTAACGCTGCATTCCCAGTCTGATGTGGGCCAAGCTCCACCACATGGAACTGAAAGACAAACACGGGAAGAAGATGCACAGGAAGAAACTCCAAATAAGTTGCCGCCGCCACCGCTAGCAGCTCCTAGTCAGTGCAATCCAGTAACCTGTTGCTATCTTGGAGCCAACCTTTGCTCTTCCTTTGCCACCCACCGAGCCTAAGCTCACCTCGCCAGTTTGTTCCTTGCCTCTCCGTACAGCAACCAAGAGAGCCGTTGAAGGCTTGAGATTCCTGGAAAATCTGTGCTGAGCCAAAGCCACTGCTTGAGCTTCAATGACCTGAGACAGAGGTCCCGCTCGCCAATGGAGTTGGGCCAGACCCACAACTAAACCCTGTGGGGGCAGAGAGAAGGAGCGGTTAGGACTGGATGGTTAAGCTGTGAGGACATCCAGATTCTGAACCTGGAAAAGCTACTTTGTTCAATGGTTGCTCGTAGTAGCCAGCAGGGTCTCAGGCAGAAAGAAAAAGAGTTTCCCATGCCTAGATTGGGCTACACCAACCAGATGATTAATGGGACAGGGAATAAAGCAAATTTCATGCCCATGAGTCCCCATGAATATGTACCTGCTCAAGTCCCAGAGCTGAAAGAGCCATCCAGCTATGACTGGCATCCCGTTGATATCCTATCACTTCCATGCCCCAAAGTCGTTCATGGCGGCTGAACTGCCATCTTGGTCTGGTACCTTGGAGGAAGATTACAAATGACAAAGGGATCCGACGTCTTCAAGTCAATTGCTCCAGTTTGCATAACAAATCCTCAAACTACCCAGTTCCTTTTAAAGTTTTGCCCTAGTGAAACACTGTACCTGGGCAAAAATTGCAAAGATTTTTCCTTTTTGATTCTTTCCAACATTTATTGACGTAATTTATCTATGTATAAACATGTTAACTAATAAATCCATATGTCTCTTATCGATTTCCCCCCATACTACAATCCTATCCTCGCCTTTCCCACAATGCATTTATCTTCTTAACTTCTCCAGCCCCTTTCCTTATCATTTCTTCAAGTGCCATGTCCTCGTAGAATGTTGGCGATCAGTAGCTTTCCCTTATACCCAACTCAATGCATCGCCCATCTGGTTTTACTACCTGCTTCTAATAAAATACCAAAATGGTACATCACCTCTAATGTCTTCAATGAACTCTTGGTCCCCATTATCTACATCTTAAACTTGGAAAAGTTAGATTTTTGTCTGGGGACACCCCTCCCAAGAGGCCCAAATCAGAATGCCACAACCAAGTTGTCTAGGGAATTGCGGACACTGCAATCCAAAACACAACTTTTCTAGGTTTTACCTCATGTTGTTATTCTCCCAATTCCTGTGATGCTCACGTTTCATAGTCCAGTGGAAGACATCTTCTTCTGTCACTATAGCCAGAGTGTCTGCATCTAACCACATCCAGTGCTCAATAGGGTGGACAAACTCCCACTGGCACTTTAAGGAACGCTGATCCACATCATAGACCTGGGCCAGCTGCCCCGCTAAAAGAACAAGGAACGCCATAATGAGGAGGGCTCTTACCTAATGACACTCAAGGCCAAATATGTAAAACACAGGCAATTCAACATGTTTATGGTAAATCTGCACTTCATCTTGTAATATGAATGAGCAGCCATCAAGTCCAAATCAAAGAATAAAGTGAATGAACAATCTGATGCTCATTTTATAAAGTGGGTGGAAAATATACCACAGGAAACATCGATCGACAGGACGTAGATACAAGCAGAGTCAACAAAAATCAATGCTTTTAAAAAATACATAGAATCAAAATTTTAATGTAGATTATAAAATATCCCCGTTTTCTAAAATTAAATTGTAACCCTGGATACAAGGAACTTTATCTTGCTGGACCTGTTGCATTTCCAAGAGGGTTACCAGCAAATTAAAATTTACTCCCATCTTGTTCACTTTCAAACAACAAATCCAAAAACCAAATTAAAAACAAATCTACAATACAGTATTCCTAAACTCTGCTACCTTCAAATCCTTTCAATAGATCAGATGAAGTCTGAGCAACTCAATGCATTTCAGGACCACTGTGTCACTGAAATGACATGCTGGTCCCAGGTACATACCTCCTGTCAATCTTTTAAGTTAACATTGGGCAACAGTTGTCCTCAGACATTGTTGGGTAGTAAACTCCATTACTTTTTACCAGCAGGTATGTTGGCTAGGACTACTGGGAGATGTAAGATAAACCATCTGGAAAGCCTACAGTTCTAACTCTCTTTCTTCAGGCAGCTGTCACTGCAGAGTTCAAGAAAGTCTGTTTCTCCAAGAGGTGTTAAGACTACGACTCCCACTGGCTAGGCTGGTTATTATAGATCAGTGGTTCTCAACCTGTGGGTCCCCAGATATTCCTGGACTACAACTCCCAGAAATCCTGACTAGCTCCGCTAGTGATGAAGACTTCTGGGAGTTGCAGTCCAGGAACATCTGGGGACCCACCGGTTGAGAACCACTGGTATAGATGATGGGAACTACAATCCAAAATGTTGAGGGTCACATGTACTCCTCCATGTCCAACATAATTCCCCCCATGCAGAGGCCCATCAATACCTCTAACCGCCAGCAGTGGGTGCCTGGGATTTGCTAGGGCTCCTTCAACTTGATGCAATGTCCAGCTTGGGGGAGCCTCGTTCTCCTTCGGAGGTTTGTGGGGATCCAAGAGAGTGAGAGTGTGCCGCGAAGAGTCTCCTGGAGGGCTGTGCCGCACACACAGGCGGGAGGCAGAGCTGAGAGTCACACGTGGGTAAGTGATATACTCCAACAGGATGCCATGGGCTTGAAGCTGCACAGATCGGGGGAAAGGGGGGTAGTATTCAGTTTTTATCTTCAAAACAAACTGTAGTGCAGATTAGGCTGAAAGAAATGATAACCTGTGATCAATATAGTAATTAAGGCTAGAATCCTTTATCACGTTGGCTCAATTCTGAATAAACGTGTACAGGATATTACTAATTGCTGAAGCAATCTCTGGGGCTGATCGGAAAGTTGAACACTGGACTCCCTAGCCCAAGCTGACCAGTCTTACATTCTCATACACTACAAACTTGCTATATCAATTATAAACAAGGAGTTGTGTTGTTAGAACATTGTAAAGACTAATTTGGCATAAGGATTCATGAGTTGCAGCCCACTTCATCAGATCCAAGTCAGACTCTTTATACCACTTTTGCTGAAACAGGGAAAAACATCTAATATATCCATGATATACACAACCAGAAAGTCAACTGCAGTCAGAATAATTGTATAAAGTGAGGGGGGCATGACTATTACCAACTAGTTGCAAAAGTCTTTAATATGACAATGAGCAAACTGACAAATTATAATGGTTTTATGAAAGTCTAATTTCATGATAGGAAAGCTTTGTATTCTCTTAAAAAAAACCTCTCTTGACAGTCATGAGGAATACCATGTTCTATGCTATAAATTTAGGATGTGTTGCAAAAGTTGATTCAAACTGTAAACTGAAGATTGAAGTAGATCAAGAATAAGATAAATATAATAACTGCTTACTGTCAAATCAATTCTGATTTATGGTGACACTTCCCAGGCTTTTTAAAGATATATACAACATCTGCTGGGGCTGTGTAGTTTGTCCAAGGCTACTCAAGCTGGTTTGTCTCCCACAAGGTATGTTGGGGTAGGGAAAATGCAATCTCTGACTTTGCAGCCAGATCACTGAACTGCCCAACCAGCTAATAAAAAATAATAATAACTTACCAAAACAAACCAGGAAAAAAAAAGAATACCCATTTAAGTCACCTTATGTAACTGGACACACAAACAAAATGCAGTTTGGTCTACTGCATTTGCAGACGTTCCAAAGGAGGGCTATACATGATTTTGAAAAGCAAATAAATGACAGAGCATTAAACAAATACAGTATCGTGTTCCTTTAAACTAATTTATCATGCTGAATGTTTAAAATTGTTTAAAATGCAGAAAGCAAAATAAAATAGTATGTTTTCTTATTTTCCACAAGACTTGGGAGGCAAAGGATTAAAGTCTTACACTGCAGTTCTTTTATCTGGAAGTAAACCCTTCTAAACTCCTCATACTCTTTATTCGCAAGTAATTCTGCATAGGACCCTTGCTATTTTCTGTGACCACGGGTGCTGCAAAATTATGCAGGACTTGTTTTAAGTTACTCCGGTTAGCCATCCACGCCATCCTCTTCAAAACAATTTGTTCCTTCCCCAATTCTTGACGGAGGCTGTTTAAAGACGCCTCCGGGACTGACCTGAGTCAAAACTTTCACACAGACTGGAGATGTCGAGTCACTCATCTTTAACACTTGCCCTTCCGCGCGAGCCTGTAAAGAAAAGAAAAGAAAAAACAACGGGGGGGGGAGTGTTTAAAAGAAGTGGGAGGAGAATGGAAAGGAACTCGTTAAAACAAATATACAGAGGGATCTATCTTTTCGTGAAGGATAAATTAACTACGAAGAGGTGCTTTAAGGGGAAACTCAACGGTCATGTAGAAAGTAGGGAAGTGAAAGTACAGTACACACTTTTAAAATGTTGCTCCCTTAAAATCTGAAGTCCAGGATGGCCTCTTGGTATTTTCCCCTCCTATACGAAGTTCCTGCTTTTTCCTCCCCACCGCCCCCAGGTGTGCTTTATATTTGCTTTCAGGTTTGATCCAATTAGCCCTTATCAAAAGGGAGGCTCCCTGAGGACCTTCTGGAGACAGGAGGGGTGATTAGCTCGTACTGATATTTTCTCTTCTCCCCCCGCCCCCCCGCGGGTGATCCAAATCAGAATCGGTGCTCCCCTAGGATGTAGATATATATAAAAGCATTCCAAGGCAGGACAAAGAGATGTGGCAGAGTGATTAAACTGGAAGGGGACCCTTCTCTGGGAAATACCTGGATTCCGTGTTGCCTAATCAAGGGATTACTCATACGTGGGGGGACTGAGATAAATGTTTCCACATTGCGATTGCAGTAGTGAGGTTTGCAAATAATACGTGTCCCATAACCAGTCGTTGGAACTGAAGGCAGCTCTCGAGCGGCATAAGGAGGTGGTGGTGGTGGGGAATCGTGGGTCGAAGGACAGCCCCTTCCCAAAAGTGGAGGGCGAGTTACCGAGGGCTGGGCTAAAAGTGTCGTCGGATTATTCGCCGAGAAACCAAGACGGTTCCACGAACTGGTGCCTAGCCGTGGTTGGAAGAGAAACCTTTTGGTCCAGGCCTACCTTCCCATAATAGGGGGATACGGCGTATTCACCTCTGCCTGGACGCGTGAGGTCACATCGTTCCACACTCTTCTGCCCCAATTTAGAAACCTCCCTACCCACCCACCCATCGGTGATGAAGGGCCAGGGGGAGACTTCTGCCCGCCCAGCTTTTTTTTCCTTTTCAGACGACCGGGTGTTACGTGAAGGGGCTCCTCCTCGCGTGCAGGGTCGCGTGCAGTAGTGGGGAATCCCTACCTTCAGGTTAAAATGGTAGAGCCCAGACCTTAGTTTAATAATGGGCCTTGGACGCAACTAATAGGACGGCTCGGGGAGGCACCTCAAAGCTTTGCAACCGCCCGTACGCCTGGAATAGCGAGACGTGGAGGTTTTAGGGCTGCGATACGCCGTGCGGCAGATTTGGGAATTTTTTAAAAAAATAAAATTTATCTCTGGTGCCTGGATCTAAGTTCACTGGGTCCAACAATGCCCTATAATGTATACAGTACAGGACTTGTATGTGAACTCGGTGTCCTTGACGAGGTGGGTGGTGGTCAGTGGAAGTTCGCGGGGTAGTAAATCGGCTTGTCTCTTTAAGGTACCGCCCTACCGTGCTTTTTGTTTTTCATTTGTTCGCCGTGGAGATGTTGAAGTTGATTAGCGTGGTTACTTCTTCCAAAACAGATTTTGGAAAAGTAACTTTCAGGACTAAGACTCCTCTAGTACTGTTACAAGTGCATCACTGCGGGTGGGGGATATTGGGAATTGTAGTGCCGAAGCTGACATTCATTTAAATATGGCTCGAGTCGTGCTATCTCCAATGCTTGTGCTGGGGCAGTTCAAGTTAATTTTCTTGGATTATCAAGCAGATTTACGTGGCAATTTCCAATTGTATTATAGCCTTAATTAATGTCCAAGGAGCAAAATCCACAAAGGAAAGAGGGAGGCATATTAAGATTTTCTGGGGCTTGTTGATTTAGCAGCCTGCATATACAGTATGTTCAACAAATATCTAAATCCTGTAAAGACAGAAAAATCGCTCTGTCTAACATTATTAATCCTAACTTTTACACAGGCCTGCCCTCCTCTTCTCCAAAATCTGATAATCTCCATCTTCTTTACAACTTCCTCCCCACTCTTAAGTGCAAAATTGATTGATCCTCCTCTACCTGGTTAATTGAAATTAAGTCCCACTGGGGTTTACTTAAAGGTGTATGTATGCATAAAATTGAAGCTTTATATTTGCAGATTGTTCTAGCGCCCAGATTCTAATCCCATTTTTTTTAACAACACCTTTTGTCAGGTACTTTTGCTGTTTGGAAAGTTTCCCACTGAGTTCAATAACAAAACATAATTTTGTTGTACCAGTTTAATGTTACATTTGAAGCAATTAACTTGTAGGAATTTAAGGACATTTTGATACTGGAACTTCAATCTAAGGCTTTCTGCAAAACCAACATAAAATGTATGGTTTAAATATTTACAAAAAGATTTAAATAATTTAAATTGATTTCTTATATTTTTATTGTTAAAATGCTTTTAAAAGGCCTTTAAAATATGCTACAGCTAAAAAAAATTATAATTACTGCTGCCAAGTCAAATCAAACTGACAATTTTATGATAATTCTGTGCGGTCTGCCATCCATAATGGATCCAGGCATCTAAAGGGAGTCATTTCCTTCATTTCCTTGATTCCAGTCTTGTGGTGGGAAGAGTTAAGACTGCAAGAACCCCTTTCTGGGACATTGAGAAGCATGGAAATAATTTCCTGACAAGGACACCAGGATTTCCTTGTTCGTTTTCTTTCATAGCTTATCTAGGTTAAGAGTAAAGAACCTTTGGGCCTTTGGATGTTGTTAGGCTGAAACACTTATCCTCACTGATCACCTGACATGCAGACATGAGGACACCAATTTTCATTCTTACTGAATTAAGTAACATTTTTAGAATTAGGACATCACTATGATATTTATTTATTTATTTATTTATTTATTTATTTATTTATTTATTGGGTTTGTATACCGTGCCATCTAGCCTGAGGGCTACTCTGGGTGGTTTACAAGGATAGTACAGTATAATAAATTGAACGCAGAATCCCGTTTCCTGTTTTGTGGTGACTGGTGAGAATGAATATTGGATTGCTTTAAAATGCCTTTTCAGATTAATTTGTTAAATGGTATAGGGGAGGTATAACAAGATAGGAGGAAGTGTGTAGTTTAAATGGATGTTGTGATGACATGAGAGGCTGGTTTGATAGGGTGTATTGAAAATATGCAGCAAAGATGCAACACACTAGCTATAGCCTTGGAGGAGAGAGCTGGGAAGAGGGGTTAGTAATGGAAGAGCATAGGGAAAACTAAGGGAGTTAAATGGGGTAATGCATGCTGGATACACATTATAAAGATGATGGCAATAAAGGTGACATGACATTGTGGTATAATGGAGTCCAACGTTTTATTTATTGAGTGTGTGAGGTTTGGATTTTGGCTTGGAGGATGTTCTTGGGGGGAGAGAGTGAACCCAAGGGAGCCTTAATTCAGTGTTAATGTAGTTTATTTGTTTATATATGGGACAATAAATTTATCAGAGTTACTTAAAAGTTAAATGGAACAAAGTTCCCAGTGGTGTGATTATGTGGGTGTCATGCAATTGAATTAGGCAGCAGCATACCAATATAAATTCTTGTCCCATTTAATTCAGACTTCATACTGGCTCAGTTCTGAACAATCTGCAGCTGGCAGAGTCCTCTCCTCTTTATAAGGAAGATCTTGCTCAACAGAGCTGAAGAAAGGCCACTTGCATCAGAGTCCCTGTATGAAGGTAGGATTGCCAGGTCCAGACACCAAGTGGACTTTTTCACCCTTCATTGCATAGAACTAAAAAAAGCCAATGTGTGGGTTTTTCCATTACATGGCAGTCATAGCAAGAGAAATGGCGGCTATGGACATCTAGTAGTTACAGTCCTCAACATGTTTACAGAGTGTTATGGAATTTGTTAGCTCCTAAGACTTCTTTCCAGGAAACAGTTCCATTAAACCAGGCCTGCCCAAAGTCCGGCCCGGGGGGGGGGGGATCCGGCCCGTCAGGCCATTCTGAGTGGCCCGCGGCTGGCTGGCCTGCCCCTCCCTCCCCCTCCCTTCAACCCATGTTATTTTTAAAGAAAGTGGGTGGGGCTTGCAGTGGGTTGGTAGGGTTGGGGAGCAACCGGCCCCTGACACATTCTCAGCCACCAAATCTGGCCCTCCTTACAAAAAGTTTGGGCACCCCTGCATTAAACTAAGGGCGTTGATACACGACCCCTAAGCTCCGCTGCAAATGGCTCCCAGCTCCAGAGCTTAAAAATGTTTCCCCACCAGCTCCGGAGCTAACAGAAAATTAAGTGCGACCCCGCCCACCTAAGCGCGACCCAGCGCACCTTTCGAGTACCTGCTCTCAGAAGGTGACAAGTCCTTTATGCGGATCTGCCGGGCTCTCCTCGCTTCTTTGTTGTTTTTTTGCCTCCTGCCCCTTTAAGAGGAACCAGGAAGTAACCGGGGTGTCGGAGCAACTTCCACCGGCACCGGAGGTAAGGCTTTATTCTTTTGTCCCTTTTAAAGGCTTTTTTCCTCCCTCCCCTCACGCAGACAGAAGCAAGGAAGTGCGGAGTCGTGGAGAGGAAGGAAGAGCAACGAACCCCCAAGCTCTCTGGTCCGAATTTAAGGGACCAGCGGATCTTAGGGGTCATGTAAAAAGGCTCTAAGTGGCTTACTAAACTTTTCAAGATCAAGCTTTGGTTTGTTGCTTAAAAGTGCAGGAATCCTCTCCTGGTCTGGAAAAACATGAATATTCTAGCCAAGATAAGGAAGTTTGCAGTTTGTTTTGACCCGGAATTGTCCCTTACCAACTGCAGCATCTGAAACTAGATTTCCTGTGACTGGAAATCATAGTTCATTCTTCAGTACTTGATTCTGACTGTAACCTCTTTTAGTCCATTTTACAAAACTAAGGGTCTAGGGAGAAAGAAGTAGATGAACATTCCCATTTTGCAGATAGACAGGTCCTTCTTCATAGTCATTTGGTGACTCTCACTTCCCTGACTTCCCTTCCCCAGCTCCTGCGGTAGCCAACCACTAGGATGAGGAGATGTGGCATGGATTCTTTTCCAGAGGCTGTTGAGTGGGCAGCTGCCAGAGGAGGTAGGGAAGGGAGGTCCCTACTCTTGCTCAGATTGGCCATCCGTTGGAGAAGGAGGACGTGGCAAGTACACACCTACCAGTGAGTGGGGCAGCCAATCGTGAGTGTGGTTGTGGTGAACATGCATCACCTGTGGTGCCGCAAATACAAATTTCGAAGAAGTGGGATGACTCATGTTATGCCCATCTCTGATGTGGGACATTCTGGTCTTCTCTTTCGGGACGCCTTCGGCGACGTCTAGGGATCCAGTTTGTTTGTTTTTTTTTAAGCCCACCAATTTATTCTTGGATACTACTGTTTTAGCTGTCTCGTTGATTTTATTTGTTTTATCTTATTTCTGTAAACCGCCCTGAGTCCCCTTTGTGGGAAATAGGGCGGTATATAAGTGTGAAAAATAAATAAATAAATAAATAAATTCTGTCCTTGATTCAGAACATCAGGAAATTGCCTGATAGTGCTTTGCAATATCATGCCTGGGTTGTGTGCAGGAAAAAGGATGCCAAGGTTTACGTAGCAAAGGGCAGCCTGAATGTGGATGACAACAATGTCAACAGTCAAGATGGTGGGCAGGATTCTCTCTTGTGCCTGTTACCACTCACAGAGGCACCAAGCCGGGGAAAATCCCAAAGTTCCCAGATTTTGAATTAAATTTTCTGGCTTTTTAAAATGAAAAATTTATATATATACATGTTACAGACAGATTTCAACAGCAGCTTCTCTTTGGTAGAATTACCTAGTGCTGGAGGATCTCAGAATATGATTACAGTATATGGGGGTAGGGGGGAGAATCCAGAACAGCTGAGATGTGCCTGCAGTATCTCTGTGCCAAAATATTTTGGTGAAGCAAAGGTGTGACTGAGTGTAACGCATACAGTGGAGAAACATACACGCTCTTCCACTTCTCAGGTAGACTAATACAGGATTGCCACAGCTGCTTTTCAGAAAGCAGATCAGCAAAGCTGTCTTCCAATTTCCTGACCTTTGCCTTTACATGGGCCCCGAAGCTCTAAGAACACGGTCCCTGCATGTTTTCCAAAATATGTCCCCTTACCTTTTAGAATAAAAACAGTGGGCTGAGTGTTAGCAAAGATTGCTACTGGAAACAAAGGCCCAAATGATCCCTACTATGTAAAAGATGGGCAGTGAAGAAAGATGGGGTTCGGGGCAGGGAAGCCACAAGTTGCTTGAAATGTAATGCTGGAGGACAGCCTTAGAGATAACCATGGTCTACCAGAAAGCCCTGCAAGTAGTTGCCTATATAGAATGTTGATTTACGGTGCTGCACAGTATCACTGAATTTTCATGCAACTATAATTCTTCAGCTCTTTGAAATTTATATGGCAACCAAGATCAATCTAGTGTCTTTCACACCACTCTTTCTAAAGCAGGGATTTAATGATTTTCCTTTTATTGAGAATGTGCTATTTTTTTTTTTGCTTCATATTGCTTATCGTTTTAATTTTGCTTTTGTCATGCATTTACAGGGTTAGATAATTTTTGTATGATGAAGTAGATAAGAATAGTCTACAATGATTGAAATGAGAGAGTGCTATATATTTTTTTATTTTTAATCGAGTTTCATTTTGTGACTAATTTCTGTAGTGGCTGTGATATTGTTTATATCCATTTATGGCATCTCATAATTTAGATATGGCTTCACACCATTAAAATTCTTGCTAGGTCCTATTTCTTCTAGAGTCTTTCTTTAAAGTAAGTGAATGAATGAATGAATGAATGAATGAATGAATGAATGAAGTCCTTTAGTGAAGCTATATCAGGTTGCTATCCTTATCCTCATCAAGTCATTACATAGCTAAACTGTCTTATGTCTTTTTCTATATAGCAGGCATAATTCTATTGGTGTTTATGTAAGTCTCTGTAACTTGGCGGTGGCTGATTGCAGCTAATTGATGAGTAATAGGGGAATTGCACAGTCAGGAATGTGCTTGGCACATAATGGAGACAAATCATAGTATCTTGTCAGTTGGCCTCAGTTACAGCAAATTACACAAACCTTGAGTGAATACCAAGAAGACTCTGGCCAAAATATTTGGCATAGTAAAAGCTATCATATTTCCTTCAGTGTAACCTTTTGTGGATAAAAATTTAGTTCTTCACTGAATAAGTGGATTTTGTTCCAAACTTGCTGATTTGTGGACTAGAGCGCTGAAATAGTCGGCTGCAAAGTTGGCAGCTTGGTGGTTTGAATCCTGGGTGCCATGCAGCGGAGTGACCTCCCGCTGACAATGACCTAAGTCTAAGTTGTTTCCAGTGCTACAGGTCAGTGCTCATCTCCGTTTGTAAGTTGAAGATTCAGCATTTGTTTGCAGACATATATTTGTGATCATGTGATCAGCATCACTAAACGTACAAGTGTATGGAACGCCGGTACCTTCCCACTGAATTGGTACCTATTTTTCTCCTCGCATTTTTATATGCTTTTGAATGGCTAGATTAGCAGGAGCTGTGCAATCTATTGTATGGCCAGCGCTATAGTAGAATAAAAGATAGGGATTCATAGGGTGACCAAAGATAGAGGCTGATTGGGTTTGTGTGCCTTCAAAAATATTACGTGGTCTTTCAAATACTACTGGAGTTCAACTCTCTAGCAGAAACTCTCTTAGGTTTCAGGCAGAATTTTTGGTAGCTCAACCTGGAGGTGCAAGAGATTGAACTTGAAAACGTCTGCAGTGCAAAATATGCAATCCAAAACCAATGCTCTAACCCTGAGCTTGTGGGAGGTTGGGGTGGGCACAGATACCAAGGCTTGGAACTGAAGTACACTCAATAATTTATTGTTTTGTGAAAGATGGATGCTTTTCTAAGCTAATGTTGCACAGTTAGTTCTGTTCCGTTGTAGGATTTGCATAGTTAGTAGAAGCAGGATGGTTGTTTTCATGTTCTGACCAAAATACTCAAAAAGCTGTTTTTTTTCCTGCTTGAATATTTTTAGTGCTAGTTTGAAATACTTTGATATTTTTGTCAAAATGTTGATGTTTTCTTAAAATTGTTAGTGTCAGTTTCATTAAACACATTTTTTCTGCAGCACCATGTGAGAATCAAGGAGCCATATGTGTATCATCAAAAAGTGGCACCTGTGCTGCTGGGATACAGATATGAGGTGTGAATTCAGGATTTTGGATTGGCTCCATCTAGTTCTATATCTTGGTAGTGCACTAGTAACACAAGCAAGATTACTTTGATATTAATAACACTACTTTATTGGGGTACCTTGGAGGACCAAAACTGTTTTAAAAATCTAGAGGACTTCTTTGGCAGAGCTTGATGGGAGCCACTGAATGTGTTACTGGAGTGTCCAGATACTGTGATTTTTTCCTATCTTGCCCTTGGGTTTTAGGATTTCATTCTGACTGAGTTCAGGGAAAAAGAGGTACAGTACTGTACACTTCTTTGGCACAGTTCACCAAAAGCCTTCCTTACAAGCTGATCGCTTGATAAAGAAATGCTTCTGGCCTACTGATCCATATTGCCAGTCAAAATTCTTTCCAAACAACAAATCTTTTAGCAAGGAGAAGGGCTCCTTGACATGTTTACCTTGTGTTTGCCACCTGAAATGCATGGAATTTTTGTTTCTGCTGGTGCATTTATGTGAGGAATTGGTTGATGAGTTACATCTTATAGCAAATAGATAGGGAAGAGGACAATACACCATGGACTTAATCCGGGATATATTATGAACTGCAGCACCTTCATCAGCATCAAATGCTTCTATGACTGCTCTTTTCAGTTTAATGTATTTAATCAAGAAACACCCTTTTTCTTGGAATACTGTACAACTCTTCCCAGAATCCTACAGCCAGCATGGCCACAGCCCTTGCTGGCTGGCAGATTTTGCAAGGTGTAGTGTAATGATGTTTCCTAGATATGTCTGACAGGTGAAACTCAAAAAATTAGAATATTGTGCAAATGTTCATTTATTTCAGTAAGTCAACTCAAAAGGTGAAACTAATATATGAGGTAGACTCATTACATACAAAGTGAGATATGTCAAGCCTTACATTGGTATACTTGTGATGATTATGGCGTACAGTTTATGTCATAAGCCTTATGAAAACCCTAATTCACAATCTCAGAAAATTAGAATAATGTGATAAGGTTCCCTATTCAAGAGCCACCACACATAGATGGATCCTGGACTTGGGCTTCAAATGTCATATTCCTCTTGTCAATTCGCTCCTGAACAACAAACAATGTCAGAAGTGTCTTACCTAGGCTACAGGGGGGGGGGGGAATTGGTCTGTTGTTCATTGGTCCAAAGTCCTCTTTTCTGGTAAGAGCAACTTTTGCATCTCATTTGGGAACCAAGGACCCAGAGTCTGGAGGAAGAATGGAGAGGCACACAATGCACGACACTTGGAAGTCCAGTGTGAAGTGTACACAGTCTGTGTTGATTTGGGGAGCCATGTCATCTGCTGGTGTTGGTCCACTGTGCTTTATTAAGTCCAGGGTCAACACAGCCGTCTACGAGGAGATTTTGGAGCACTTAATGCTTCCTTCCGCACACGAGCTATATGGGGATGGCGAGTACATACACATGCTTAGGCTTTTCATAGGTCTGATATTGTTCTATTCCAATCCTTGTGTTATTGATGTCATGTAATATTCTAGTTTTCTGAGATTTTGAATTTGGGGTTTTCATAAGCTGTACGCCATAATCATCACAATTATACCAAAGTAAGGCTTGACATAACTCACTTAGCATGTAATGAGACATATATTAGTTTCACTTTTTGAGTTGACTTATTGAAATAAATGAACATTTGCATGATATTCTAATTTTTCTAGTTTTACCTATAATGACTAGCAGCCGCATCTCTCTCTCTCTCTATTTTGCAAGGGCAGAACTAAAATGTCATGGTAGAATAGGATTCCCCACAGCACTGATTATTAAACTGGTTTTGAAAAGCAGTAAAAATGTAAAGGTTCCCCCCACACATGCGTGCTAGTCATGTCCTATTTGAGGGGCAGTGTTCATCTCCGTATTCAAGCCAAAGAAACAGTGTTGTGCAAGTCCATGGCCACATGGCCGGCATGGCTGCAGGGAAACACTTTTTACCTTCCCGCTTTTTACGGTGGTACCTATTTATCTACTTGCATTTACATGCTTTTGAACTGCTAGGTTGGCAGGAGCTGGGGTTATGAGAGGAAGGCTGCTCTGCTGTGTGGCACCTGGGATTTGAACTGCCAAGCTGGTGACTTTGTAGCCGACAGTTTTTGGAGCCTTAGTCCGCTGAGCCACCGGCTCTTATATAGTACTTGGGTGTGTGTGTATGTGTTAGCTTCTCATCAAAAGCTCAGAATGGCTAAATAGCTCAGCAGTTTCTGTCTGTGGAGCCAGAGGGTAAGGGGTTCAATTCCTTATTCCTCCCTGACAAAGTTTAGACTTGATGATTCATAGGGTCCCTTCCCGTTCTGCAGTTCAAAAGACTATCAAAACCAAATCTTTAGATTGGTTGATGGTTGGCTGGAAGTAGCTTAGAGCTCATGTATGCTATGTACATTAGTTTTTGTTCCTCTCACAGATACCAGGGTTATCGCTATAGATGATAACATTTTCAAAAGCAAGGAAATGTGCTTTGTGAAAGAATCAGATTGAAAATGGATGTAATACTACTAACATGCTTGATGTTGCAACTTATATGTAGCTTGGAAGACGGTCTGCTTGAAATATTTGTATGCTGTAAAATTATGAATGTCTTTCTTCGGTGAATATTGGGAGTAGTAAATGCAAATCCATTTCTAAGTGCCGTTTAGAACTTTTGTGAAAGATGGAATATTCAGTTGGATATCTGAGTTGAGATGTGAAGTGCAGTCCTGTTCTTCTGAAAGCTAGTGCTAAGAAAGATCCCGAAGAGTGAGAAATCAGCTGTTAAGGCTCCTTCTGGCATGACAAGGCTGCAGTTCCAGCTGAATGTTACATGAAAGGTGCCTGATGAGCATATTTTTTAAAAAATAGTATGTCAGGATCAGTGAAGCTTAAAGCACAGAAGTGGGAAGGACTTTTCTCCATTACAAGCCACTCCTCTTTCCCTACCTCTTCCACCAGATAGTTCTTGGGTTCTTTGTTTGTTCCTTTAATTAATGCGTATGGGCTGTAAATGTTGAGCCAAGCATCCTTCTCTCTCCCCAAGGCAGAACTACTGCCTTACCCACTGTTTTGCTGCAACAGTTCTTTTCTGTAGCCTCCGTAATTCACTCCCTCTCAAACCAATTGCCTTGCGTTTGGACATCTGCTCAGAAATGTATAGATTCATTGCCAATAAGTAATAAGTAGGCGATGTGAGGAGATTTTTAATGTTGTTTATCTTAAAAGGCGGAATTAAGCTCTCCCTTATTGGTATTCTTACCCAGCCCCCCCCTTTGTTGTTGTTGTTGATGGAGGAGTATCTTGATGGTATGCACAAATCCTCTCAGGGAACGGCACATCTCCTTTGTTCGCTGCTGAAGAAGTGTGAAGATCGACAGCGATGGACACTGGCACCTGCATTGTTCATTTTCCTTATTTGGCATTCTCTACACACCGGCAACATACAAAGCATTAAAATGATAGAATGCTAGATATGTTTCTTGACATAATGCTGAGTGTGGATAGAAGGGAAACTAGAAAGGATTCCCCCCCCCATGACTGAAATATTTCCCTTGGTTACATACTGTTCTGATTGGGTCATGTGTCCATAGTCACACTGGGCTGTTGTCACTTCGCGCTCCTTTAAAACAGTGGGTTATGTCTACTGCTTTCTTAACGTAGCTTCCATCGGTGTTAAGAAAAACCCTGCTGGATTAGACCTCTGTGTCTCTTTGATCTGGCAACTTGTTTTCAAATGGTATGTGTATGCCTTTACATATTAATTTCAAGCCTTTGGTGAGCCATCTTTCCAGCCAGATCCTGAGCAACATCCTGCCTTAAAAAGAAGCTACATACCAATAAACATTCAGCATTTAAAGTGCTGAAATATTAATGAATTACTAAAAACCAGCTGCGGCAGATGAAAAATAAAGAAAAACAAACAGCACTAAAAGCAACGAGCAAGTAAAGTTCTTGAAAATCCACAGGGAGGGTATAAAAGCAACAGCTCCACACCATAAATTCCTAGACCCTTATACTCACAACTGTACTGCTTCTGACAGTTTGTTTTTCTAATATATTGCAGTTTAGAGCTATTGCATCATATACTTTAGTTATTCAATTTATATACCGCCCATCTGGCGACGAGGCCACTCTGGGCAGTTTACAGCAATTCAACATAAAACATCCAGTACAATATACAATAAAAATATAGCAAACTGAAAATAAATACAACTTAATAGTATATGCTAGAACATAATTAAATCAGAGTTTGTGGGAGCTGCATCTTGTGGGCCAAAAATCCCTTTCACCTTCAGTATGTGCATATACAATACAGTGGTCCCCCGCCCTATCGCGGTTCATATACTGCGGCCCCTCTATATTGCGGGACCATATTATATGAAAAAGCCCCCCTTGGGTAAGGGGCAAAGGCTGTTTCTGGCCTCCCATACTTACCCCAGCCTGGCGCTGCCCCAAATGGGCCTGTGGGGGCCTTCCCAGGCTCCAGAAGGCCTGGGAAGGCCCTTGCAGTCCCATTTGGGGCAGCGCCAGGCTGGGGGTAAGTACAAGAGCCCCCAGTTAGGGCCCCCACACCTGACTTGACCTGCATCCGCATATTGCAGATTTCCAGTTATCGCGGGTCGGGTCACATCCCTAACCTCAGTGATAGGTGGGGGATCACTGTATACATTGTGGGTTAGACGATGACTGAAATATGGTTCACACAGCTATGCCAAGTAAGCAAAGTGTGCTGTTGATATATTGCCCCATAGCACTTAAAGCAATCTTAGGGCTGTTTTTAATTTAATAATGCAGGGTATACATTGTCCCTGCCTCTACAGAGAGCTGGGTACTTAATTTACCTGCTTGGAAGGATGGAAAGTGGAGTCAACCTTGAGCGTGCTACCTGGCTCTGTTGGTATCAAGCACAAGTTGGGAGCAGAATTTTGACTATAGTACTACAGTACTGTTTAACCAATGCACCACAAGGCTGATGGCATTACCAGCTGTGGCAATTCTTGAGACGCAAAACACTTCTAATTCCCTACCTCTGAAAGTCATGGGGAAGCCATTGGGGTTGTTGGGAATCAGGAGAGTCTTTAATTTGCTGGAAATTGCAACTGGTAGTAATTTTTGGTTTTTTAGATTTTTATACCACCCAGTTAGTACAAAATACTACTCTGGGCAGTTAACAATGGAAAAGGTAGATGAAAAAATACCAGTAAGACAAATAATAACAATGATTGCAAAAATACAGTAATAATACAGATTAGCTCCATCATCACAATACAAGCAAGTTGAGAGCATCAGCCCACAATTGGATGGGCAGGGCAGGTGGCACACTTGCCAGAAATTAAAGACTTCCTCTCCTGTCCCTCACTTCCCAACGACCTCTTGATAACTAGAAGGGATCCTTGAGAGCCTGAGAGCCTGAGGACATTTGGGAGGTGGAACCGGAAATATCTTAATTTATAAAAAATTACTGCCACTGATGATGTCATCAGCCTTATGGGGTTTAATTAATGGCAAAAGTTATTAACTGATTTTGGGAGCTCATAGATGACTCTAGTGTGGATTATGTAAAAATGTTGTGTATGGTTTTCTTTTTCCAGGCCAGGTTGACTTTGGTATATGGGCAGAATACCCACTGAAAGCAAGCAAATTATTATTTTTTGATCACCCTGTTTTTTTCTATATGGGATTGGCTGCTGTTATGAAGTCGGCGCCATGTTGTTGGGCTGGCTCCCTCCCCCCTTCCTTCCAAAAGTATTATGAACATTCTTACCACAGTTCAATCTCATTTAGACAGGGCTCCCAAGGGCAGGTCATAAAAAGCAGCTGAAAGCTGAAATGATTATTGCTTTAACTTGGGCCTCATTTCTGTAACATAGAGCACTATCTTTTGCCATTTCTTGCAAGAACAAAGGAACTGAGGATTAGTTTACAAATAATTAATTACTATATAATAAGGAGGAAGAGTCCATCATTCTGTATATGGGCTCTGCTGGTGTGGCATTTTGCAGCCAAGCTGTCTAATGAGAAATTGAGTCGTAAGAATGACTGTGCCTTAACAGCATGCCCAAGTGTGGGGTATCCTTACGCTAAGAAACAGAAAGGTTAATGTAGCAAATATTATTGTTAGGGGGCCACATGTTGCCACTGGGCTGGCCCAGAGCTTAAGAAAGTTTTGGGGTTTTTTTTTTTTTTTTTAGTTACAACTCCAAAGTAGCTTGACTGTGTTAAAAAAGAAAACTTTTCCAAAAAGTTTGGCCAGCCAAAAATAGGCAAGACCGCTCTTTCACACGGTTTCCCCCTCCTCAATCTTATGAAGCATGCAGCTAAAAAGTAACGTTCATTCTTGTTGAGGAGAGAGCAACTGATTCTTTGCAAAGGACTTTCTAAATTGGGTCCTCAGCCCTAGTTTGCCCTTGCCGTTCACAATGCAACAAAACCAGCTAATTGTCTTTCATGTCCCTAATTGGTAATGTGGCAGGGAACATTCTCTTCCTCGGATATCCCTGTCCATGAAATAATATTTGGAGAAATGCAGCTCTGGATAGTGTCATCATTTGTGGTTAGGTTCTTTACCAGAGAATTGTCTCCATGGTGGCACCAGAAGTAGTGAAGTCTGTGGGCCTTATTTCCTAATCAGTAAATGATTTTCAAGGACCTTT
>JAHTLZ010000015.1:29159743-29184159 GCA_023846285.1 Phrynocephalus versicolor | reverse complement strand
CACACACACACACACACACACACACACACACACACACACACACACACTATGCCCAAGATTATATGGCACACCATGTATTAAAGAAAAATTCATCTGATGGAATTGTCTTCTCTTTGGCAGAATCTTTTCCATACCAATTAGTTTTCTAGAATGCGTAAGGTTTTAAAACTTTACAATATTGATCTTTGCAGTCTCAGTTATTTAATCCTCTAACAAGCTGTACCTCTTCAAATAAAGGTTTTGACAAATTACAGCGTTTTTCTTTGCAGTATATTTATGTCAGTTATGTTTATATTTTGCTCTTTCTCTGAGTAATTGATAGTGGTATATAGGTCTTTCATCTAAAATGGCAACCCCAGGGAGCTTATGAAAATGAAACTACACTGAGAGCCTTCAAGACATTTATACCGGTGTCTTTGTCACATCTTATTTGAAGTAATAGGCATGCTGCTTCTATGAATTGGGAAGGGTTTGACAGAGCATTGGTCGTGTGAATTCACAGGGTATGGAGTCATGAAGAAGGCAGTTGGTGAGGCTGGCAACTGAATCTTATCCAGGTAACAATTTCTGTCCTTATTCTCAGACTTCATATTTTTTTTAAAGGTCACTAAAATGGCATGGAGAAATGAATGAGGAAGTGAGATGAGTGATCCCTGGTGGTGCAGGTTTTGTTGATCAGGAATGGGAGCCTGAGACTAGGACAAATGGTGGCTTTCTTGTAACCTCCTTTCTTCCTAGAAGCAAGATATGGGTAGGAAAAAAATGCAGAGAAGAGTGACTTTGGGGGGGGGGTTATTATATCACAAGAACCTACTGAATGAGTAAATTGGCTCTAGCATCCTATTTGTCACATTGGATATTTATTATTTATTATTTTTATATTTTTATACCGTGACCGATTTTCCCATTGGGAACTCTGGACGATTTACGTAGAAAACAACACATATGCAATTAAAACCAACACAAGAAATAAAAATCAAACCAATAATGCAATAAAGAAAAACAAGTAACTTGGCAAGAGACACAAAACCAGATGAGGAAAACACCATCAAATCATGAGGGAACACACGGCAAACATTAGCTATCCCCAAATACTTCTTTAAATAGGCAAGTTTTTACTGCTTTTTCAATGGGTGCTAGGGATGGAGCTTGGCGAAATTCTGGAAATTCCATTGATTCAGTAGATCTAGCATTATTACAATTTTCTATGATAAGCAACAGGATGCCAGCTACTATAGAGTCATCTTCTGTGGCCACCATAACTTAGGTTTGGAAGATTAGCCTGGACTAATCTTCCAACTGTACAGACAGATACAGTCTGTCTGTATAGCTGGAAGATTAGTCCATACTGAAATTCAGAGCTATTTATTTCATACTCCTTTGTACATTAAAACAAAAAAGTAGCCCCCTGAGTTTCTTCCACTGTTTGATCATTTCAAAGATTTTGAACATCATATGGAAAGGCAAATGGTGATCATACTTGAAGTATCTGACATTAATCTCTTTTTACCATTTTTAATTTCTTTGTTCAGAACCTTCCATTTCTTCTCCCACCTAAAAATCCATCATAATTCCTCTATGTAATGTGTTATGACTGAGTTTGATCAACAGGACTTCACACTTGCCCTTCTGTTTAGTTGTGCAACCAGGTGTCTGCATTTGAGAGCAAAACATGCTAAGTGCCTTGTAGGAGTTTTTTTAGATGGAAGAGAGAGTCAAAATAGTGTCAAACTAGTTTTCTTTACTAAGATTTGTAGAAATGTCAATAGGTGTCATTTAGGGTGGCGATGTTAAAGCAAGGAAAATTTCCAGACTAAGAGGAAATTAATGTGACATCTCTTTTTGAGAATCCTGCACAGGTTACTATTTCAAATACTTTCCAGGGCAAAAAAGTATGCTGTAATTACTCCAGTTTGAGTTTTCTCCAGTAGCTTCTTCCAGTTTTATTTATTATTAATTTACTAATTTAAAATATTTTCCCCTTAAAAGAACCCAAGGTAGCTTTCACAATTAAAAATCAGTATCTAAAACAGTAAGTTATAAATATTTTAAAAAAGAATTAAACAAATGTTACATTAAAATGGTAAGTAAAACCGGTATTAAAACACATTTAAAACAACAGCTCAACAGTCCATTTAAACCCCTCTCAGATCACTGGTCATTAAGAAAAAACCTGGCTGAAAAGAATGGTCTTTGCCTGCCTGCCAAAGGACAGCAAAAATACAACCAGCCTAACTTCGCATGGGAGGGAGTTTCAAATTCTGAGAGCAGAGACAGAGAAGGCCTTTTTAAATGTTCCCATCAACCACACCTGTGAGTGTGGTGGGATTGAAAGGAAGGCCTCCTCTGATAATTTTTATGCTCAGGCAGGCTCATTCAGGTTAAAGTGAACTCTTTGAATTGTGCCTGGAAATGAATTGGCAGTGGCACTGCTGTAACAGAGGACATATATGTTCGCTGTACCCAGCCCCAGCTGGTTGTAGCATTTTGAAGCCTTCGAGGTTTCTGAAAATTTCCCAAAGGCAGCCCATTGTGGAACCATCTCCCCAGTGTGCTGCGCCTTGCAGAGTCCCTGCCCACCTTTAAAAGGGCTTTGAAAACCTACCTGTTTAAGGAGGCTTTTGGCGACCTTCTTACCTAAGTTTCTGGGTTTTGGGGTTTTTTGTTTGTTTGTTTGTTTGTTTGTTTGTTTTGCCACCTGCATCATCCTTGTTGGGTTTGCCGTCCTCCTCTTCTTATTGGTATTGTTTTTATCTCTTTTGCTTTGTTTTATTGTTAGCCGCCCAGAGTTCCTATTTGGAAGATGGGTGGGATATAAGTGCAATAAATAAATAAATAAATAAATAAATAAATACGTAGATCACACTACTGTAGTCCAGCCAAGATATAACTACGGCATGTGTCACCATGCCCAGATAAAACCTTTCAAGGATTGGGCATATCTGGTGTACTAGTTTTAACCGGCAAAGACTGAAGGGATCCAGCCCTCAAAGGGTGCGATCAGAAAGGATGGAGTCTGCAGACTTGGTATCTGGTGCACAAAAGATAGAGACAGTTCTGCCGTACGCACCCCCACGGCAATCTTTATTGAGTACAAGTAGGTCAACCATACGTATGCATGAAGCCACATTCAACTGCTATCATTGGCTTAGACAGAGATAAGTGAAACAATAGAATAGCTGTCTATGCCTAGAGCATGCGCAGAGTATAACCCATGACTAAACTTTCTTGCCACACAGCCTTGCTGATAATGGTAGCTGCAAACTAGCTATGAAACCATTAACCTGTTAACTCCAGTTCTCCCATATTCCCACTTTCCTTACTTTAAGAAAGCGGTGCAGTGAGCTTGTCCCAATTATAAACAGAATCGTCAAAGTCAACTCCCATATGGGGCAGTGGCTGATATTGAAGAATAGCATACAATTGTCTTTGTGTGAGGCCAGAGGAAGGCACGTTGCGCGAACAGCAATTAGCAAAAAACTGAGATATAGAGGGGATACAATGAATGCAGCAACAAAGAATAACAAGACATACCACAATAATGACCTGAGCAATGAAAGCTTGTGTCACCCATCCCCAATTTGGAAGCACAGCCTTTAAGCTGGACCACCATAAGGGATCCACATTCTCAGTAATGTGAGAGGTGAGATCGTAGAGTTCCTTCACCTGGTGGTGTATAGCATTACTATGATCAGAGATATTAAAGCAACACATGTGGGGCACTGCTTCACAGGCCAAATGCAATTTCAGCAGTATAAAATCAATGGCAGCTCTGTTGTCTAAAGTAGCCTGTCTAATTTCAGTTTATCCACTAGCCAACAATGCCAATGCCTTGGAAGTGTGATTAATAGATTTAGCCAGGGAGCAGGCAAGAGCTTTGATATTTTTATAATTTGTAAAGGCCTGCACTGCAGGGATAATAACCCCTCCCAATGCTTGAGCTTCAGATTGAATTAGGACATCCCCAGTGCAAGACTCTCCCAAAGGATGCCCTGAGGTGTCCCGCCGTCGTCGAGACAGGCCATCCTGTCTTTGAGGCAAGACTACGGTCAGTCGGGACAGGCAGCAAACAGCATCTGATAGGTTAGCTGGAATGTAGTTGAAGGTGCGAGTACCACATGACCAGAACCATCCAGGGGGTAGCAAAACATGCGCAAAAAGAAATGATGAATTAGCAGTAACAGAACAGTTCAGTTGTGGGGTACCAGTATTGTGACAATGTGGCTTCTGTGAGTTAGAAGAACAGTTCACCATGTGAGTGCAGGTAAAACCCTTCCCTACTACAACATTTGGTGTGTAAAGAGTAAAAGCAAATTTAAGGAGTCGTTTGGTGGCTGGGCCCCAGCTGGCAACATTGGTGTAGTCAGCCACCAAGGTCTCCTCACTGTTCATATGTTCACGAAGACCAGTATAGTCTGTAATATTGCTGGGCTGATAGCAAACTCGAATAAGGCACGATGAAAGCAAGTCCCCAACAGCATAGCTGGTGGGAAGGCAAAACTTGGTGACATTACTCAATTTGGCTAGTTGAAGCCAGACGTTAGTCTGTAAACCATTAGAAAGTAGCTCAGAAGGCACAGCAGCCTGACATTGAGTTCCATCGCCAAACACAAGGAGAATGAATGCCAAAAGCATCACTGTGGTGGACGATCCTTGGAGGAGCGCCATGGCCAAATGCAGCGTGCTGGAATCCACACGGCACCTCTGTCCAGGGCTATGGCGACATATCCTTGTCCCAGGAGATGAGTGGTACTGGGCCTCTCCAAGTAGGATCTGGGGGTACGATACCAAGGGCTGGGGGAGCTGTTCTTCAGTCCTGAAATGCAACTCAATGGGAAAATGAGACCTGCTGTGGGAAACAAGCAGACAATTTAAAGCGAAAAGCACTTTGGAAACCACAGTACTGACATCTCCCACAGGTCCCCCTTTCCCCCCTGTTTGTTTGTGCAGCAGGGCCTTGAAAGTAAGTTGAGCACAGTTTGCAATAGCTTGACCCAAACTATTATGTTCCAAAGGGTGCAAAAGTCAGAAAAGGCCGAAGAAGCATATTGATGAAAAATCTTATGACTAGTAATGGGATTGTCAAACAGAGGGAACAAATTTGTGTGTGGCCTGATATGGGCCACAGAGCACAGCATGCGGCGTTCCTGAAGAAGGCCTTGAAGTTTGCTGTTTACAGTGGACAAGGCTGGAGAGGGGTCAGGTGGTGGGTCTGGCGGCCGGTTGGGGAATTCGAGAGCTGGGTACTCTGGTGGTGGAACTGACGGGAGTGCAGGCAGAGCTGTGCTCACCGGCGGTGGTACTGGGGTTTTGGCAGCCGGAATTGGTGAAAAGGCTGTTTTGGGAGGCAGGACTTGTGGAAAGGCTGGCAGAGACTTTTGTGCCAATAAAATATTGCCTGGAGTGAGTCCTTGAAGGCACACACGGATCTTAAACCACGTGTGCTGGACCGGAATAGTAACTCTGGGATGATCCTGAAAGGAGTAGCCAATTTTGTCCCATTTTTGAAGATCTAACGTGCCATCTAGAGGCAACCAGGGACACACTTCTGCAATGATCTTGGCAAGATCCTCTACCTCCTTTAGAGAGACCGTGTAGCTATTCTTAGTGAGAAGATAATGCAGGTCCTCGCAGAATTTTTGTTGCGGGGAGGAAAGAGCATTGCCGCCCATGTTCCTGTCTAACTTCACAAAGTCCAACTCACCGGGATCCGAAGATGCTTGGGCGCGCCTAGACCTTGCCGGTCATGATGAGTGGACGAAAATAGCAGCAGTGAGATCGTGTCCGATCCTCACGAACACCGAGAGCCTCACGAACAGATTGCCTCACACCGGGGCACCACTTGCATGAAGCCACATTCAACTGCTATGATTGGCTTAGACAGAGATAAGTAAAACAATAGAATAGCTGCCTATGCCTAGAGCATGCACAGAGTATAACCCATGACTAAGCTTTCTTGCCACACAGCCTTGCTGATAATGGTAGCTGCAAGCTAGCTATGAAACCATTAACCCGTTAACTCCTGTTCTCCCACAAAAGACCTTTCTGGCCACTGCAGAAACCTAGGCAGTAGGGCTCAGTGGCAAGTCCAGGAGCACCCCCAAGCTGTGAGCCTGTGTACTATGGGAGAGTGTAAGATGTGTGTGTGTGTTGTGCCGTTACAGTCGTGACCGACTCTACGTGACTCCATGTCCGTGGAGTTTTCTTGGCAGGAGTACTGGAGTGGCTTACCAGTTCCTACTCCAGGCGCCTACAGCACCTGGCCCTGGTGGTCGCCCATCCAAGTACTAACCAGGGCCGACCCTGCTTAGCTTCCGAAATCAAGCGAGATCGGATGTGCTTAGGGAATCTAGGCAGCGTGTAAGATAGCCCTTCCATTTACATGCCTCGGTTCAGTTATTTTTCATTGATTATTTTTAAAAGATTTTTTTAAAAAAATGCAATGGAAATTTTTGACCCAAGGCATGTGAATGCCAGGGATACCTTCTGCAAACGATTTTAGGGAACCCCTTGACATTTGGACAGGTCTGAGGTTCAGTGATCTGAGTTATGAAGCTTGAAAGGGCGTGACCCTAGGAAAAAACCTTTCTAATTGGAATCAATGGGAAGCGGTGGCAGCACTATTGCTCACCCGATCAGCTTCCTATTCCAATTCGAAAGGTTTTTTTCTAGGGGCACCCCCTTTCAAGCTTTATAACTCAGCTCACTGAACCCCAGACCTTTCCAAATTCCAGGGGATTACCTAAAACCGCTAAAGGACCCAGGGCAGAACATAACATAAGAAGAGCCATGCTGGATCAGGCCAAAGGCCCATCTAGTCCAGCTTCCTGTATCTTACAGTGGCCCCACCAAATGCCCCTGGGAGCGCATGAGACTAGATATCTGTCTTCTGATACCACTCCCCTGCATCTGGCCCTTGAAGTACCCTGGTTTTAAGCCTCAAGATTACACATCTCCATCATGGTTTGTAACCCGTGATGGACTTCTCCTCCAGGAATCTGTCCAATCCCCTTTTGAAGGCATCCAGGCTAGATGCCATCACCACATCCTGTGGCAGGGAGTTCCACAGACTGACAACACGCTGGGTAAAAAAAATATTTTCTTTTGTCTGTTCTCACTCTCCCAACTCACAGCTTGAGTGGATGTCCCCTAGTTTTGGTATTTTGTTAGAGGGAGACTCATGCCCTGCATTATTTTGTACGTCTCAATCATATCCTCCCTCAGGCGCCTTTTTTCCATACTAAAGTGCCCCAAATGTTTAAGCCTTTCCTCATAAGGGAGGTGCCTCAGCCCAGTAATCATTTTAGTCACTCTCTTGTGCACCTTTTCCAGTTCCACTATGTCTTTTTTGAGATGTGGTGACCAGAATTGTACACAATACTCCAGGTGCGGCCTTACTATCGTTTTGTACAATGGCATTATAATGTTGGCTATTTTATTTTCAATCCCCCTTTTTGATAATCCTTAGCATGGAATTGGCCTTCTTCACTGGTGCCATACATTGGGTAGACACCTTCATTGAGCTGTTCACCAACACACCAAGATCTCTTTCCTGATCCGTCACGGATAGCTCAAAGCCCATGAGTTGATAGATAAAGTTTTGATTTTTTTTGCCCCAATATGCATTGTGTTTCATTTTGTAACAAAATTACTTTAAAATTTGTTTTGTAACGAAACAAAATGAAACTACTCTCAAAACGATTCTGGGAATGCTATTTTTCTGTTTCGTGCCGATCCCTACTTCTCAGCCTATCTGAGTTCAGTTGAATAAAATCACCTTGGTTTACTGCAGGTTTCCCAAGCTGTTCTCACCACAATGAGGAATCTTTGTGCCGCCTCCTTTTACCTTATCATACTTTATCAACAGCATATCTACAAACAAAAATAAGTGGCAGAAGGCAATAAGAAAAATGAAGGTATATCAAACATGTCAAGTGGTGCACCTATAGTCATTGATTACTTCCTTCCTATAATCCTGTGTACTTTTGAAATATATTCTGATTGCTGTAGTGAGCTGAAGCAAAAGGGAACAGTTGGCATCCTCTTAACCCATCTACTTCTCCAGTAGTTAGTGGTGGGAGATGCCAGCCCGACCCATTTTCTGTCAGAGTGATCAGTGTCTGTGCTAACGCAGTGCAGTGGCCTACTGCTGACTTTAGGACAGTTAAACTAGAATAACTGTTTTATGTGAACATTAAACCTTTCGGGAGTGGCAGGCTTGTTAAATCAGGGGCGGGGAACCTTTGGGCCTCCAGATGTTTGGACCACAACTCCCACAGTCCTTGATCATTGGCAACATAGGCTCGGAATTCTGGGAGTTGCAGTCCAAAACACCTGCAGAATGAAAGGTTCCCCACCCCTGCTGTGAATGCTAGCCTCTCTGTGTGGGGTATGGTGATACCCATTCATGAATGAAGAACCCATGTGCTACTCTATTTAAGAAAGTAGAGTGATTTCCAAGAAGGAAGTAATAGCGCCTGAGTGCAGAAATCTCCACAAGTCAAAAGCAGGCAAGATGCCAAAGTTCAGATGGCTATCTTTTTGTCTCTCGCCTCCCTCTGGCTCATGTTGCTTGTTAAATATATTGGTGATTTGAACTTCAGTACTCACTCCTTCAGATACAGGAATGGGGAATATTGAATGACTGAGCAAAGCAAGTATATTTTCCATAGACCAGAGAGCAATTAGATGGTAGTAAGTTCAGAAGAGAAAAAGGGATGTTGTGTTTCACATTAGGAATTCAGTATTACACGGTGATAATAGCTTTTGCTCGTAACCTATTACTTCTGGTGCAAACGTGATAGTATTGTGTAAAAGTGTATGTGGAAAAGCTATTTTGGATCTATCCTCAGTTTTTCAGGGATGGCTTTTAGCAGATACATTTGAGAGCAACACTAGTGAGGGAAACAGAGAAAGCACAAGAAATGAATACAGAAACATCTGTGTTGACAGTTTGTACACTTAGACCGTCTTGGAGGAGTTTCTTCACTAGACCGAATGGGCAACTGAACAGAGCATAGTGTTTTTTCCTAAGGCATTGAAATCGGCATGGCAAACTTGTGCTTGGTTTTTACAGTTCTCAGTATGGGGAACAACACAGGATTTCAATTAACTCCTTGTTTTGAAATCAGTGGATGTGAGGGTCCGATATCAAAACTTCTCGGTTCCGAGTTTAAAGGAAGATTGTCCATGTCACTTTCTTTAACATTAAATATTTATTTTGTTACTCAGATTTGTCTTTCTTTCTTACAATGGGTGATAATAAGTCTTCAACTGGTACAACAATATGTTTAACTTCGTCTTTTAACATAAAAGGATTTGGTTCAACAATTTCAAATATTCCTGAGGGAGGATTCTCCTCAGGTTCACTCAGTGGAGGTCCGGGGAACCCCTCCTGAAACATTGACTCCCACAGCATGGGTGTTTTGCCCACTGGGCTACTGGGTTCTCCCGCAATGCTGTTCTCCATCGCTCCCTCATTCGCTCTGAATTCCCTGGGCATGTTAATGGTTTAACCTGGAGATACCATGAAATTGGTTCAACTGGTCGCCACTCTCTCCTTACATAACATTCCCTCTTGCGTCCCTCTTCTGTTTGTGTCCCAACGTCTCTTCCTAACTGCTTTTCTCTTCCCCCAAACTGACAACTCCCCCATGCGTGCCCCTCTTCCTCATCCCCACCATCCGTTACCCAATATGCCTCTTCTACTATTTTTTCTTCCTTTATTTCCATTTCGTCAAGTTTCTTTTCTATAAATTTATGCTCTGTCATATTATCTCTTTCTTTTATATTAGGCTACCTTGTTCTGAGGAGCCTGAAATTGTCTGGGTGGCAGTGGCCAGTGAGTGTTTCAATGCCAAAGGCAGCAAGCAGTCTGGCTTTGCGTGTTTGAGTAGCTGTCTCTGTTGTATAAGTTCATGATGTTTGTTACTCTTGTGTAGAGTTTAAACCTATAAAGCACCATCTGGTGGTTCCTCTTGGGACCCCAGGTGGTGCTTAGAAAACTCTCAGAAGGATAATCATCCTGTTCAGATTGCACCATCATTCACTTTCAGTCGCTGTCACATCCCCCATTTGCTTTTGTGTTCTGCAGAATACCAGAATTACTCTGATGAGGGTTTTCTTTTTTTATTTATACCCCCTCCTTCCCTCTCCCTCTCTGCAGCCCCCACTCCACCAGCCCCAGCAAGTAGAAAGGAGATGTTGGAAGGTCACCTTCTCCCCCTTCTGTGCACTGCTGATGAGTACCCTCTCCTTTTCCTTTTCTAAATGACAGCATCACACTTGGAAAAGGACTTAATAACTTGCCTTGATAAGTGACCCAGCTTGAAGCTCTCCGTCCTTGTTATAGCCCTTCTATGGGCTTTGCTCTGCGCTCTGTCCAGAAGAGTCAAAACCAGCCAGCTCCGAGGCAGGTGAGAAGCTACATGTCTCTTGGGTGAGACGGAAAAGCAAGGTGACCCTGTAGTGCTGAAGCACAGGAGCCTGTTTGTAGTTTGATCCCTTTCCTTTCTCCATTTTGGAGCTTTTCTCCTATTTTGGAGCATTTCGTGTCTCAATGTGCTATAGGAGTACACTGTATCCTTGAATGCAACTGGGCAGAGCTCATCTCTGAGTTTAACGTGTAAGATAAATATTTGGATTTGTTTTCTATAATCTACTCTGAAATAACAGCCTTTGGCCTATCTTCAGTCTTTAATTTTTTTCCAGTAGAACTTCAAGTCCAACCTGTGATTATAGACCTTGATCTTGAAGAGCTGCAGCATGTGCTCTAAGAATGTGTGTGTGTGTGTGTGTGTATATGCACGTCCGTGTGTGTATGTACATGTGTGCACATCCATGTGTGTGCATATGTGTGCATGTGTGTGTGCACACAGATGTGCATGTCTCTCTCTGTGTGTCCGTGTCCGTGTGTCCATGTGTGTCCGTGTCTGTGTGTGTCCGTATGTGTGTGTCTGTGTGTGTGTGTGTGTGTCCGTGTCCGTGTGTCCGTGTGTCCGTGTGTGTGTGTCTGTGTGTGTGTCTGTGTGTGTAGCTTTTCTCAATAGAGAGACCTAGTGATGAAAGAAGCCAGAGTTACTTTGTGGCTACTTCCTAGATCCCCAACCAGTTCCATGGGTTCTAGAACTGGCCTCTTACAAAACATTTCAAGGATGGAACCAGAGGGTATATGCAGAAGGATATTTGTCTGCTTCTGATACTTCTGGGAGGACTTACAACTCATGTTGCAACCTGTTATGGGTGATCTGAAATAGTTTGTGAGTGTTCTTTTAATTTTGTTTGCTCTACATAAGTACTGCTTATCAGGCCAGGCTGCTCAAAGCAGTTTGCAAAATGTTAAAACTCTGTTATCCTATTACAAGTATGATACAATTTTTTTTTTTAAAAAAACTGAAAACAAGCTCTTAAAAGAGAGACAAAAGCTAGATAAAAGAGAACAAAAGGGACAATAAAGAAATTCAGAAATTGGAAGTTGATTTATCCATAGTCATGAAATATCAGGTGAGGGAGGGTGTGTTATAATAAATATAAGTGTACAAAGAATAACTGTTTTTTCCCCTTGAGACTGCCATGTAAATAAAGACATGCCTGTAGAGAAATACTCTCCATTTCCCCCTTTCATTCTCTTTGGGCATTGAAGAATGTTTGCTTTCCTGCCTGGGTCTTAATATATTTCCTCTTGTCTCCAGAGAAGAAGGTAGTTCCTCAGTAGACTTGTGCTGATAACTACAGGAGAGAAGGGCTAATTTCATGAATCTGCTTCATAAATCTGTAGTTGTACTTCATTAGCAACTCTAATTCCAACAAAGTCCCGTTTATGCCCTTAACCTAGAACAACTGCAGGCTGAACTCATGGAGTTATTTTGTTGTCTCCCCTTCCCATTCACCTGCCAAGAATCCCCACAACAAAGTGTAGTCATCAGACGGCTGGTTCTGAGGGACAGGTTTGTAGGTAGAAAGAGGGATAACAGTCTTGAAATCATCTGCTCTATTAACCCTTGGATCACCACTATGGGACATGCATCATTGTAGAGCAGTGGTTCTCGGCCTGTGGGTCCCCAGATGTTCCTGAACTGCAACTCCCAGAAATCCCTTCCAGCACAGCAAGTGGTGGAGGCTTCTGGGAGTTGCAGTCCAGGAACATCTGGGGACGCACAGATTGAGAACCACTGTTGTAGAGGGATGTGTGAGGGTGGCAAAGATGTTGTGTTTGGTGCAGGGAAGAGTACCCTTGGCATTCTCAATGAGATGTGGGTGCTGGTGCCTCATTTAGTATTGATACCTACTCTTGCCTAAATCCCCCCTTTTGATCTCAGGCTAAATCCAGTACAGAGTTGGAAACCAAAGGCTGTAGACATGCCCAGTGCTGCATTGGATTTAGGCCATAGGTTTGAAAGATACCAGAGTCCATGCATGCCTTTGCAGTTCATCCTATAATTTTCAGCTACCCAAATTGGTCCCAGCTGTGAGAGCTCCAGTAGGATTGCCTTAACTTGGAATGAATCCTGCCACTCTTCTATCCAGCTGGAATTCTTATCAACTCGAGAATGTCAGAGATAACGGCTGTCCTGTTAAGGATGACCTTTTTTGCAGTGATGCTCCAATAGAGCTCTAAAAAGTTTCCTGATTGATAATTTATCTTGGCTAAATATCAGTTCAGCAGATTGACTTGGGCCTGCCACTGAGGGCTTTTCCTTCAGAGAGAAATTGAGAGAGAAGCACACAGGCACACTAATTCTTGTGGAGGAATTAGCAGTCAGGGCACACATGTTACTACAAGAGACTCCAGCTTGGAAAAAAGAGGCACTTCAATTTAGTGCAATTATCTCAATTTTCCCAGGATAAGGATCCTTGAGATATTTATCTGATTTACAAGGGTGTTCTGTCAAGGTGGCAGGCATGAGACCTTAAAGAGGCATTCATCAATTTCATGTGCACAGAGGGTGAAAAATGTATGAGAGAGACGTATGGTGAAAAGAGGTTGGAAATGAGCAACAGCTCTCTGTAGCTGTCTTCAATTATGATGAATTAAACAATTTGCAGGAAATCCACCTAGGCAGAAGGATCACAGGGGTGGGAAAACTGTGTTTCCTCCTTGGAAATGTAACACAAGAGAATTGGAATTCAAAACAAGTTCCTGGAACAGATTATAGGCAAGTTGATATTTTAGTGCCTGGAACAAATTGCTTCTATGCTCTTTCTGTTTGGCTGTTATGTAGATATGCTTGCTCTGATATACTTGCAAAAGTAATGACAGGTTAAAAAAAGAGTGTTCTATTTTTGTTGAAACAGTGTGATAAATATTAGAAATGTGTAGCTTCTTCTGGATAGTTAGAAGAAAATGTGAAGGGCCATGTCCATCTAGGCTTAGGACCTAGATACCTAAAGAAGCATCTCCTTCCATATGAACCTACCCAGCAATTAAGATCTAGCCAGGGAGCCCTCCTGATCGAGCCATCCCTTAGGGAGGTGAAAGGGATGGCTTGTAGGAATAGGGCCTTTTCGACAGCTGCCCCCAGATTATGGAATGCCCTCCCAAGTGACATCCGCCTGGCGCCAACGCTCATTATGTTTAGGTGCCAGGTAAAAACCTTTCTGTTTCAGAAGTTTTTAAACTAACATAGATTGTGGGTCCTGGTGACAATTTTAGTGTTTTGTATTTAAATGTTTTTATCGTTTTAATTGTCCATTGCCTTTTTGGCGTTTTAACTGTTTTTACCTGTTCATTTTAATTGTAAGCCGCCCAGAGACCTTTGGGTAGTGGGCGGCATATAGGTTAAACAAACAAACAAACAAACAAACAAACAAACAAACAGTGCCGTGGATTAGTGGGTTTAATTTCTCAAGTAACGATTCCCAACCTTGGATTCCCAGATGTTATTGAACTACAACTCCTGGAAATGTCGGCCAGCACAGTTGGTGGACAAGGCTTCTGGGAGTTTTAGTCTAAGAACATTGGGGGACCCAAGATTGGAAGTCACTGTTTTCAAGTTATAGCTGTGATGGGGGCAGAGGAGTGGAATGAAGAATTTCTCTATTTGCACCTTGAGAAAACGAACTAAAGGGAATATTCAGGAATTTTTTCCCATAGGCACAGTCTCCACACGTTACCACTCTGTAATTACTTTCTACACATGGGAAGTTGTATCTTCGACAGGGATGTTTCCGCTAACCTGGACTCTGCACATGAACAGGAACCTTGGAAATCAGGGTGCCTACCTCAGATGTTGTTTTCCCACATGTAGAAAAGAATGATGGAGAAGGAAAGGGCAGGCTGTTCTTTCAGTACATGGAGACTGGTAGTACCCTTGGAGGTGACATTTGAGAAGTCTTTGAACTCTTGATTAGACTACCCTGGGATAGCGGTGATTTTCTAAGACTGTTATGCTTGATCCCCCCCCCAAAGGTTCCTGTTGGCTACAGGGAAGTTTATTTGAATATGTGTTTATAATAAGTTAATAGCCGTTGGTGTAAATGGTTTGTGCAAAATGGCTGATGTTCACGAAAATAGCTATGATTTTGGTTAATTACAAAGGTGAAGGCCATATTTCCTTTTTTTCTGCATCTGTTTAAGTTTCTGATAAGAAGCCTGGTTTGACATAATGGTGGTGTTGTATTTTTGTTCAGTTCTGTCTGTGGAGATTCTAGGTCAGTGATGGCAAACCTTCTAGAGACCAAGTGCCCAAACTGCAATTCAAAACCCACTAATTTTGTGCAAAGTGTCAATACTGGCTTTTTTCTGTCTTTTCATTGCTTTCCATTGCAAAATGGAGGGTGAGCTGAGGAGGGCTTTGCAAACAATCATCCTGGGTTTTTTTCTCTGTGTCTGGTGGGAATGGGTTTTTTCTTTTCTTTTTCTTTTGGTTTTATTGATCTTTGAACTGCTTTCCATTAGGGGAGGATAATGACTGTAAATAAGAAGAGTGATTTTGTTGGTGAAGGGGTGCACTGTTGTTGATGTATGTCTTTTTTGTAATTTGTATAAATTTAATAAAAATTGTTTAAAAAATTAACTGGTCTCCATTGCATTTTTGGTGGGAAAAGGCTGGGATAATCTTACTTATTTCTTTTGTCCATGTTTACATTGCACTGCAAGCCTTTAAAATGCACTTTATAAAGAGGTCTGAAACACACACACACACACCAGTTTTTTGCCTTTTTTTCAGACCTCTGGAACAGATTAATTGGTTTTCCATTCAGTTCAGTGGAAAGCTGTGTTTCGGATAACGAATTACCTCTGAGAACGAATTAAATTCGTTATCAGAGGTACCACGGCATAGCAGTACAATCTTAATGATTAGGTCCTCATGATTTATTTCATACCTTTAAAACTTCTGTGAAAGGAAATTTTAGTGTGACATTCCTTATTCCACATACTGTATATACTCGAATATAAGCCTAGTTTTTTCAGCCCCAATTTTGGGCTGAGAAAAGGGGCCCTCGACTTATATGCAGGTCAGTACTTTCAGCCACTGAGGCAAGTGCTTCGGTTGGTGGCTAAAAGTAATTTTAAACATTTTGTGCCGCTTCTCATGACCCCCCCCCCTCTGCATCACAGGGGAGTGGTGCGCGATGTTTAAAATGACTTTTAGCCACTGACCCAAACACTTGCATCAGTGGCTAAAAGTCATTTTAAACATCACACACCACTCCCCCAGCTCACAAAGGAGGAGCTACCAGGCCCTTCTACATTTCCATCCTAGACTTATACTCGAGTCAATACATTTCCCCAGTTTTGGGGGGTTCAATTAGGGGCCTCGACTTATAATTGGGTCGACTTATACTCAAGTATATACGGTAATTATTACAGTACAGAGGCCTTGGCCTCTTTTTCCTTTGGCCACCCTAATCCTTTGATATATTGGAATCTTATGCACAGGAAGGTAAGTAGATATGAAAATGCATTTTTAAAAACTCACGTTCTATTATTGCCTTGTCGGTTGTTGAAATGTTAGTAGTTCAGCAATATATTGAATGAATGTTATCAGCTGTGCAGGGTTTTTTAAAATTAAATTGTTTTCCCATGAATTGAAGTTTGTTGATAAGGAGCTGTGCAACATTTAGGCCCATGTTTTCTAATTTTAAAAAATTTCTGTTACTATCATTAATTATTTTCAACTAGCTTTTGAAAGGTAAAGTGCCAATGTTAAAATGAGAAGTGTAAATTCGGGAAAATAAGGTAAAATGTGTTTATCCACGAAGCTTATGGGGTGGTCTTTAGGAGAGGTAGTATTTGTATGAAATTTGTCACATCAAATGACCAACACAGTGCCGCGTGCACAGGTCTGAGGCACGTTCAGTTGGTAAATCTGAAGGGTTTGCTTAAGGCCTTAAAACATGTCTGATGTCAGGCATAACCTAAGTCATGAATAGCTCAGTGACTGTTACAGCAAGGTAATGGGAGTTGAAATGGGAAGAAGGGAGTCGAGAGGGGAAACACTCTCTTTGAACTTGATAGTTGAAGTCACCTGAGGGAGTCATAGACATAGAGGTCGTTGGTCCATATGAGTATACCTGGGTAATAAAACAAAGCAGGGAATTGGGAGGCCCAAGTGAGTTGGGTTGAAAATTTCCATAGTTGAACTCCCTGCAAATGCAATTTGCCAAGCCTATTACAGAACACAAGTACTTGCTGGCTGGCTGCAGTATGGATTACTTTTCCTTATCCTTCTTAAGTTCATCATTCTTTTTACAGTATGCTGCTACGTTGCAGTACATTTGCCAAGTAGGCATGTTGGCAGCTGACCTAGCAGGAAGGATTTATGTCCCATCAAAAGGGTTCTTGGCCTGCTGTCATTTGGCAAGGTGGTTCTTGAAGTCCTGAATTTCTTCCCTGAAGTTCTTTTTCTTCACTGGCTCATGGCGACCCCTGTGAAATGGTCACTCAACCCCCCCCCCAAAGGGGTCCCAACCCCCAGGTTGGGAACCACTGTTCTAACCTATAAAGCCCTTCAAACAGCTTGGGCCCAAGCCAGCTAACAGTTTGCATCTCCTTTTATGAGCCTGGAATGTCAGGCGAGGAGAGCCCTTTCTTTCAGTCCCATTACCTACACAGGTTTGTTTGGTGGGGACTCAGGAGAGGGCCTTCTCTGTTGTTGCTCATGGACATTGGAACTCGCTCCCACAGGAGGCAGGCCTCATCTTTACTGTCCTTCTGCAAGCAGGCAAAGAACTGTCTCCTCAATCAAGTTTCCCCTGAATGACTGGCTGACTAAGTTATGTTTTAAATAGATTGTCTGTGAAGATTCTTCTTCATGGCATCCGTGAATGCACACATAGGGTTAATAGAGTGCTCGTGCGATGATGAAGGGAGTCTCAAGCTGTTGCAGAGATAGAAGCTCCCCCTTCAACTGCACATGCTTCTCTCTTCCCACGCTCAGGTCCTCAGTTCCTTTTCTACCGCCGCTGCGAGTGGTCGCCTTTTCTCTCAGCTCCTGCGAATTTGAAAGGAAAAATATTTTCCCCTTGTCTTACTTCATTTTCTGCATAAAAATATTTCCTAGATAAATTTTCTTTCCTATCTTCTCCTTTTGTTTAATTTCACATTTTTATTTATTTATCCCACCATTTTATGGCTTTCAGAGGCCTCTTTAAGCACTGTGTGTCTTGTCCCAAATAAGGTTCCCCTTATTCATGGCCATGGCCGCTGCCTTTACTGCCTAGGCAAATCCCACCAGCCTTTGCACTATGCTGAGTGTAAAAAAACTAAACAGGCGCTCAAGCAACGTCTCAGCCACCTCCGAGCTTACTTGTGGGAGAAATCCCTATCTCCAATGGATTCTCAAACTGCTTCAGAGTCCACGGCTCAACCATCGGCATCTACTTCCCAACCGCCAAAGGTGTCAGCATGAGATTGACTTCAATGTCACAGCTTTAGCATCAGTGCGGGAGTGCTTGGCATCACTGTCCCGCCTAAGGCCCTGAAGTGCCTCCATCTCACCGAGACACTCGCCTTCAACATTTCGTCACCGCTCTCAACGTTGATATCATTACTAAGATGCTGAATCCTCTACATCGTCCTCTCTGCCTTGACGTCGACACCATGCATATGGAACTGATCATGGTTGTTGGTGCAGGAGATACACATACAAATAGTCTCCTGCTCTTTTGATGTGAACTTTGATATCGATGATGGCTGACATTGTTATCACCCATTGCAATATAACTCTCTCTCTCAGCCTCCACCTAAACAAACCAGAGGTTCATCCACCACTACAGCACCTGCTACATCTGCAACATCTGCACCAGGAGCCCTGTGGCACAATGGTTAAATGCCTGTAGTGCAGCTAAAGCTGTGCTCACGACCTGGGGTTCAATCCCAGGTAGCAGCTCATGGTTGACTCAGCCTTCCTTCCTTCTGAGGTCGGTAAAATGAGTACCCTGCTTGCAGGGGGGAGCAATGTGTAGCCTGCATGCTGTAATTAAAACTGTAAACCGCCCAGAGACTACTTGAAGTGGTACAGGGTGGTATATAAGCAGAACACTTTGCTCTTCTAGGACCAATTCTACCATGCATCATTCCACGTCTAACAGACACCAAGAGCAAACCTCACGCACTACTGCCTCAGCTCATCGTTCTTTGCCTCAAGGTGATTCACCGGCTTCCGTGGACTGCCCCATTGATACAGAAGCTTCGGTATTGGGAGATGAGTACCATTCCACTTCTCTCTCATCTCCTGCCAACTTGCCTTCTCCAGACTTGGGTGTGGCTGACAACCAACCTCCTTCTCCTGCGGAGGATTTAAGACAATACTCCCAAATAATTCAATGTATAGTGAAGGTCATGGACCTTCAGGTTCTCCAGCCAGATATTGACAAAACCTACAAATTCTTTGGACATCTCAATAAAAATCAAGCCCTGCCCCTTTGCATGGGCTTTATACCCCCACTTCTCAACCATGCCAAGGCTGTGTGGAATAAGCCACATTCCACTCCACTAATGCCTCGATGTATTGGCAATCTATATTGTATTCCCGGAGAAGAAACCACCTTCCTCTCCAAACACCCGCTGCCAAATTCTGTGATAGTTAAAGCCACTCCAAATAGAACTAAATCTAACTCCACTACCACTCCTGGCAACAAGGAGAGCAGGAAACTCGACCTTATTGGCCACAGACTCTACTCTTTGGCCTCATTCACCCTCCAAAATTCCAACTACCTCTATGCAGTGGAAGCCTACACTCACTACGTTCTCCAAAAATTCTTACCTATTCTTGAAGCCCTGCCAGAGGAGCTCCAAAACAAAGCCCTCTCCTACCACTCAGAAGTAATGTCTTTGGTTGACTACAAGTCCATCGCCGCTAGACACTTTTCAGATGCAGCCTCGAAAAAGTTAGCAATGGCTGTTTTTCTTCGTCACCGTGCCTGGCACTGTACTGCAACCGTTACTGATGATGCCCACAATTGCTGTTTGTGGTAAAGATTCTCTGTTTGATGGTAAAGGCCTCTTCGCATCGTCAACTGATGAAGCATTGGATAATATTTTTGAGATGTGGAAAACTGCCAGTCGCAAGTATCCCCTCTATTGCTCCAGAGCAGCCCGCAGCCCGGATACTCTAGGCGACGCCTTCACTTACCGGTGGCCTCAGACCCTCCTTTATGCATTTCCACCACTGCCAATGGTGCTGAAGACTGTCGTCAAGCTACAGCAACAACCCATCCATGTCATCCTCATTGCACCGTGGTGACCTCAACAACCCTGGTTCCGGATGCTTCTTTCCATAGCATCCGACCACATACACCTCCCACTTCTACTCAATCTGCTATCCCAACAGAACAGCCTAATCCTTCATCCGGACCTCCACTCCCTGCATCTGACGGCATGACTGATCAGCTAACCATCCACTAAGTTTTGGCCAGCACCCGTAAACCATCCACACTCACTCTTTACAGCTATAAGTGGGAAGCATTTCAGTCCTTCATCACCAAAGCGGACCTTCTAACCGTTCCCACAACTCTGGATACTCTCTTCCAGTTCCTGCTCTACCTATTCTGTCGAGGCCTTCCATCTACACTCAAAGTCGATGTTGTTGCTGTTGTTGCTCTCCGACCACCACATTCGGAAGTGGCTGCTTTTTTCACCTACCCAATGATTAAGCAGTTCTTTAAGGGTCTCAACAGCATCCGCCCTCATAGACCACCTCCAACCCCATAATGGTCACTTACTTTGGTCTTTCATAGTGTGATGACACATCCCTTTGAACCCCTGGGATCCATACCGCTTTATATGCTGTCCCTCAAGACAGCCTTCCTGGTTGTGATCACCTCCACTAGAAGAGCTTCTGAACTCTCTGCTCTATGCATCGATCTACCATTTCTGCAATTTCACCCCAACAAAGTTACACTGTTCCCTGACATCTATTTCTTGCCAAAAGTAGTCTCTGATTTCCACCTCTTGCAACCTCTAGTGCTCACCACATTGCTCCATGTCGGCCCGCAACTGACATGGAGCGTTCTCTGCATACTCTAGATGTTTGTAGAGCACTCCTCTTCTACCTATCTCATACTGCCTCTTTCCATATACAGTGGTACCCTTGACTTAAGAGCAATTTGATTTAAGAGCGGAAAACTGTTGGCATTTTAATTGCCATCTTACAAATTTCAGATATGGTCTGCTCGACTTACAAATATTTCTTTCGGTTTTTTTATTTTTAACTTATTTGTTTGATTTTTTTAGATAGGTACCCTGACTTAAGAGTAGTTCGACTTAAGAGCATGCGTTCGGAACAGATTAAATTCGTAACTTGAGGTACCACTGTATTTAAGTGTCTCTTTGCCAGAATTGTGAACCCCTCCAAAGGCTCACCAGTATCATCACGTACCATAAATGAATATCCAATATTATTAGGCTTGTCTATGAAGCAAAACGACTTCCATTTCCTGTGGACCCTAAGGGACATTCCACCACAGCAATTGCTTCCTCCACTGCCTTCCTGAGAGGAATCAAGCCTCTCAGACATTTGTAAAGCTGCTACGTGGTTGACCCCATCAGCCTTTGCGACCTACTACAAACTTGATGTTAGAGTCTGAGCTGATGCAGCTTTTGCCAGAGTGGTCCTCTCCTCTTCTTTGCTGTGACATCCCACCTCTGGTAATTGAGCTTGATAGTCATCCTATGTGTGCATTCACATATGCCATGAAGAAGAAATTTTAGTTACTTACCTGTAACTCTAGTTCTTTGAGTGTGCCTCTGTGAATTCACACTGCCCACCCAACCGTCCCCTCTATCCGTCACATCTCTTCTGTTCTCTTCACAGTGGCTGATCTAAGGGGAACTGAGGACCTGAGCACGGGTAGAGAGGAGCATGCACAGTGGAAATGGAAGGTCCTATCTCTGCAACAGCTTGAGACTCCCAACCATGACTCAACCTCCAGACTTATTGCTTTGAATGTGTGTTAGTGTTTCTTATGTTTTGCATGCTATTTGTTTGATTCTTTTTGTATTTGAATACTCACTGTTGTTAGCTTTAACGATGTAAGCTGGCTGGGTCCTTTTTAAGGAGAAAGGCAAGTTTAATTTTTTTCTATAAATAAATAAATAAATAATTTTTTCTGATAGTGTAAAGTATCCATAAAGAGCTATTTTCCAATATCACTTTTGAAAAGAATAATTTTTCCAGTTTTCAGCTGTCTGCTTTCTAAATTTTCCACTTCTTACTCCTTTACATACTGTATTAACTTGGAATACCATATAATGGGTTATGGAGACCTTGATCTCAAAAAATACATTATTGCACAATATGATTGTTTTCTAGTTCCTTCATGGCTGCTCAGTCTCTTTCTGACTTATTGTTGGAAGTCTTTATTTGAATTGATGATGTAGAGAAATTTGAACATTTTTAATTTCTTCATTGCCAGCGTTAAAATTATTTAATTCATATGTAATCATGATTTTTGTGTTCTATAATCCTACTTTTGCACTTTCTTCTTTTTAGTCGTTTCAAGTCAAATGTGCAATCTCTGCGAGTTTGAAATCACTGATAATTATTGCACCAGTTTTCTTTCCCCATCATGATCCAATTCAGCTTTCCCCCCCCCATTCTTTCCTGATATATTTCTGATTTCATTCCGTAGTTTTCCTGTCCCATGGTCAGTTGTGTTTAACAATGGGAATAGGAACTTCCACTTAAAATTTCCCAAGCGGAACTCTGGCAAATGTAATGCAGAAGCAGAAGTCTGAAGAATGGCTATCCATGTTTCAGGGGCCTTGTTATTCCGTCAAAAACAAGGAAGGTTCCTCAGTGCTCCTCTGAAGTCGCAAGGATTGCTGGGAGCAGTAGTTATTTGGGAGGCATGCTCTGTAGAAACTAATGGGCAAAAAGACTATCTCTTCCCAGGAAGCCTTGCTTAGAGGCATCCATACAGGCAGGAAAAACATGTTTGTTGACTTTTGTTTTGGGCTGGAAGAAAAATTCCAAAAGTACTAGTCTTTTTTTTACAAAAATAATCTAAATCTATTGGATTGTACATTCCTTTAATTCTTCAGGAATGTTCGAATTATTTTATCACTATGAGGTTCAACTGTTCTTTTTAAACTTTACAATAATTTGTTATATTAGAAATTTGATAACCATTAAAAACATATTGTTGGTTCTGCTGAATGTGTATAATAATAGGAATTGCCCACATTGATTCAAGGGTCATTCACTGATAACTGTCCAGAGTTATTAGTGTTTCTGTTTCTGAACATTGACCAGATATATGAGGGGATGTCAAGAAATATTCTTTCATGTTTTTTGATAGTCTCCATGGTGTGCATATTCTGTATAACTTGTATGTGCATGTGTCCATCCTTTCTGGCTTGGCAGTGGCTCTGTTGGCTAGGCCAACGATTCTCTAATTGTGCAAACCTTTCCAGCTTCTTATTTTCCTCTAGGTGAGTTGGCATGTTGCATACTTCTTTAAGTATAAATGTTAGAGAATGCAGCGTTGGTTGTAGTTTGATCTTTGAGGAATGTCAAAGAAATCTCTTTAGGCTCCTGCCTCTCCCATTAGTGCTGGTAAAGAGATTATAGGCCTAGTGTATTCACAGAAAAACGCCAGGCCTCTGGGCCTGGCACGCTAATCCATACAAAGGATAACAGAGGCCTAATTAATTCTCATGTCTCGGAATCTGATAACAATACTGCACACAGGCAAGTCCATAAGGGCTTAATGAGTTTAATCGACTGCACTTCATGATTTTATTTGAAACCCTGTGCCACAAATTAAACTATTAAAAAAGCACTTGAACTTGATTGGCAGCTGTAATCCCAACAAAGTCCATTTAATCCGTTGAGTCAGAGAGTAGGGCTTGCACAGTTTTCCTCCTGCTCGAAAGACAGACACAAGATACGTAGGGCATGCAGAAATGGGTGTATTTCGAAAAGATCACTGGTTAAGAAACCTTTCAAAAGTGCAGAGAGGAAAAAAGAAATAGTTGAAACTCCGTAAACTGTTTAGAGTCAGGAAATGTGAAAAACTGTGCTAAATAATATTTTATTTGACAGCAGGGAAGAAAATGATGCAAGATACCTTTAGGGAAATGTTGGTGGAGGGCATGTAATGTGAAAAATATGTCAAGTATGAATAAAGATTTGACATGAATGAGAAGATGAATCCCCGTCACACATCCCCCCTCCTGCCATTTTCCATACTTTTTTTACTCCCTTTTAATGCCCAGCAAACATTAAAACAACTGGGCTTCCTAAGCAAGTTATTTCTTGGTGTGTTACAGGAGCAGTAGGTTGGGTAATCTTATGTAATGGAGTACCGGGCTTTTGTGTAGGTTTAAATGCTGGTTGAAAAAACAGTGTCATCAGACATTGATTCCTTCACAATGACAATGTATATCTCTTTGAAATTCCTTGTTATGTGTTCCTCAGCATCATGTACCTCGCTGCCCCATGCCCTTTCACCTCTTTGCCTCAATACCCCCTTCAAAGATGATACTGCCCATTCTTAAAACAGCACCCACTGCCAGTGGTGTAGTTTGATGAGTTGAGTAACCATTTTTATTTTGGGCCTGGAGAAGGGTCAAAGTATTTGTGATAGAAAGCCTAAGAGAGACTTTGTCTTATAATGGCTGAAATTCTGCTGAGGCAACCTAAGTGGAAAACACAGCACAACAAAAGTGCTGCAAAAAAAGTTGTGATGGGAGCTGCCTGATCTAATTCTACAGTGCTGGTTGCCTGGGTGTAACACGCAGCTCATGTACTTTGGTGTAACTTTCCATAATGGCACAACATGCTGGATTTCAGTCATTGTGCGGTAAGGGCAGTTTGGTCCTTAGTGATGGATAAGAGTAAATTAGGCCTGGGCCAGCAATGGAAGGAATTAAGAGTATCATTCTTTACTGACGGCTGCCTTTGTTCCTTGTCACAGGCTACAGCTACATGTTCACCATTGAGACATTTGTTTTTTTGGTAAGGAAATTT
>JAHTLZ010000015.1:29145318-29155444 GCA_023846285.1 Phrynocephalus versicolor | reverse complement strand
GTTTACATATGCACTTATCAGGCTACACATCCCCACCCCACCTCAGTTCATTTACTGACCTCAAAAGGATAGAAGGCAGAGTCAACCTTTAGCCGGCTATGTGAGCCCGTTGGGATCAAACTCAGATCATGAGCAGAGCCTTGACTCCAGGACTGCAGTTTAACCACTGTGTTAGGAAGCTCCTAAAGGCGATCCACAAAGGTGACCAAATCCCTGTCTTCTTCTGTAACCAGTCCTGAAACCAGATTGTAATGGATCTGAATAATATCCTCCATCCAGAGCCCCTGGAGCTGAGAAGCCATCACATTCTCCTATACCTTGCTCAGAAATTGAATGTTAATCATTTTCTAATAGAGTATTATCCAAGCAGGTCTTTTTAAACATATGTCTCATTTAGGCATGTTGGTACCCTGCTTTGTTGCAAGGAGGTGTTCATCACTCTCTTCCCCCACCCTTCCAGTCCTGCATTAGCTACTTTTATAAGTCAGGAAGGACAGGTCCAGAACACACCTAGTGGCTTTTGGGTCTCTAGGGATTCCATCTATATCCTCAGACAACAAATTGATATGTATCCATCCGCAAAGGACAAACAGGTGCCAAAGTTACATGAACAGCCCTTGTGCCAGCTGCAAAGTGCTGTGCAAAAGCCAACTTTTCATGCATGCAAGTCTGTTGATAATTATTTCTCTAAGTAGGATGGAGGAGGAAGACAGCAGAGGAAGTGACATGAAACAAACAAGGAAGAAAACCCAGCATTTGTATGTGGATCTAGAAAATACAAATGGGGAAAAACACAAGGTGTAACTAGATGGCTAAGTTCTCCTAAACTGGATTGGTCTAGATCAGTGTTGGCGAACCTATGGCACAGGTGCCAAAGGTGGCACTCGGAGCCCTTTCTGTGGGCACCTGACACCACCCCTTCACAGACACCTGTATTCAGGTTCAATTGCTGTATTGGCACTTTGCAAAAAAATAGTGGGTTTTGAATTGCAGTTTGGGCACTCGGTCTCTAAAAGGTTCGCCATCACTGGTCTAGATAGTGCCAAACAGTGCAGTACAGTATTGGGAGAATCCTTAGATACACATGAAAGGATCAACCACACTGCACCTCTAGTGATCTTGTTTAGCCCTGTCAAGTCATATTATCCTTTAAAAGAAAACCTCCCATTTCTCAAGCTTGTTAAGGGACTTGGGTGAAGCACAGAGGAAGATGCTGCTTAAGGATCTTGAAACATGGAAATCTTCCTTGCTGCTCAATTTTGGAGGGGAAGTTTTGTGTTTCCCCCCCAAATAAATAGCTCATGAGAGGGAAGCAGAAACCACTGGTACTGTACTTATGGTGTGTAGTTGTTAAAAAGGAGTGAACCAGGGTGGACCAAACTGGGGGACAAACGCCCATGTAGTTGCATCCACAGTTATGCTGTCTAGTACCCACCCTATTCATATCAATGCTTGTTTCACATATTTGTGTTCTATTCCAACGAGTTCTCACCAGGCTCGTGGACACCCCTCCGTTTTTCTTCCCATGCATGTGGAGAGTTAGCACTGCAGCCTTGTATGCCCACTCAAATATTTATCATAAGCCTCATTACTGATCTTCTCTCCCAGCCTCATGGTTTATAAATTTTGCAGCATGGAAGGATGAAAAGGCTGAGTCCTCGTTATTTGCATTAGATGATTTTCAAGTTTTCTGACAAAGCAAAAACAAAAAACCTGTTGCTGTGATCACCATCCTATTCACATCCAAGCCTTATATTTGTGCCCCTCCCCAGAAAACGTTCTAAAGTTCCCAGAAGCAGGGGAGGTGGAATTATCTATATGCAGCTTAGCTCCTGCTGCTAATTCCATCAGGAGCAACCTTTCGATTTTCAGACTGTTTCAGCCTATTCAGGCATATCATCTAGTAGTCGATTTAAGAAGCTGGTTCCAAGCAAGTGGGCAGGAGGGAATGAGAAGGTAAGGACACTGCAATGTCAGATATATAATCTGTGGAATAGGTGTCTGTTTTTCATGATGGAAAAACGTTTTTAAGAGTGAAAGAGGTAAATTAATATGTCCAACCTCCCTGCCCCCCACTCACCCACCAGCATAGAGGTATGCTTTTTTCCCCCTTGTTCTTTTAAAAGAAACACCATACAGTTTTTCTCAGCAGTGCCATGCAGTGGGGAGAGGGTACTCCTTTAATACAAACAAGAGAACGGCAATATCTTTTGCTGTATAACATGTAAGGCTGGAATATCAAAATTATGATTTTGTAATTTTAAACTGTTACCTCCTTATGGTTTTTTTAAAACTCTCTATGGGCTGCATGGTAACTACTGTAATGCTCTACTCTAGTAGGCTCTAGTAGTTGTTCCTGTAAGCTGAGTTTGGTTCTGGGATGTGTTTATAGTTCATTCCTCTGTGTGTGGGACATTGATACTCCTTGTACTTTTAAAATAGGAAATCAAGCAGCTGGCCCGTATTGTTTAGTTGCTGTCTAATTTGAGGACATTGGTACAGCTAAGTAAAACTGCTGTGAGGAAAGGCAAGTGTGCATGTGTGCTCTTCTTTGTGGTTTATATAAATCACACACATGGGTTTCTTCCCCTGTGGAGAGCCATGTTCTGGAACATTCCAAAGCAGAGCAGTTTTGGCAGGAGCCCCACCTACCCGCTGTATTGCGCATAACCAAGCATACCTAAAGGGAATCCCCTCAGTTGGCTTTTGTCTGCCATGAGAGTGACATTGTGAGGAGCACTGCTGAGCACTTCATTATTTCAAGTTTCCTTTTAAACTCATGGGCTTTGGTTGTATCTGTGGGAAGCTTGCTTCTCTTTGAATCTCCCTTCTACTTGCAGTTGCCTTGCCACCTTATGTATGGCATGCTTTTTTAAAAAGAGGTCTGGTAGGTGACAGGGCAAGAAAGTGCACCACAAGAAGAGCATTCAGTGTTAACTAATGATATGACATGAAATGTGATTTTAGAGAGGGAGAGCCAAGGTATACCTTAGTTAAACTGTGGAGATGAACTCCCCTATGTATGTTCTGAATCTCCTACAATTCTACTTCAGTGGAAAACCCCAGGTTCTTGCATTCACGTGCAGTTTCTCCTTTTCTTCTTTTTCTCTCTGGTTATTTGAAGGTTTTTGTCTACCTGTGCCTAGCCTCTATACGTTATTATGATGTCCTTCCTTTTCTTTCCTGAACTAAAAAGCTCTACATGTTGTATCTTTCCTTGTGGAGAATTGTTCCGGCACCTTGATCATTTGTCTTCTTTCAATAACCCTTTAAAGCTTTATAATATTGTTTTTGAAGTGCAGTGACCCATATACGGCATTCTGAGTCCGGCCTCACTGTAGATGTATTCGTATATGGTGTGTAAGTCAGTCTTATCTTCAGTTCCTAATGATCCCTAGCATGGAATTTGCCTTTTTTCCAAGGTTCTCTATTATCAGCACAATGAGAGGCAAACTTGACGTGATGGTGATAGGCTTATATGTCAGTACTTGATCATTGCTTGTTGTAAACCTTGTGCTTGAGATTGCAGATTGGGAGCAGTGTAAGCCAGACTGCCCTGTAAAGCAAGGAGGATAAAAACGGGGCATATAAATGGATCATTTGCAAGGCAGCTGTAGTGAAATTCTGGTAGCAATGTCCTTTTTTTCTGCAGTAAACAATTTAAAAAGATGTAGTTCTTGGTGATTTCTGTGAATCACACATTTGGGTTATTTCTGTGCCTGCACAAAACTCTTGGAACATTTCAAAGCCTAAAGAAAACGGTTAAATTAGCCCTCCTGCAGTGTATATGCTTCCCTGCCTAATGGGTACCCCTCAGTTTCCTTCAGCTGCTGCTGAGGAAACATCTCAGAGTGTTGTCTAGAGCCTATTTTTGTCAGTTTCTAAAAAATATTTATATTTTCACATTTTCCTTCATCTTTGTCTTTACCATCTTGTTCTTTTCTGTGAGTTGTCCTAAAAAGGGGGTGGGGGTAATAATAGGGATAGGCAATTCGTTTTGGAACCTAGTGGTTCCAAAATGAATTGCCTACTGGTTCCAAAATGACCTGCATGAGCCCAGGTGGTGTTCCAAAGCCTCTGACACACATGCAGCCAATTGTCTTACCTTTCTCTGGGCTCGTGCGGGGTTAAACTCCAACCAGAAATCAGGCTGTGATGTCATCTTTGCTCCTCCTGGTGCTGGCCAATCAGGAGCTGTGCAGGGACAGGCATCATCCTGCCTCCCTGTCTGATTGGCCAGCAGCACCATGGAGGATCAAAGATGACATCACAGCCTGAGCCCTCCTTTGAGCTCAGCTCTGTGCTGGCACAGAGAAAGGTAAGACAATTGGCTGTGTCAGATGCTTCGGAACACCACCTGGGCGCACACAGGTCATTTCGGAACCTACTTTGGAACTTACTGGTTCCAAAATAAATTGCCTATCCCTAGTAAATAATATTCATACTATTCATAATTATCATCAAATACGATGAATAATATTCATATTTGAAGCCTTCCCAACTTTTATGACCTTGGCCATATTGTTTAAGAACTGAATTGCATGCACCAACATGATCCCCCTCACCAACAGACATTCTGAGTGCTTATACTGCCTTGGTGATGGGCACCAGACTCGTAATTTCCAATTTTGCCAAAAGTTTGTTTATTTTTATTTATTTAAAATATTTTACCCCATCTTTCTCATTGGAAAGGATGCAAGGTGGCTTACAATATTGAAGGACAATACTGTATACAAAATTGGTGACAATATGCAACAGTGGCCAAGATCCATTAAAGAGAATATTCAAAGCTAAGAACAATGAGTGCAAAGAGGCATCTTGCACAATTAAAAAAGCAATATTAACGCTAGGAACAAAAAGTGAACAAATATAAAGGGGGGAAATGCCACTCTGAGAGACAGAAAACCGAAAATGGAAAAACATAAGTACAGTAGTACTGTAAATTCAGACCAAACAGTAATGCATAACAGTCCATCTAAAAAAAATCACATAACACTTAGCCAGTCACTCAGGGAAAGCTTGCCTGAAGAGAAAGGTCTTTGCCTGGTTGCTTACTAAGTTCTCTGTTAAAAAATAATAATCAATGATCCCACCTAAAATTCTGTCTAGGACAAGTCATTGTAAGTGTAGGCTCCATATCTACACAAGCAAGTTTGGCTCTGGGTACGTTTTGTCTGCAAGACTCTCTCCAACCAAGTTCTTAGGAAGCACTTCAGTCAGAATCAACCTCTTCCAAAACACAAGATGACCAGGCACCACTCGAAGTACACACCATACAGAAAATATCATCTTTCAACACCAAGGATAGACCTTTGACTTTTGAGGTCCATATCAGCCCCATCAGAAGTCAGCATCTTCTTCTGTTTCAGAGAAGTAAGAATAATCAGTGGACTCTGATGGTACAATGGCAAAGCAATCAAAACCAAATAAATTCAAAGAGCAGCTGGCAGTTTCTAAGAAATCTAAGCAAAGTTTATGGGCACCTTCTCAGGCTACTGATAAACGACTGGGATATGTGGCATGCTTTTACAGCATTTGCCTTTTGAGGAGGAAACTTCCCAGATTCACACTTCATCATCGACTTTTAGACAGTACCTGGACCTGGAGCCAAATTACACAGCACATGTTGAGTAAGCTCCCCATTAAAGGAAAGCCCAAACCCTAATGACTTGCCTAGGAGATGAGTCCATACACAGCCATCCCCCTCAGAGCTGATATTGATGATGTGAGAAGAGTGCTCACTTCACTGAAAAAAATCTCTGAAAGACTCACTACTTATTTGATTATTCAGGGGTGCAGAGAGAAAAGCACCCAAGCTCTCTTGGGGGTGGGGGCTGCCAATATATTCTCCAGTGCTCTCTTACTGGCATAAGAACCTGGCTTTGAAATCACTAGAACAAAAGCACAGATGCTTCACATCGAGATCAATGAAGTAAACCCAGTTATCATCAAGGTCAAGTTAGGCTAAGGGGGTCAGTCAAGGACAGATCATCAGGAAGTGTTGGAAATACTCCTGGATGGGCCAGGGAGAGAACTCACTATGAGATACCTTCATGACCTCCTTGTTGAGGAAACTCCTTTAACTCTTTCCACCAGTTCTACTGCACAAAGTAATAGTGAAATTTTGTCAAGAGAAATCCTACAGAATCTTTATCGCTCCAAGGTGGCTGCATCAAGCCTGGCTCATGAGTCTGACATTAAAACTAATGGCAAAAGTCACTAGCTGCCATTGATCTCTCACTTACTATCTCGGAACAAAAGGGCACTACACCATCCAGGCCTAGCCAGGATGAAGTTGACGGAGTGTTTAGTTCTCCGACACTGAAGAGAATTATCCATGGATATAGAAAGCCAGATGCAGCTACAAATACAAATGGTGGAGATTCTCATCCTTCACACAGCCAATAGGATAATCTGTAACTACTCATGGCACTGCATTTTCTTTTACATCTGAAGGAGAGCCGTTTATCACACTTAAAAGTTTATCAGTGCTATTTATCAAAGCAGACTTCTGAATCCGAGGCATCTCTTTTTTTTTGTCCCAAAAAGCAAACTCTCAAGAAGTTCCTGCAAAGGTTATGGAATATCTTCCTTGATGTGCAAGCTTTATCTTCACAGTGGTCACTTGCACTAGTACTCAACCAGATACAGAGCCAGCATTTCAGCAGTGGCAATGGCAGACCTAAGATTGCTTATACAAATAGTGTTTGTAGAGGCATTCACCTCAGCTCAAAGAGCAAGTATAAGTCCCATATTTCTGGCAATTCCATAAGAATAAGGTTGACATTATGGACTTTCACCTTGACCACCCTCTGATGCTTACATCATCTTTCCTGTCAATTACTATGAAACTGGGAAAAGTGTTTCATGGCTTAGACCAGTGTCCAAACTGCGATTTAGAGACCGAGTGCCCGAACAGCAATTCAAAATCCACTTATTTTTTGCAAAGTACCAATACGGCAATTTAACGTGAATGCAATGGTATCCCGGGTACCTGCTTTGGGTGCTACCCTTCAAGAAAGCAAGGATTGAAGAGCAGGGGTGCTAACATTTGGGAAAGTGAAACAGGCCTTTGAATTTCCCACAGCCACACCCAGAGCAGTGTGGTTGGAGAGTAATCTGGGGCTACAAAGGAGCCCACAATCCACTGCCTCCCCTTCTCCTGGCTCTCTGTACAGAGCCGCTTTGAGACAGCGGAAATGACTCTGTGAACAGAGCCGGGCGAAGGGGAGGTTTGTGGCCTTGTTCGTAGCCCCAGTTTACTCTCCAGCCACAATGCTTTTGGGATGCCCAGAGCGGTGTGGCTGGACAGTAAACTGGGGCTACGAAAAAGCCCACAAGCCACTCTCTCCCCTTCACCTGGCTCTCTGCATGGAGCACAGTGGTGTGCTCCAAGTGGAGGGGGAAGTGCTGTGGCTGTGAGGGGGCAATATCATGTGCCCACAGAAAGGGCTTCACGGGCCACCTTTGGTACCCATGCCTGAGGTTCACCAATACTGGGTTAGACGTTTGCAGAGTCTTAGCATTCTATCCTTCTCGACTGGGCATTTCCAGAATTCCAACATACCATTCACTAGTTGAAAATGGGTGAACAGGTCATTTTGCCATTGTCTATCAAAATAGTTTAAGAACATGATCAAGCTCTTACCAGCTGGCAAAGAAACCAGCCCCCTCATTTCTGAAGGGACATTCTACTAGACCTGTCTGCAGCCTTTCTCAAAGAAATTCATTTAGGAGATTTTTATAAAGCAACGACATGGTCTCAAGTCTCAACATTCATCAAACTTCATAGACTGGATGTCCTAGTGAAACTTGATGCTGCGTTTAGAAGAGCAGTAATTTCATTTGTATTGGCATGACATCCCACCAGTCGGTGAGCATGTTATGTGTGTGATTCACAGAGACCACAAAGGAGGAGGACGGGTTGCTTACTGTAACTTCCAGAGGTCATCTGTGAATTTACACAACCCACCTGTCTTCCCTTCAGTCTGCTACACAACTATTTTTTTTTCCTTAACAGTGGCAGACTGGGGCAACAAGGGGAAGATGCACACAGCAGGGAGACATGGAGTGTGCTGAGGGTATTGTGCAGGTGCAAAAACTTGTGAATTCACAGATGAGCATTTCAAGAACCACAGTTAAGTAACCAATTATTACAGCATAGCTGAGTAAAAATCATGCATGCCATTCATAAATACGGTTTTAAAAAGGACCAGATTTGATGCCATTTTCCTAAGAAGATGCTCTCAATTCTGGCTTTACCCTTCCCTCGTGAACCTGAAAAGAGAGTTTATTCTCTATTGGAAGTCTCCTCTAAATGCTCAGTCTGTTATTTTAGATGTCGGTAGCCCCAACTTTAGTGATGACCATTGCTTCTTGCCTTGGTCTAAAGAATGTCTCCTTAGCTTTCCTTCCCATTCCATGGCTGCTGGTTTCTAAAGGCCTGCCGGAGACAAATTGTTCAGCTCCTTCTCTAGCAAATGATCCCGCTTTGGAGTAGCAATGAGCCAACTCTCCTGGGAAGAGAGCATGGGGGTGATGAGAGTGCGATCACACCCCATCACAATCACATTTTCACCTGCTCGTGCAATTGGGCACAGCTGTGAAAATTGCCAGTAATTACTTGCCTGTCACTGAGATGAGGCTCCTAGTTTTAAAACACCAGCTGATTTGTTCATGTGTTTGTGTTGGGCTAGTATTTTCATTTGTAACTTTTGGAGGCAATTTTTTCAGGATGTAGTTTCTGTTAGAGACAAAGCTACTTGTTTCTCTGTTTGCCCTCTCGATTAGGTGGTATTTCAGAGGACCTGTCCCTCTCATCCATCAAGATGGAGACTGGAACTGGTCTGAGGTTTGGATGAGATACACTCATACTGGGACATCTGGCTTCCACTTAGGATTCGGGCTCATGGACTACACACTTTTTTGCTGGTGGGTAAGGAGACTTACCAGCTTAGGCCATCTTGCCAGCTGTTGCTGTGTAGAAAAGCACACTTAATCTTAGTTGCTAATGCACAATGTTCAGAGTACACTATTGTAGTATGTATTTATTTAAAGCATTTCTATCCCACTTTTCTCTCCAAGAGGACTCAAGTGCACTCTATATGGGGCTGTGTTTAACCCTTATTCACCAGAATGAGATCTCCTGCTCCCCAAGTCATGTTTTGTTTTAAAACTAGACAGACAAAGTGGATATTTTACAAAATATTTTGAACTGTTGTAAAAAGAGCAGGCGAGTTGTAAGTGGTATTATTTAAAGTGGTTGGGATTGGATTACTTGAATGACTGATTCTACCTGTATGAATATGGATTGGCAAGATTGGCTTCAGGGATCCAGTCTCAGGCCTGCCACAAAAATCTGTTAGGCTAGAAGTTGGCAGCAGGGTGCTTTGGCCCCTCTAGGATCCTGGCTCCCCAGACTTCGGTCTGTGGAGGTTCCATTTGAGACACTTCTAACATCATCAAAATACCATTTGGCTCTTCTTTTAAAACCAGTTTTTAAACAGGCCATAACCTCCCCGTTGTTACTTCTTGTTGTAAATTAGTTTTTTGGCACTGAACTGTTGGATTGTATAGTGCTTTAGAATCCTGTCTGTTCGTTTGGTAGAAGCACCTAGATTCTGGAGCATAATGCTCTGTTAGGTGGATAACCATAGACTTATCATTGCCACCCCACTGAGATTTCCTGGCTGAAGGAGGATTTGAGTACAAGCTTTCTAAGTCCCAGCACATTAATCTGTCCACTACATCACTTTGGGAATCCTGTGCAAGACATAGTACTCCTTAAAAATTACTTACATTCTTTGATTTCATCTGCTAATTACAAAGAAGATGTATAGCTCAGATTGCTATCTGACTAGAAATTCCTGTGTAATGTTGCTGCTGTGCTTTAGTTGTTAGTATCCCTGTGTTCCATCTTAAATGATTATATGCCATCGTATTGTTGTTCTTCAATATCAGCAGTCAAAAAAAGAGAAGATGTTATCTGAGCTGGTTTCTATTGTGTATAAGGGCTCTGAGCCAAGCATTTTCAGCCAACTCCTAGGAGTTCATCCCTTTATTAAACAAGACACTCCCGAATCCATTGGGTCTCTTAGCAATGCTGTACCTGACAGGCTCCTTTTAT
>JAHTLZ010000015.1:29123397-29142647 GCA_023846285.1 Phrynocephalus versicolor | reverse complement strand
GTAGTAGTAGTAGTAGTAGTAGTAGTAGTAGTAGTAGTAGTAGTAGTAGTAGTAGTAGTAGTAGTAGTAGTAGTAGTAGTGTCACTAAATATTACTTATGAAAGACACTATTTATATGCCTAATATCTGCTTTTCATAATCAATAATGCACTTCAGTATGTACTGTATAATTGAATCTACATTTTTCTAGACCTGTCCTAACAACTGTCTTCATATGGCCTCTAAGGAGCATTAAAGTTTTAGTTGACCTCTAGAAGCTGAGGGACACATGGAGAAACTGCCATGAAACTCAGAATCTCAGAGGAACAATGCAACACAACCCTTTCATTGGAAATTCTTAACTACAGGTGCTAATTAAACACATTACTAATAAGCTCTGTAAAAAATAGAAGGCGGGGTTGAGATTGCATGGGAGAATCAACACCCATTAGCGATATTGCAGTGCCGTTTGTGTTAATATGACTTGTGAGGAGAAGATAGGAAATATGAGCTGATATCTCTCCCCACCCCATACACCTCCTTGACTTCTCCCACTTTAGAGAAAAAGTGGCTACATTTGGCAGGAGGTGATAACTAATATTCTTTTATCTGCATACATCTACTTTAAGGATTATCATTATTTTGTTCTGGCTTTGAAAATTTTGTACACACAGAGAAAAAGACTGCAGTCCTAAAATCAAAAGCACTGTAACATTTCAGTTCCTGCTGGTTGTTCTGTTCCACTGAAAATAAAAAACCTTGGATCCTAATGTAGATTAAATTCAGGAAGATCCCAAATGAATGCTTTCCATCTCACTTCACTCTAGAAAGTCTCTCAATGTATGGTCTCTTTTGAGTAACATTAGATGAGAATTACACTCATTTCACAGGCTAGCAAGGTTATGCTCAAAATTCTACAAGGGAGGCTTCAGCAGTATGTGGAGTGAGAACTCCCACAAGTGCAAGCTGGATTTCGAAGGGGCAGAGGAACTAGAGATCAAATTGCCAACATGCGCTGGGTTATGGAGAAAGCTAGAGAGTTCCATAAAAACATCTACTTCTCTGTCATTGACTAGGCCAAAGCCTTTGATTGTGTGGACCACAACAAACTATTTCAAGTTCTTAAAGGAATGGGAGTGCCTCACCACCTTATCTGTCTCCTAAGAAATCTATATGTGGAACAAGCAGCCACAGTCAGAACAGGATATGGAACAAATGCCTGGTTTAAAATTGAGAAAGGAGTACGATAAGGCTGTATACTGTCACCTTGCCTATTTAACTTATATGCAGAGTACATCATGCAAAAGGCAGGTCTGGATGAATCACAGACCGGAATTAAGATTACCAGAAGAAATATCAACAACCTCAGATACGCAGATGATACTACTCTGATAGCAGAAAGTGAGGAGGAATTAAAGAACCTTTTAATGAGGGTGAAAGAGGAGAGTGAAAAAAATTGGCTGAAGTTCAACATCAAAAAAACCCTAAGATCATGGCCACCGGTCCCATCACCTCCTGGCAAATAGAAGGGGAAGAAATGGAGGCAATGACAGAGTTTATTTTCTTGGGCTCCTTCATCACTGCAGATGGTGAGTGCAGCAATGAAATTAAAAGATGTCTGCTTCTTGGGAGCAGGGGCGACTTTCCCATAGGCCTTTGTGGTTCAGTGAACCAGGGCGCCTGAACCCCAAGGGCGCCTGAACCCCCAAACCCGTGAAGATTTGACTTCTCGCCCGTGAAGATGCTGCTGCCCTCCATGGGCCCGACGGCGGCCTACGTGCCCTACAGCACCCAAGCCGCCGCCGCTGCCGCCGCCCTCCCACCGGGCTACTCCAACCTGCTGCCGCCGCCGGCGCCCCCTGCCCAGCCCTGCCGGCCGCTCTCACCGGCGCCCGACGACCTGCCCTGGTGGAGCATCCCGCAGGCGGCGCCCGGGCCCAGCGCTTGCACCCACCGCTTTGCCGCCGCCACTGCTGCTGCCGCCGCCGCCCCCACCACGGGAGGCCTCCCGCGCGGGCTGGTGTTGGCGCCGTCGGAGCTGGCGCAGTACCAGATGCAGCTGGCCGCCCTGCTGCACCCCAAGGCGCCCCTGGCTGCCTCCGCCTCCTCCTCCTCCGCCCGGAGGTGCCGCCGCTGCCGGTGCCCCAACTGCCAGGCAGCCTCCTCCGGGGGGGGACCCGACGGCGCCGCCTCCGCCTCCTCCGAGCCGGGCAAGAAGAAGCAGCACGTGTGCCACCTCCCGCCTGTGCCGCCGTCAAAAGAGAGGAGCCTGGCCGGGATATCATGTGACCCCCGAGGCGAGCCTTGGCGGTGGTGGCCCCGGGCCCGGGCCTGCCCCTCAGGGCTCTCCCCCCCCCCCAATTTGGCAGACTTTGGACCCTTGGGGGCGGGGTTATCCAGGACAACCCTCGTGGTGGGCGGGGCTTGCGTCTAAAGAGGCCACTCCTGTGGCGCCAGAGGGATCTTCGAACCACGGCTCCACATATCCTTAAGACGGCCCTGCTTGGGAGGAAAGCGATGGCAAACCTAGGCAGCTTCTTAAAGAGCAGAGACATCACTTTGCCAACAAAGGTCCAGATAGTCAAAGCTATGTTTTTTCCCTTAGTGATGTATGGAAGTGAGAGCTGCACTATAAAGAAGGCTGATCTCTGCAGAATTGATGCTTTTGAGCTGTAGTGCTGGAGGAGAGTCTTGAGAGTCCCCTGGACTGCAAGGAGATCAAACCTATTCATCCTGAAAGAAAACTCCGAATGTTCACTGGAAGGACAGATTTTGAAGCGGAGGCTCCAGTACTTTGGCCACCTCATAAGGAGAGAGGACTCCTTAGAAAAGTCCCTGATGTTGGGAAAGATTGAAGGCAAAAGGAAAAGGGGACAGCAGAGAATGAGATGGTTGGATGGTGTCATCGATGCCACCAATATGGATTTGACCAATGCCTGGGAGGAAGGCCTGGTGAGCTCTGGTCCGTGGGGTCACCAAAAGTCGGACATGACTGAATGGCTATACAACAACAAAAATGAGATGTGGAGCCTATTTTGGGACCCTTTCCTTCCAGTAATATAAGGAATGGGAATTTTACATTCCAAACAGTGGGTCTTGTGACACTTTAAAGGTTGACATGTTTATTTTGGCCTAAGCTGATGCCATCATAATGCTGTTTTGCCTTTAAAATGACACAGGACTCTTTGCTAGCTTGTACAGTTACAGTGCCTAATTCATCAAATTTTAAGGAGATTCATGGGGTAATATCCTTGTAAGGTTTTTTTTTTTGGTGCTGTTTTGCTTGTTATATACCATCAAATTGCTTTCATCAAATGGCAGCCCTGTAGAGTAGTGGCTTATCAAAGTTCCTGTCATTGACACCTCTGTTAAGGTCTTGCAAAGGCCATGTTTTCATCTATTAGGTCATTGTATGTCATCTTCAGCCTTTTGCTATTTCTATTGCCATCACCTTTTCCTTTCTTTATTATTGTTTCAAGTGATTTGAGCCTTCTCATGAAATGTCCAAAGTACATCTACCTTAGTTTAGCCAATTTAGCATCTAGCACGACCTCAGGCTTGATTTGTTCTAGAACTGGCTTATTTGCCATTTTGGCAGCTTAAGGTATCTGCATAGCTTCTTCAATAAAAATTGGAACAACTTCCTCTCAGGAAGCAGTGAAGCAGGAAAGATGGCTTAGAAGGAGGCCCCAGTCGCCCTCCAGATGAATGAATTGAAGGTGTCTGCAGATGTTTGGTGTTGCTGTAATACAGAGAAGAATCTTCAGCCCTCCAAATGTTTTGGACCACAACTCTGAGAATTCTGAGCCTATATTGCCAGTGATAAATGACTCTGGGAGTTATGGTCCAAAACATCTGGAGGGTTGAAGGTTTCCCACCCTTGCTGTAATGCATAAAACATAGACTGATTTTCTTCTGAGATTCTTTGATACAGTTCAGTACCTAACATATATATGCAACTGATTACTGGAGCCATCCGAAATTTCTTTTGCTCCATATATGGTAAAAGCTTTTGTTACAAAACCCTGAAAACCAATTTGCTTTAATGGAAAATTAACGCATCAGGCCTACACATTAAACTGCCTTCTTCAGCATCTCTTTTCTTTGAAATTGAAATGTATCTTTAACATTTCCAGTCAGTAGACTATTGCTTTGTTTTCTGTATTTGTTAATCTTGTTTAGATTTTGACAGACTGACTCTGTGTAGCTTGAAATAGTTCTAGCGTCCCATCTAGTCCTGGTAATTTATTCCTTCCAATTCTTGTAACGGTAGCTATACATTCACTTTCTAAAGCTAGATGTTCTTCATCATAAGATTATTCTTCAAAGGAATATGCCATTCCACCTTGTCTTTTGTATAGTTCTTCATTATATTCCTTTTTCTTTTCTTTTATTCTAATCTTGTGATTTCTATTGCTTGGACTCTACCTGAAGGAAGAAGGAAATATCACACAGTTATCTGGTGGGGAGCTGTCCATACACTCACTGGCTATGCCCATAGAGATCACCAAATAATCAAGACAGAAATCATGATTGGAAGCATAAGCTACAATATGTATTATTTTGGTCAAAACATGTCTAGGAGTGGACTGTGTTACAGGGCATGAACTGTTCCTATCAAAATTTTAGTCATGTTGAAGAGGAGCACTAAAACAATTGGTGTCTAATATAATTGAAATAATATTTCTAATGAATTTAAAGTCTGTATAATTAATAGATTTTCATTACTAATCTCAATCAACTGTGAAAAGGTATGGATTGAAAGCAGAGATGCTATCAAGGAGGAAGTTGAAAGGGGTATTCGTGTAGTCAAAATGAAAATCTAGGTGGATGATTGAAGAAAATTAAAATCATTGACGACTGAAGAAGACAAGCCACATTAAGGGTGACAGAAACACGATCAGAATTCTAAATGCCACTTTTCAGTTTTGCCTCCCATTGCTATTGCTGTAAAGGAGGAAAGTTAAAAACACACACATAATGTCCCAACAGCAGTTATAGACCTTCTATGTTCCAAATTTTCCTAGATTCCAACTCCTACATACCTTCAACAAGGATGGCCAATGGTCAGGGATTTTGATAGCGGGAATCTAACATGTAGTTGTAATCTAAGCCTGTCGGCCGCTGGTCCACTATTCTCCTAGAAGCATTTTAAAACCCTTTTCTTCTTTATGCTTGCTGTATCTTGCCAAGAACCCCCACCGCCACCCCTTCCTCACACTTGCATCCTCCTCCCCTTCCTCTGCCTTTTCAGGCTTTCAATGAATTGTTTTCTCTTCCCCATCCCCACTTCATCTGCTATATGACCAGGTTATATGCTGAAAAGAAGATTTTGAGGATGAAGTGTCTCAGTCTGTTGTGTGGCCATTCTCTGGAAGGATTCCAATCCTTTATGAAGACAGTAAAATAATGCAAGAGGGCATGGAGATTTACAGATTTGTCTCACAGCAAATAAATTCTGCTGACTGATAAGGATGGTCTCTTTTTTTGCATCAGAGAATAAAGTAAGTCACTAAAAAGAAGGAATTGCTGATTTTTTTTGCAAGGCATATGTAAAAATTGACAAGAACTATGTATTAGTGACAGATTATGGAAGGTTTTCTCTGAACTGAGAAGATAGCAAGTACCTCCCCTGAATATCTGACTTTTCTGAATATTCTGTTACCAGAATGATGTACTAGAACCTGACAGTCACACAATGACTGTGTAGTTGTCTTTCTCAAAGGAAATCTGATCATAGTCCCTAACAAAGTAATTGCTTCTTTAGCTTCTACAGAAAACACAGAATAAAGCCTGTATGTGTGATTAAAAGCATAGTGGTTTAAAAACCTATAACCAAATGCTGGATTATGACCACTGTCAACAAAAATTCATTGCAATGCCTTGTTCTATAGTAAATATCAGTTGACAGAATGACAATTATGTTGTTTCAAGAGATCATCATCACTTGGTAGCCTGTTCTAAATAGGTTGCACACCATTTTATAGGTTAACATTTTGATGCATTTTGACACAACGTAGATCCCCCTGAATCTACTTTTGGGATCATCCTGTCTAGTGTGACTATGTACAAGTTCATAGACTTGGTTTTCATAGGCCTTTGGACCAGATCTCAGCATGGTCTGGAGCAATATAAAGCTAATGTGATTTTGCTGAATCCGCATCAGTTTAGAAATTAATTTTGCAATCCTTTCCATTGAACTGGATTGGAAAAAGCGAAATGGCTTTAACCTTCCTTTCTTTGATGACGTTTGGTGACATTGTAGAATGTTTAAGGTAAATAAACCTTTCAAATTTCAGACAACCAACTTCAGGGGTTTGCATATTTTGCCACATTTAAAATTTATTTATAAAAGCATTCTTTAAAATATACAAGGTTACTGGAGTTGCATCAACAAAACAAAAGATGAAGAAATTACTCAGATTAAGCTCAGGCAACAGCTACATTTTTTAGAAGTCTTTCGCTGTGATGGTTGCTCCTAACACTGCTAAACTGTTAATCCCAGGGAGAGGCCCAGGTTGAAGATGACACCAAAAATATAGACAGCTTTTCAAGGCTCTCTGAGGGCTAGTTGGAAACAGGTGGACACCTGGGGAAGGCTGGTAGGGAGCTATAAATTATGTGTGTGCTGCTGTGGAAGACAATGTGGGATTTCACTTCTTGTCTGCTACAGTACTCTGTCTGCACTGCCTGTCCAGATTCCTGGAATCTGATGAATGGGCGGCCACTGACCTTGTGTCTGCCTGCTCCCTGTTGTGTTGACGGTCTGATTTAGTCAGACTGAATTAACAGTGTGACCCACAGACAGCACTGATCTCCTGACTTGTGAACAAGGACTGACTTAAGGCGATGCACCCCTGGCACTTGCTGCCTAACATGTAACAGAAAGTACATGTGATGTTTGCTTTTCTCAGCGTATTAAAGAGGCCAGGTGGTGTGAGGGCCAGCAGGTGATATTGATGGAACATTTTGGTGACAAGGGCCTAGAGGAGCCCATGATCTGTTATCATTTTTATTTATTTATTTATTTTATTTTATTTTATTTTATTTTATTTTATTTTATTTAACAAAGGATTTCCTCAGTCTCACCTTTTTGGATAATGTCTTGTGGGTGTTTAATATTCCATTCATAGGCAAGGTGGTGACACATGCAGTAACATTTCAACTTTAGGGATTGCTGAATGATGTGGGTTCCCAGAGCAACTACAGTGGTACCTCGGATAACGACTGCCCCAGATAACGAATAATTCAGATAACGACATTTTATTTTCAATCCCCCCCACATACAGCCCACAGCCCCAACCTCCCTCCACATTTCTCTTTAACTGACCTGCAGAGGAGGAGGGGAGGCAACATGCCACACGCCGCTTGGCTCTCGTGTCGCCCAAACGCCCAGCGGCGGTGGTGGCGATGGAGGAGAGGTGTGGGCCAGAGGGTGGAGTGGAGGAACTGCCACACGCTGCTCGGCTCTCACACTGCCTGAACGCCCGGCGGCGGCAGCGGCGGCAGGGGTGACGATGGAGGAGGTGAGGTGGCAGGGGTGGGTGAGGAAGGGGAGGAGTGCACTTTGAAAGTGCACTTTGTAAAGAGGTCTCCGGGGGAAAAAGGCTTGTTTGGGGGCCTTTTTTCCAGAGCTCCGGAACGGATTAAAATGGTTTCCAATTCATTTAATTGGAAAACCATGTTTCGGATAACGACTTGTATCGGATAACGACTAACCTCGGAGAACGAATTAAAGTCGTTATCTGAGGTACCACTATATTGTTTAACTTCAGGCTTGGTTATGGGCAAATATTGTTTTGGATACTCTAGTGGATGATGATAAAACTGGACACTGTTCCCTCTGTTATATTTACATAGGACTGGAAGAGATCATCTGGAGTTTTCGGGTCTAGTGCTCCCAGTATGCTGATAATATGTCAGACTATTACAAGAGTGAGAACTTTTTCTCTCTTTATCTGATTTTTGTTTTAAAAAAAAATACTCTTCTGCGTTCAGATGAGTGCCTGATAACCATCATAAAATGGATGAGGGCAAATAAATTGAAATCTAGTGCAAATAAGATGTTCTTGGTTAGCTACAAACATTAGAATATAGAAGTTTAATCTGCGTTGTATGGGTTACAATCCCCTTGAAGATTGAGGTCTACAGCTTGAATGTACTCATAGATTCTGCTCTTGACCTGGATGTCAATGATGTGATGGTGGCTAGAAGTATGTTTGCGCAATTAACAGCTACACAACACTCTTTACTACTACAGTGTTTCCTGAAGACCCCAGATCTGGCCTTGATGATACTTGCCTTTTATTATGTTTATCTTTAGAGTACAGTAAAGTGTTCAATAGGTAACTGCCTTACAAATATGTTTGCTTCAACAGATCCAGAGAGTGCTGTGGCCAGACTGTGGATGATTATGGGGATTATCTTGTGGCACCATTATCACTGGGTAACAAGTCTGTTTCTGGACACCGAATGCTGCTTATGACCTATGAGGCCCTGTACAACTTGATAGCAGGCTCTTCTTCTACCATGCTAACCTATGTGGAGCTTAAGATCTCTCGGTTCTGCTAACCCTGGACAGACGTTTGTTGAGGATATGAGAGAGAGCTTTGTTGATGGCCATTTCTAGGCTTCAGAATTCCTGGTCAAGTGAAATGAGGTGTGTCTTCTCTTTTGATATACTTCTGCAAGCAGTATATCAAGAAGATTTTATTCTCATTATTACTAAAATGGTCCTTTGGCTTTTCAGATAGGTTGTTTCTTTTAAGCGTTGCATCATTAATGACTGATTTCATAAGAATACCAGTGTTTTCCATGTTACTTTCCACCCCTCATAATGGATATTTTTTTCTTTTTGCGTGCTCTTTTTAGCTTCAATGTTACCTTCTAATGTTCTAAGATGCCTCTTTTAATTCCGTGTTCTTAACTTGAATGTGTCTTAAATGTTCTGGGCTGTATATTGTCCCTCATTATTGTAAGCCACCTTGGGTCCTTTTCCAAGGAGAAAGGTGGGGTAAATAAATAAATAAATAAATAAATAAATAAATAAATAAATAAATAAATAAATTTAATGGATCAGCCACTAATCTGTGCAACTTCCAGAAAATAGCAAAAATAAATAAATAAATAATGGAGTTCTAATTTTTAAAGAAATGTTTTCTATTTTGGTTTTTCTTGAATTTTTGTTGTTATTGGCACCTTAGGCACCTTTTGTTGGCAGAAAGGTTTAGGAAGACAAAGTTTCATTTAAAAAAAGCTGTATGGATGATCTGTGAAATAATTCAGATTGAAATGAATCATTCTGTACTGGGGAGTAACCTGTAATGATTCTTATTCAATAATCACAGGAGGATAGTTTTGTAAACATCAGCTTGTTGTCTTTTTCTCTTGATGAAATATAAATTAGTCATAGTATGGTTTCTGTAACATCTCAATGCCTAGCTAAGTTATTCAGTGTTTTCTCCCCCTCAGAACAGTTCTACTTATCTCTTCCCCCTCTTTTTTTTCTTTTTTGAAGCCATGGCTTTCACAGAGATAAACACATTAGATTCTAATTCAATATGATTCTTTCTCTAAACGATGGCTGTACATAGATACCCCAAGATAATAACTAGATTTGATGTTATTGGATATCCTGCTATCTCTCTGATGGTTCTAAGAACATTTCCCTAGACAACTTTAATAGGTTGACACTCCTCCCCAGTGTAAAAGCAAATGCATATCTATTTCTCTCCATGCTTAAGAATAATAAAGGTAACCTTGCCAGATCAGGCCGGAGGACTATTGTTGCTGAGTATTTTGTTTTCATCAGGGCCAATCGGAATATTGTGGGAATTTCAGAAGCAGTTTATGAAACTCTTTCCCGTGGTACCTCCTCCTGTTCAATATGTTTTCATTGAGCGGGGAGTCTCTCTATACTGCTATCCTAACAAATATGTTGGCCTTTAAAAAGGCCATGAAATATATATACAAGTGGACCCTCGTATAACAAACGGTTTGTATAACATAAAATTTGTACAACATAAAAAATTCCAGAGATAGGGGAAACTTGCTTAACATAATTGCCTATGGGGCAAATCTGTACAACATAAAAATGGGATCACTCTGTTTTCAATGCATTCCTATGGGAAATTTGTATAAAGGAAAATTTGCTTAACATAATTTCTTTTGTAACGAATTAATTCCTTTATACAAGGTACCACTGTATATTGATGAGTTCCAAGACTCACATATTCCCAGATACAATATTTTATAAGTTCTACTAGGAGTTATGTACACTGCTTTCTTTTCAGTTAACATAATGGAACACAGATGGAGCCACGGCAAACTCGCAGTCTTAGATTTCTTCCCTTAATATACATCCTGGTGTTTTTGACTTGCTCTTAAAGTTAATGACAAGATTATTCATAGATTCTCCTAATAATATATAACACTTGTATGTCACAGTCACTTAAATTTACATTTTGCAGACATGTTTCAAATATTAAAAGAGTTTTCTGTGCTTCTGTGCTGGGGTGTCTGGGGAGTTTGCTTGCCTTGCACATGATTATATCATTTATATATGGTCCTAAATATGTTGACTCTCAGATAATTGTTTGCTAATGAATGTTCTCCCTGGCAAACATGTCAAATGTGGTGGCTGGATTACTCAGAGAGTTGTGTCTCTGCTTGTGGATGCAAAGGTTAGGAGTTTGATTTTCTGTGGTCCCTTCTGGGAGAAAAGCCACCCCGTGTAGCCTTGAGCAAGCGGAGTAGTCCCAGAACACCACCAGAAGAACAGAGATGTAAACCACTTCTAAATACTCTTCACCTAGAAAACCTGGGAGGAGTCCTTATAGCTTGGAATCAACTTGAGGCCATGAGAATTAATTTTAAAAAGGCTCATGATTGCTCTTGTATGTATCTGATGGGACTTGAGTCAGTTCAGAAATCTATCTAATCTTGTGTCCTGCTCCTTACAGGAACCAACTGGATCCCATTTAGCAATCCCCAATCCCAGATGCATTATGTAAATACCATAAGCCCCGTCTGCAGAGTATCTCCAGCAGCTGATATTCTGCGGCATTTGCTCCTGTGCAGCAATCATTGTGACTCCTAGCCATTCCTGTATTTATCCGCTATGTCTGATGAGACAGACCTTAACCCTTGCATGTTATTATGTAATTTTCAGTGTGAGCCAGTCACACACGGCTGCATAGGTTTTCGCTTTCATTTAATGCAAAGCTAAGATTCAGCTGTGTAACAGCTCCCACCACCATGGTGTATTGGCCGTGATGGCTGTGGCCAATTGGAACTGGAGTGAGACAACCTCTGGAGCTCCACAGATAGTGTCCAAAATGGAGAAAGTGGATAGAGATATGTTTTCCTTCTCCCTCACAGCACTAAACTTATGAGGTCATGCACCGAAATTGAAGGGTGGGAAATTCAGGAAATGTCTTTCGCTGTGGAGATGGCTGGGAGATGGAATAGGAGCGAAATGAAAAAGAAGCAACAGACTGGGGCAGCCATTCATTTTCATAAACAACCAGCAGCTCTGCAGTACCTTAACACTGCCATAGTTCCGCACTGCCAGCCATAATAAACTTAAAGCAGACAATACCAGTAAAAGCCCTTGGAGGTGCTACGGCTGATGGTTTATTGTTAGTTTTTTTTTTAATATAGATGTTTCCAGTTGATGAAGTCAAATAAAGTAATTTCAAGTAACGGCACATTATCATTGTAGATCTAGATACAAGCAGTCACCTGTTAAGGCAATTTAACAAGATTTTAAAAATATGTTATGTGCCTAGGGCTGCAACAAATTGATAAGGATCATGTCTCTATTATTGCACTCACCTCTAAATTGGCTGTTTCAGTTTAGGTTTCAAAAACGAAGTAAAAACATTTTTTTTTGGGGGGGGGAGCTGGGGAGAACTGGAATACCCACAATGTTTAGCTTCTTTTTGTTTATTTATTTGTTTTTAAACCCTATTCTGAAGTCCTATGGGGGAAATGTTAAATTCCATCGGGTCAACTCCATGTGGATAACCGGGTCTTATGATGACCCCACGAAGGAGCCATCTCCAGCATGTCTTTTCCTTAACAGCCCTGCACAGCTCTGGTAAACAGAAGATAAATCTCAAACCTTTGGGTTCCTATATGGAGTGAGTCCATCTCCGCTTCCTCTTTTCCTGTTGTCTTTAGCTTTTCCCCAACTTTACTGTCCCTTCCAGAGAATCTTCCCTTCTCATGATATGCCCGAACTATGACAGACTCAGTTTTTATCATTTTTTTTGCCTCCGGAGGTGATATTTCTGACTTGATTTGATCTAGGACCCACTTGTTTGTCTTGCTGGCAGTTCAGGATGTCCACAGAGCTCTTCTCCAGCACCATATTTCCAATGAATCGGGTCCCCCCCCTCTTCCGTCATTGTGCTTCACCGTCCAGCTTTCGCACTGGTACATAGTGATCAGGAATACAGTAATGTGGGTGATCGTGGCCTCTGCCTCCAATGATGCATCCTTACACTTGATGATCTTCTAAATTTCTTTATTGCTGTCCTTCCAAGTCTCAATCTCCTTCTAATTTCTTGGCTGCAGTCTCCATTTAAATTGATGATTAAACCATGGTATACAGATTCTTTATTCATTTCAGTTTCTTCATTGTTAGCATTATAGTACTGTAGTGTTGTTCTTTTGTATTCTTGGTTTTGGTCTTCTTAAGGTTCAACTCCAATCTTGGGTTTTTTTTTGGGGGGGGGTTGCACTTTTTTGTCCACTAAAAGTCCTTTTAAGGCAATGCTGCTTTCTGGCAGTAAGGAAAAAAATGCAACAATCTAACTGGGGGATAACTTGAAAATATTTCCTTCCTGAGACCAAGAATGGAATCAATAGTTGCAACTGGGCCATTTTGTGCTTGCAAAAATATAAAAGTCTGTCCTTGCTTTCTGCACCCTTCTGTTTTTAACCGCTCTTCCAAAAGAGTGGAAAAGTTGGGCATGGAGCAGGCAGCACTGACAGAACCATAGAGTTTGAAATTCTCCATATTTGGTTCCCTTTGCACATACAAGCTCTAGATAGCAACAGATCTGTTGGGAAGATGGCTTCTGCTAGTGTACCAGTGTATGGAGGAGTAAACACTGCTATCTAAGGCCACTATCACACCTGGGGGAAGATCTGGATATTGTGAAAGTCCGTCTTTTCTTCTTTTTTGATCTCATGACTGCAGATGTGGGATCTCCGTTCCCATGTAAAAGGATTAAAAAAAAAAAAACAGCGCCGACCAGCCCCAGGACGAGTTGGTTGGTGTTAGGAAATAAAAAAAATAAAAAATAAGAAAAACAGTGCTGACAGCCTGAAGGCCAACTGCTCAGCGCTGGGGGGGATTTAAAAATAAAAATAAAAAAGTGCCAACCAGCCCCAGGATGAGCTGGTTGGTGCTAGGAAAAAAAATGAAAAAGAAAAACAACCCAGCGTTGACAGCCCAAAGGCCAGCTGCTCAGCACTGGGGGTGGGGGGAGAATTAATTATTTTTTTAAAAAAGTACCGACCAGCCCCAGGACTAGCTGGTCGGTGCTGTGGGGGGGGAGCAGAAAACCGGATCATATACGAGCTCCCACGGACTTCTGGCTCACACTTTATCGGAGCAAAAAATTCCCAACTTCTCTGGAAAACTCACTAAAGGGGGCATAACCATTTTTTTAAAAAGCCCAGTGGCCGTGGGGACAAGATTTTTGGAAATGCTTTATCTTCAAATTTAATCAGCATTTTAAAAGACATGTGATAGAGCCCTAAATGTGTTAAGATTGTCTGGATAGGAAACGGCTGAACAGGACTGATGAAGGGTACCTTTTGCTAATGCCATGACATACTTGGCATAGTAGATGGATTTTTTTTTTAAATGTCTTCTTCTGTGCCACTTAGCTTTGAGGACCTGTCTCACTTGTCTTATCATTATCGCTGTGGTCAAGATCCTTCTTTCTATGGCATATATGTCTAATGTGCATCCAGGTTTGATGAACTCCTTGGATTATGGCTGTGAATCTTGTGACTCCTAAGTACAGTATTTGTAACCTCTGGCGTATGAGTCTCCAAATACAAATGCTAGTCCCAGCTAGAGTAGGCTCTTGGTATCATTGTGATTCACCTTTGTTGATTTACCATTCAGCTCTTGATTCAGTGGCTCTTCTCTGTCCAGGGGTGCAATTCGGATTAGGTCATAGAGCCATACATACTGACTACTGCAGTTGGATTGCTTTATGAGACAGAAGTCGTAGAATCTGGTGCTTATGCCCTGTGTCAGAACAGAGATGAGCCAGAATGAGAGGCTTAGAGCATTTTGAAGGCATAGCAACTAGGTTTTTCAGGTTGTAAACCTTAATACTGCACTGGATTGCAGCTGGTGATCTGTTCATCTGTAGTTGCTAAAGAGATAGGACTAATTAGAACAAGTACATCCCCCATTCAGTGACAGTTTATGTGTCATTTGGTTTGAGAGTAAGATAGGTCAGACGATCTTCAAAAACCAGCACACGTTATTAAATTTTAAATAAACCTATCATGTTACTATGCAGCAGCCATGTTGCAATTAGTATTTAAGTTGATAGTTACTAACCGTAGGTAACACCATGCCTTGCTTATATCAAAAGGTCAGAAAAACACAGTGGTACCTTGTATAAAGGAATTAATTTGTTCCAAATCAAATTATGTTAAGCAAATTTTCCTTTATACAAATTTCCATAGGAATGCATTGAAAATGGAGTAATCCCATTTTTATGTTGTACAGATTTCCCCCATAGGCGATTATGTTAAGCAAATTTCCCCTATCCCTGGAATTTTTAATGTTGTACAGATTTTATGTTATACAAGTTGTTTGTTATACAGGGGTCCAGTGGGTTGTTCTTATACTTCCCATCCCACTATGTCAGAAATACTCCCTGCCATCGTAATCATTCCCCCCCCCCCATTTTCTTCCCTCAAAAGTTGGCGGGTATTCTTTGGTCACTGAACATGGTCAGACTTTATTAGTTTTCAGGGGGGAAGTGCCCCTTACCCTTTAGGATGTCTAACAATGCTTTGCCTGTAAAACATTGTGGTCCCCTGGGTTGTTGGATACTTTCTTCAAGTGTAGGGGATGTGCTGTTTTAGCTGGGTCCGCGGCAACACTTAGATACAGAAAATAGAAAACATGATGCAATGATTAATTTCAGCAACAATATCAACACACTAGTCATTATTTTGGATGAAACAGCTTAGCATTCCTGATAAGAAAAGTGATTCTTCAGTGGTAGATGGAGGGAAACGTAATCTCACAAGGTCAGCTAGGTCAGCTGTGTATAATTAGTACTTGACCCTGTATCTTCAGAGACTCTTATTGAAAGAACAGAGAAAAAAGTGAAAAGCGAAGGTATATTTCATTCTGTGGTGTGATTTCTATTAGGGAGGTGCATGTCAGGCCTGCTGTGTATATTACATTTTCTCCTGTACAGTGGAAGAATTTCTAGGTAGTAAAATGTATGCGCAACCACTCACTCAGGCGCTGTAAGCTTTTAGTGGGCTTGTTGTACATGCCAGATGCCTCTGATTTGCCGTGACCCAGCATCTGAGTGCCATATGAGTGTATAGCAAAAAAAAAATATATCTGTGGGATTATTGCATGGGACAGTGCAGTTTGCAGCTTATTTCCTACCATAGGCGGAAGTCTGTTCTCCTCGGGGGGGGGGGGATGAAACACTGCATATGGAATGGCCCTTAGGAGGGAATTTACATATGTATGTTTCTGATTTGGTAATCGCAGCATTAAACGGTGACTTCCACATTTATAAAATAGATCAAATTACCAATAGAGCTTTCATATCACCTGTTTCCTATCAAATATAGTGTTTTTTGATGAAGGCAATTTTACACGTTCCGCTCTAAGTCGAGTAATGAGAAATCAAATAATATTCATACATGTGTGAGTCATCTCAGCTGGAAATCTAAATGTGAAATACTAGGGAAGTGGAATAGGTTTCACAGATGCCGTCAGCTTAATTGGTGCATCTCTTACTGATCCACTTTAACCTATGGGATGATTATGCTTACTAGTTACTTTTATACCCCATCTTTCCTCCAGTAAGCTCAAGGCAGTATACATGACTTTCTCCATTTCGTCTTGGTTATTTTGAGGCAAAGAGGTGAGAGAATGCTCTTGGCTTAAGATATCACCTTGGCCGAAATCTGATAAGTAGTAGCGACTAGCAACCAAATGAGGGCCACTGAGGGTATGTCCAGACAGGCATTTGCCCTGCTATTTGATGCTTGGGGGGGGGCAGAGTTTGACCCCTGGGCACTTTTTTGAGCCCCTGCCAGGGGCTTCTTCTTGTGTGTGTGTGTGTGTGTGTGTGTGTGTGTGTGTGTGTGTGTGTGTGTGTGTGTGTGTGTGTGTGTGTGTGTGTGTGTGTGTTTTGTGTTGTGTGTGTCAAGGCTCCTTCTGCAGGCTGCTTCTAGGAACTTCCAACCAGGGCAAAATGAGGTGGCTAATAGCTATGTTTTGGTCAGGAGTTGTGACTATGGCTCGGTCTTTAGCCTAGAAAAAAGGCACCTGAGGGGAGACATGATTGAGATCTTCAAAATTATGCAGGGGATGAATAAAGTAGATAAAGGGAAGCCCTTTTACTTCACATGCAATACTGGAACCTGGGGCCATCCACTCAAATAGAGGGTTGAGAGAGTGAGAAGAGACAAAAGAAAATATTGATTTACCTTGCATATTGTTAGTCTGTGGACTACTTGCTACAGTATGTGGTGAATGGCATCTGACCTGCTGGATCATGGAAAATCAGAGGTATCTAGCATGTACAACAACCCCACCACAAGCTTACAGCACCTGGCACTTTACTACCTAGAAGTTCTTCCACTGTACAGTGGCAGGCTCGGGGGAGTGGTATCTGAAGACAGATATCTGGTTGTCTCATGTGCTTGCAGAAGCATCTCCAGTGGGACAACTAAGAAATACCAGAAACTGGACTAGATGGCCCTTGGCCTGATCTAGCAAGGCTCTTCTTATATTCATATCATATGTAAAAAACATGATAGAAGGAGCCCCCCCCCTCCTCCTGGAGCTTCTGTTAGGGCAGCTGCCATAAGGTCTGAGTTGGTGTGTTTGCAGGGAAGGGAAATGATGTTAGATAGAGAGGGTGTTTGTCTTTCTTGGGTAGCAGGGGTGATGCCTCAGTCCTCTGCTGAGGAAGTGTGTGGTGGAACAGGGAGAGATGAAGAAGATCCTTGAAGGAGGTGGAGATGGAGTTGGTAGTGGTGGTGCTATTTTTTGGTTGGAGGGTGATGGCAGCTAAAAACATGTGGGACCCCCACCTTCTGCTAGCATTGTTGCTTTTCGTTTGCTGCACTCCTGCTCAGATAGCTACTCAAGGAAGTGGCTTTCTCAGGGACTATACCAGGGCTCCTCAAAGTTTTCAAACAGCGGGCCGGTCCACCTCACCCCAGACACTACTGGGGGCCGGACCACAGTCCCCCCCAAAAAAAAGGCCAACATAGAAAAAGGGGGGAGGGGCAAGTGGGCGGAGTCCCCCACGATTGGCCCATGAGTAATTGTGTCACCAGGGCCCCAGCAATGCCTCCTGCTCCAGATCACCACCCTGAGGTGCTACTGCTGGGATGCCTCTGCTGCACCTCCTCCTCCTCCTCCTCCTCCTCCTCCTCCTCCTACTACTACTACTACTATTACTACTACTACAGTGGCAGCGGCTGGAGCGGCTCTCCTTCCTTCCTTCCTTCCTTCATTGTGTCGGAAAGGAGGTGGCAGCCCAGGCAAACTCAGGCCCCTCATCACCTTCTGGGCGGCCACTCAGGATGAGGAGCAGCAGCCGCAGCAAGGGCAACAAAGCTGGTACCACCATCACGTCCTCACTGTGCCCTGGAGGGAAAGCTGCCTCCTCTCTTGGCCTGGCCCTGCCCAACTTGGTGCGCTGCAAGGGCTGGGAAGGAGGGAGGGGAGGCAGGAAGGCATGCCCAAAGCCACCCACAGCCCGCTCACTGGCCGAGCCCAGGCAGGCTGCAGTGCTATCTTGGCTCGCCAGCCTGCCCATCACCAACTGGGGACAAGTGCAGCCCCACCAGCCTCCCAGGAACCAGGCCCAGGCCACCGTTGGCCTTCTCTTCCCTTCTCTTCTTTCTCCACCACCTCTTCCTCGCTGGTCTCTAACCCTGTGATGGTGGTGGCAGCTTCAGCCTCCAGCCATGTCTGTGCTTCCTCCTCCCCTCCCTCACTCCACAGAGCAAGGCAGCAGCTCACAGGGGGCTGGGTGGGCAGGATGTAGCTCTGTTTCCCCCTCGGTCGCCTGCTGCCCATCCCTCCAGCGGTCCACTGCCATGGCTGCTCTGGCTCGGAAGGCTGGCTGGCACTGCCTCCGCCTGCCCCCTTCATTCCTCACAACTACAATAACACAGCCGGCAGCCACACAAGGAAGGCAGGTGGGCAAGGTGGAGGAGAAGCAGTGGTGGGGTCTCAGGGCCATGGAGGGAGTGGGAGACCTTGCCGCAGGCCTCCTGTTTTAAATTTCCTGGCTCGGCTGCACCCGGCGCCCTGACCATCTGGGCAGTGGGTGGGGGGAGTGGGGGACCTTGCCATAGCCCTCCCACTTTGAATGTCCCACTAGCCAGCATGCTAATCATCTGGGCGGTAGTTGGGGTGTGTGGGAGAAGCGACATAGCCCACTGCTTTGAACTGCCTCAGCAATAGAAGCAGCTGTGGAGGCTGGCTTGCTCACAAAGCAGGGGGTAGGTGGGGGGTTGCAATTGGTCCTGGGGGCCGGATTCAGGACCTTGGGGGTGCATCTTGCCCCGGGGCCTTAGGTTGAGGACCCCTGGACTATACAGTACAGGGACTGGATGGGTGCTGCTGCTACAGCTACACACGGATTATAGTTGACAGCAGAAGGAGTCGGAGGATCTCCTGAGGTCAATATACTATAAGGATATGATGACTGCAGCAAATGGCATACTGTACACCCCCTAAACCACAAGCAACCCTATTTAGACTGCATTGGCCCACTCTAAAGGGGCCGGTACAGTTGCTCAATTAATCGGTGGGGATTGGGTGGGTCAACTTCTATATACAGTGGTAGCTCTACTTACGAGTTTAATCTGTTCCAAATGCATGCTCATGTCAAACAACTCGTAAGTAGAGCAAATCAAAATAAATAAATAAAAAATTGAAAATATATCTATATCCATATCTATCTATCTATCTATCTATCTATCTATCTATCTATCTATCTATCTATCTATCTATC
>JAHTLZ010000015.1:29088518-29121297 GCA_023846285.1 Phrynocephalus versicolor | reverse complement strand
TATTTATTTATTTATTTATTTATTTATTTATTTATTTATTTATTTATTTATTTATTTATTTATTTATATAGCTTGTATGCCGCCCACTACCCAAAGGTCTCTGGGCGGCTCACAATCAAAATGGACAATTAAAACATCAAAATACAATAAAATTAGAATAATAAAAACATGTAAATGCAATAAATACGATACATTAAAAACACCACTAAAATTGCCATCAGGACCCACAGTCATTAGTTAAAAAACTTTTGGAACAGGAAGGTTTTTACCTGGTGCCGAAATGTTAGCAACGTCGGCGCCAGGCGAGTCTCATTTGGGAGGGCATTCCATAGTCTGGGGGCAGTTGCTGAAAAGGCCCTTTTCCTGCAAGCCATCCCTTTCACCTCCTTAAGGGATGGCTCTTTCAGGAGGGCTCCCTGACTAGATCTTAATTGCTGGGTAGGTTCATATGGAAGGAGGCAGTCCTTCAGGTATCTAGGTCCTAAGCCGTTTATGGCTTTATATGTCAAAACAAGCACTTTGAATTGGGCTCGGGCAGCAACTGGTAACCAATGAAGGTTATACAGAATCGGCGTGATGTGTTCCTTGGTGGCCCTACCACTCACCAGCCGTGCAGCACGATTCTGAACCAGTTGCAATCGCCGAACCGTCTTCAAAGGCAGCCCCACGTAAAGCGCATTGCAGTAATCAATACGGGATGTTACCAGTGCATGCGTAACTGTCATAAGGCTCCATTCATCCAGGTAGGGGCGCAGCTGATATATATTCCGCAGCTGGAGAAAGGCGCCCCTGGCCACCGAGTCCACCTGAGCTTCCAGAGTTAGACCGGGGTCCAGGAGCACCCCCAAGCTACGGACCCTGTCCCTTAGGGGGAGTGCAACCCCATCCAGGACAGGGAAGTGGCCCTCTAGCCTGGCTGACGAAGCACCCACTAACAGCACTTCCGTCTTGTCTGGATTGTGTTTCAATTTATTAACCCTCATCCAGTCCATTATCTGGTCCAGACACAAGTTCAGAACAGAAACCACCTCACCTGGATTGGTGGAGAACGAGAGGTAGAGCTGAGTATCATCAGCATATTGCTGACTTCTCAGCCCAAACCTCCTGATGACCTCTCCCAGCGGTTCCATGTAGATGTTAAACAGCATGGGGGATAGTATTGAGCCCTGTGGACCCCCATGATGTAAACACCATGGGGCAGAGCTACTATCCCCCAGCACCACCTTCTGGACACGGTCAGCCAGGAAGGATCGGAACCACCACAAAGCGGTGCCTCCAACTCCCAACCTGGCCAGCCTATCCAGAAGGACACCATGGTCGATGGTGTCGAAAGCCGCTGAGAGGTCCAGGAGTATCAACAGGGTTGCACTCCCCCTGTCTCTCTCCCGGCAAAGGTCATCGTACAGGGCGACCAAGGCAGTCTCTGTTCCAAAACCCGGCCTGAAACCAGATTGAAATGGATCCAGAAAATCCGTTTCATCCAGCAGCGCCTGGAGCTGTCCGGCCACCACCCGCTCCAACACCTTGCCCAAATAAGGGAGGTTTGCTACTGGTCGGTAGTTAACCACCAGTCCTGGGTCCAGGTTAGGTTTTTTTTAGGAGTGGTCTAATTACTGCCTCTTTTAAGGCAGCAGGGACCACTCCCTCTCTTAGAGAGGCATTTACAGCTTCCTGGACCCAGGTGCGAACCCCCCTGGCAGATCTTACAATTAGCCAAGAAGGGCAAGGGTCGAGCAGCGTGGTGGTGGAACGGACAGATCCAAGCACCCTGTCCACATCCTCGGGTCCCAACAATTGAAACTCATCCAATAACACTGGACCTAAGCACGGTGCACTGGACACATCCCATGATACTATACCAATAGTGGAGTCCAGTTCACTGCGAATCTGAGCAATTTTTCCCTCAAAGTGAACAGCAAACTCCTCACAGCGTGCTGCCAAATGGTCCTGGGCCTCCACCCTATCTCCTGGCTGAAGAAGTTCCCGGACCACTCGAAACAGCTCCGCTGGACGGCACTCTGAGGAAGCTATACGGTTGGCGAAATACTGCCTTTTCGCCAACCGTATAGCCACGGAATAGGCCCGATAGTGGGCTCTAAGCCGTGTTTGGTCAGACTCACTGCGATATTTTCTCCACTTGCGCTCCAACCGTCTCCCCTCCCGCTTCATTGCCCGCAACTCAGATGTACACCAAGGAGCTGTCTGGGCTCTGCGTAGGGGGAGAGGGCGGTATGAACCGACTCGGGTGTTAAGGTCATCAGGAGAGGCCCTCCTCTGCATCCCGCCACTCTCACAGGTACGTCTCGTGGGAACCCATGAAAGGGCCTTTTCAACTGCGCCCAGACTCTGGAACTCCCTCCCACTAGAGGCCAGGACTGCCTCATCTCTGTTGTCATTCTGGAAACAGGCAAAGACCTTTCTCTTTATGCAAGCTTTCCCTGAATGATGGACTACCATGTGTATTTCATATGAATCTATGGGTTCACACAGAGTTTGTGTTTATGACTACTTAGAAACTTGTAGCTTTAATGTAATGTTGTGTGTTAATGCGGCAAGTAAGATGTCTCCCAATTCCTTGTTCTCAAATACTTGAACATGTCTTGTACTGGGCCGTATATTATCCCTCATTACTGTAAGCCGCCTTGGGTCCTTTTCCAAGGAGAAAGGCAGGGAAAAATACTCTAAAATAAAATAATAATAGAATAATTTTACTCCAAAAATGCCAGGTGGGGAGTTGGGCCATTTTTTGAATCTTTGAAGTGTATATTTTAAAAGAAAATAAAGAAACAACTGAAACATCAGGCACTCCAAGCACCGACTTACTTTTTAAAAAAGTAGTGTTCAGAGTAGCAGTACTGCTGGGCTGAAAAACAGAGTGGCTTTAAAGAGAGCTTTGCTTTTTTTGTCTCAATGATACTTCCGGGCTTTCTGTTTTGACTCCACTTTCCTGAAGTTTCTCCTCAAATTATTGAAACCAGTGGCCATGACCATGTATGTGTTCACAGAATGCTTGCAAGTAGTCTTCTTTTCACAGTAGGCGATGATGATGATGATGATGATGATGATGATGATGATGATGATGATGATGATGATGATGATGATGATGATGATGATTAGGCTTATTTCTATGTCACCGTCTTCCCGAAGGAACTCTGGGCATTTAGCAATCACATCAATAAAAACCATAAAAATCATCCTAAGCCATCAAGTCAGTTCAGACTTATTGGGACCCTTTTCAGGTTTTTCCAGGTCGAGGGTACTCAGAAGCGGTTTACCATTCCCTTCTCAAGATGCCCTGGGACTGAGCAGCTTGCCCAGGGTCACCCAGGTCGTAATCACTCCCAACCCCTGGTTGCACAGCCAGTGATCTAAACCACTGAGAAGTTCAAAACCTGGCTGTGACACAAACCCAAACATGCTTTTCCCCAGGCTTAGTTCCTTCGATCACATGATCTAGAACAGCGATAGCGAACCTTTCAGAGACTGAGTGTCCAAACTGTGATTCAAAACCCACTAATTTTTTCGCAAAGGGCCAATATAGCAATTTAACCTGAATACAGAAGGCAGTGAAGGGGCAATGTCGGGTGCCCACAGAAAGGGCTCTGAGTGCCACCTTTGGTACCAGTGCCAAACGTTTGCCAACACTGATCTAGAATGTTTTCATATGCAGAACACTTCTTCTGTTTGTCCTGTTTGATCGTCATGTGTACTGTCCTGCAGTCATATTTGCTTCTCTTACAATGTGCCTTGTCCCTACTTCAAGCCAGGGGATTCTCAGTGGTCTCTTGGATGCCAAGGAAACTTCACAGGAGATAAATGAAGTTTCCCACCTGTTTACTAGAGAGAGGGCATGTTGTACCCAACAATGCATTTCCTACCTACACACAGAGCAGAAGAGTCCATGGTGTGTTTGTCTAAGATATAGCTATTGTTAATCTCCTTTATATAATGAAAAAGGAGAGTAGAGAGTCTTGCGGCACTTTAAGATCAGCAGATTTATTTTACCCTGAATGTTCATAAATTATAATCCCATTTTCAGAGAGGCAAGTGAAGAAATGGGCTGTAATCCATGCAAAATCAATCAGTTATCACAAAACACTTCTTCTATGTTCTGCGTATCTGAGTTGGTTTCACTAGCTTTCCCATCCATCACTTACTAGCAATCATAACGATACACACAGCCCTTTGCCTGATTTGGGGCTCCATAACTCGTACATCAGTGAACTCAGAATTGCATGGAACCCCCCCCCCATTACTTCTATGAAAAAGTGTAATAAGTGATATGGAATAAGATTTTTCTCATCGTTTTTTATTTAAGGTAGAGTGGCCTACCCATGGGCACAGGCTTAAAGACTTGGAAATCTCTTTCCTATCTCTTTCCTCCAGCAGAAGATTGCTTTCCATGTATTGCTTTAAAAACAAACAACTTAATTCAAACAGATCTGAGTGGCTGAGCCTCACCAGAGCATTCAGAACCTTGGTGTCTGCAGGTGACATTATGCAGGAGGGATCTCATAATTGTATGCATGTTTACATATATCTGAATTCCAAACTGTGCATTTGTCAGAACTGGTGTACTTCCATTTTTCTGCAGTTTTTGCTCCTAGGAGAAAAGTAGTGGTATGTTAGAGTTAACAGATGGGTATCCTTTGTATTGAGAGGCCTAGCTGCCTTTAGAAAAAGGTCATCCACAGAAATTAACTTGTATGGGGCATGGAGAGGCTCATTAAAAGTGGATTATTCGGAAAACCTATATTGTGACTAAGGTGGGATAGAGAGTGAAAACCAGGAAGACTTTTCTTTGTTCATTTAAGATAGTCTTCCCTGTCAAAGTTCAGATCCATTTTAGTTCTTCTCAGTATATATAATACCTATGTTAGTCAAGACAGGTAGTGTCAACATTAAGACTCTCCTTGGCTCTTTAAAGCTTGGCATCCTTCCCCCCCCCCGCTGACAACCTGGACACAATACTGTGCAGCGATATCAGGACATTTCCTGAATTTTTGGATTGTGGGTACACAAGCACAACATCCCACATTCATAAAATGGAGGCTTTTTGAAGAACTGAATAAAACATTGGGTTGACTGAAGCCACTGCTACCTCTTTGCCTGACCAGTAATTAATTAAGAAGGGATCAGGACTGATAATGCTCTGTAATCCTTTCTTTCAGATCATTTTGCTTGGTAATCCCTTTAATGCTAGTGACTCCCGTCAGGCAACAACAAAGAAGTGGAAAGAGGATGTGATGAACCATTATTGCAGATCACTGTGGTTGATGGCTGTTCTTGGTGTGCGCCCTGAAGTTGAAGATTTGAGACCTGTGCAGAGAAATTTGCAGTGATGACAAAAAAAAAAAAAATTAACTACGTTTTATGCATGACGTCCGGGTCTCTATTTGAAGGATCTCTGTTTGGTTAGTCATGATGGTCCGTTGGAGATCATTCATTGTTAGGGTCATTATAAGTCAGTAGTGACTTGGTGGCACATAACTGCATGAATCTGGGAGTTGAGTCGTGGCAACTGGGCTTCTTTTCTTACGGGACTGAAATGTTTCGCTACTCATCCAAGTGGCTTCTTCAGCGAGACTGACAAAGCTACTTAGATGAGTAGCAAAATGTTGCAGTCCCACAAGAAAAGAAGTCTAGTTGGCATGACTCAACTCCCAGATAACCTCACCTGTGTGACTGAGAACCTCCATAGACAACAACAAGCATACACAAAATGGCACTGAATCCTGACTTGCCTTTAGTTTTACTTCTGATCTAACATGTATAGAATTTTTCTGCAAAAGGGAAGCCTAGAAATCATTATTTGGCATTAAAATAGACGATCAGGGCAGTGAGTATTCCCTCTGGTGGGAATAAATCAACCTGGTTGTGGTTTGCAGAATTTAAATTTTGCCCCAGCATTCCAGAAACAGGGTCTAGAAAAGCTGGCTGAATTGAGCCATAGAACCACAGAATTAGTAGAGACGGGACAGACCTAAATGCATATCTATTCTGATCACTACTCCATTGATGCGGGAAAGTTGCTTTCACTTAAAATGTAATGGGTGTCTGTTCAAGGTCTCTCTTTACTACCTTTCTTTGACTTGTATTGCTGCTTCCTAGAGATGTGTTACCTTTGACCTCAAGGTTGTTATCCGAAGGCAGGTCTTCTGTGAGTTCCCACAAGACTAAGGGTCCCTGAAAGTAGTGACTTATGAGCTCAGAGTTGATCAGACATGGCTGGCTTAGAGGGGATACTTCTCAACTCTGTTTACAGCTTGCGTCACATGGAGCAGCTACTTCAGTTCCCCTCAGGCACCTGCCCCATCTACATTCTTCCAACTGTTATTTCTCTCACAGTCAATCTGAGCAACCCAGTTCTGGAGATTACAGCAACTAAGTGCTAAGAGGGGCCTTTTGTGTGATCAGAGATGCAATTATTAACCCGGACAGCCGCAAACAAAGAACTCTCCAGTGTAGGCTTTACTGAGTTAAGGCGCCTTTGATGCTTTACTGAGTTGAGGTGCCTTCATCTTTCTTAAACCACAGATAAATTCTGTTCAGGCAGCTGAGGCCGAGTAAATAACAGAGGGCTAGCGGGCAAGTCCAAGTGCAGTTTTGAGGTGGCGTGTTTTTTATTTTATTTTTGAAGGTGAGATGAAATATCACCCCTCCTCCTGGTATCTGAGTGCATCTGCCAGCCTAAAAGCAGTTTCTTGTCCAAACAACAAATAATTTTGTGGTGTACGTGAGATCAAAAAGATTTATGGTTTCCATAAACATTTGTGGATATACTGCCTTCTTCCTCGGATGCCAGGTGGACCAAGCATTGGGGCATACCTGCAGTGTTTTGCCTCATAATGGGCACCTGAATCCGTGCATTGATTGATATGCTGAGGCAGAGACCGTTTGCAGTGAAAATCTCCAAATCCCCCCTTGCTGTGTATTTAATAACCCAGATGTCTGTAAAGCAAATGCCAGCTGATTACTGAAAAACATATTTACTAAGCATGAAAGAGGTTTGTAATAACGAAATGCTGCTGATAAGTATTTCTGACACAGCCCGGTAGCCTTAGAGGTAAGCTTTGCAAGCTCATGAGAAACAGAGCATGGCATGCAGCTCTAGGCTGGCGGTACCAATCCCGCCCACGTTGCTAGAAACCAAGATAGACAAATGTAAACCTTTGTCAAGGGTTATGGGTTGAGGCCAGGAGTTCATGCCTTCTCTTATAACAGGAGCATTTTGCCTGGGGGGGGGGGGGGGCGCACATTGCTGTAAATTCATGGAACCTGGAATTCTGTTGAGATAGTGGATATGCTCTGGAAGTTTCAAACCACGGTTTAGTGTTACATGTCGAGGTCTTGAGTTCATGCACCCTCTCCTCACCTCTTTTCCTTTGGCAGGGTCACAAGGAGAAGGTAAGAAGGCTTTGCATTTGTTCCCAGCTCCCCCGTAACTTCTCACTACAAGCAAAATTAGACAAGATTGGAGTTAGTGTCAACTGTGGCTTATGTAGACAAGCCACTTGTAAACAATGAATTTAAAGTTCTTTTGTTTCCTCACAACATGTGCCTTGTTGGTTCCGCTGGGTCATGTAGATAGTCCTAATATTGTGTTTTGCAAACCGTGTGCCATAGTGCCATGGGGCACTGAGAAATCCACCCAGGGCCTCCGCCAAATCCTCTCAACCTTCTCCTCTCCCTCCTCCCCCAAGTATCAAACAGCACTTACTTCCAGTTTCTCTGGTATCCTTGCACAGTTTCCTGCTTTCCTGTCAGAAAGGCAGCCTTTCCTCCCCCTCCCTATCCCCAACAAATGTGGCTTTTCCATTTTCCTGGAAGTTGCTGCCTTGAGAGAAGTCCGGCCATCAGTGAGTTTCCATTAAGCCACCTGTGTAGCATACTCTCTGGTTCCATCTAGTGGCCACTCTTGTTAACATGCATTGGGAAAATCTATTATTATTTTTTCAGGCATAAAAGAAACAGTAGGTACTGATTCTATGAAAAAGTAGTCCTACTAGACTGGGGAGCTTTGGCCAGTAAGTCAAGGGGGCCACGAGTCAAAAAAGTTCAGGAACCACTGTCCTAATTGGTTGTGGTTTTACTTTTTTTTTTAACAACATGCCAGATCCTACCCCTTGTAAGAATAAGTAAACGTTGCCTCTTCCGTAATAAACTTTTAGGAGCACCCATTTGTTCCATTTGCATTTTTATTGGAGTTGCACATATTTGTGTTTTGGGGTGACAACTTCCAGAATGCCTGAGGTTGCATGGCCCCTGAGTAATTCTGAATATTGTTGTCTAAAAGCACCTTATATGCACAGCTCTGGTTTTAATAAATCCAGCCAGTTATATTCCATTGCAGGAGTGAATTGAACCACCACCACCATAACTATGATAGACATGTATGAGCGTACTTGCTTCTGTAGCAGAATGATGTCAGGAAATGTGTGCAGAATTTCAGCGTACAACCTCTGACATTTAATGTTCCTCCTGACATTTCATTTCTTCGGGCTTTTGTAAAAAAGCAAAGTGTGCTGCTTATATATGGGTAGTTTACAATTTAATTATGCAGTCCACACATTGCTGCCACTGCCCTGCACCCCACGGGTGAATTGGGTGCTCATTTTAATGACCTTGAAAGGACAGAAGGCTGAGTCAACCTTGAGGTCTTGAACTGGCTGCCTGGGATTGGAAGCCCAGGTCACGAGCCCAGTTTGGGCTTCAGTACAACCGTTTAACCCCTGCATCACGAGGCTCCTTCAAAGGTATAAATCAGCTCAGTAAATTCCACTGAATCAATGGGTGTACTCTGGTTGTTGCTTAGTACTGTAACTACTCAACCCTAGTTTGGCATTATGTTGTGACACATTGTTGTCCCTTAAGAGCTTCAGTCACAGCTTGTGTTAAGTTTGCATTTTTTTTGGGGGGGGGGGTGAGAACAGAAATGAGAAATGGGTGTTTGTTATTGTTGTTTGTTTGTTTGTTCTTGGTCCAGTGTCCTGTTCAGCATTTACTTGTACAGAGTGGCAGCTACTGAAGCTCTAGCAGTTGTTGAACAATGTGCTGTTGGTGCGACTTGGTGATGAGATTAAGCCCACAGCCAACAACTCCTCAGAGGGCCATGGCAGCATCTGCCCTTGGAGCTCTGCACAGGATACTGCCCTTAGATGCTCCAGCCACTGTTACCACTGTGGTAACCTTTCCCATCTCTGTATAGAATATTCTGCAGAAAAGCGGGTATAACAAAGCCCTGACTACTGCTTTTATCAATGGAGGCAGAGAGCTGACAGGGAGGGTGCAGATTAACAATTTCTGCATGTTGTGCTGTTCTGATGCAGTTTTCTGGCCATTCCTTCCTCTTATGGTTTATAGGTTCCGGAATATAAGTGCTTGCTCACAAGCTGCCATATAATTTCCCCTTACAGATGGAAAAGGAGTTAGAGGTGGGCTCTGTGGAAGAAAATGCTTACATCAAGGAAACTGAATAGCTTTTTTGCCTTTCTGTTGTCCACCATCCTCCTGAAATTCTTTTGCATTGTGGATTACAGGTCAGTGCATGCCGTGGTCAATTTGCCCCTTAGTATATAAGAGGTTAATGGCCATGAAGCTGAAAATGGGCCTGAGAGATATAAAAGAGAATGAGAGCATGTGAATGGGTCTGTGTAATTCCTAAGTCTGTTCAAAGCTACTCATTTCAGTCATGTTCTGACAGGGCAGTCTTGAATAGATGTATTTCAGAAATAAGCCCATTGGTTGAAACCATGGTGTGTAACTTGGTTCTTTGGAAGACTACTGATATCACTGGCACTGGGGTGATATTTGGTAATTAAAAACATTTTTACAGCTGTTGTGAGTTTTTCAGGCTGTTTGGCCATGTTCTGGAAGTTTTTCTTCCTGATGTTTCACCAGACTCTGTGGTCGGCATCTTCAGAGGGCAAGGAGCTCAGGGAACTAGAAGTTCTCTCTCTGCTCCGGGGTATAGAATGAGTGAGATTGTGGGTTTTTAAAGTTGTGGGAAAGGGGAAACTTGTCCTAGGCAGGAGAATAGGTGTTAGCCCCTGTATTGTGATGTGGAGGGATTAAGAAGTTTCACTACAATCCAGGTGGGGGTGGGGTGGCAATCCTTCTCTGAGGTTGATGGATGTCGTTAACTGGTCTGTAGTGTGAACTGATAACTGGTGCTTGTGGCTGGGTAGGAATAATTGAACTTTGATCTTTTTTCAGGCTGTAGTTTTGCAGGCTGTAGTAAAAACATTTTACTTCTATCCCATGGCTTTTCCAACTTTCATGTAATCTTGTCATCACACAGAAATGGTGGGAGTTGCAATATGAAAGGAAGAAGTCTTTAAGTACCAAATAAAAAATAAAAAAAAATTAGAGTCTTCTTCTGCAGCCAGAACATTCACTCTGTGGTCTCTTTCTTAGGAGCGTGAAGTGGGAGCCTGGAGAAGAAGGGATGGCCTTCTCTAGACCCATTTGAGTTTTTAAGAGCTTGGTGGACTCAAGAGGCAAAGGAGAGTGAGTGTGGTAGCTCAGTCCTTTCTATCTTACTATTTCTTCTAGGCGGAGAGTGAGTTTCTGACAAGGTTGCTTCCTCTGACTAGGGAGACTCTCCGTGAGGTCTAGAAAGAAAACCACCATTCTGAATTGCCTGGACAGTCTCCCTATGAGAAAAGGCCCTCCTCCTGTTCAGAAGGCTAACCTTTTTGAGGGGAACAAGGAGCATACCTTACAGAGAGAGCCGAACAGTTGCTCTCCCTCTTCTCACAGCTATAGGCTGACCAGTTTTCAAGTGACTTGTAAAAGTTCTCCTTTTATAAGTTTGGGAACATTTTATATATTTTTTTCTTTCAAGTTATTTTTTATGCCAACATATTTAATGGTTGTCTTTTTTGTCCAGATAATATTCTCAGAAAGACGTCAGGTACTATAAGTGAGAGTCCCCAGTTTCTCATTGCAGAATGTTTTTATTTGGTGGGGTGGTATCTGTTATTAAGATGGCAGAAAACCAACTTGCATTGCTATTGGTGACAGAGCCTGAGAAGAAACTGTGCATGAAAAAGAACTGAATTTAGGCATTTACAGATAGGAGACCACCATGTATAAAAGAGAAAAGCCACATTAAGGTTTAGGAGAGATGTCTTTAAATTACGCTTGCCCATGAAAAGCAGGTTTAAAGAAGCCAATTTCTCCATCATGCTGTGATCATCAGGACAACAAGAGGGTTTTGGATAGTTTGTGGGTATTTTTCTCCATTTTCACTTGGCCCAAACTGAACATTACCATTGCTAATGAACTGGGACTCCATTTGCCATCAACTATTGCTTGGACAGCCACTATTAAGTTTTGGCTACATATTCATTTTCACCCTGACTCCAACTCCCTTGCATACGAACTATTAAGAGACCCCTATGTCTCAAAATGGTATCAATTTATCCAGTCCAAAATTCATCATATTGGAATTGACCTAGACTCCCTAATTAACTGTGAAGAATCCCTAATCCTCAAAATCATCCACCAAAGAATCTGGGATATTGAGGGCCAAACCATCTCATCAGGGCTCAATCCAACGTGCTCTCCTCACTTTTATGGTTTGATGCCAACTCCAGGATTAGGAGCAAATTATATGAAACATCTCATTAACCCTTGTTTGCGGCGTGCTTTTATGCTCGCCAGACTGAACATCCTTCCCTCAGCAGTTCTTTCAGGAAGATACTACAACGTTCCATTTGAGAATAGACTCTGTAAACTATGTTTACTGGAACCGGACTCAACCTCTCATATCCTTCTCTCCTGCCCCTCGCACCACAAGCTTCGCCTTCGCCTTCTGACCCCTTACATTTCTAATTTTTCTGGATCCCCAGAGAGTATAACAAAGCGCCTCCTTGAGGACAAACATCCGGAATTGACAGCCTCAGTGGCTGAATATTTGGCCACTGTTTTAAATATCAGTAAATAGTTTGGGGCCAAGGCCTGCTATTAACCCATTTTTAATTCATTTTAAACCTATTTATTTACTTCCTACCTCTTATTTTACATTTTGCTGCCTCTGTTTTATATGAATGTATGCCAATAAAGGTTCTTGTGATTGTGAACATTTGTTTCATTTCCCCCCTGGCATTCTTTTAAAAACTTAAGGCTGGAATTTTGCTGTTAGAATTCTCCTTTTTTTCAAAGCCGAACCTTCCTTGTCTTTTATAGTGTGGGTCACAGAAACTAGAGCACAGACGTATATATTCAATTCCACCGTGCTTAAAAAAGAAGACCCAGACTGGGAGCTTTATCTCAAAGAAGAAAGACCACCCTCCCCCTGTTCCAGCTACCGCTAGGCGATAGAAGCAGAGAACAGTGTGTACGGAATAAAATGCTCTGCCTTGGCTTGAACTTTCTTGCGAGGGGTCAAGTTTCCCCATTGCTGTAATGAGATCTTGTTAGGAAATCTAGAGCACCGAGTAATGCTCTTTTCTCTTGGATCTCCACATTTCAAGAAGGAGGCAAAAGGAGGACAGTTGATGCTGCGGGGGAGGGGGGGCTGTGAAGCTGCGTGGAATTAAAAAAGTCCTGAAGAGCGAGGCTTTGCTGGTTTGAGGCTTCGGAGCTCAGCAGTGCGCACACACAGACAGGCACACTGTTATGGTACCTTTAGATAAAAGGAGCAAGGGAGAACAGAAAAGTCGGCTAGCCACCAACTTTCTCTTCTTACTACAGAATCTTTGTTTTACTCCTTTGTTAAGTGTTAACTCAAGGTTCAGGTTTTGTGAGGCTATAGGCCCGAACTATTGCGGGAGCAGGGAGGGAGTCTGTTCAATTATACCAGCCTTATGGTGAGAATACCTGTTTGGCATCACTGGCATTTAAATTAAAGAAGTAAGGATAAGCTGCAAGCTTGTCTCCATTTGAGAGAACTAAGGTTCCCCATCTTTAAATTTGAACCCAGAAGAGGCAGCTTGCCAGACGCTATTTGAAAGTCAGGTGAAGGTGAAGTCAGAAATACAAATTCTGCTTTCAATTGCTATGAGATGAAGATGCTATAAAGCTAAGAAGGCAGTGACTGGTCCGGAGGACAGGGATACAAGTAAGGGGCTTTTGATTTTGTCCAGTGCTACAAGTAGATGTGGCTACCAACAGTTGCGGCATTACGTTACTTCACCACTATTACAGTAGGTAAAGTAGAAGAGGGTGTAAGAGAAAGAACTTCATCTATGTGTTGTAAAACATCTCATTAAAATTATTGAAGAATTTGCTATAGCTAGCAATGAAAGGTAGCATACAGTACATTCAGAATCGGGGCTGGGAGATCAGAGAAGTCAGCCATTGTTGGTCAGTTGTCTTGAGAAAATGATTGCGAAGGAGGGATTCTTTTAGTTCTCTTGGACCTCTTGGTGAGTGTTGCAAAAATGCCTTTCTCAACTTCATGGTGGTTTTGTGCTCCTTTATTTTAGTGATTCCAACCCTCCTAGTTGGATCACATTGAAGAGATGATGATGCTGGGGGACTGTTGGTTTGCCTTTGACTTGTGGTGCCCCACAGTATTTTATATTACCTACTATATATGCAAAGTTATGGGGATAGAACAATGTGAGCTTTGGAAAAAGATTCTACTCTGACACCGAGATCTATTTCTCCTTGCTGTCTAATAACTAGGATGTGGGTTGAATGTTGCCAGATGGAGGTGTCGAGATAAATGAAGAAGCTGAGTTCAAACAGAGGATGAGAGGTACTGTTGGTTGATTCCAAGTCTGGTTCAGAGAGTTAAGCTCAGCTTATTCAGGAAAGGTTATGGTCTTTCTGAAATATTGGTTTCATTGTAAGTGCTGCTTTATCCCACATGGTCCTCCTGTATAATCAAGCGGTGGCAGCGGCAAAGTATGCATTGTTACCCACACCACTAAGTTTGCCAGCTATGATCTTTTTCCCCAGTCAATATGGCAACTGGCAACAATTCATTCCTTTATTAGTCTGCATTTATATTCTTGCAATTTGGAGAGATGAAGTCCAAAGTATCTAAGGGACTGACATTAAAAACTATTGGCCTGCACTGACTGGCAGCAGAAATAGAGGGGATAATGGACAAGGACACGAGACCTTCCGTATGCAAAGCTTGTACTTTGGAGCTGAACGACAACCGTCCCCCTTAGGTGCATGTACTGTACTTCTTTTGTCGAAAGGTAGCTGGCTCGGTAGTTAGCTCATAGAGCCAGAAATTGGGAGTTGGGTTCCTGCTGTGCTTCCCAGGAGAAGGACCCAGCCTGTGTAGACTTGAGCAAGCGGTACAGTCCCAGACAAACCCCAGAAGAATGGACTACTCAGTACCTAGGAAACGTTGGAAAGGGTGATTGTAAGTCAGAATTTAGTTGGCGGGCATGTTATTGAGTGGGAAAGTGCTAGGAAAAGAAGTGAGCTGAAATAGAAAGCAAGCAGAGCTTTTCTGTATTGTTCCATTAATGCAGTCTTGAAGAAAGGGCATCCTATAGGCCAAGCATGCACTACCTACAGAGAGGAAATGGTCCTAGTGACACCCCAGATGCCTCTGTGGTGTGCATCTGGCAGTATTTTCAGCATGGGGTGTAGGGGAGGTTTCCAGGAACATTTGGCTGTGGGACTGGGTGAGGGTGAAATCTTCACCCGGACTTGACAAAATTGCCGGAGAGGTAGGGATGGGTGCTAGCTCAGGAGAGTATAAAATCTAGTACAGTGATGGCAAACCTTTTAGAGAAGAAGTGCCCAAACTGTCATTCAAAACCCACTATTTTTTTTGCAAGGTGCCAATACAGTAATTTAACCTGTATACAGGTGGCTATGAAGGGGCAATATTGGGTGCCCACAGAAAGGGCCTTGAGTGCCACCTTTGGCACCCGTGCCATAGGTTCACAATCACGGATCTAGTATGTTCAGGTATGTCTTTTTGGTGTTTTTCCCTGGCAAAAAAAGCCCAGGCCTAACATTCTCAGTACATCGTAGTGTGGCTGCTGTACTTTCAGAAAGGTTCAAAAGATCGTTGGACTCTTCAACATGGTGAAAGATAATGAATATAACCATATTACGTTTCAGTCAAAATATGTCCAGCTGCAGTAATTACTGTGTATTAAAAAAACAGCCATTGGTTATTGGTTAATTTAAATGCTCTAATGAATATCTTAGTGTGAATCTCATGGTATTTAATTAACATGCAGTAGCTGTCCCTGTGTGACACTTTTCTGCATTTATGTGTTAATTTGTGCTTCCTTTTCCCCTCCTTAATTTTGGTGAACTGCCAGCGTTATAAGAAAGAACTGTGAGTTCAGGATAAGTGAGAGAAAGAATTCAAAGGGAAAGTGGAAAACTTAAGGGTGGGCAAATGATTAGAAATGATTATTATTTGAGGCAGGGAGGGAGGCATAATCTTTTAAGCAATATGGTGCCTTCACATACCCGAGATCCAATTAAAAGTATCTCTGTGTAATCATAGGGAGAATAGCTAATGACATGTAGGACCTGGTTTATTGATGCGTGTATATCCTCATTTGTCCATGCCTACTCTAAGAGTCCACTGAAGGACAGTTTCCGACACAGTTGTGTATCAATGACCAGTGCAGATTGTTGTCCAGTTTCTTTCACAGGTACTTCCAGACATGGCTTTTAATGTGCAACCAGCCTCCCTGATTCATAGAATTTGGGGGACAGGAGCAAGGAAAAAACATGGGGTTCCACTTGTAACCCTTCTGTGTTTTCTCACCATTCCTATCTTTTTTTATTTCTATACCCCAACAAACAAAACAAAAGAAAACAAAACAGTAGTTAAGGAAAAAAGATAAAATGGATGTGTGTGATAGTACTAGCTGTATTTCAGTGTGGTTTTGTACCAATAAATAAGTAGCAACATGCAACAATTGTGGAAACATAGTGGGTGCATGTTCCCTCAATATCTGGAAGTTGAGTCATGGCAACTGGACTTCTTTCCTTGAGAGACTGAAACATTTCGCTGCTCATCCAAACAGCTTCATCAGTAGAGATGGGCATGACTCAAAAAAATGGTTTTTCATTTTTCATTTGTCGTTTAGGGGGTCCGTTTTGGTTCGTTTTCGTTTTTTGGTGGTTTTTTGCAAAATTTTTGTTTTCGTTTTCGTTACGTAACGAAACGAAAAAACGAAAACAAAAACGAAAAATTTCTGTTTCGTTAGCATTCTTTTCAGTTCAATGTATTTGCTGCAACGGAAACGAAAACACACCAAAATTCTTCGTTTTCGTTTTGTTTTGAAAAATTTTCCGTTTTCGTTTTAATTGCGTAACGAAATGAAAAAACGAAAACAAAAACGAAAAATTGCTTGTTTTGTGCCCATTTCTATTCAACAGTCTGAGCAGCAAATTGTTTCACTCTCTCGAGGAATGAAGTCCAGTTGCCACGACCCAACTTCTGGATAAACTCACCTGGATGACTGAGAATCTTCACAGACATTTCCCTCAACATGATAAGCTACCAACAGTCACTTATGAAGTCCAGGACTCGAGCCCAGTATCACAATAAGGCAAACCTGCCGAGAGGGCTCTCGCTACAGAAACGTAGCGCAAGCCCCAAGACTTGTAGATATCATCTGAGAAATGTGGCTGATCTTCTCCCAAAATCTTTAGTCGGTTATTTCCCAATTCCTTCATGGAGAAAACTTCACTTTTGTGCTAAATTCTCTCTGTAAGCGTTTAGTGGCCCCTCTAGGGACCTATCCCAGGCCGGCTAGAACCCGCATTCTAACTGTATGTTAGAATGAAGAAGTACTGGATAGCATTTGAATTGAAGATAATGCTTTACCATATTTAAAGGCTTTTGTGCTAAAGCTGTTTTGAAAGTCAACTAAAATCAGTTAGTATGACATTTTAGGTCATTTATTACAAGATTATTTTGACAGGGAGTTCTCTGGCAAGTCACACAAATGAATGCATTTTCAGAGCTGAATTGTACAAACCCCCCCCCCACTTCTCTTGGCTGCGTTTCTCACCATGCTGGATCTTTAAGCTGCATAATGTAAGCAGCCCAGCATCTCTGAAGTCCCAATTTAATGCTAAGCTATAAATTGAAGAATCAGAACTGGCTGGGATGATGAAACCCTGGTCATGGATTAAGGGGTTCGGACCAAACAGGCCTAGAAATTGAACTCAAGTGACGGGACTAAATCAATTTGATTCACCTAAAGGGCAAAACTACCATTCAAATGCATAAGGCAGAAAAGGACAGGGGCTCCCATTACTATCCACCTAAATGGTGGATGAAACATTCAAAAGTGCAGCCTGACCTTTTCTAGCTGAAAGGTCCCAAGTTCTCACTTGACTCCCTGTCTGCCTCTTTTATTACCTTTCTCTTCCTCCCAACTCCCATAATCTCACTGGTGTTTTTAGGCCCCGAGTTAATGGCATTGCCTTATATAGAGTCCATTTTACTGGGAGGGTGGGGGGGGGGACACACAACCCTTACACAAGGAAAGGCAAGTCCAGTGCATAACTAGTGAACATGTAGCATGAGATCAAGATACGTTTTTGAAAAGTGCAGTGGAAGAAGAATGGGTGAAAATTATAGTAGTGGCAGCATTTGCTTAGCATGTACTTAGGTGATGTCTGAGCATCTGCATACATAGTATGGGTGAGAGGGGTATGACTGGTACAGCTTTTCAGAAACGTGAGTGACCAACATGCTGTGCATGAAGGCAAATGCCATCGCTCAGTGGTAGAACATGTGCTTTACTGGTGAAACTCAAAAAATTAGAACATTGTGCAAATGTTCATTTATTTCAGTAAGTCAACTCAAAAGGTGAAACTAATCCATAAGATAGACTCATTACATGCAAAGCAAGATATGTCAAGCCTTACTTTGGTATAATTGTGATGATTATGGCGTATAGCTTATGAAAACCACAAATTCACAATCACATAAAAATAGAATGCTACATGACATCAGTAACACAAGGATTGGAAATGTAACAATATTGGACCTCTGAAAGGTATAAGCATGTATAACTCAGTGTTTGGTTGGGTCCCTTTTGCATCAATTACTGCCTCAATGTGACGTGGCATGGAAGCTATCGGCCTGTGGCACTGCTGAGGTGTTATGGAAGACCAGGATGCTTCAATAGCGGCCTTCAGTTCTGCTGCATTGTTCGGTCGCATGCCCCTCATCTTTCTCTTGGCAAGGCCCCATAGATTCTCTATGGGGTTCAGATCAGGCGAGTTTACTGGCCAATCATGCACAGTAATCCCATGGTCATTGAACCAGGTTTTGGTACTTTTGGCAGTGTGGGCAGTTGCCAAGTCCTGCTGGAAAATGAAGTCAGCATCCCCATAAAGCTTGTCTGTGGAAGGAAGCATGAAGTGCTCCAAAATCCCTTTAGAAGCTTAACATGTTTAAGATATATATAGCTTCTTATCAATTATACACATACTCAGGCAAACACTAAGCTTATATTACATTTGCTTAAAATTCTTACCCCTTAGAACTGTATCTCTTCTTAAACTCTCCATGAATAATTGTTGTTGTTCAGTCGTTCAGTCGTGTCTGACTCTTCGTGACCCCATGGACCAGAGCTCGCCAGGCCTTCCTATCTTCCACTGCCTCCCAGAGTTTTGTCAAATCCATATTGGTTGCATCGATGACACCGTCCAACCATCTCATTCTCTGCCATCCTCTTTTCCTTTTGCCTTCAATCTTTCCCAACATCAGGGACTTTTCCAAGGAGTCCTCTCTCCTCATGAGGTGGCCAAAGTACTGGAGCCTCAGCTTCAAAATCTGTCCTTCCAGTGAATATTCCGGTTTGATTTCTTTCAGGATGGATAGGTTTGATCTCCTTGCAGTCCAGGGGACTCTCAAGACTCTCCTCCAGCACCACCATTGCGGCCTGTCCCCTGTTCTAACCCCCCTGAATTGCCGTCACATGATAGGGGACCATCCCGCCCGTTCCACTGATTCTTCCTGCCTGCTGGTCAACGCCAGGTCAGTTTGCAACAAGATCCCAGTTATCCACGATTTGATCGTGGATGCTGATGTTGACCTGGCGTGTGTTACTGAGACCTGGGTGGGCGAGGACGGCGGGGCTTCCCTTGCACACCTCTGCCCCCCGGGGTTTCATTACCAGCATGCAGGAAGATCGGAGGGCTGGAAGGGGGGTGGGGTGGCAATTATCTACAGGGAGTCCTTTATTGTCAGCGAAGCTGCTACCTTGGTGTGTCCAGGGTTGGAATGCCACTATCGGTGGGTCAGAAGGACAGGTTTGGGATTGTGCTGCTATACCGGGCTCCCCGCGATCCAGCATCATCCCTACCAGAGCTGCTGGAGTTCCTCTCGACGGCACTGTTGAAGTCTCCCCGCCTATTGGTGGTGGGTGATTTTAACGTGCCAGTTGGGCGGGACTTTCCGGAGTAGCTCTGGATTTCATGGAATCCATGGCAGCCATGAACCTGTTCCAGCATGTCATCGGACCCACCCATAGATCTGGGAACACCCTGGACCTGGTATTTACCTCCGGGTCACGGATGTTGATCTGAGGGTTGGGAATCTCCGCTCCCACCCCGTGTCATGGTCAGATCATTATTTGCTGACTTTCTCCCTGGGGATTGCCACCCCACCCCGTGGGGACCCTGGTCCCATGATGTGGGTCCGCCCCCGGAGGCTTCTGGATCCGTCTTGGTTTCTGGAGGCCTTCGGGGATGCTCTGGATGGGTTGGCCGACTATCCGGTTGATGTGCTGGTGGAGAGATGGTTTGGTAATGCCTCCAGCACAGTTGACCAGATCGCCCCTTGTTCATTGCCGAGCCCGTTCCTTGTCGTGGTTTATGGCAGAGTTGCAGGCGATGAAGCAGGAAAGAATAAGGCTTGAGGACAGATGGAGGAAAGATCGAACGGCTATTAGTAAGGCTGCTGTTACTATCCAGACCAGGTGCTATGTCAGGGCGATCAAGGTGGCTAGAAGATCTCATGTCGCCTTGAGAATTGGGGAGGCCACGAACCGCCAAGTGGAGCTTTTTAGGGTGGTTCGGGACCTCTCCAATCCTGGTCAGGGGAGGCCTCCTCCTAGTAGTTTCACTAGCGAGTCCTTTGCAGCCTATTTTAAATCTAAGATTGAGGCCATCCGGATCAATCTGGACTCCGGTTCCAGTACTCTGTCCCCGAGTGTCCCCTGTGCACCCCTCCAGTCCCCTCGGTTCATTGAGTTTGGGCCTGTGACTCCTGACGAGGCCTCCAGGGTGCTGGCTCACTGCCGGCCTGCGGCTTCTCCATTCGACCCTTGCCCTTCCTGGCTAATAAAATCTGCCAGGGGGAGCATGCCGGAATGGGCCGCAGTTATAGCGGCTGCTTCCTTCAGGGACGGGATATTGCCCGGTCGCCTGAAGGACACTGTGATCCGGCCCATTCTTAAAAGACCAGGGCTGGCTGCCGACGATCTTTCCAACTATCGTCCGGTAGCCAAGGTAATCAAGCGGGTTGCTGCGGTTAGGCTCCAGTCGTTCCTGGAGGAGACTCAGGTCCTGGATCCATTCCAGTCTGGTTTTAGGCCACGGCATGGGACGGAAACAGCCCTGGTCGTGTTGCATGATGACCTATTGAGGGAGGCCGACAGGGGTTGCTCTACCCTGCTTGTCCTCCTCGATCTGTCAGCGGCTTTTGATACCGTCGACCACGGTATCCTTCTGGGCAGGCTGTCCGAGGTGGGGATTCGTGGTCCAGCCTTGGGCTGGCTCCGATCCTTTCTTGGTGGCCGTGCCCAGAGAGTAGAGGTAGGGGGTGTTCTGTCGGCCCCATGGACACTCTCTTGTGGGGTGCCCCAGGGGTCAACGTTATCCCGTATTCTCTTTAACAACTATATGATGCCGCTGGCTGAGGTCATACGGAGTTTTGGAGTCTGCTGTCATCAGTATGCTGATGACACGCAGCTCTATCTCTCCTATTCCACCTCTGCAACGGAGGCTGTGGAAGCCCTTAACCGCTGTCTGGACGCAGTCGTGGAGTGGACCAGGAACAACGGGCTCAGACTCAACCCCAGGAAGACAGAGGTTGTGTTCTTTGGTGGATCCCTGGAGGGGTACAGTGGCCCTCTCCCCAGTATGGAGGGATTGACCCTTCAGCTGGCGGATTGAGTGAGGAATCTGGGCGTGGTCCTGGACCCAGCTTTATCCCTGGAAGCCCAGGTGGCGGCAGTGTCCAGGGCAGCCTTTTATCAGCTTAGGTTAATCGCCCAGATTCGCCCGTACCTTGACGTGGACTCCCTCAGGACGGTGGTGCAAGCGCTGGTGATCTCGCGGATCGACTACTGTAACACCCTCTATATGGGGTTGCCCTTGACCCTTATCCAGAGATTGCAGTGGGTACAGAATGCGGCGGCCAGGCTTGTGGTGGGTGCGAGCAGGTATGCGCTGATCACCCCCATCCTGGCTCGCCTGCATTGGTTGCCCGTTGCCTCCCGGGTAAGGTTCAAGGTCATGGTTTGGTTTACAAAACCCTCCATGGCTTGGGACCTGTCTATCTGGCGGAGCAGATCTCCCAGAGACTAACCTCGTCCCGGCCAACCAGAGCTATGTCTACTGTTTCTATAAGAGTACCAACACCAAGAGAGGCCTATAGAGTGTCCACCAGGAATCGGGCCTTTTCGACGGTTGGCCCGGCCTCTTGGAATAAGCTACCAGCCAAAATCAGGCAGGCGGAGACACTGCCTGCCTTTAGAAGGGCCTTAAAGACCTGGCTCTTCAGGCAATGCTTCGGGGCCTTCTGAGCATACTGTGATATTGTTGGTTTTCCCCTTCTGCAGATTAGTTTCTTGCTGGATCTAACCTCGCCATTGATTTTGTATTGGTTAATTGGCGTGATTGCCTATTTTATCAGTTATTTTTGTATGAGTGTTTTATTTAGTATTTTTATATTATTGTATTTTGTTAGGTTCTGATTGGTTAGGCTGTGGGGATTTTTTTGTATTTGGGGAGTCACCTTTGGGTGACGTCTGTACACCGCCCTGAGTTCCCTATGGGGAAAATCGGGCGGTTAATAAGTGTAAGAAATAATAATAATGCTCAAAAGCATCAATTCTGCGACGATCAGCCTTCTTTATTGTCCAGCTTTCACTTCCATACATCACTACTGAAAAAACCATAGCTTTGACTATCCTGACCTTATTTGGCAAAGTGATGTCTCTGCTCTTTAGGATGCTATCTAGGTTTGCCATTGCTTTCCTCCCAAGAAGCAGACGTCTTTTTATTTCGTTGCTGCAGTCGCCATCTGCAGTGATCAAGGAGCCCAAGAAAATAAACTCTGTCATTGCCTCCATTTCTTCCCCTTCTGTTTGCCAGGAGGTGATGGGACCAGTGGCCATGATCTTAGCTTTTTTGATGTTGAACTTCAGCCCATTTTTTCACTCTCCTCTTTCACTCTCATTAAGAGGTTCTTCAATTCCTCCTCATTTTCTGCTATCAGAGTAGTATCATCTGCATATCTGAGGTTGTTGATATTTCTTCTGGCAATCTTAATTCCGGCTTGTGGTTCATCCAGACCTGCCTTTCTCATGATGTACTCTGCATATAAGTTAAATAGGCAAGGTGACAGTATACAGCCTTGTCGTACTCCTTTCTCAATTTTAAACCAGTCAGTTGTTCTATATCCAGTTCTGACGGTCGCTGCTTATCCCACATATAGATTTCTTAGGAGACAGATAAGGTGGTCAGGCACTCCCATTTCTTTAAGAACTTGCCATAGTTTGTTGTGGTCCACACAGTCAAAGGCTTTGGCATAGTCAATGAAGCAGAAGTAGATGTTTTTCTGGAACTCTCTGGCTTTCTCCATAATCCAGTGCATGTTGGCGATTTGATCTCTAGTTCCTCTGCCCCTTCAAAATCCAGCTTGCACTTCTGGAAGTTCTCTTTCCACATACTGCTGAAGCCTGCCTTGTAGAATTTTGAGCATAACCTTGCTAGTGTGTGAAATGAGTGCAATTGTGCGATAGTTGGAGCATTCTTTGGCGTTTCCTTTCTTTGGGATTGGGATGTAGACTGATCTTTTCCAGTCCTCTGGCCACTGCTGGGTTTTCCAAATTTGCTGGCATATTGTGTGCAGCACCTTTACAGCATCCTCTTTTAAGATTTTAAAGAGTTCAATTGGAATGCCGTCACCTCCACTGGCCTTGTTGTTTGCAGTGAATAATTATAATAGATCTATTTCAAAATATTAATGATTATTTCTGGAAAACTGAGCACCGTGTTGCAGGTTAAATCAACTGGGATGTGGAGATCTAGGAAATGCATGCAGAAAGGTTCCATTTCTTTGTCTCAAATTATCTCACATCTTCCACATTCTTTTATATTCCTACTTCCCTAATGTCTGTAAGGCAGCTTTATATTTAATTCAAGCCATGGAAGTGCTTGTTAGTGGTCTTCTGGAATTGTGACATTCATGAAGAAACACCATAACACTCGTACAAAAAAATGACACTTCTGTGAGGTGGCTGCTTCTTCTGATCTAAAATGTGGTGACAGGAGAGATTTAGAGGAAGAAAGGTAATGATGGAGAGTGGGCGTTTGTGATATCACCCCAGAAATGGAAGTTCAAACAGAGATTGTTGGCACTAAGTACCTTAAGGGGGGGGAAGGTTGCCACGAAACTGTGCCCAGTCTCATTTAATTTTGAAAGATAAGCAGGGCTGGACCTAGATAGTGTTTAAATAAGAGATCACCAGGTAACAGTAGCAATTTAGCTGCTAGGAAGGGATCTTGTCTGCAACCTAGATGAGCTGCTACCAATCAGAGTTGACAATACTGCATAAACTGGAACACTGATCAACCCAACTATGTTCACACAGCAGAAAACTCTCTCCTTTATCTTGCAATGTTTTGCTTGTGGCATGTTGCTTGTACCACGTCAAGAGTTCAGATGAACATAGTTCCACATAGCCAGAACTATGTTAAATTTTCATCTAAATGATTGAAAGATGAGTCGACACACGACTGAGTAATTTTTTTTTAAAAAAGGCTTTATGGCTGAATCAGTGCCAGCCAGAAGACTGGGCTGTTGGCAGATGGGAAATCAGTAAGATATATACTGTATTTACATTGCAAGGTGGGCAAATAATGCAGAACGTTAATGCAGAACAAAAAAATTAATAGGTTTCTGACTTTCAAGATTTGCTGCAGATTTGGCTTGATTTAGGAGGGGGGAAAATGCCAGATAGCATGTGTGTCATCTGAACCTCAAAAAATCGAAACCCAGATTGATGAGGGACACTTGAGAAACATTTTGGACATCATTCCGAACACAACCTCAGTATAGGACAGCTTTCCACATTCATTCTTATATGCCTATGCTACATTTCTAAATGCTGCTTACACTTAACTGAGACAGTATCCCATTGTATTCTTTGGTCTTAAGTGAACCTGATCAGAATCCGGCCATGTGTCCAGGCAGAAATGGTGTCCCATTTGTATTTTGCATGGAGTCTAATGGTATGTTCATGGTGAATTCATGTTAAAAAAAAGTCCTGACCATCATGATTGTTCCAGACGTAGCGAAGAAAGGGGCAGTGATCTGTTCTCAAGCTATTTCTGCTGTGTATTTTGATTTAATATTTCAGCCATTCATAAGCTCAGTCTGTGTCAAATGGCATTTACAGCAGCACACACACAATAAAAAGCAATACCAACTTTCATAAAATGTTCTGAGAGAAAGACCTGAAGTAGCTGGAGTAGGTATTTCTCAAAGATATTTATTAAGGGCAGTATGATTTAGACGCTGTATATATACCAAGCAGCCTGCATGTTGAATTTCATGTTAAAACTTTCCATGTCTACTTGTTCACCAGCATGACCCCATACTGGAAATCATGGCCAACCCATTGGATCACAAACATAGTCCATGTGATACTGGTTAAAAGTCTAGAAATATCACAGCACAGAGCAAAGGCTTGGTTGTCACCAGAAGACCATCCTATTCCGCGAAGCCTTTGGTGACCTAGCCTAATAGTTTTTTTCCACCCGCCATCAACTGTAATCTATCTGATGTTAGATGTATTAGCAGCGAGGCTCTACAATGTAAAAGGGTGCTTTCTTGCTGCTTGATTTTAATTATGTGTACTGTTCTGTTTGTTGTCTCTGTATTGTGAATTTGCTGCCTGCTCAGCTTTGTAAGCCGCCCAGAGTTCCCTTGGGAAGATGGGCGGGGTATAAGTCTAATAATAAATAAATAAATAAATAAATAAATAAATAAATAAATAAATAATAGTAATTAGTCTTAATAATCTGCAATGAGGATATATATCTCCCACCTTTCCAGTCTAGGATGGGCAGATGGGCTGTCCTGCTTTGACATAGTTAACACCAGATGCAACAGAGGACATGCTAGAGGGCTCAGTTTCTCCTGGATGTTGATCTGACACCCTCCAGATGTGGGTTTTTCTATACAGGCTTTCCCCATTGCAGATAGTGGTGAAGGGGTGAGTTGAGGAAGGCAGATTTCTCAGCATGTGTTGCGCTGATGTAATTAAAGCCTCCTTTGTCTGCCACTGAGCATATGGGACATGCTAACAGAGTAATTAAATTTTGTGAAGTGAGTCTCTCATGGAAAGCTGGAGGGTGGGTCGGTGGAAGGCAAGGGAGCCGTGGTGCTGCCATATGCCCGCCTTCGGGAGGAAACGCTCGGCCATTCGCCACCACAGGCCTGATCTCCAAATTGCTCCATGCATGGCAAGTAGGGAAAATCATTAAACATCAACTCATTTGCATTATTTATTGCTTGTGTGTGTGTGTGTGTGTGTGTGTGTGTGTGTGTGTGTGTGTTTTAACCAAGCTGCAGTAGAAGGAAGATGGACAGAATGCAGAGTGTGCAGCTGGGAGCTACGTGGTCTTGCTGTCTGGCTGGTTTTAAGCTGGTTGTCTGCTGTTTGGGAACTGGCCCGGGGTTCTCTCTCTTTTTTCTTTTCTTTTGCCCTCTCAGCCTCAGTGTTAGGTTATGGACAGTTCTAATTTTGCATTCAGTAGATAAACAACTCAACATGTCCCTCCTTGGGTAGTGGGAGTAGAGGAATTCATAGACTAAAGGAACAACAGGAATCCGGGCAGATAGATGGCAGCCTGGGGAAAGCAGATGGGCTGAGAATTGTCCAGCTGTCTCACAAGAATTCCTGCGCTCTCTTTTTGTTAGTACAAAAATACACGAGATGCAAGCTAATTCTTGGGGGGGGGGGAATAGGGGGTCTGAGGATACGGGGACAATGAGGTGCAACAAGCCAACTAACCCAGTGGCACAAATACACACTATAAACGTAGCCCCTTTTAATTGTATCAACACCAGTTGAATTAAGCTCTGAGCTCTTCATCGTGTTGTGCTTTAAAAAGGAAGAACCTTGAGCTTTGTGGTCCAGTGGTTTGTGGTACAACTGTGAAGACTCTGTTCATGACATGAGTTCAATCCAAGACTCTGGTAGCTGGTTTGAGGTTAACACAACCTTCCATCTTTCCTCGGTTGATAAATGGAGTACCCAGCTTGCTGGGGTGAGGAGTTAATATATAACTTGTATAATTAAACTGTAAACCACCCAGAGGCAGCTTTCAGGTTACAGCATGATAGGTTGGAGGGGATGTCAGTCAATGACACTGGAGGCTGTGATTGGCTGAGGGTGCCTGTAGAGGGAAGCCAAAGGGGGCTTGTGGGTCACGGAATTAGGAAGGTTAGAAACCACTGTACCATATCATGCAGTGTTGGCAAACCTATGGCATGAGTGCCAAAGGTGGCACTCGGAGCCCTTTCTGTTGGCACCCAACATCACCCCTTCACAGCCACCGGTATTCAGGTTGAATTGTTGTATTGGCACTTTATGAAAAATTAGTAGGTTTTGAACTGCAGTTTCGGCACTTGGTCTCTGAAAGGTTTGCCATGACTGATATAGTATATGCCATATAGTATTATGTACTGTGTTTACTGTCATTCGGCATAGTATGTAGTGTTAAAATTGTGTTAAGTAAGTTAGGCGAGCCTTCCTCTAGAAGTGTCTGAATGGTTCCCCTCCCCAAAAAAGTATTGAACTGAAGGTCAGATTCTCAATCCTTTCATATGCTGCGAATCTGGAGGTAGGATTTTGCTTGGATTTCTCTTGGGATGGTTTAAGACAGAGAAAGTCTGGCTTGGCCCTGATTGGAACTACAGCAGCTAATCTGCTGTAAATTAAATCAGAGCCTCTATGAAATTACAGTTTGCAATAGCAATTTTTCCTTTTGTAGGCAAAATCAAAGGGGGGGAAAGGAAAAGAGCTAACAAAGAGCGACGACAAAATGCTTTAATGCTTTAAAGATTAAAAAAATTGTTTCAGTGTGCTTTTGTAGATTAATATCTACTAGGATTTTGCCACAATTATTCCTCTCATTTTTTGTTCCTTTGCCCACCCACCCGCCTGCCCCTGTTTAACTTAACTGATATGCTGAGATGAACTAACATTGGAATTGTTTCTGTTAAATTTTTTAAAGAAGGTATTGTCACTCAGCTTTGCTTTAGAAGTTAGTAGCTGGAACCCAGGGCTGGACCCCTCTGATGTCAACATAATGTCATTGCCCTCAAAGCTGCTTTGTGTTTTTGTGAGAAGTGGGTAATCCCATTTGGGTTTTTTCCTTACTTAGTGTCACTTTAGGAACAGGAGTGATGGCAAGAGGGCATCCTGCAGACTAGTCATTCCCAGCTTTGGGTAACCCAGGTATTCTTGGACCACAATTCCCAGAGGACTTGAGCAGCACAGATAGTGGGGAAGGGTTCTAGGAGTTGCAGTCCAAGAACCAGGCTGAGAAACACTTACGTAGACCATCTTAACTACTGCCATGGCTGCTGCCACCATTCATGTTGCCTTTTGCTGTGTAAAAGTTGTCATCCTTATTCCAGGTAATGCTGGAGCAATACTGTGCAGCAATAGATAGATGGGGTTGTGAATGTTAAATAGAAGATGACCCCCTTCTGGTTGTAGGGCTTAACAGGTATCCAACATGGCATTCATTGTTTGGGCTTTTTTTTTGTCCTAGTTGCAGCAGTGACTGTTAATTCGAGGCTGACCACTTAATTGTCACAAAAAGAGAGGGAGAAGGAGAAAATGCACAAAGCAAAGGAAGGACAAAAAGGGGATGCAGGGTTGCATAAGCTGTGCTACTGCTGATCTGCACATATATACAAAAAGGTAACTGAAATTAAAGTGCAGTGTAACTCATAGTACTGGAGAAGGGACTGACTAGTTGACTCATCTGCCTGCTCTCCAGATGTTGAATGCTTATGGATCACTCTCAGGTCCCTGCTCTCCTTTGTGATTCTTCATCCTTAAATGTAGATTGTGTATTCTGTGTTTTGATGGGGCAGCTTTTGAAATGGAGGATGCTATCTATCGGAAAACTGTCCTCTGTGAGGTAGGATGTTAGTTTCCAAACAATTGTGGGTAGATTTAACTCCACGAAGACTTCCTGGCTATGTGTGAATAAATGGCACCAAACGAGAAGGTTTCTGAGATGGGAGATGATCACATTGACAAATTTCTGGGGCAAATTGTGGTCGAGATCCTTGCTAGCAGTTAAAAGATGAAGCAGACATGCTTCTGTGGCCTTTTTCTTTTTAAAGAACAAAGCTCAAGTTGAAGCTCCTTGTATTTTTATGATTCACCTGGCTGAATTCTTCAAGGGATGATATGAAGGCTTAACTTGGGCAAGATCACAAGCAAACCAGAGGGAAGGAGGAGAGGAAGAAATGTAAGTGGAGGGCTTTGATTGGCTCCAAATCACATGGGTTCTTCATGTTATAAAAGTTTAAATCCCCAGAGAGTTCTTTCTTTGGTCTATAAAGATAGGTCATGCTCTTGGCTGCCTTTGTTCTCCTTTGCTTCTGCATACCTATTTAGGAAATCTAGCTTGCCTGTTCCATTGTAGAAACTTATTTATAGGAAGGGTACTTGGAATGTGTGAATAGTTTTCATCGAAATTGCAATAACTATTTTAAGGAGCACAACCTGGTTTCCTTAGCTTTCAGCACCTCGGTTACAGCAAAATGTTCAGAATTCACTGTCCTCACCGCCTCCCCAAATCATGTTCTTTGATAAGCCTGATCTAATTGCATTTCCTTTAGAAGTTCTCAAGGATGCATTGTATTGGTGTCAGAATATTTTTCAAAGCTCTTAATGGGCTGCCACACATTGCTGCCTCAGTGGATTTAGCCTCTACCATGGGTGGCCACGTATCTTCTTATACAAGGGTAAGAAGGTGGCTAGAGGGCAGACATCTCTCTATCTCTCTCTTTTTTGAAGAAACATTGTACTTAAAGACCTCTAACATTCGAGCTCATTTGAGAATACAGTAGGACCCCAGTGTGCACTGGGGATTGGTTCCTGGCCTTCTTGTGGCTAACAAAAACCGTGGATAAGAGAGAATGCCACCCCCCCCAAAAAAACCCTGCTGATTTGTGATAGTAGCTTGCTTTACAGCTGCTGTTCATGACAGTAGCTTACTTTGTGGCTGCTGAATTATTTATTTAATTTTTTCCTTTGCCAACTGCGAATAACTGAACTAGTGGTTAATGAATCAATGGATATGGGATCCCTAATGTACAGAACTTTTGGAGGACAAAGCACCACGAGGAAGGAGCCGAGGTAGACGTTTCCCATCTGTTAACTGCCTGGACAGCAGTGTTAATTTCCTGTAATCAAGTCAGATGCATTAACATTATTAGAAAAATAATTTCTAATTTTGTCTCAGTATATATCTGACCAAGAAGCAAAGAATAGTGTGCCCCCCCCCACTCAACAAGGGTAACCAATCAGGAGCTAGAGATGATTAGGATAAGGAGGAAGTGGGGAAAACAGAGGGGGAGAAAAGAAAACTGTTAGAAGAGGCGGGAAAATAGAAGGAGCTGGAGGAGAGAGGAAAGATAGTGGAGGTGATAGAGGAGGAGAAGTTTTATGAGGTAGTGAAAGAGGACCTGTGGACTGGGGAGTGGTATTGCTGAGTGGTGCAGAAGCCTCCTTGTTGGGGAGAAACAGCTGCTAGAGATTACAGGAAGAGGGAACGTGCTTTCTTTAAGCAGGAACACCAACTGAGGGAGTTAATACAATGTCCTACTTTTCATGGGACTTCTCTGAAGCTAAGAGCCTTTCTCCCACCAGGACGCCAGGATCTCACACCATGGATGTGGGAACTACACCCAGAGAGGTACTGGCTGAGAGGTGCATGAACACGTCCTTAGAGGACATTTTTGTAGAGACTTTGAGTTTGATGCCTGTTACGTAATTTGACCCTGTTGGAGACCCCATGTCTAGGACTGTTAGAAATGTACTGACTAAGCCTCAGCCAATGGCTGAAGGACAATAAAAACATGAGAGACTTTGTTAGAAGAATGTTCCTTTAATAAAAGCATGAAAAAAAGTTTCTGGTAGAGATGGGCACGACTCGGAAATTTTTTTCGTTTTCGTTTTTGTCTAGGGGGTCCGTTTCGTTTCGTTTCCGTTTTCATAAGCTAATTTTCAAAATTTTTCATTTTCATTTCGTTACGTAACGAAAACGGAAAACGAAAACAAAAATTTTTTCATTTCTTCCCATTTAGCTCCATTAAGTGCTTTTCCAGTAACGAAAAACGAAAAATGGCTCAAAATTAGTCGTTTCGTTTCCGTTTTCGTTCCATTTTTGAACTGTTTTTTGTTTTTTGTTACGTAACGAAAATGAAAAACGGAAACGGAAATGAAAATTTCGCTAAGTCATGCCCATCTCTAGTTTCTGGTTTGCCACAACGAGATGGAGGGCAAGCTGGACGGAAGAGAATAGGACTGCCAGGCAGAGTTGTTCCGGGTGGTTCGGGACCTCGCCAATCCCAGTCAGCTGAGGCCTCCTCCTACTGATTTCACTAGTGAGCAATTCGCAGCCCACTTTAGATCTAAAATAGAGGCCAACCATTCCGACTTGCCCCCTAGTTGTTCTAGTCCACCCTCTGAGATCTCTGCGGCCTCACCCCTCCGTTCTCCCCTCTTGGATGAGTTTGGGCCGGTGTCTCCGGCAGAGGCCTCCAGAGCCATGGCTTGTGGCTGGCCGGCAGCCACTCCCTTTGACCCTTGCCCGGCCTGGTTTATTAAATCTGCCAAAGGGAACATGCCTGAGTGGGTTTCCGCTATTGCCACGGTCTCTTTTAGGGAGGGATGCTTCCCTGCCCGTTTAAAGGAGACCGTGGTGAAACCCACTCTTAAAAAACCTGGCATGGCATCGGACGATTTATCCAGCTATCGCCCGATTGCCATTGTTCCCTTCCTGGGCAAGGTTGTCGAGAGGGTGGCTGCTGTCAGGCTTCAGTCATATCTGGAGGTAAATCGTATCCTGGACCCCTTCCAGTCTGGATTCAGACCTCTTCGCGGAACCGCGACTGCCCTGGTCACTCTGCAGGATGACCTCCTCAGGGAGGCCGACAGGGGGAGTTCCTCCCTGTTGGTTCTCCTTGATCTGTCAGCTGCCTTTGATACCATCGACCACGGTAACCTACTGGTCCGGCTTGCGGAGGCAGGAATTGGTGGTCAGGCCTTGGCCTGGCTCCGTTCCTTCCTTGGCGGCCGGACTCAGCGGGTTCAGCTGGGTGATGATTTGTCGGCTCCTTGGACTCTCCCTTGTGGGGTGCCCCAGGGGTCGGCAGTCTCACCCATGCTGTTCAATGTTTACATGAGGCCGCTGGGGGAGGTCATCAGGAGATTTGGAGTTTGCTGTCATCAGTACGCTGATGACACGCAGCTCTATATCTCCTTTTCGTTGTCTGCAGTGGAGGCAGTTCGCTCCCTTGATCTGTGTCTGGAGGCCATTCTGGAATGGACCAGAGATGAATCCGGAGAAGACGGAGGTTCTGTTCTTCGGGGCGCTCTCGTCTGGGTACAATGGCCCCCTCCCTAAGCTGGGGGGTGTTTCCCTCCAACCTACGGCCAGGGCCAGGAATCTGGGCGTGGTTCTGGACTCAGCCCTCTCCCTGGAAGCCCAGGTGATGGCCGTCTCCAGGGCCGCTTTTATCCACCTCCGCAGGATTGCCCAGATCCGACCGTACCCTGATGAGTCCTCTCTGAGGACAGTTGTGCGCGCCCTGGTGATTTCGAGAATCGACTATTGCAATTCCCTCTACGTGAGGTTGCTCTTGACCCTTGTCCGGAGGGTTCAGCAGGTGCAGAATGCGGCGGCCAGGCTGGTGGTGGGTGCCCGTAGATACGAGCACATCCCCCCAGTCCTGGCTCACTTGCATTGGCCTCCCGTTGTCCTCCGGATCAGGTTCAAGGTCCTGGTTTTGACTTTCAAAGCCCTCCACGGCCTGGGACCAGAGTACCTGGCGGAGCGTATCTCTCAAAGGTCAACCGGGTCCAGACCCACGAGACTGGCGCAGGCGCGCTCACTGAGGGTGGCCACTCCCAGAGAGGCGCGGAAATCACGTACGCGAGACCATGCCTTCTCTGTGGTGGGCCCCATGCTTTGGAATCATCTCCCCAGTGAGCTGCGCCTGACCGAGTCCCTGCCCGCCTTCAAGAAGGCCCTGAAGACCCACCTCTTCTGGGAGGAGTTTGGCGACCTTCTCAATTAGTTTGGTTCTTCCCCCCCTTGCTTTATTATGCATTGGTCTTGCCGCCATCTTGCCCCCTTGCATTAACTATGCTTGATCTTGCTTTTCGGTTTGTGTTTTTATTACCTGTTTTTATTGTTGCTAGCCACCCAGAGTTCCCAGTGGGAAGATGGGCGAGATACAAGATAGATAGATAGATAGATAGATAGATAGATAGATAGATAGATAGATAGATAGATAGATAGATAGATAGATAGATAGATAGAT
>JAHTLZ010000015.1:29062911-29088129 GCA_023846285.1 Phrynocephalus versicolor | reverse complement strand
CTTCTTCTTCTTCTTCTTCTTCTTCTTCTTCTTCTTCTTCTTCTTCTGCTGCTGCTGCTGCTGCTGCTGCTTCTTCTTTACCCCATCACTCTACTAGAGATATATCTTGGTGATACTCTGGTTTCCTTCTTCAATAAGCTTTAATACTCCCCTTCCTGAAATGGCGGCTACAATTATGAGGGGATAATAAACAGTTACCTTATGATGCTACCACAGAAGTTATTACTTTTATTACTGCTATGGATTTGTTTGCTTTTGGCATTTTTGCCTGGTAAATCACATTGAAGGGAAAGGGAGCTTCCTTTTACAATGCAAAACTCCTTTTATATGCAAAGATGGTGTGAGCAGTAAAGCAGCAACCTCCAACCTTGGACAGTCTAAATGCTTAATGTTTTCAAAACATTCTTAGATATCAGACTTGGAACATTTTCTCCTCATCCCTCTTCGTCTCTCTCCTTCCCTGTCTTCTCTCCTACACCCCTCCATCCTTGAAGTTCAGTAGAACTAAAACATTAACCTTTTGAAGGGATCTATAACCGACCACAATGGACGAAACCAGCTGGGAAACAATGACAGATCAGCAATTTGCAGATTTGTTTCTCATAATGCAAAATGTAATAGACTTTATACAAACTGAACTCTCTGATGAACTTGCTTTTTAATGGAACAATGAGCTAAAGCAGAGCACTAATCCCAATTCTCAAGTTTATGAGTCACAGAGCAGCACTTTGGGAGACATTCAGGAGGGGTGTTTGGAGGGTGTGGAGAGTATGGAATCTGACCCTGCTTGGGAGACTGAACTTTCTCTTGAACCTAATGAAGAGTCAGAGGAGAGACCCAAAATTGGTTTTGTTTGAAACATGAAACTTTGGAGAGGAGTGTGCAACTTAGCCTTATTGGGGAAGCTTCTACATCACGAGAAGGAGGTCAACTCTTGAGATGACGGGAATGGGCAGATCTGCACAATTAATGAAGGTAATGGATTTATCAGGAAAGACCAAAACTTAGTTCAATGAGTCAATTAATTAGAGGGTCTGTTTTTGTGCTTGGCGGTTTGGCCGATGATGGTGTGCCTTTGAAACCCTGGTTGTCTGGTGTATTGGAGACACACCACCATTGGCTATTATTGGTTATTAATGGATTGTAGAGATGGGCACGACCAGGAAATTTTTTCCCCGAGTTATTGTTTTTCGGGATGGGTCCGTTTCGGCTCGTTTCCGTTTTTCATGAAATTTTTCAAAAATTCGTCGTTTCGTCGTGTCGTTTTTTTGTTTGTCGTTACCGCCGCGATTTAACGCGACTTGATTTCCAGTTCCCAGAGCATGGGGTTAGGGGGTAAGAGGGCTAGGCTTAGGGTAACGGTTAAGGTTAGGGTGGGTTAGTGGGCTGTACCTCTGGGTGGCTCTGGCCCACTAACAATGCAGTGTACTGGCGTATGGGTTAGGGTTAGGATTAGGATTAGGATTAGGTTTGGTGGGCTTCTAATGCCCTCTCTGGCACTCCCAGAAGTCTCAGCAAAACCTGGCCATGCGATTGGTGGAATGGCTCCAAAAATTTGCATGGTCCCGTCCCATGGCCAGCCCATCATTGCGCGTGCGCAGGTGTAAAAAAATAAAAATAAAAATAAAATAAAATCAATGAAGACGTTTTGTTGCAAGAAAAACCCACTGCTGCTACTATAAAAAATCAGGCATATAAAATAGCTAATTTTCGCATGTTTCTGTTGTGCTTTGGTGGGTTTTAAAAAAAATATTGCAGTCGCCATTTTGGATCCCCCCGCACCGCATGGCAAATGGAGACGCCGAGGATGCCCCCTCCCAGCTTGGTACCAGCAGCCCAGGACGGGGGGGGGAAGGCTGGAGTGGGGACCCCCCCCCAGAAACCACGCCTCTGGTAGGTGCCCTCAGGCAGGCATATTTTTGCCTGCTTTTTTGGCCGGGAATCGGGTTTTTTTTTATTTTTAAAACTTTTTTTCTGTGCCGCTTGGCATCGCGCAATCGCGCGATGCCAGGAACAACAACACGATAAATCAGACCCAATTTTTCTTTTTTCGGTTCGAGTTCTGGGGGAGTAATGGTCGTTACCGTTTCCGTTGCATAACGGAAACGAGTAACGGAAACGGAGACGAGAATTTCGTCAAGTCGTGCCCATCTCTAATGGATTGTAATGACATGGGAAACAGTGAATGAAAATGTGTACTGTAAAGACCAATTAAGACTATTGCCAAGCTAACTTAATATTTGCCAAACCAGATAGGTCAGTCTATGTTTTAATGATAACATATAAAGCCCTAAATGGTTTAGGACCTTGCTATCTGGAAGAATGGCTCCTGCTGCAAAATACTGCCCATCACACCCACTCTCAGGCAGGGCATTTGAGTGTGCCGTTGTTGAAGGAGGCTCGTAAATATTTGATGAGAAATTGGGCTTTCTCAGTGGTGGCTCTTCACCTCTAGAACCAACTTCCCCCTGAGATTTGTCTGGCATCTTCCCTCCTCGTCTTTAAGAAACAGCTAAAGATGTGGCTATTTCAAAAGGCTTTCTCTGTGGGTATTATTATACACTATTAATGATTCCCTTTGTGTGCATTTTTATTTTTTCATTTGTTTCTAGTGCATCTTGCTCCTGTTTGATGCTTTGATATATATTGTTTTGTTGGTTATGTTTTTATTTATTGGATTGTTTATCTATTGTATTGTTTGTTGATTTGATATCTGTTCAACTTTGTAAACTGCCCAGAGTAGCTCTGTTGCTAGATGGAGTGGTATATAAATTTAATAAATAAATAATAAATAAATACTGGTTGTCTTCCTTGTGCAGTGCATTTCATCCTGACTTTAGGACCTTGGCTCTGGTGGCCACCGACTGCACTCCTACTGCTTTTTACCTTCTTCCCAGACTTTTTACCATCTTACCAGACTCTTGGACCTTGGCTCTGGCAGCCGCTGACTGCGCTCCTACTGCTTTTTACCATCTTCCCCCCTGCCGTCGCCCTTCTTTCTTTTGTAACCATCACGCTTCACTGTTTTAGAGCTCGCTCCTCCCCCCTGTATTCCCCAGGTCTTTCCCTCTCCTCCCACGGTTTTTCCATCAGTTGCCCTGGTTTGAGTGGCCTTTTCATTATGCTTTAGTTTTATATTTTATTTTATTTTATTTTATTTGGTTACTACTTTCTTATATTGTATATTTGTGTGCCATTTTGTTGGTTATTGTATTTTGTATTTATATTTTGTATTTTGTATTTTGTATTTCTTTTAGGTCGCCATGCCGACAGGGGCTCTAATTCCTGTGGTGTCTGGTCGTGGGAGATATGCTCTGAGCAGGAGGATGAGTCGGGTAAGAAGAACCAGGGTCAGGCAGTTGATGCCTGTCCCTTGTTCTGATGCCCTCACTCACCGCCACATACCTGGGTGCCACCCCGTCAGCGCCTCAGCCTGTCTTGTCTCCTGGTTAATGCCAGGTTGGTCCATAATAAGACTCCAATTATCCACAATACCATCGTGGATATGCGGGCTGACCTGGCCTGTATTACCGAGACCTGGGTGGGCGCAGAGGGAGGGACTTCCCTCTCCCTTCTGTGCCCCCCTGGGTTTGAGGCCCAGTGGGCCGGCAGGTCGGAGGGTCGAGGTGGGGGGTGGGTTGGCCATCATCCACAGGGAATCTCTTCATGTTAGCAGATCTGTGGCATTGGTATATCCTGGGGTTGAATGCCTTCATCTATCGGTGGGGCAGCGAGATAAGTTTGGTATTGTGCTAGTGTACTGTGCTCCCCACAACCCAGCACAATCCTTTCTGGAGATCTCAGAGTTAGTCTCGGCTGCCCTGTTGAGGTCCCCCCGCCTACTGGTGGTTGGGGACTTCAACGTGCATGCCGAGGAGGAACGCTCTGGTATGGCTCTGGAATTCATGGAATCCATGACTTCCATGAATCTGTCTCAACATGTTGATTGCCCCAATCATAGAGCTGGCCATACCCTGAACCTGGTTTTTACCTCCATGTCGTCAGATTCTTGTCTGAGGGTTAGGGGTATCTCACCCCTACCCGTGTCATGGTCGGATCATCATCTGCTAAACTTTTCTCTGTCAATCGCCACCCTGCCCTGCGGGGACCGTCGGCCCTTCATCTGGGCCCGCCCCCGGAGGCTCCTCGGGGAGCTTTCTGGCGGTCTGGCAGATGACCTGGTTGAAGCCCTAGTGGACAGATGGTATGAGGGTGCCGCCGGGGCTGTAGACCGGATCGCCTCCAAGCGCTTCCTGAGCTGTGGAGCCCGCTCCTCGCCGTGGTACATGGCTGAGCTGCGGGTGATGAAGCAAGAACGCAGGAGGCTTGAGGACATTTAGAGGAAGGATCAGACGGCAGTGAAGAGGGCTGCACTTAATCAGTTGACCGGCTGCTATGTTCGCACGATCAGGGATGCTAGAACAGCTCATATCTCCCTGAGAATTGGCGAGGCCTTGAACTGCCAGGCGGAGTTGTTCCGGGTGGTTCGAGACCTCTCCAATCCTGGTCAACTGGGGCCTCCTCCTAGTGAGTTTACTAGAGAGCAATTTGCAGCCTATTTTAGATCCAAAATTGAAGCCATCCGTTCCGATCTGCCCCCCCCCCCAGTTGTTCTAGTCCATCCCCTGATGTTTCTGGGGCCTCATCCCCTCAGTCTCCTTGCCTGGTTGAGTTTGGGCCAGTGTTACCAGCGGAGGCCTCCAGGGCTATGGCTTATTGCCGAACGGTGGCCACTCCTTTCGACCCTTGCCCAGCTTGGCTTGTTAAATCCACTGGAGGGAACATGCCGGAGTGGGCTTTGGCTATTGCCACGGCCTCCTTCAGGGAGGGAATTTTCCCTTCCTGTTTGAAGGAGAGAGACTGTGGTGAAGCCCACACTGAAAAAGCCCAGCCTGGCATCGGATGAGTTATCCAACTATCGTCCGATTGCCATTGTTCCCTTCCTGGGCAAGGTCGTCGAGAGGGTGGCCGCTGTCCGGCTTCAGTCATACCTGGAGGAAAGTTGTATCCTGGATCCCTTCCAATCTGGGTTCAGGCCGCTTTGGGGGACTGAGACTACCCTGGTCACTCTGCAGGATGACCTCCTCAGGGAGGCTGACAGGGGGTGTTCCTCCCTGTTGGTACTCCTTGATGTGTCAGCCGCCTTTGATACCGTCGACCATGGTAACCTACCGGTCCGGCTTGCTCAAGCTGGAATTGGAAGCCTTGCTCTGGGATGTTCCTTCCTCGGCGGCCGGACTCAGCGGATTCAACTGGGTGACGACTTGTCGGCTCCTTGGACTCTCCCTTGTGGGGTGCCCCAGGGGTTGGCAATCTCACCCATGCTGTTCAATGTTTATATGAGGCCGCTGGTGGAGGTCATCAGGAGATTTGGAGTTTGCTGCCATCAGTACGCTGATGACACACAACTCTATCTCTCCTTTTCTTCTTCTGCAGGGGAGGAAGTTTGCTCCCTCGACCTGTGCCTGGAGGCGGTCTTGGAATGGACCAGGACTAACCAGCTCAAGCTGAACCCGGAGAAGATGGAGGTTCTGTTCTTCGGGGCGCCCTTGTCTGGGTACAATGGCCCCCTCCCTAGACTGGGGGGGTTCCTTCCAGCCTACGGACAGGGCCAGGAATCTGGGTGTGGTTCTGGACTCAGCCCTCTCCCTGGAAGCCTAGGTGATGGCAGTCTCCAGGGCCGCTTTTATCCACCTCCGCAGGATCGCCCAGATCCGACCGTACCTCGATGAGTCCTCTCTGAGGACAGTTGTGCAGGCCCTCGTAAATTTGAGGATCGACTATTGCAATTCCCTCTCTGTGGGGTTGCCCTTGACCCTTGTCCGGAGGCTTCAGCGGGTGCAAAATGCGGCGGCCAGACTGGTGGTGGGTGCTTGTAAATTCGAGCACATCACCCCAGTTCTGGCCTGCCTGAATTGGCTACCCGTTGTCCACAGGATAAGGTTCAAGGTCCTGGTTTTGATTTTCAAAACCCTCCACAGCTTGGGACCAGAGTATCTGTCGGAGTGTACCTCTCAGATATCAACTGGGAACATTCCACGAGAATGGTGCAGCCATGCTCACTGAGGGTGGCCACGCCCAGGGAGGCGTAGAAATCGCTCACGCGTAACTGCGCCTTCTCTGTGGTGGGCCCCACGCTGTGGAACCATCTCCCCAGTGAGCTGCGCCTAGCACAGTCCCTGCCCCGCCTTCAAAAAGGCTTTGAAAACCTAGCTTTTTAAGGAGGCATTTGGCGACCTTTTTACCTATTTTTTTTTGCCGCACACCTCATCTGATCTGAAGGATATTGATCCTCGCTGTTTTATTGGATTTTTTTCTTTTTTAATTTCTTTTTTGATTTCTTGGTTTTTCCTAGTGTAGTTTTAAATTTTGTTAGCTGCCCAGAGTTCCGCTCTGGAAGATGGGCGGGATACAAGCACAATAAATAAATAAATAAATAAATAAATAAATAAATAAATAAATAAATAAATAAATAAATAATGCCTAGTATTGCCTTTAGGGGCTCATACCTGTAAGCTGGCCCCGATGTGGAGAAGAGAACATTATGCTCACCATCCTCTCTGTCTCATCTTTCATTCAGTAATGGAGGGGTGTTGGTCTTCGTATGGAGAAATGATGAGCTATCTCAGTTTACTTCTTCCCTGCTCCATATTTTTACATACACATCCTCCCCACCTGGTCCTCTGCAAATAGAGCAGTACTGGAACCAAAATATGGCGCCTGCTGTTGTTGAGGAATCATACAAAGGAGAATCAATTCTTAAATGCATGAAAACCGATCTCACACACTTAGGAATGCATTTGGTATTTTTGAGATGAATTGTTCATTATAACTGAGGGCAGAGGAGAATGTGTATTTCTTAATTGTCTTTACGTTGTCATCAAGAAGACATTCTTGAGAAAAGGTGATAGATAAAGTATGTACCTAAACTGAGTAATGTTTCACATTGAAAGCATTTGTTATACAGTATTTATGACTAATGTGTAGATAATTTTGCATCTCTAAAAATCAAACTATCTGGACATTAGAGCTGACAGCTTATAGTTCAATTTGCTTTTCTGATTGTGAACTGCCCTTTTAACTGTAATTAGCAATTTGACATGTAGAAGTCAATGTTCAAAGAACAGGGTAGTCTAACTGCAGTATGTCAGTGCTGCCAGTCGTCCCCTGTTATATTGTCATTCATATACTGCGGTCCTGGTATATAGAAAACCATAAGTGACTTCCCGTTCGCCAGAAAATACGTCTGGGGCCTCCGACAGGCCCAGGAACCCTTTTAGAGGCCTGTTTGGGGCAGTGCCAGGCCTAAGGTAAGTGTAGAAGGCCGCAAACAGCCCCCCGGTCCCAACCCAATCCAGCATCTGCATAACGGGGATTTCCCTTTATCGTGGGTTGGGTAGGATCCCTAACCCCTGCAATAAATGGGATATTACTATACCCTGCATTGCATGTAAAAGCTGGACAGTGAAGAAAACTGCAGGGGGTGTAGGAGGATTCATTTGAAATATTGTGCTTGGAGGAGTGCTTTGTAAATGTCTTGAAAAATGAGCCAATGGGTCTTAGATTAAATCACGACTGAACTTTATCTGGAAACAAAAATGATGAAACTCCAGCCAGACACAACTCACTTGAAAAGATAGATTTACTCCATAAAATAAGCCAAAGGTTTGGATTTCCAAGAACTCATCAGGGTGGTTGAGAGCAGAGGATTTGAAGATCATTCATAGATAGGGTTGCCTTGAGTACAACAAGTATCAGGAGCAAAGTAACGCAATTCATCTTAGACATGTCTCAAGTGAAAGGTCCAAAATTAAGAGAATGAAGGCTAGAGGTTGGGATGGTTGATCAGTGAATGTAGTCCTCTGTCTTTGGAACTGGAAAGAGATGAAAAATCAGGTCAGGCAGAGATGGCATTGGGAAGAGATGAAAAGCAAAGGAATAAGGAACAATCTGGCGTCCTAAACTAGGAGACTTGCTGAGACTCAGAAGGACAGCAATTGGTTGGTTTATTGATGCAGAACCTGTCTAGGTGTCCTAAGGCATTGTGCTGCCTGAGGCAAAAGATCAGTTAGCACCTTCTCATTCTACTTAAGGGAGCTCATCCGAATGGCACTTTAATCTTACTTCAATACTAGAGATGGAACAGTAATGGCTGAAGGAGCAGGTTAGCTTAAGGTGTGGGAACATGGTTCTGGTGAACATGTTCCTCTGTTCTCAGATAGAAAGTAGCAGTTGAATGACCACTTCTGTTCCCCCATTTCACAGCAATTGCTTTACTCTCCCTAATGGTAGAATAATAAAACCATCAAGTTGGAAGGGGCCATCAAGTCCAACCTCCTACTCAGTGAACGAATCCAAATCAAAGTATATCTGACTAATGGTTATCTATTTTTCTCTTAAGTGCTTCCAGTGTTGGAATGCTCACCACCTCTTGAGAGAGTTTACTGCTTTAACAGTTAAGAAGCTTTTCTTTGTATTTAGTCTGAATGTGGTTCCCTTAACTTAAGCCAGGGGTGCCCAAACTTTTTGTAAGGAGGGCCAGATTTGGTGGCTGAGAATGTGTCAGGGGCCGGTTGCTCCCCAACCCTACCAACCCACTGCAAGCCCCACCCACTTTCTTTAAAAATAACATGGGTTGAAGGAGGGGGAGGGAGGGGCAGGCCAGCCAGCTGCGGACCACTCAGAATGGCCTAACGGGCCGGATTTGGCCCCCGGGCCGGACTTTGGGCAGGCCTGACTTAAGCCCATTGTTATGTGTCCCACATTTTGGAATGACTGCGAACAGATCTTTCTCCTTCTCTGTATGACTGTCTTTCAAATATTTGTATAGCGCTATCATCTCTCTCCTCAATCTAGGCTAAACGTGTGCATGCAATTCCTTCAATCTGTCCTCATAGGGCTTGGTGTCCAATTCCCTGATCATCTTTGTTGCCCTTCTCTGAACTTGTTCTGTTGGCATATTTCTTAAAACGTGGCACCAAGAACTGGATTCAGTACTCAGGATGAGGCCTGCCAGTGGGGGCCTAGTTCCTTATAAGACCAGGAAACTATGCTTCTGATAATGTAGCACAAAATAGCATTTGTTACTTCCTTCCAGTTTGAGAAGGAGACATTGATAAGCAGTCTCTTAGTACAATATTGTAACCAACTGTGTATCCATCTAACAGTTGTTCTATCCAGCCCACGTCTAGTGACTTTGCTAATCAGAATATCATGGACCACTTCGTCCAAGGTTTTGTTGAAGTCAATATATACTACATCCACATCATTCCAACTACCTATCATGGAAGATACATTATCAAAAATGAGATAACATTAGTTTGACTGGATTTGTTCTTAACAAATCCATGTTGGCTTCTTGTAATTGCTGCATTGTCTTCAATGGGCTTGCAGGACATTTTATAATTTGCTCCAGGATATTCCCTGGGGTTGATGTCAGGTTCCAGTTTCCTCTTTCTCTAGAACTTTGGGTCCCCAGATGTTCTTAGGTTGCAACTCTTAGAAACCATGGCCAGCACCAGCAATTGGTGGACCCAAGATTGGGAACTACTGCTCTCAAAGATTTGTTTAAGTAGATCCAGTAGCTAGTTGTCCCCTATTTGATGAGGAAGCTAGATGTTGCTGAGGCACTGAACAAATAGAGTCAGAGAGTTTCCCCAAAAGCTAGCTTTTATATATCATTGTGTCAGTCTTTGGAGGTTTTGCATTTCTAGAACTTTAAAAAAAATACCAAACAATTGATAGTGACTAGCTGAGAGTGATAATTCCTGTAGTAACATGACAAGGGTGTAGAGACAGGAAAGCGTTTTTCATGTTTCTGTTCCACTACCCATGACCATGAAACCATAGAAACTGAAATCATATTAGTAGCGTACACATATCTGGTCCTGACATGAACCAACTAGAGACTACCTGGTAGTGGGGCGGCTAAAATAATCTTGTAAATAAATACATAAATAGTACACACTGTAAAAGGAGAGGAATGGGACTAGCATTGACAGATATTCTGTTGACACCAAATGGTTTGCTTTTTCACCTCAGGAAAATGTATTAATTTGAAGCACTTTATTTGGTAAGGTGCTAATGAACTGGAGGTACAGTGTAGGAAGCTGCTTCTGACGGGTTAATAATTTAAATGTTTGGCTGCCATGGGTATGGTCTAGAAAAGCATTCTATGACATCAGCGCTGTCTTTCTACTTTGTTTTCTGGTCAGTTGTGGACTGAAGTGAAGCATATCACTGTGAAGGTGGAGATGACTGCACTCAGCAGATGGCCATATGGTGTTCTCTGAAGGCTCTGGTTGATAGACAGGTGATAAGCTGGTTACAACAACCTGTCAACCATTACTTAAACTGCATGATTGAACTCATCCTCCTGTGCTGTGCTCGAATTTTCCATCACCATGCTCTAAAGCCATGTTAAAACTTCCTGGCCATGATATGGCACAAAATGTGTTCCTGTAAAAATAAAGCTACAAATAGGGGGAAGAGTGAAAGAGATGGATCTATTTCTCCAGATTAAATATGCTTTTCTAACGAGATTCTTCATTCAGGATTGGAGAGAACATGATTTCTGATTAGCTGCTGTTACACTTTAAATGTATAAGACACAGCAGTGGTCAACTGGGGAAATACTGATTTTATAATGTCAAAATCTATTGGAAGTATTTGTCTATCAGTATCCGTTGCAGTATAATGTGATTCCCTTCCATTACTTTATGAGGTTTATCATTTTTCTGCCGTGTAACAAAGGCTCTGCTTTTGTATAGTTAAATACAAAAACAGCCCTAAGAAGCTCCAATTTGGAGTGGCAGAGTAGCGTAATATATGTATACAATATATATTCCCATATGCCATTTCGTATTCAATTTGTGTGTGTTCCAGTTGCTTCCTTACATTGTTTGACATATTTAAGAATTTAAAATGTCATGTATGACCATTATAGGAGCAGGAACTAAGGGAAAGTAAGTACAGTGGTACCCCGACTTAAGAGCAGCTTGACTTAAGAGCGGAAAACTGTTGGCGTTGCCGCCTTACCAATTCTAGATATGGTTTGCATGACTTACAAATAATTTTTTCTTGGTTTTGATTTTTTAACTTAGTTTTTCAAGTTTTTAGATAGCGACCCCAACTTAAGAGTAGTTCAACTTATGAGCATGCATTTGGAATGGATTAAATTCGTAAGTTGAGGCACCACTGTACTGTATATGATTCTGGAGCCCTATGCAGAGAAAAACAGCATTATAGAGCAATTTTAAGCAGAAACCCTATTGGTTCAAAAGGAATTAATTTCCCTTCCTTCAGTTTCTCTGCTCAAAATCAGTCTGCAAAGGCTACATTTTATTTAGCCAAAAAGTTGCTTTAAAACCCCCCACAGCCATGTGAATCTGCACATGGATACAAGTTTACACCAGATGCAACCACATCTAGTGAAGGTTCTCAGACTCATATCAGAAGTGCAGGCGTGTTCACTTTCTCAGATGTGTCATAAATGAGGGACCTCCCAATTCTTCTTGCATGTTTCCTACAGGTAAAATTCAGCGGCAACTCGAGTGAAAATGTAAAGCCTGGAGTTCACCCAACACGACTGCCTTAATCAGCCTTTAACATGCTGTCAGTTCAGTGTCATTAATACAACTGGGATGAAAGCAACGAAAGACAGCACATATGGCCCATTAGCTAAGCAGTGCACTAATTATGGGGAGGTGTCACATTACTCACTGGAGGCCAGATTCTGCCATCTTGCTCCAGCTATATAACAGTAGCTCCCTTACAGCACTAGGATCACCTCCAGCATCTCAAAGCTTACCCGATACAAGTAGGTTGAAGAAGGTAATATCCAGCCTCCCTTTGCTTTCCTGTATCTTGCCTGAGCTGTCGAGAAGCACAGTTATTAAAACAAACCCAGTTCATGCCCTCACAGATATCTCCAGGCTGAAGATCAAAATAATTGTAAAGAGAGGAGCTCAGATATTTATATTTGATAAACAAAATGAGACAATTAAGCTGAACAAAGAGATCTCTTGGAATTCAGACACACTTATTATTTGCAAGCTGGGAATGGTGTGTGTGTGTGTGTGGGGGGGGAGACAGCCAAAAATAAAAAAAGAATAAAAAAAGAATGCAGTAGCAACCAAAACAGGAGAAAAACATTAGCAGGGAATAATCTAAGCTCATCAACCCAGCTCTCCAGCAGTGCTGAAGACAGGAAAATGATGCCTTTTTATTAGCCTTATTGTCTTTAATTAAAGCATTCAGCAGAACCCTGTGATAATGGACTGTGAGAGAGGTCGGTAGCATTTGTAATAACACAATGCAGGGTTCAATTAAGTTGTACTTTTGCCGTTTTTTATCTACAATTTAAACACGCTGGTGATATATGCAGAATGATTACCTTCCTGAACTGAGTGTAAAAAAGGGTAAAGGAGAGGAGAAGCCACTCGTTGCCATTATAAATTGATGCTATAAAATCACTTGCACTTTCTGTATTGGTTTGGACACTTGACCAGCGTGTATATTTTGCCCTATCAAAGCCACCTGAAGGTGAATTGTAATCTGTCTCTCTGTCTGTCTAGTTCTATGAAACCAACATACTAAAATCAAGAAAAATAAACAAGTCACCATCAAAGAAATATAGATATTCCAAAAGATTAAACAGTTCAGTCTGCACGGAATTAGAGCTTTACAACCATATTTAACCCGATTTTAATTGCTGCCACTAATTTATTTGCAGATTTTAACATCCTCTGTTCATCTCAGTCGTCAAGAAGAAAAGATAGAAAGGATACACAAAAATCCAATGAGTAGCCCAGGTTATTATTTAACAAAGAACAAATTAACTGTTTGTGCACATCTCTGTAAAAAGAGCAAATCAGTAATACGGTACATGGGCAAGCGTTTCAGTGCTGTTAACACACGAGCAAATATGGTTTTGTAATGGAATTCTTCTGAAACAATCCTCAAATAGTTCTGAAGGCATGACATTACATCATACGCATGAAGAGGCCCTTCTCTATTTAAGAATTGCTAGCACGTGCAAATACGATGCCAGTGTATTTGAACAACTTCTTTAAAATACAGTTATACCAAGGACATGTTTTGGTTTTCGTTTTGGTGGCAGATAAGTTTTTTTTCATGTTTAATATCATATAGATGGTGCACTAATGAATTTCTTGCCCTGCCATAACCAGTGGCCTGTAGTTGGAATGTAGTTTGGACATAGCATCTTTCATTTGTTTGTTCTCCTATGAGTCCTGCGTAACAAAAGCAGACCAGGAGCTAAGCTGAGCTGTTAAATGTCCTGAGCTAGGACTATGTAGACACTGAAGAAAGACCACTTTCCAGCTTCAAAGAAGAATATGAAGCACAGGCTGGTATGACAAATGTTACCAAAGAACACTGCACCGTTTCTCTTGATTTTAAATTTGTATCGGCCTGGATTTGAATCCTGTACAGCAATTGAGCTAATGACTGTCAGCATGCTAGTACGAAACTGTGATCCTTAGTGTAGAAAAACTGTCTCAAGATTTTCATGCTATGTTGAAGCTGTTCCTGCGACATATTTTTGTTGGGACGTCAATGTTCTCAATGTCTGAAAAACAATGCATAACATTTGGAGACTTGGGCCTATTTAGTTGGTTGTTCATCCAGTGACCATTTCCAGAGTCGGATTCTCTGACTTATTGTAATTTTTTGATAACAGTACTATGTCACCTGCATTTTAGAACACTGAAATGAATTTACTGGCCAGTTTGGGGGCATAAAGAGCTGGAAATAAATGCTCAACATCATCCACATATAAACTGAACAGGAGTGAAGCTAAAGCAACCCTTACTTTGCCACTTTTGGGGATGATGCTGTATCTGTAAGATGCCCATAGGTAGTACGTACACTGTACCTCCAACCAGGTATTACTATCAAGACACTGGATTTTAAAATGAAGTCTTTTGTTGATTACTGGATAAGTTAATTTTCCCCAAAGTCATGAACACAGTATGGAATCAACACTGCTCTCACATCGATAAATGCTACATACAAAACTACCTCCTTTTTAACATGTTCACCCAAAATGTGGGCCAATACACAAAACAATGATGTTTTGTTGATAGCCTTTGGTTAAATCTTGTATGCTCTGTTGCCCTAGTATCTTTGTATTGAACCCAACAAATTAGACTATTACATAGGTGATTACCATAAAGCTTGCTTATTATGCACAGCAAGGTGACTGAGCGATTATTGGCAGGATCAGTTTTATATCATTTTTAATATAAGGAATAATTACGGATGCACTCCAACTTTCAAGAAATAAGTCTGTTTGGTCTACAAAAGGGAATGAGGCTGCAAACAATGTGGTCCACCAGGTGATGTTGGATTTTATAAGTTCTGGTTGCATAAAAACCATCCTTGCTTCTTTGATGGTTTTCAGTTAATGAATGAGACTTTTGACCTCATTTACTGGAACTGGTGGTCAGTTGGGCAGGTTTTCCATTACTACTGATGTTTGGATATACTGAGGATTAGAAGTGGAAAATAATACATGAGAATGCTGCATATACGGGCACCAATGACCCATTGAGACAGAGCAAACATTCGTTAAACCTGTTATTGTGTCATAGAAAAGATTACTTTCCCTGTCAGTAGAGATCAAAATTGGCCATGTCAGTATTAAAGGCAAGTGATCCCTATCCTGTTACCAATCTCAAATTGCATTTGGTAAAATGCAAGTATTATCCATATAAATTTCTATTCACAGAAGCATTCAACATTAGCAGATCTCCGGCCTTTCTTGTGAACGGAGTGAAATAGTATCCTACAGAGTTACATTTTTTATCTTTCAAGGTTTTGCCATTTCTTCCCAAATACTGTACACAGTATCTGAGTGGGAATGCATATAAACTCAGATATACGTATATAAACGTCTTTAGAACTTTCATATAGACTTAAATGTGCATTTAAAATCATGCAATGATAAATATTACCTTAGGATATGAAGATTTAAGAAGCTCTATATAGTTTTCCATAGTAGCCCAAACATTATGGACATGGGGTCAGGATGGTCACGATGGTTATAGTCTTGGAACCAGGTAGTATATAAACCTTAACTATTGTCAAAGTGATTTCAGCGAACAAAATATGGCAGGCAGTTGCGTAGGGGTTTACAGGAGGTCGTAGCTGTTATAGTTGCCTTGAGATCTCTTGCAATAAGGCACACTAATCCTGCACTGGCTCTCCCACCCTTTGTTGACGGAGCGGCTACTACTGTATGGCCTTGCTTGCTGTCAGCTCCCAGCAAAAAAAAAAAATTGGATTGGAAGTCCTGCTGGTTTTTATTGGTTTTTTAAAAATTATTTATGAGAACTGTAATTTCTTAGCAAAACCAAAGGGGAAAAAGGAAATGTTTGTGTGTTTTGTACATATTTGCACAGTACGTGACAGTAAATGTTTGAGTGACACATATCTCCTTTTCTCCCCCTGTTCACTGGCTTTTTAAATTGCCATCCATAAAACACTGCAGTTGTTTTCTTCATTTCAGAGAGTCAGAAAGAGAGGGGAAGGCTCAGAAAAGACCCATGTGGCAAACACTACTTTTATCTTGCCCGTTAAGTAATGCTAAATTAGAACAAAACCACTCTGATAATACAGGTGACAGTTATATGAACATCAAATGAGTTCCCAGTGATTGGTACCATTAAAATATACACTGCAGCAGAATTCATGATGATGCAACACTTATCTCTCTAAGTAACTCATACACAGAGCAACTAAAATCATGCTAACTTTTGATCAGAATTTTTTGCAGGACTTAGAGAGAGAGAGAGAGAGAGAGAGAGAGAGAGAGGATCGTGTGAATTTTAATTTAAAATTTAAAGACGTCAGATTTGGGTTTAGGATATTGCACTGTTTTCAGAAGGAAAATATTCATCTTGCATCCATACACAGAGCAAAAGAGCAGAATGAGCAGTACACCTCCACTTGAAGGACAAAGGGCACTCATTCAAAGATGTGGATGTACACATATTAGACAGAGAAGAGAAGTGGTTTGAGAGAGGGATCAGGGAAGCCATTCATGTGAGTATTGAAAACCCCTCTCTCAACAGAGGTGGGGAGCTCAGGCACAGTCTATCTGACTCTTAATCAGGCAGTGATTTCAACAATACCCAGACAAATCAAAAATACTTCATGCCTCAACCACCAAGACCATAGGTAAGGACCCATACTTTATAGGTTTCAGCACCTTAGGTCATTGTTCAACTAAAGCCCTATTGAGACTATTGTCTACCTAATGAGCCTATTCAGGCCATTCTTCATCTTATTGAGCCTATTTCAGACCCGGGTGACAAGAAGTCAAAGTGAACTATAAACTGGAGAACTTGCAACTAGCTTTTCTCAGACCAACGAAGGTGTTTGGATGAGCAGCAAAACATTTCAGTCTCTCAAGAAAAAGAAGTCCACTTGCCATGACTCACCTTCCAGATGTGAAAATGGTACACATTGGTCATTTTCAGTATCAGTTACTGACAACAGGCAGATGTGATGGAAATTTTCTTCAGGTGCTTTAAAATTGTATAGAATATGTTAGGTTGTTGTGGAAGTTGGCTGCCTGGAATCAGTAGCAAGGACCATATTAAGCAAAGGAGAAACATTTGTTGAGGAAATTACATATCTCATAGAGAAGACTGATTGTCTGCTTGCTGAGGCTGCCCAGTCAAGCCAAAGATTATGGAGAGGACGCTACAGGAAGTGAAATCAGACAATGGGATTATCGATCTCGAGGACTGGAGGCAACATATTAAAAAAAATCAGAGAAGGAACAAATAGAAATAACAAAGAAAACATAGCTGTCTTACTGCTGCCTCCTGTAAGCATGTAATTGGTTATGCAAGTATAAAGCAAAGTGTGCTGCTTATATACTGCCCCATAGCACTTAAAGCATCTCTGGGGGGGGGGGTTTAAAGGTATTTATGTAAGTAACACATTGTCCCTGTCCCCCCCCGCCCCCTGCAGTGAGCTGTGTCCTCATTTTACCTATCTCAGAAGGGTGGAAGGCTGAGTGAACCTTCAGCCGGCAACCTGGAATCGAACCCCGGGTTGTGAGCATGATGATAGTGACTTTCCTTTTAAGCCTAGAGCAGTGATGGCGAACCTATGGCACGGGTGCCAAAGGTGGCACTTGGAGCCCTTTCTGTGGGCACCCGGCATCACACCTTCATAACCACCTGTATACAGGTTAAATCACTGTATTGGCACTTTGCAAAAAAAAATAGTGGGTTTTGAATTGCAGTTTGGCCACTCGGTCTCTAAAAGGTTCGCCATCACTGGCCTAGAGTATAGTTGAGCTCCTAACAGAATAAATATATTAGAAGAGGGTGAAAGGCAACATGTTGCCCCACTGCTTAAAGGTTTTTTATTGCCCTTGACAAGCAATAGGTAATTGTCTGAAAAAGGAGAAGCCTCTTTTCTCCACAAAGAGTCTTCATACAACATTAAGCCCCTATTCCTCCCCCTCTCTCAAGTTTACAGTGCAAGTGGAACCCACAAGATGGATCAGAATGCATCTGCAGAAAGCTGCCCTCCAAGTGAAGGGCATGTATGAAATGAAGGAAGGGCAAGAGTCCCATGCATTTTGTTCAATACATGGAGAGCATTCAGAAATTATTCCCTGTTTAATAATAAGTGCAAATAAATAGAAGAACATGGGAGATCCTTGATCAAAAGACTATAATGTATCATGTATAGCTAAAGCAATATGTCTGGTAAGAGTTCATGAAAGAAAGGAGAGGTCAAATAAGATAAGAATCTATTATGAAAATGGAATCGGTTTTACAGCTTATTGGAATAGATGATTTAATCAGAATGTACCCTTAGAAATATTAGCATTTTGATTGGAATGAAGAAGCTTCCTCTGGGCAGATTGAGATGTATATATTCAATTACTTAAACCTTAGTGGTTACTCCTCGTAATAACTTTGTTGATTTTTTTTATTTCTTATGCTGATTTTCCCCTTTTAAGAGTAAGATACCATTTATTTTAACAATGATTAAATTGTCCACCAAACAGCAGAAATAAGTGGAGTTTGTGCTTGCTGCATATTAGTTGCATATATTTAGTATACTGGCATATTATGTATTACACTTGTGATAATGCTTGTGTTTCAATGTCAAAATAATTTTGTAAAATATTTTGAGTGGGACTGAATATAAAAGAAATTACTCAAAAATGTTAACCTGATACTGTACAATAAAAGAATAGAATTTTCTGCTACTATAATTTCTTTCTGCTGCTTTTTCCCATTTGTAGCCTAATAGGTTGGGTTTTGTACTGGTTATACTGTACTCTCTTTGGACATTGCAGCTGTAAACTGTAAATGTTTCATTGCATACAAACCAAGCCCCCTGAGTTATGTTATCTGGCACACCCAGAAGTCAGGAGTTCAATTCCTGTCGGTCTTCTGGGAGATAAGGCCACCCTATGTGGTCTTGAGCAAACTCCATAGTCCCAGAAGAAGAGAATGGTCTAGAAGAACGGAATGTTACAGTAGGATCCTTGCATCCACTGATTCACTAATCGCAGATTTAGTTATCCGTGGTTGGTGATCAGTGGGTGCAGGGGGAGGGACCAAGGGGGGGGACACAAATAAAACTTACTGTTGCCGATGCTGGCTGCCCTCCTTTTCACCGCCACTGCCAGCCAGGCACCCTCCGGAGGGGTGGGGTGGGGACTTACCCGCCTGGCCAGACAGCCTTTGAACTTCCTGCTTGACTCCCGGGTGGCGGATTGGAAGTTTTGAATTGCCCACTCAAAATTCCAGTCCGCTGCCTTGGACCCGAGCAGAAAGTTCAAATGCCAGTTGGCCAGGTGGGTCCTTTAAGTGACCACCCCACCCCTCCTGAGGGTGCCTGGCCAGCAGGAAGTTCAAAACTTCCTGATCCGCCACTCGGGACCCGAGTGGGAAGTTCGAAGACAGGTTGACCAGGTGGGTCCTCCACCCCTCTGGTGATTGCCTGGCTGGCCCACAGCAGTGGTAGGGGCGAAGAGGAAGGTGGCCGGCATTGGCGACAGTAAGTTTTATTTTTATTTTTCCTCCCTCCTCGCTGCTGCCACTGCCCACCAGGCACCCTCCGGAGGGTTGGAGGACCCACCTGGTCAACCGGCCTTTGAACTTCCCAGAACAGACGTGAGTGAGAAGTTCAAAAGCCGGTTGGCCAGGTGGGTCCTCCTCCCCTCTGAAGGGTGCCTGGCTGGCCATCAGCAGCGATACTAGTTGCCAAGGTAGCTAGTAACTGGCAAAGAAAGGCCTTGCTGGTCAGATCATCCAAAAAAGCCTTCACGGTGGGGAAATTGACAGAAATGCCATTCTCTGGAATCTGATCCCAAGTGGGGAGTGCAAAGATTGGGACATTAGACATGAAGAAACCCAGTTGTCAACATCTTGCCTGTGATTTTCTGCCTCTTGGCACAGTGAGGCTATTGGAATTGGTTAGCCACCTGTGCAAAGATAAAAGTACATGAGAGCTGTTTGAGAAGGAGTATGAGGACACAATGTAAGGGGGTTGTTTTTGGAGTGGGCAAACTCCCTTGAAAACCTTCTCAAAATGACTGTAGGATTGCCACATTTTTCTGCTTTGAATCCACTTGCTGTTTCAACCACTGCCTAAGGCATTCTGCTTCCTGACAAATCATTGCAAGGCAGTGTCATCTTTCTGTATGAAGTGCTGAAGTGCCTTGGAAACGGGGTCAGCTGAGATTCACTTTCTCAAACCCCCACCCCCACCCCAGGCTAGCATTTAGCATGGAATCCTGTTAGTGCCCATTTCTTAAATTCCTGGTTCTGGTCTGGGACCTTTGTTCCCTCTTGAGCACTTTTACCAGCATTTTCTCATTTCTTTGCAATGTTCCAATTGAAATTCTAATGTGCTCCCTTGCTCCTCTTCAAGGCAGTGTCACAGGATTAAGGATAGGTTATTTTCTGTTGCAAATACCCCATCTTTTTTTTCCAGGAGTATTTTCTTCATGCATTTATAGCTCCTCCATCTTTCCTCTACCATATTTCTTTGTTCTGGTTGTGGCTTATTATTCCTCCTTTAGACTTCTCTTCCCTCACCTTTCTTTTAGAAGCTGGTTCTGTATCTCTGCATAACCCAATCTATTGCTACATCTTGGAATTTAGATCCAGCCCTTTAGACAGAAATTAATAAATGGAACCTGATTGGTTGAGGTCCTACCTCATCTGTGTAGAGTACATACTTAGGGCGTTTATACAGACCCCTAAACTCTGCCGCAAATGGCTGCAAGCTCCGGAGCTTAAAAATGTTTCCCCACCAGTTTGCAGAAAATTAAGTGCGACCCCGCCCACCTAAGCGCATCCCAGCGCACTTTTCATGTACCTGCTCTCCCGTGGTGAAAATCCCTGATGCTGTTTTAAGGGAGTGAGTGTCGGCTCTCCTTGCGTCTGTTTGTTGTTGTTTTTTGCCTGCCGCCCCTTTAAGAGAAGGAACAAGGAAGCCGGGCAGAATCAGGAAGAGAAGGAATCAGGAAGCCTGGTGGCTTCCGAGGTGAGCTGCATTTTTTCCTCTCTTTTTTTCTCCCACCCCTCACGCAGACAGGAGAAAGGAAGTGCTGAGGGGTGGGAACGCAGGAAGAGCAAAGAACCCCTAAGATCTCTGGTCCGAATTTAAGTGGCCAGCGGATCTTAGGGGTCGTGTGAAAAGGCTTTCAGTGGCTTTGAGCAAGCTGTCCGTGCGTTCCACCTGCAAAATAGAGGGAAGAATGTCTTCTTTATAGGGTTGTTGGGAGAGATTATGAAGTAAATATATGAGAAGTGCTTTGAAGTGTTTGTTTAATTGCTAAATAATCTATCCAATTATTATGAAAAATAGCACAATCCCAATAGCTTTTCTTGAATTTCTTGAATTCTAGTCATCTGGTTGCGTGAGGAGGCTATTAGCACCTACTTTGAGTCCCATGCAGTGGCTAATTAGAAGTTACTAGGACGTGCAATTTTAGTGTTCCCAATTAACTCAATTGTGGATCAAGACCAAAGCTTTTATTTGCTTTGTCGTAGCCACAGAAAGTCAGATAAACAAATACTTGCATCTTCTTACTATCTCCCCTGTGCCGTCAACACAGCTGTGCAACAAAATAATAACAATTTCATCATCTCTTTTCCAAAAAGTTCTCCACATTTAGAGCATATCATTTAAAAAAGGCTTAACACATGGTTTATTTTGTCTAATTATTCCAGAATCAGTCTGTAAATCTCAGAAGAAAGAGAATGTATCTTATTTAAAGAATATTTGTACCAAATGAGGCATGCAGTGGGGTGTGTTGTTTTCTGATTGTGGGTTTGGAATTTAGGCTTGAGATTTTTGAAAGAAAGAATGAGAATCAGTCAGATGGCTCATCATGACAGTGAAGCACTGATGTTTTCCTTCTTATAAACGTGTTAAGTTTCAGATGGTCTTAATCGAAAACTTAGCTTTTTATACCAGTAAAAAGAGAAATAGAGAAAAGCAAGAGTCAGGTTTCTAAATTTCGGGGTGGGGTGGGGGATAGTGACAGAGCAAATGCAGAATCATAAAGGCAGTCCTTTTCCCACAACAGAAAATAGATTTGGGAGCCTCATCCTGTCTCACTTAAAAATTATAGGTGGAAAGCTGACATTACTGAGATGTTTATTTAATAATAAATTCATCAATAACTGTTAATGTTGCTCCACTAAACTGTGCATCTTAGAGTCTTATAAATATAAATCAATGTATCTATAAGCATTATCAACAGAATTAGGAAAAGACATCATTGTTCACAAAAGTCGAACAACAGACCATTATGGCTCATGTAATGCATATACCATGGTACCTGGCATAACAAAATTATTTCATTCTATGGGAATTTTCGTAGTACGAATTTTTCATTATGCAAAGCACGGTTCCCCATAGGAATGCACTGAAAACCAATTAATCCATTCCAGTTAATCCAATTAATGCTATATCACTAGCAGCCCTTCTTAGTCTGCAAAATGTCTACACAGAGTGGTAGGACTGCGGCATTGCTCACTTGTTTTGTTTTCTTTCAAGCTTTCAAAATTTATTATTTTTTATTTTAAACTGAAAATAACATAAACACAAATCAAATCAAAATAACAGCATTTATATATTTCACCATGCAGCCTACCTCCCACTCGGGACTTTTTCCATGCAATTTCTCTCTAGAAATGCATTGAATCTTCTCTTGGTGTGTACCCCTTTTTTGAAATACATGTACTAATTTTCCTTATTAAATTAAAACCATTACCTTTTATTCCAATCCTTTTCTTATTTGAATTTCACACGTTAGTTGATTTTTAATAACCACATTTCGTAACTCCCTATATAATTCTTCCACTGTTATTTGTCTGTTGGATTTCCAACTCAGTTCACAATTCTTTTCTGTGTGGGGCAACCATCTGTCATTGTGAAATCCCACTGTTTCCCACTTCTTAATGGCCACACTCTTGGCAGACGTAGCGGGGCATGAGCTTAGATAGTTCACTGAGGGAAGTCTGGTGCAATACTGCCTGTTTCCTTCCTCCCTCCCTTCCTTTCCTTTTAGCAGTAGCCTGGCGGTATACAGCTTGCAAGAAAAAAAAAGGAAGAGCAAAAGGCCAGCTCCTCCCCAAAGGAGTATTTGTATAGATGTTTTATTTTGGTTTGCATTGATTTCTTTCCTGAGGGATTGGAGTAGCCAGAGGGCAAGAGAGAAAGGCAATAATAAGAACCATGGGGTTTATTACCTTGAGATTTTCAAAACAGAGAGGTTCTGTGCAATGAACTGTAATAATGTGTGCATTTGTCCAATTCAAAAATTGGTCTGCAGTGGCAAAAAGCAATGCCTAATCAGGACAAGAATTTGGTGAAAGGCTTATTTGTGTGCTGCAAATAAGAAGGTGACCTGAGACCTGAGGGATGCAGGACTCAAAGGTTACTAGCTTCAGTTTGTTTGGGACTAGCTTTGGTATAGGTGGTGGATGTTTTTCTATTAAAAAACAGTCTTTCCCTTTTAACCCGCATTCGTCTTTAGCAGTGGTGCCACTGGAGAACTTGCCATGCTGAGAACATTTGGGGCTTGTCCAGTTGGTGGCTTTTCTTGTTCTACATTTGGGGATGCTGTGGAAGCCACAGAAAAGGGATAGAATATAGGGGCTTTGGGAAAAGGAGGAATTGTTTTCAATGGTGGAAATTCTGTGCCGGAAACCATGGAAAGTTAATGCTAAGGCTTGGTCACACTAGCAATAATAACTGCTGTTGATGCACATGGAAGCACAGGGCTGGGGTTTTTTTTGTTTTTGTTTTGCCCAGGAATCGTGCATTTTTGATAGGATGCCAAATAGTTTTATTGGGCTGGCACAGATGGAAAATCAATTTATCTTTCATTAGTTTGCCTCTCTTGATATTACATTTTATCTGTAGCTTCATGCTGGCTTCCTCCCAAAGCCACATGTTGGCTGCCTTTTTTAAAAAAAAAATATTTTGCCGCTTGAGTGAGAGATCGCTGGCCTGATGCTCCTTTAAGGCAGGCATTGGAGGCAGAGGCAAAGGCACATGAGCCAGGCACCATCTGACCAGGCCATGCTTGGGTTGACTTCACCAGCCAGGCCGTAGTGGCACAGAGGCTGAGGTTGGCCTGGAAACATGGGATGGCATGGGTGAATAGTAGGGAAGGGGCCAGGAAGGGTTGTAATCTGGGTGCAGGGTAGCAAGGCAAAGGGGAAGTACAAGCCAGATGGGGAAAGTGAGGAAAGAGCTGTTGAGGCACCAGAAGGTGTCGCCTTGGGTTCTTTTCCAAGGAGAAAGGCTGGGTAAAAATACTCTAAAATAAATAAATAAATAAATAAGGTGAGCCAACACTGAAGTGTCAATTCTCAAACCAATTTTATTTACCAGAAAGACATCAAATTAATTTAAGTTCAAGTGCATGCATGTACTGATTTAAAAACTATGTGACTGGCAATCAGTACAAATCAGAAATTCAGTCTGAGCAGATAGAATCATTGGGCTGGGTGAACAAATAATCTGACCTTGCTATGAACCAATATCCTTATGGGCTGCCAGCTCAGTAATGAGTTCTGGGGGGGGGGCAACCACGTGGTCCCTTTCCAGAGGGTCAAACATGGTGGTGCTTAGAAGTCTCACTTTGTGGACTACACCTCCCAGAATGCACCATCCAGCTGGTCCTTGCTGAAAAAGGAACCCTCTTAATATTATGAAGGCACAAACTTTAAATCCTTCCTGATGTATTTACACAGGTTCTCCCCCCCCCCACCACTCCACATTGAACTCTTTTGTTCTCAGGCTGGCTTTTTGATCCAGCTTAATGTTATAATGGTTGGAACAAGGCTGTTAAGGTGACAACTGTCAGAGTGGCTGTAGTGTTTGAAGCTGCCTTAAGCATAGCCAGACCACTGGTCCACCCACCTCAGTGTCAGCTACACAAGATATCAACAAGCATTCGAGTTTCCAGACAGAGGTCTTTTCTATCCATTGTTGATCACTGTTTAATGCATCACACACACCACCTTTCAAAGGATGGTAGTAATGCAAAGCCAGAGAAGCGTTTTGGATATTTTGTGTACTGAGGTCAAATTGTGTTTGGATATTTTGTGTACTGAGGTCAAATGGCTCACTGATATCAGTAGACTGACATGTGCATTCTTCTCTGCTGAATTGTGGTTGCTGTGACAAAAAGATGCATGGCAGGAGACTTCGTGGGACTAACCACACACTCGTTGGTGCCATGTAGTTTTGTTTTCATCTCAGTTTCCTTACCTTCTTAAACCCATCCATCCCTAACAGGCACATTACATCACTCTAAACCAGCAATGCTACTGCAGTCACAAAGGGGGGCGGAGAGGGGGAGGCAAATATGCAACAAAGAGCCACTCCACGAAGAAGCAGGGTGCCCTCCAGCATAAGAAAGCAGTTCCCCTGCTGCCCTGCCTTCCTGAGACAGTGGCATTTAATTAGCTGAAGACTGTACCTGATCATGGCTGATGTTTCAAGCAAATTGTTCTTTTTCAAGGTAGTGCAGAAATCCAGCTGGGAACCCATATGGAGAAGAAAAATTAAATATATTATCTATAAAATGGTAATGGCTGTAAAATTTTATTGCAAGAGCAATGTGTGTGCTCTAGCCCAGTTGTTGTCTTATCACCATACCGTTGCTTTCTGCCTAGAGGAAAAAAA
>JAHTLZ010000015.1:29026138-29062901 GCA_023846285.1 Phrynocephalus versicolor | reverse complement strand
AGCATAATATATTTTCCCACTTTCCTGAGCAGTGGGAGATCTCAGAAAGCATTACAAGGATGGCTTCCTCAATAGGAGATGGTAATAGAGACTTTAAGGTGTCCTGTAACATGCTGTTTATTTACAGATGTAGAGTAGAGAAGGTATCAGAAGTGTGTTTGTATATGCATGCATGTATCTCTCTGTGTGCAAAAGCAGAGACATTAGGTAGACCGTATCAGATTCATGCATTAAAATAAGCCAACAGCTGCATTCTCCCACCCAGCTCTGAAAATGGGGAGCTGTGTTGACCCAGCCTCTAAGGCAGTGCAATTTTCCCACTTCTTCCCAAGCTGCATGTAAGCTTGAACCAAGACACATTCTTTTCTTGATTGCTTATTATAATTATAATAATTATAGTAATATGCAGAAATTATAATAATATGCAATGCAGTGTTTCATGAGATAGCTGAAGTGTGAAATGGCTGATCCTTTCCCTGATCCAAACCACTGTCACCTTGCCCCAAGGTGACGGTTTTTACATTGGACAGTTTTCTTCGAAGGAGAAAGAGATCATTTCACTTTTATGAAGGGACCCTCTGTTTGAACAGATACCCAATCTATCTTTGACTTAAAGATTCACTACAGTGAGTATTAACATACCAGTGTTAATGCCATAAGCCAGTGGTTCCCAACCTTCCTAATGCCGCGTCCCTTTAATACAGTTCCTCATGTTGTGGTGACCCCTTGCCCTCCTTGGAAGAGGCCACAAGCCCCCTTTGGCAGGCCACTGCCGCAGGTGCCGTAGAGAACTTTCCTCTACAGGGACCCTCAGCCAATTGCAGCCTCCGGTGCCATTGACTGACATCCCCTCCGCTCCAACCTATCAAGCTGTAACTCACTCTTTCCCTGCCTTCTCCCCCCCCCCCAAAAAAAAGACCCAAGCCATGTGTGCCTTTTTCTTCACTGGCTCACGGCAATCCCTGTGAAATGGCCATTCAACCCCTAAAGCAGTCCCGACCCCCAGGTTGGGAACCACTGCCATAAGCTAAGACTGTTACATTTTGCTACTGTCATCATCATCATTGGCATCATTCAGTCTCGAAAGACTATGGTATCATACCTGGAGTAGAGATCCTAAAAACAACACCTAGTGCAGGCCTGCCCAAAGTCCGGCCCGGGGGCCAAATCTGGCCCGTCAGGCCATTCTGCGTGGCCCATGGCTGGCTGGCCCGCCCCTCCCTCCCCCTCCTTCACCCACACATTCCCCTGTGGTGGCCACGGCTCCCTGTGCTTCCTTTGGTCCCCACCTTCCTTCCTTCCTCCCTCCCTCCTTTGGTCCCCATCTTCCTTCCTTTCTCTCTTGGTTTCCACCTCCCTCCCTCCCTCCCTTGGCCCCCGCCTTCCTTCCTGCGGGTGGGGTTGCCAGAGGTCAGTGGGTGGGGCTTATGGGTCAGTGGGTGGGGCTTGCAGTGGGGTGGCAGGGTCGGGGAGCAACCGGCCCCTGACACATTCTCAGCCACCAAATCTGGCCCTCCTTACAAAAAGTTTGGGCACCCCTGACCTAGTGTGACTAAATAGACCAATTCGGGAATGGCAGTCTCCACCGCACTGGGGGTAGATGTATTCTGTTTCTTGCCAGGTCCTCGAGTTTCGTTCTTTCCGTGCCTGCCTCTTTTCCTCTGCCTGTTGGACAAATGCCTCTTCAAATTTATGTAGACCATGCTGTATCTCTTGCCTCCAGACAGTGCGATTGAAGGTCAGTGTTTCCCAACTGTTGAGGTCCATTCCCAAGGCCTCCAGGTCCCTCTTACAGATATCCTTATACCGCAGCTGTGGTCTCCCTCTGGGGCGCTTTCCCTGCACTAGTTCTCCATATAGAAGATATTTTGGGATCCGGCCGTCATCCATTCTCACAACGTGTCCAAGCCAGTGTAGGCGTCACTGTTTCAATAAAGTGTACATGCTAGGGATTCCAGCTCGATTCAGGACTATGGTATTTGGAACTTTGTCATGCCAGGTAATGTTGAATATTTGCCTAAGACAGCGCATATGGAAAGTATTAAGCTTTCTTTCCTGTCAAGCATGGATGGTCCAAGAGTCTCTGCAATACAAAAGTGTGCTCAGTACGCAAGCTTTATAGACCTGTATCTTTGTATGTTCTGTCAGCTTCTTATTGAGCCATACTCTCTTTGCTAGTCTGGAAAACATAGTTGCTGCTTTACCTATACGTTTATTCATCTCAGACTCTAGTGAGAGTGTATCTGAGATAGTTTAGCCAAGATACACAAAGTCATGGACAACTTCCAGTTCTTTTGCAGAAATTGTAATGTGAGGAGGAGAGTCCACATTCTGGCCCATTATTTGTGTTTTTTTCAGACTTTGCAAGCTTTACTAAAATGGTCCATGAGTTGTTGGAGATCTTTGGCAGAGTGAGCAGTAATGGCGGCATCATCAGCGAAGAGGAGATCCCGCAAACACTTCACCTGTACCTTAGACTTTGCTCTCAATCTAGAGAGGTTGAAGAGTTTTCCATCTGATCTGGTCCGGAGATAGATACCCTCTGTTGAAGTTCCAAAAGCATACTTCAGCATGGTAGCAAAGAAGATCCCAAACAAGGTTGGCGCAAGGACACAGCCCTGCTTCACGCCGCTTCGGATGTTGAAGGGATCTGACACCAGGCCATCGAAAACTACATTGCCCTTCATATCCTCATGAAAAGACCTAATGATGTTAAGGAGCTTGGGTGGGCATCCAACCCGGAGGAGTATTTTAAAGAGTCCGTCCCTACTAACCATATCAAATGCCTTCGTAAGATCTATGAAGGCTACAAAAAGTGGCTGTCCTTGTTCCCTGCATTTCTCCTGCAACTGCCTGAGGGAAAATACCATATCAGTCAAGTGCATGAAAAAACACACACACGTTATTCAAGCTTTGTTTTAAATATACGATTGTAGTAATGAAATCATTGCAGCCAAAATTTGCCATCCAAGGGAAGCTCAGTTTCATTTAAGCTTCTCGTTCCTGATGTTTTTCCCTTTCCCTGATTTCTCTGCCTATGTCTGTTGTCTTGTGGTTTTGTATACAATGACTATCACCTGTGAGCTGGGAAAAGTTACTCTCCTGAACTAGAGCGCTTCAAATTCCGAGAAGACTGTGGGACCTTTAATCTGGAGCCAGTAAAGGGGTGGTGGTGTTTCTCAGCTTCTACATTCTCTAGTCCCATGACATGGAGCACATGGACCGAGCTACTTTTAAGTCTTCACAAAGCCTTCTTCTCTACAGATCATGGCAAACATGGGTCTTTTTTCTGCTGATACTGATGTTTTTGGATTGACTGCCTTTTCTCTTTGGGAGGCAAGGAGGTCTGTCCCTATATGCCACTGTTATCCAAACTGCCTATTCCGACAGACAGTGCTAATTCTGAAAACGTTTCCACAGGAATGTACACTTGGAGTAGCCCTTTCCTACTCTTGCCAAGAAAACTCCATGGACATGGGGTCACAAAGAGTCGGTCACGACTGTAATGACACAACACACACACACACACACACACACACACACACACACACACACACACACACACACACACTTGCCTACAGGAACCTAACAAACAGCAGGAGCTTCATCCTCATCATGTGCTGTCTCAGCCTCCTGAAGATGACTGCCAGTGTCTCTTCAGACAGCTCATTAGGCCTCAGAAACGCTGGCCTTGAGCCACGGCATAACTGTGGATCGGCAGAGCAGGTGTGCTGGCTTGTGGGTTCTTTTCAGCCCTGCCTTCTTTCACAAGGTGGTGGAGTTGCTGTGAAGCAAGGAATGTGGGCAGCAGGTGATCAATCCATTGGTATCTCCTGACTGCCCTGACTACTGCATGGGCCTCCATGGGACGGTATGTTAAAAGTATAACACAATTACGTATCTTAAATCAAACACACAGACATCCTTAAACTCCCAGGTCTCTCAGTGAACATCTCTCAAAGTCAGCCCAAATACATTTCTCTTAGTGACGCCTCTGCAAAGTACTTAAAACTGTTCAGGTTCTGCTATGCTATGTCCTTGCTCTTTCTCTTGCACGTTCCTGTGATGCAGTGTGTTAATCAGTGTTGCATCTTGTGTATGCGTTTCACTTTTCACTTTTAAAGTTGTGATTTCATGAGGTACAAAATGCTCTTGGCCCATTCCACTCCCTTGTATATATTTAACACCTATTTGCAGCTTTTATCCTACCAGTCAGCTGTTACTGGAGATGAAAGATAAGGAGAGGCCTCCCTGTTTTTCAAAGAGGGTAGCTGTGTTAGTCTTTTCAAGTATTTCAGGCAAAAATCAAACAAAACAAAACAAAAGACACAAAATCTGTGGCACTTAAAGACTAACTTTCATGTTTTAATATAATGTTTCGTAGACACGTCCACTTCTTCAGACATATAGCAGCAGGCTGAGGTGTGCAATATAATATGTGATGGGATATACATTTCATACCAGATGTTCATTAGCTGTAATACAGTGGTAGCTTGTATAAAGGAATTAATTCCTTCCAAATGAAATTATGTTAAGCAAATTTTCCTTTATACAAATTCCCATAGGAATGCATTGAATTCTCCCCATAGGTGATTATGTTAAGCAAATTTCCCCTATCTCCAGAATTTTTTATGTTGTACAGCTTTTATGTTATACAAACTGTTTGTTATACAAGGGTCCACTGTATATAGAGTTGGGAGGTGGATAGGGGATGGGGAAGAGGAGGAGGGCGAAGAAGAGGAGGGAGAGTTGATTAGTAGAGATGGTGGAAAGTAGGATTTGGCCATGCTCTGTAGATATGTTAAGTATTGTTTTATGGCTCTGAGGCCAGGATCTGTTTATATGTTAAGTGTGGTACCAAGGCTCCAAGGTAAATTCCTCAAGAGACAGAAACCAGATCAGATCAGTGGGGGGGAAGAGATGGGGGGGGGGAGAAAATGGGAGTATTTACCTTAGAGTCCATGAAAAAAGTGGCAATATAGTAATATTACATTTGATAGTGATTCAAGAAGCCCTGACATATGTTTAATCCACACTTGTGTTTGTCCCTCACGCATATGAATCTTATTTCACTGTTTCCCTTTGTATTCTTGATCTGTAATGATTCTGTTTCAAAACGGTGACCTTCGAGTCCTTCAAGGAGTGTCCAGGTAAACTGAAATGTTTTGAGACAGGTTTCTGTGTATCGTGGTTTCTTATGTCAAACTTCTGTCCATTGATGCATTTTCTTAGAGATTGTCCTGTTTGTTCAATGTAGACTGCAGATGGGCATTGTTGGCAAAAGATGGCATAGATCACATTAGTTGAGTAGCAGGTGAAGTTGCCCTTGATACTGTATTTGACATTGTTGGGTCCTATGATTGTGTTGCCAGAGTAGATGTGTGGGCAGAGTTGGCATCGGGGTTTGTGACAAGGTTTAGTTTCATTGTCCATGTTGGTGTTTTGTAATCTTGTGTGGATTAGTATTTGTTTGAGGTTGGCAGGTTGTCTGTAGGCAAGTATGGGTCTCCCACCAAGAGCTTTGGAGAGTGATGTGTTCTTGTCAAGAATGGGCTGAAGATCATTTAAGAAGTGTGTGAGTGGTCTCACTTGTGGAGCACTCACAAGTGACAACTAGTGGTGTTCTGTCATTTGGCCCTTTGGATCTGTCTTGTAACAGGTTATCTCAGGGTGTGTCTTGCTTTGTTGATTTGTTCCTTAATCATGCAAGGTGGGTACTATAGTCTGAGGAAAGCATTTTGTAGATCCCTGAGTTTGGAGTCTCTATCCTGTGGGTGAGAGCAGATGTGGTTGTATCTAAGGTCTTGGCTATATACGATTGATATTGTTGTGTGTTCAGGATGGAAGCTTGAAGAATACAGATAGGTATACTGGTCAGTTGGTTTTCAGTACAGTTTGGTACTAAGATGTTCATGTTGTAGTTTCACAGTGGTGTCCAGAAAGTTTACCTGTTGTGTGGATTGTTCCAGGGTGAGGTTGATGTTTGGGTGAAAACTATTGAAGTCTTGGTGGATTTTTTTAAAGGATTCTTCTCCATGGGTCCAGATCAGAAAAATGTCATCAATGTATCTCAATTAGTGAAGTGGTTTCTGGGTGCAGTGGTTAAGAAAGTGTCGTTCCAGGTCAGCCTGAATATGTTTGCGTATTATGGGGCCATGCGAGTGCCCATTGCGGTTCCATTGATCTGGAGGTAGTTTTTATTGTCAAAAGAGAAACAGTTTTGTGCGAGCACAAAGACACAGAGGGTAGTGATTATGTTGGATTCTTCCTTGTTTTGGATGGTGTTTGTAATAGTCTATCTGGTCACTATCTAAATCAGCTGCCCCTTTCAGTTCCAAGGTAGAAAAACCTGACGAAAGCATTGATTTTCCCCCAGACATCTTGGGTATTTTGCAAGTCATTTGCATAAATGAACTTGCATGGTGCATATATGTGCTCTCCTAAAGTCGTGGAGGTAGTCGAGCATGTACCTACTGATTACACAACACAGTGGAAGTGATCTGTGGCAGGTGTGGCAGGCTTCAGGCTTCCTCTTCCCTGTCACACAGGTGTGTGTGTGATGCCATTCACAGGTGTGTGTGCTGAGAACGAGTGACAAAGGGAAAGATCATGAAGCTCTCATCACTCCGTATATGCCTATTGTCTGTCAAGCACAAAGGCCCTTTTGACGCTGGGGATTCTACATTCCCTCTAATGTAATTATGATCTGACAGCGCAGCTCATCCAACCAACTTGCACAAAAGGAAAGAGAACAAATTAAAAAGATGAACAGGAAATAAAAAACATTTTCAAGAAATGAGACAGGAGATGTTTGTGAGCCGCCAAAGCAGTCTGGCTTAGCTAGGGGCCTTTCTGCATTTAAGAAACACTCATTTTTACCTCTCTTAAAGTTTTTAACTTTTTAAAAGTTAGCCACGAGAACTCCTTAAATAGACTCACAGCTTCTCGTTTGGTCAAACAGCCCGACTTTCAGAGCATACCCAAAGCTGCTTGTATTTCATGGCTGGGTATATCCAAAACTTCCCTTCCCCAATTAACCCAGAATGGGGTTTGAACAAATTTTTAGCCTCAGAGAAGATCAAATTTAGCTCTTAGCCTGGAGCCAAGCTCTAGGCTAAAGAGCACATGTCACATTAGGAACTCGTGTGACATACACCTTGGCATCCAGGTTTTATTATGTCAATTGCATGACATAAATTCTCTCTCTCGCTTTCTCCCTCTTTCTCTCTCTTTTCTGCAAATGTTAGTGGGCACTGTGATTAGAATGGGTGTATGGAAGGTGGCAAGGTTTTTAATCTGGTATAGATAGACTATTTTTTTAGCAATATACAATGCTGTTTCATCTTTGCTCCCATTTTGTCTCCTTCTGTTGCTTCAGTGTTGAATATTTTAGGTTATCTACTCTTTTGGGAAACAGGCCTATCTCTGTTTTCTGCATGACTGATTCTGTAACATGCTAGGTACTGTATGCTATGATATAGTAAACTGTTATTTTTGCAATGCTGACAGTAACAATGTCCAATTAGTTTAACTTTGGCCTGAGATGGATGGGATGGAGTTCGGCCACTGAAAGGACTCTTAACATTTGCAGTATACAGTATGAATTACTGCAATGATATACGTGCAGTATGATATACTTGCTTTCTTGAGCTTAGTGAGACTTAACTTTCAAATGTGAACTTGTGGCTTGCACTATTGGTACTGCTACGAGAATGAAATTATACCATTTGCATCACTTCTAATGGAATGCAAAATGCAATTGCCAAAATAGGTTACAGCCGATACCATTATAGACCACTATTAAAAATAAGAAACAAGAAACATTGCAAGTAGACATGGGCACGGAGCGGCGAAATTCTCGTTTCCGTTTTCATTTCTCGTTATCGTTACGTAACGAGAACGGTAATGAGAATTACTCCGCTCCAGCTCGAACCCGACCCGAAAAAAGAAAAAATTGGTCGGGTTTGTCATTGTCATTCATGGCATCGCGGGCTCGCGCGATGCCATTGCCAACAAGCAGCACAGAAAAAAAGTTTTTAAAAGTTAAAAAAACCAACCCGATTCCCGGCCAAAAAGGCAGGCGAAAATATGCCTGCCTGAGTGAGGGCACCTACCAAAGGGGTGTTTTCCCCGGCCTCCCCCCCTCCTTTCCTGGGCTGTCTCTCTATGCCATGCGGTGGGGGGGATCCAAAATGGCGACCATAATATTTATTTTTAAATCGTGGTCCAAAAGCCCACTAAAGCACAACAGAAATATGTGAAAATAAGGTATTTTAAATGCCTGAATTTTTATAGTAGCAGCAGTGGGTTTTTCTTGCAATAAAACATCTCCATTTATTTTATTTTATTTTATTTTTATTTTTATTTTTTTACACCTGCGCATGCACAATGATGGGCTGGCCATGGGATGGGACCATGCAATTTTTTTGACCCATTCCACCAATCGTATGGCCAGGTTTTGACTGAGACTTCTGGATGTGCCAGAGGGCATAAAAAGCCCACTAAACCTAACCCTAACCCATACGCCAGTACACTGTCCTTCTTAGTGGGTCAGAGGCACCCAGAGGTGCAGCCCACTAACCCACCCTAACCCTAACCGTAACCCTAAGCCTAGCCCTTACCCTAACCCCAACCCTAAGCATAACCTGTACGCCAGTAAACTGTCCTTCTTAGTGGGTCAGAGGCACCCAGAGAGGTGCCTCCCAGAGCCCACTATCCCTACCCCTACCCCTAACCCTAACCTTAACCCTAACCTGTATGCCAGTACGCTTCCCTTCTTAGTGAGTCCTCCGCCACTTACCCCAACCCTAACATGTACGGTACGCGCTAATCGCTAAACGCTTCCCTTCTTAGTGGGTCAGAGGCACCCAGAGAGGTGCCTACCAGAGCCCACTTACCCCAACCCCAACCCCAAACGACAAACGACAAATGGAAATGACAAATTTTTGAAAATTTTCGCAACAAACAGAAATGACCCGAAACGGACCGGTTCCGACAAACGACAACTCAAAACGTCATTTTTTCTGGTCGTGCCCATCTCTAATTGCTTGCAAGCTTTCGAGTTTAAACAACTCTTCAAAGCAAGTCCCAGAAGTTCAGACGTGCTGGCCCATGGTTTTGCCAAAGGGGTTTTGTTTTGATATGTTCAGTTTTTAAGAAATGCTGCATATTTTTGTTATTTTCTGGAATTTGCACAGAGCAGTGGCTGGTCCACTAAATTTATTATTTATTTATTTATTTACATTTTTTTTACCCCATGTTTTTCCTTGGAAAAGAACCCAAGGTGGCTTACAATAATGAGGAACAATATACAGCCCAGAACATTTAAGACATATTCAAGTTAAGAACAGGGAACAAGAAGAGACATCTTAGAACATTAAAAAGTAGCATTAAAGCTACAAAGAGCACACAAACAGTTAAAAGAAAAAAATTCCATAGCGATGGATGGAAACTTACATGGAAAACACAGGTGTACTTATGAAGTCAGTCAACACAATCGTATATGATAATCCATCTAAAAAGTCACATAACCGGTAGTAGTCACTCATTCAGAGAAAGCTTCCCTGAAGAAGAAAGTCTTTGCCTGCTTTCGGAAAGACAGCAGAGATGGGGCAGTCCTGGCCTCCACTGAGAGGGAGTTCCAGGATCTGGGAGCAGCAACAGACAGGGTATGGGCAGAAAAACAAAACAAAAAACAACCAAACATGCAAATAAATACAGTGTGTCTCTGTCGGGGGGGGCTCTTCTCTGGACACTCCTCTTTGTGGTGTTGGGCTTTCTGCTGATACAACTGGGCAATCAATGAAGGAGCAAGACACTGAGCTACATCAAAGCTGTTGGAGTAGCTGGAACTTGGGTCCAGGGTGCTGAAATTCCAAAAATGTACAAATTTTCCTCTGAAGGAGATTGAATGGCTCCATTAATATTTAGTGCTGGAAGGGCATGAACCTGCTGGCTTCAAGCAGAGATACAACCTCCAGCCATCCCTACCCAGGCATTATGAAACACAAGACAGATGGACTCAATGGGAAGGGAACAAGAGGAAGAAATATAAGGTAGCTTCCTATATTTCTGATTGGGAAAACGGTTGGGGAGAATCTTAGAAATCTGGAGAAAAACAGGATTCCTGAGCCATGACTATAGAGATTTACAGATATTTCTGTTATCTTATGAATTTGGACTTTGTGGGTTTCACTTAAGCAATGCTATAGGTAATCAAGATTAATATTCATTGTGTGTCATCCATTCAGGTTTATGGTGACTCTTTCCATGATTTTCCAAGTAGCTCACACTCAGAAGTGGTTTACCATTCTCTTCTTCTGGGGTGCCCCGGGATTGTGCAGCTTGCTCAAGGCCATGTAAACTGGCTCTACTTTAAGAAAGCGCAGTAGAAACTGAATTCCCACAGGCAGATACCTAAACCACTGAGCTATCAAGAAGTAAGTTGGCCCTATCAACATTAACCATCACAAGATTTTATGTGTCAAAGCTTGTTGCACTTGCAGCATTCTAACTCTTCTGTAAGTTAAGTGCCAGTCTGTCCTCAGCTCAGCTCAGTGACACCATAACCTGAAAGATGGCAAATTCACACATGACACTGTGTGTCTGAAAAGGATTGTGAGTGACAAGGTTTCCATATCAATGCTCTGCTATACAGTTAGCTTCAGGAGGATAGATCTGACTTGAAGGTCACTCACCATGAGGCAGAGGTCATGTGTGGTGGCCCTAAGGAAAAGCTTGTTATGTCTGATATGTTTGCCAGGAAAGCTCTTAGAAATTTCTCTCCTGAAAGCAGAACATAGGTTTAGACAACTCTGGGGCGCACTTCCTATTTTTGCAGTTCCATTTCAAACACTTACAAGGAGCTATGTGAATAATAACCTACAGATCAAAGCATTTCTTTCTGTAGAAAACGTTTGGCTGATTACAGAGGATCCCTACAGCTTGGAGAAAATTGTGAGCAGGTGGTAGATAACTTGTGAACTGGAAAAAAAGTCAGGCAACCAAAATAATGTAATCCAAATTATTTTTCTCAACAATAATAATTGTGTTGCTTTATCTTTTTGAGTGAAATCAATGTGCCAAGTAAATATTCTTCCTCTCTGGGACCGTTTCCCCCCTCCAGTTACTAGAGTTTGATCAGGGTTTTGCACACCTTTGTCCAAAATAGAAGGGAAGGGGAGAGAAATCTATACAGACAATAGAAGTGGGGTGGTGGTGCTGCTGGTGGGAGAATATTTGGTTTCTTTGGCAAGACATCAACCTGTCTTGCTTTAAGGAAGCCCTTTCTTGGGAACTTAACATATTTTTCCATGTATAAGACTATATTTTCCTCTATAATTGCTAGATTAAAAATTGTGGGTCACCTTATACCGGTACATGGAAGTAAGCCGAGGAGAAAATGTAATTTTGGGTTGGAAAAGTGGGGGTCATCTTATACATGGGGGTGTCTTATAGACGGGAAAATGTGGCCATTAGCATGGAAAAAGACCATTAGCATGCAGGTGAACCAAAAAACAGTGGGATAGCACATCATCCTACAGAGGATTTAGTTTTTAATCTGAAATAGGAAAATGAAAAGATTATGGCCTTTGGCTCTTAAAGGAACGCTTCAGAAACAATCAGCATGAAATAACATGGAGTTGACATGTTCTAAGCAGGGTGGACTTCATGACTTAAATTTTTCCAAAATCATTTTTAATGATTAAAATGTTTTTAAAAATCAGTTTTTAAATTAAATTGTGGTTTGTATATTTTGTCTTTGCGTTTAAAAACATCAACTTATATCCACCCTGGTTCCAAGGCACTTATATCTTGGAAATTGGTGGTGTGAACATCTCCCAGATTTTTCTCTACTAAGATGTGATTGGCCAGAATAGTTTGATTCCTTAAATACCCAAATGAGAGTAACTATTATCATCATATTTGAGTGATGTTGTACCTCCCCTCCATTTAAAGCTTATGAGGTACCTTCATGGGGTTTACTATAGCGAACGCTTTGTACCTACCAGTCATCTTTTGTGAAGCATAATTATCAGATGGGAGCTATAACAGTTATTAGGATTAGAATCAGTGGACATTGAAAAAAAATTAAACAAATTCTATATTAGTAGGGTTTTCTTTACTATTATTATGGGTATAACCCTATTGTTACCTGCATAAGATTTATGTAACTTGCCGCAGTTAATTGACAAGATGCCTGGGTGAATCTTAGATGTGCAATAAAACGGATGACCAGGGATGTAACTCTGGCAGATCCCTGTACCTCATGAATTAGCCACAGTTACCACATAAACTTACACACTTATGCAAACACCAGTAGATTTCTGGTGTGTGTGTGTGTGTGTGTGTGTGTGTGTGTGTGTGTGTGTGTGTGTGTGTGTGTGTGTGTGTGTGTGTGTGTGTGTGTGTGTGTGTATATATATATATAAAATAGGATGTTACAATTTACTGTGCTTTGAGTTTTTTCTTTTATTTAAATGATTTGTCAGCTGCCTTTGGGGGAAAGCATATAATACAGTGTGTCCCCCTCCACACTGTGCTTTATATATTGTGGACCCAGTATATAGTAAATTTACCGGGACTGCAGGTGCAGACAGGGGGGAGGGCAGCAGGCGGGTGGTGTTGGGACAAGCCCCAGAGGCCCAGTGCAGGATCACCCGAAGCCACTTCTGGACTCTCCAGAGGCCCAGCACAAGCCCTGGAAGTCACTTTCAGTTTGCCAGAAGCAACTTGTGGGCCCTGTACAGGCCTGAGAAGGCCAACGGAGGCCTGTTCCGGGCACCTCCAGGCCTGGGGTGAGCACAGGACCCCCCCCCCCCAGGCCTGCCGGTCCTGCATATTGTTAATTTTCCTTTAGGTTGGAAACCTAATCCCCGCAATAAATGGGGAAGTACTTTACCATCATTTCTTTGGGGTGTTGGACTGGCCCAAGACAATTTGCTTCCTGAGCCAAGAGACAGACAGCAGCCTCTCCATGTCATATATTTTGGAGTAGTAAATGCTACATGGTAGGTTGTTTCGCTTGTCTTGGAAAATTTTGGTACTGGAAGGTCATACTTCATGTGAGATGTTTCTTTTCTTGATTTTCTTTTTTTCTATTAAGAATATTGATGAGATATTGTAATTCAGTAGTTTCTTGAGGGGGGAAACAACACAGTCCTTTTATCTCAATAGCACAATATGTGGACAATAATGGATTTTTTATCCTGTTGGCATTTGTGTGTGTGTGTGTGTGTGTGTGTGTTGCGTCGTTACAGTCGTGACCGACCCTTCGTGACCCCATGTAGAGTAATTAATTGACTTGTGTAACAGACCTTCCCATTGCCAGGCTGTTCATTCTAACCCGCCTCCTAAATTGTTTGGCCCGTGGCTCACAATGCAATTTTTTTCCCCATCCTCATTCTGTCCCATTCCTCCAACCAGAATCGGTGTACATATAAACTCATCTCTTGAACACTGTTCCAGTGGGGTACTTCTCCCTCTTTAGAAGTGGGCTATATCCAGAAAAGTTTGTGCCAGCTAAAATGCCTTTGTCTTGAGGACCCTTTGTAGTTTTCACAAGGCTAGGTCCCACCTGTTTACTTTCCTGTGGATTTCCAAATGTCTTTGTGCTCTGAGGGAAAGGAAGAGGGTTTTCCAAAAATCAACAGCATGTGGATAGAAATATTAATAAACACGGATTTATTGAGCTTTCTCAGTAAGAAAGCATTAAGGCATTTTTATTAATTAAGAGTTAACAATAAAAACAAAACTCCAGCATTTAGAACATTTAGGTATATGACCTGTAGGTCACTGGCATCTCTTCCTCCTCTGACCTTCCCACCCTAGTTTTCTCTCTCTCTCTCACACACACAAACACTTCTTTCTCTTCTCTTTCCCCTCCAATCGATACAGAGTGGGGGCTCATTTCTGTGAGAGCAATTATTAATCAGTGCTTTGAAGAGAATGACAAATACATTACACCCACCCACATGCGCACACATTTTCTTTGCCTGATGTGTGACCCCCGTCTACATGCTGAGCACGCCGGGCCAGTTTAGTAAATGAAAAGGATTGGTTTGCAAGCTCATTACTGCTTTGAAGTCTCTCATTAACAACAAATTCCACTGGTGCTATCTTACTGTAACTCCTTTCCTTATAATGGGTATTACAACGGGTGCTGCAACTAGCAGCTTTCCCACTGGGCATTAACTAGGGGCTCCTGCGGGTGCTCTCTATTGGATTGCCTTTGTGAATGCAAAGTTCAGATAACTGATTGCAATTAATCTGGACATAATGGTGTAAATGTATTTTTGTGTGTGGTGGCGGTGGTGGTTGGGTGGTGGTTTTTCTTGCTGGGTAGAATCAGGAAACTTCCTTTTGATTCTGAAGTCAGATCCCTCCAATTGCCGGATTTAATTGGTTTTGGTCACAATAATCTTTACTATGAAAAAGAAGGAAATGGAGGACAACACCAGTGATTTAAGGATATTTTAAAAAGAGGGGGGGAAATTCTTGCAAATACCTGCACATGGCCCTCTAGCACAGGGGTGGTGAACCTTCAGCACTCCAGATGTTTTGGACTACAACTCCCAGAATTCCAAGCCTGTATTGCCAATGACAAAGAGTTGTGGGAGCTGTGGTCCAAAACATATGGCGTGCTGAAGGTTTGCCACCACTGCTCTAGGTTCATCATATGTTGGTATAAATTCTTCCTCAGAGGTGAAAAGGCTTTGTTAGTTTTGCCACTTTTGTTTTTTCTTTCTGCTCTCCGGAAGAGCTGCTGTCTGAAATGCATTAAGCTAGAGCCAAGAGTTCCCAGCCTTGGGACCGCAAATATTATCTGACGTCCACAGTCCCCTACTATTGATCATACTGCCTACTAGGGCATCTGTGCCGTTTTCCCTTGTGTTTCTTCTGATGCCCTTGCATTTGGATGTCTGCTCCCTCCAGAAGTGAACCAGGCACAAGAAGGAATGGCAAAGATGCCGAGCTGTTTTTGTGTCACCCTAGTCACTAATCCCATTTTAGAACTGCCTTTGGCTCCTGGTGGGGCTGACTGTAAAGATGCCCGATGTTGATCCTATTTTTTTATTTTTATGTCATCTCTTACAGGTCTTGAATTGAAAATTCATTTTTTTTGTCCTGTCAAACTTCTCATGGATTGGGAATATATGAAGCAAATCTATATTTATTCCTAGCCAAATGCCATGCAGAAGGGATCTATGGATATGGGCGACGAATGTGGAGATGCATCGGGAACAGAGAGAAGCAGGTGCTTGGAGAATCATCTGCTGTGGCCTGGTTCGCAGCCACCAGGAACTGCTGGTCTTTGAGCGTGATTGCCAGTTTTCAGCACTCCCAGGGCTTCCATGTAGAGCACAGTCCCTGCACGACAGGGCCAGGGGTGAAAGCCACCCTCGACAGAAATGAAAGCAGCAATTTCCTCTCTGGTCTGCTTGGCACCATTGAAGGCAGGTGCTGCTGTGCTGAAGACGTGAAGGAAGGGACATGGAAGCAAAGTGTGTTCTGCTTATATATCGCCCCATACCACTTCAAGTAGTCTCTGGGCAGCTTACAGTTTAATTACAGTATGCAGGCTACACACTGAAAGGAGTGAAGAGAAGCAATGAGAACAAAGCTCTTCCCATTGTCCCCGGGAAGCAATCACACAGGAAAGAAGCAAAGCACTGAAGTCCTGGAAGGATTGATATCCAGACCAGTGGCTTAGTTTATCCATGCCTGATTCAGAGTCAGGGGTGGGAAACAAGATTTGCTGTGCCGTGAAATTATTAAGGAAAAAGAAAACTTGAAAAAAAAAAGATCTTTCTGAACTGGTTGGCTGCAGGGCAGAAAGAAAATGTGTTGCAGTGTTATGCAGAATTTAACACACACACACACACACACACACACACACACACACACACACACACACTTTCTGCATTCATTTGGAGTCAAAGTAGGAATGATAGTCTAATTGTTCTGTAAGGAAAAACAAGATGCCTTGTCTTTAAAGAGGCTGTAACCAAGACTGGCCTTATTGTTGCAGGATCTTGAGGATTTCCCAACCCCAGCCCATCTCCAGGGTGAAAGGGAGAAGCCAAATTGTTTTCTTCCCTTGCTGTAGTTTCTGCAGACAGTGCAACATATTAATTTGCACAAAACTCCTGCCTCTGTACAGAAGTATTCTTCTCCTCCCATGACAAAGCTAATCATGCAGGTCTGGCAAGTGCAGCAGGACGGGCTACTGGATCATGAAGACATGTTTGACCCATCCAGTGCTGCTACTTTTTCAAGCCAATGCAAAAAAAGAAAAAAAAAAGAAAAAAGAAGAAGCAACAAGTATCATGGTATTTTTATGCTATGCTATGAAGTGTAAAATCTCTCCAAGGAGGTGAGGGAGAGAGGGATGCTCCTCACCTCATACTAAGAGGTATTTTCACATTATCTTGTTTACTGGATGAGGACAAGTCCAGTCAGACTTTATGTACTGAGTGGTCACATGTACCTCCAGTGGTCTTCTCCCAGAGATTGACAGCTGAGGAGTGATGGTGCCAGGTACAGTATCTGATTAACCACTGCATCACCAGGCTCTCTGCCATCAGGGTGCCTAGAAATGTGTTGCTGTGTGTCCATACATAACTCTCAATCTAGTTCAAATCACCTGCATCTCCATTTGCATCAAATGATGCTATCTGGATGGTAAACTGGGCTGAGATCCAGCTCTGCAACGCAGGTGTTGATGCATTTACACAGGTGCATCTCATCTTGGCTATGTACGTGGAAGTGAAATTCTGTGCATAGGTTTTCTCTGCTGGATTAGAGTACAGTAGCGGAATTTACCCAATGTGTTTCTCTCATTGAGAAATAAAATCCTCCAAAACCCTTGAGATGGAATCAGTGATTCATCTGGCTACTTTGCTGCCAGCCCCAGGCCATTCGGAAATATCCTGCTGTTGAGACATGATTTGAAGTGATAGTGTTAATTTGGTTAATTAGAATTCCTGGGTAGCCTGTTCTTCTTGCAAATCAGCTTAACACTCTAATATCACTGCAAAGAGTTATTTGCTGGTGCACAGGGTTATGTATGAGTTTATGATTATTATGATTCAGGATCGTTAATTTTACATTTGAATTGAAAGTGATGATATGGCTCAATTAAAAGTTGCTACGTTCTGATCACCACCTCATTGCATGGCATATGGAGGAATTAGAGCTGGTTCTGCAAGGAAGAATATGAAAGACCTGAAAGAGCATGCATGACAGATTAGACAGACCCATCAGAAAGAACAGAAGAAGAGATCTAACCCATCCCTCAATTTCTTTATATGGTAAATAGGGGGAAAATTAATTAAATTAGTTTACTTAAATCTTGAAAGATTATTGATTCCCGTAAAGAGTCAAACATGCTGGAGCCTATTGACAGCTCATAAACATGGTTGGCTTGATTGATGAATTTCACTTTGTTATGTTGTAGACTCTAAAAACAGATGATTTTTAATAAACCCATTGTGCCCTGCAACTAATACAGTGTTTCAATAATAGGTACATATAGATAGAATGAGTCGAAGACTGCATTCTTAACACATTCTTCCCCAAGCTTCCCCATGCTGCTTGGAGGATGTACAAAACATGTGGGAGGAGAGACTATTGGTGAAACTTGCCTAATATTTGAATTTTTAATGGAAAATTCCTTGGCTACATCCTGCTGCACAAGTAGATGTTCCAGGGCACCACAGATTCGACAGTGCATGCTGACACTTGTTGGGCGTCAGTGCAGCTAATGTTATGCTGGATAACACCTAAAGTTGGTACAAAAAAAAGAGAGAGAAATGAGACTCTCCAACATTATTTAACAAAAAGTTGAGGAAATTTCATAGCTATTTTGTCACACTTCTGGCACTGTTATTAATATTCCGTGCTTTGAGGCTGTGAGTGCTGTGTTTGCTGGAATAGTTTATGATTCTGGGTTAATGTTCCATTCAGTTTGGACTAGATTTGACATCCAGGGTCAATGACTGTCTCCAGCTTAGCATGAATTAGAATTCAGCTGTCAGTTCACCAGTGTCAGCTATGTACGTATCTGTGATCTTGGATGGAGATCTTGGCTGTTGGACCTGAATCCATCACAAAAGAATCCTTTGGATTTTTCCTCAAAGGATTTGTGTCTGAGGAAAAGTATTGCCAGATTCACCTGATTCCAACACATGGTGGATCCAATGGATTTCCACCTCAATCTTCTTTGGTTTGCTATCTCCTAGTGTATGTAATGCAGTGAAGGATGCAAAGTTGTCAAGTTCTTCTAGTAGAATTCCTGTGCGACTAGTGTATAGTAAGCCAACAATTTTAACTTTCTCTGGCAGACAATAGAAAGTTATCTCCTGTCCTATTTTCAGCTATTCACAACTGTGCCGAAATATGGCTGGGATCAGTATTTTTGAAAATACAATCACTCAAAGATACTGATCTCAGCCATGTTTCGGCACCAAAGTGGCAGGGGTACCTTCTTCAAGCAATTCTAGGTAACCCCCTGAAATTTGGAAAGGGTTGGTGATCAGGGAGCTGAGTTGCTCCAAAGGGGGTTCGGGTAGTTAACTGAGAGAGTGTGTGGCATGCGTGCCAGCAATTTAGGAATTAATTTGCCCATCAGCTTAACTGAAAATTATACACAGACATAAACTGAGGAGAAAACCTCAGCTTATGTCCGCTAATTTTGGGTTGGAAAAGTGGTGGGCATCTTATACATGGGTGTGTCTTATACTGTAGATGGAAAGATACAGGTACATTATTTCATTAGGCCTGCCAGCAGGATTCTGGCCTTTAATCTAAAGCATTGCTTGAACTCCCAAGAATTGTCAAAGAAAGCTGAACTTGATAAAGTGTGGCTTTCAGTGCAATTCAATCTCCACCTGAAAAAAAAAAAAGATATTTGCTCAGACATAATATCATCATCTACCTATTTGAAAGTGCATTGGTGGCTTTGTTTATTTGCATATCTTTTAATTTTTCCCCTAAAAGGTAGTCAAAGTTCTAAATACAGTGGACCCTTGTATAACAAACAGTTTGTATAACATAAAATCTGTACAACATAAAAATTTCCAGAGATAGGGGAAATTTGCTTAACATAATCACCTATGGGGCGAATCTGTACAACATAAAAATGGGATCACTCCATTTTCAATGCATTCCTATGGAAAATTTGTATAAAGGAAAATTGCTTAACATAATTTTATTTGGAACAAATTCCTTTATACAAGGTACCACTGTAGTTAATTTGCTAAGAGAGCAATTCAGGCCTAGGCTATCCAGTAGATACCATGTGTATAGATTTCACTGCCCATCAGCTTTGGTCAGATGTAAATTGAGTTGGCAGTCATAAAGTTTACTAAAACAGAAAAAATTCTCTAAGCCTGAACACATATGTGCTATTGAACCTGTAGGTGACAATCCAGACTACATTATTTGGAAATTAATATTAAGGCATATGGATATTGGCAGGTCTATAGCTAGCCACATGGACAAAGAGAATAGCTGAAACATAGTACTGCATGACATGGATGAACACGTAAATATGTGTAGGTACATTTTCCTGTAATGCCCATTTGCTCATAATCCCAGGTTTTGCTGTAATGAGCACCAGTTCATTGAGCATCTAGCAAGAATATTCAAAGAGAGATTTGCCAATAGCTGTTTACTGCTTTGTTCATTTACTAAGCTGGTGATAACAGGTTAAATATCAATAACTTATTAAAAATATATTTATTGCCAAATAGCTACATTCTTATGTCCCCAGTTGAAAGTAAATCTCTGCAAACAGAACATACCAATGATTTTTTACCATAGGAACATACAATAAGGATCTTTCAGCAATTTTGCTCTCAATTTCAGCAGACAGCTTTATGTTCAATAAATACCCAGCCATTATTAAAAACATATTTATCGCAGATTAACAACTATGAAATAGATACAAATCTAAGCTACTAAAACTCAATAAACATACTTATAATAATCAATTTTGGTATTAGAACAATAACTGCCTAGTTTAATTTAAATTAAATGGGTTTTTGGGAGCCTTACAAAATGTAGACTTTCTCTACTATATTTTACAGCTTTGTATTCATCTTGGATGAGGTTTGGACAACCACAGCCTGAAATAAAACACATTTTGGAGAGATTGAAGAAGCACTGTCTGCCAGGGTGAAATAGGCTGTTGTAATTCGCAGTTATTTCTTACGAGATCCTTTAGGAGAAAAAAGAAGCCCTTGGATACAGCAAGCACATCCAAACGGATCCACTGTTAAGAATGTGTCTTGAGGGGTTCCAGGCAGAGTTTGTCACATGGTAAAGTAGTGATGCAGTTGTGTCAAAGTGTTTCCTGAGTTTGTGCCTCAGATCTCATTTTCACCCTCAGAATACCTGTCAATAAGATAGTCTGATAGATCTCGTTTGTCATGTAAGACAGGCATATGGTAGACCATTTCACACATACAAAAAGCTGGAAATTTTCCTATTGTTCTGCACATTGTCAGCATGGCTTATTATTTACATATACCAGTAACTTTCTGCCAGTTCATTCAAATATGTTTTCTGTAGTTTAATTTCATATCATCCTTATTTTAACATAAAACAAAGAAGATTCAAAAGGCTATTCCTAAAATTTCTTAAAGCAGAGTATTTATCTGTCAACACTTTCTGCCCACATAGTCAACAGTGTTATAAAATGGGATAAAGACTTTCCATTCTTCCAAGAAGCACTTGGAAGCTGCTCTGATGCATGTTAGTGATGATTGGATGAACACCTCTGGGTAATTAATTTGAATAGAGGTCACCAATTAACAAGTACTCAGAGAAAGATTCAATGAAAAGCATAAACTGAGTTACAAGTATCTATGAAAGGAAGAGATACAGAGTAGAGGATGCAGTACAAGAGCTCTCAGGGAGTTACTGTGTTTTCCTAATTGTATTTGTATTTGTAATCTGCCCTTCCCTAGCCAAGTACATACAATTTTCCCTGTCTTTTCTTCATAGTATATCTGTGAAGTTGGTTCAGTTGAGATACATTGGCTGATCATGACCAGGTCTTGCTCCCAATACAGCGTCTTGCTCCTTACACTGACTTTTTAGTTATATGGGAATATATCTTAAGAACTGGGAAGAAGTGTGTAAGAGTTTGGGAGGAGAGCTAGTAATGCTACATAAGAGAAGACAAAGATACTAATGGCAATTTAGAGAGTAAAAACTGATGAATCCATTATGGCACGAAGATATGCAGACTAGGGTCACTTCCTGGTTGTCATACCAAGTTGACAGGTATACCACTATGGATGCAAGGAGAAGAAGCAAAGGTTCAGCAGTCAGGTTACGAAGCAATGAAGTGAATTTTTAAAAATGCCATTGATTAAATCTTAAATACCTGTAGCATAATCACATGACTGATGGGCACGTACCGAAAAAAATGGCGATTCATTTTGGTTCATTTCGTTTTGTTTTAACTTTTTTTTGAAAAATTCATTTTGTTGATTCGTTGAATTGTTATTCATTTTGTGGTATCACAACCATTTTCAGAGGGATCCTGCCAAGCTGTCATCAGCTGGACCCCTTTAAAAATGGCCTAGTCACCACCAGGGAGAACCAATGGTAGCGACTGGGGCTTTTTAAAAGGGGCCCAGCCAATGACAGCTCGGCAGGAGCTCTCTGAAAATGGCCCTGTGGCCAGCGTGGAGCACCTGCGTTGCCAACAGGGCCATTTTCAGAGGGATCCTGCTGAGCTGTCATCGGCTGGACCCCTTTTAAAATGGCCCAGTTGGCACTGGAGAGAACCCATGGTGGTGACTGGGCCATTTTTAAAGGGGCCCAGCCAATGACAGCTCGGCATGAGCCCTCAGAAAATGGGGGATCACTGCAACTTCCCTCCCGACCCATTTTCTGAAGGCTCCTGCTGGGCTGTCAGTTGCTGGACCCCTTTTAAACTGGCTGAATTGGTACCGGGGGAGCCCCTGGTACCAACCAGGCCAGGTTTAAAGGGGTCCAGCCATTGACAGCTAGGCAGGAGCCATCAGAAAATGGTGGAGGAAAGGGTGGGCTTTTTAAATCCTTTTCCCGCCAAAGTCAGCACTACAGCTGATCGGTGGTGTTGGCTTCTGGTGGGAAAAAGCCCGTGGTTTCCCCACACCCACTGCAAGGGAAACCTTTCCCATAGGAATGCATTGCTTCAATGCATTCCTATAGGAAAACAAAAAATGAAACGAACAAAGCAGAAATTTTCATTTCATTTCATTTTTTGATGGGTCAGGTTGTTATTCGTTTCGTTAGGTAGCAAAACAAATAACGAATAAAATGAATTAAAAAATTGTTTCGTGCCCATCTCTACACATGACCATTCACAAGGTAGTATTGATACACATTTGGTACGGAATGCTTAAATAACACCTGTAGAGGTGTATCTATCTATCTATCTATCTATCTATCTATCTATCTATCTATCTATCTATCTATCTATCTATCTATCTATCTATCTATCTATCTATCTATCTATCTATCTATCTATCTATCCTGCCCAATAGTCCAACCTATCTACAAAAGAGATTAAAACCATGCCATTTTGCAACTTAAAACCTTAAGTGACAAAAACAATGAGGAGTGTGAAGTAAATTAACAGATAAGGAAAGCAAAGATAAGGAGAACTAAGCTCATTCTAGCAGCCCCTGCCCTGAGAGAATGTAATGTAACTAGTTTTACCCAGTGTCAAGAAGGCCAGACAAGCCTTTCTAGAGAGGGTATTCATAGGCAGGGTACTAGGAACTGGATGGGCCCTCTATCCAGATTTGGCAAGAGACCCTGAAGGAGAACACCTGGAAAAAAAAAGATATTTGGATCCAAACTGTTTTCAAAGGCAAACCTGCAGGCAACATGTTGCAGTGATTCAAAAAAGAGTTTGCCATGGCATGGAGCGTGATAGCCAGGCCAGTCTCTCTGTGTTCAGAGTAGCTACTATGTCAGTTTAACTTTAAGCTGATGAAAAATCGTTAGTTCCTCTAGCAATGTGGGATGCAACACTAACCCAAATCATGAGTTATCAACTCTTTCCAGAGATACAGTACTGAAGTATCCTGCTTACCTCACTAAGCTTCAGATTTCTAAGTGGGTGGGGAGTATGTAACATAAGAACATAAGAAGAGCCATGCTGGATCAAGCCAAGTGCCCATCTAGTTCAACTTCCAAATGCCTCTGGGAGCACACAGGACTTTGCATCTGGCCTTTGAAGTACCCTGGTTTTAAGCCTGGAGATTACGCATCACTGCTTATCTCTGTCTCCAGGTCATTTATGAAGAGATTGAAAAGCATGGGTCCCAGGACAGATTCCTGGGGCACACCACTTTTCACTCTCTCCATTGTGAAAATTGTTCATTGTTACCTACTCTCTGTTTCTTGGATCTTAACCAATTCTCAATCCATAAGAGGACCTGCTCTCTTTTCCCCTGACTGTGCAATTTTCTCAGCAGCCTTTAGTGTGGGACTATGTCAAAAGCCTTCTGAAAATCAAGCTAGACAATATCCACCAGTTCATCCTGTTGACCTTTAGTGAGGGACTATGTCAAAAGCCTTCTGAAAATCAAGCTAGACAATATCCACCAATACACATGCCTGTTGACCTTTTCAAAGAATTATAAAATGTTTGTGAGGCAAGTCTTACCCATACAGAAGCCATGTTGATTTTCCCTCAGCAAGGCTTGTTCTCTGTGTTTTAAGATTTTATATTATGTGAGGGTTTTTACCATCTTCCCTGGGACAGATGTAAGGCTATCCCTCTCCTTCCTTTTTTAAAAATTGGTGTGACATCCACTATCCTCACATCCTCTGGCACTGTGGCCATTTTAAGAGACAAGCTGCATATTTCTGTTAAGAGATACGCAATTTAATTTCTTAGTTCCTTAATAACCAAGGGTGGGTTGTTGTTTTTTTGGTCTGATTTGCATGACACCCTTCCCTCGACATGCATAGCAAAGGAGATTCCAGAATGTTCACTGTTCCCCAGAGGCTCAGTGACATTCACATTCACAACCAGGTCCTGAGTATCACATAGTATTAGATCCAGAGTTGCCTGTACTCGGATGGGCTCCATGACAAGTTGCTCTAAGGCACAGTCATTCAGCATGTCAACAAACCCGTTTTTTCTTTCTTGCCCTGAGCTCATATTGGCCCAGTCAATGTGGGGATAATTGAAGTCCCTCATGTTTACTTTCCTGTCCCTCTTAGACACCTCCATGATTTGTCTCCTCATTTCAAGGCCCCGCCCTTAAGTTTTAGATCTGATGAACAATAGCACCCCTCCCACACTCACACTATCACATTGCTCCTTAGACCTGGTAGTTTAACCAACAGTGATTATATGTTGGATTCAGATTTGTCAATCTCTGCTGGATTTTACCCCTTCTTTGACATAGATGGCCACTCCCCCTCCAGCCCTCCCCTCTCTATCCCTCCTATAGAGTTTATAGCCTGGGATTGAGGTATCCCATTGGTTCTCCGCATTCCACCAGGTTTCTGTTATTCCACCAGATTTCACTATGTGTGAAAGAGAAGGATTCAGAAATTTGTCCAAAATTATAGTAAGGCAAAGAACGAATTTTGATCTCACTCTGGCTTAAAACAGACATTTGAAGAAAATTATACTTTTTGCTCTTACACCTTAACTCCAGCCGTGCTATCCTCTTTGTGAAGTGTGAATGTGCAATCAAACTGCAAAGGAAGCCTGAGTGTACTTTGCAAGGGCCAATCATGTGTGCACTGTTGAAGTCCCCTAGTATCCAATGACCCAATTCTTTTGAACCCTGGGTGGCAGGCATCCCTTCACCCAGAAGAAGATGCTTTACATTCCAGGAGAGTAGTAGCCTGCAAAAGTATATGTGTGTTGGGAGTGGGGAGACAGAATTCAGACTGACCTGTATTTGATTTCCAACAGGCTTTACAAAATACACCTTTATTCTCCCTGGGCACCAATGGGAGAATGAGTCATTTCCTCAACACACACCCAGTTACAGTGAATGTGGTGGTTGATTTGGGGTGCTTATGTGGGCGCATTACTGCATTATAACCCTTCCTGGTTGCTGTGTAAGATGAGGAACTGAGATTTGGGGGCAACATGCAGGCAGTGGGAGGAAGATGATTCAAAGGCAGTGGAGGGATATCGTAACATTAGAAGGGCTTTTTCCTTTTTCACCCCCCCCATCACAACTTCCTGTCACCCACACACATCTTGGCATCCCTTGTCTACATCCTCTATAATCCTTGGATTTGTGGCTTGGTGAATTATTTAGAAATCTCTACTGGAGATCTCTGATTTTCTCTCCTAACCTACAACACCCAAGATCTGTAGCATAAAATGTTATTTATTTTTATTTTAGACTATTTTTACCCCACCTTTCTCCTTGGAAAAGGAACCAAGGCAGCTCATAGTAATAAGGGACAATATACAGTCCAGTGCAATTAAGACATGTTCAAGTATTGAGAACAGGAAATTGAGGGACATCTTACAGCATTAAAAGACAATGGGCCTTTTCACACGACCCCTAAAATCCATGGCAAATGGCTCCCAGATCCGGAGCTTAAAATTGTTTCCCCAGTTTAAGTGCGGCCACGCCCACCTTAGCATGTCCCAGCGCACTTTTCAGGTACCTGCTCTCCGGGGGTGAAAATCCCTGATGTGGATGTAACCTAGTGAGTGCCGGGCTCTCCTCGCTTTTGTTTGTTTTTTCTGCCCCCCGCCCCTTTAAGAGACAGGAATCAGGACGATGACCAGGCTCGGGGCGGCTTCGACCGGCAGACGGAGGTGAGCCTGCATTCTTTTCTCCCTTTTTTTCTCCCTCTCCTCACGCAGACAGGAGCAAGGGAGTGCGGAGGGGTGGGAACACAGGAAGAGCAATGAACCCCCAAGGTCTCTGGTCCGAATTTAAGTGGCCAGCGGATCTTAGGGGTCGTGTGAAAAGGCTCAATGTTACAATTAAAGCTACAAGAGAATGCAAGCAGTTTAAAAGAGAGTAAAATTCCATGTAAAAGTTATGAGTGATGCAAACTAATATTGAAAACAGTGTCAATGCAATCACACAAGGTTATAAGTGGTTATAAACACAGTCTATGAGATCATATAGATTCATATAAAAGACATGTATTAATAGGTAGTCCATCGTTCAGGGAAAGCTTGCCTGAAGAGAAAGGTATTTGCATGTTTCCGGAAAGACATCAGAGATGGGGCAGTCCTCACCTCTAGTGGGAGGGAGTTCCAGAGTCTGGGTTTAGCAGCTGAGAAGGCCCTTTCATGTGTTCCCATGAGACATATTTGTGAGGGTGGTGAGATTTATATTTATATTTATATACTGCCCAACTTTCCGAAGGAACTCTGGGTGGTTCACAGCAAGAAAATCCATAAAATTCAGCTATCAAAACAAAAGTAAAACAAACCCAATGGATCAAAACAATAAAATCAATTTAAAAAGAAAAAAAAACATGAGATATACGTTGGTGGTAAAAAAGAAGGGAAAAGAGAATAGGATAAACCACCATTAGTTGCCAAAAGCAGCCTTGAAGAGCCAAGGTTTTAATCGCTTCCTAAAGGCTGAGAGGGGCTCCACAGTCCTAATATTGCTGGGAAGCTGCTTCCACCAAATGGGACCCACCACAGAAAAGCACGGTTCCGTGTAGAGGTCTTATGAGCTTCCCACGGAGTAACGACTCTAAGCATGGGGACCTGGGATGATCTAGTGGGCTAAAGAAGATCTTGGAATGATACACTCCGTCAGATAAGCTGGGATGGAGAAAAAGTCCTCTCCTGATGACCTTACCTAGTCACCAAACTACAAATCCCAAGATTCCATGAGGTGGATCAGTGCTTGCGAAAGGGGAATCAAACAAATTTTATAGAGAAAGTACTTTCTCAGTGTTGCTGGAGAGAGTAGCTGTACCACTATTCCCTTACTTTACTCCCATGATTCTCTTTTTTGGTCAGCCTAATCTGCCCTGATGAGTTAATTACAACAGTTGCTGGCCTTCATCGGGGTTGACTTACTAGAGGGCTGCAGTTACCGAGACAAAGAAAGGATAGCATGCATTCCTTTAATAGAATGCAATGATTCTTTCAGGCTCCAGAGTAATACCAGAGACCTGGTTTTAATAAATTAGCAGTTGCCGAGTAACAGTCTCAAGCAATTAAACTCTGGGATTAGGGTGAGCACCATGAAATGTACTCAGGAGTTAGTGGGTGGTATCTAAGGCAAAACAAAATAGACTATATATGCAGTTTAATATGTATAAAATGTCCCAGATTGTGACATTCTACCTCTTATTTCACTTTTGGAGTATAAACCGTTTGACACATTCCAGCTTAGTCCTTTTCCTGGAGTGGACCTCACTTATATTTGTGCGTGCCATTTTATTGCGGACAACCAGTTATGGTCAGAAACAGTGTTCTATGGTGCTCTTATTTTCCCTTAATTTAAACCATTCCTCTTTCTCTGAAGAAATCCCATCTACCTTTGCTTGATGATAAGCAGTGGAGAAAAATAAACAGCACCAAACCAAGCTGCTTCATTGCGTCCTGTCATTCCATCCCTTGTTTCTGATTTTCCCTTTGCTTTTTGGAGTGATATGTGTGATGGGGAACGTACTCGGTTGGGAGGAGAATAGCAGGGGCTGTCAAGAAATGGCAGGGGAAGAGAAGACGGAGGGAAAAAAATATATAACACAAATCTACCCTGAGTGATTGCTAAGCCTCTCTGTCTTACATTAATAGCTTGTATGGAATTCTCTTTACCATAGAATTCAATTTATTTCCATTTAAAGGCTGTTCTTCTTAATCAATGGGGCTAATAAATAGCTGCTGATGGCCGTGACCCCTGGGCTGAGGAAAGAATTTATCTTCTGAGCCAATTAAAGGGACTGAACAATTCCTTTTAATAACATTGTGGGATTTTAATACATAAAAAATGAAAAAGAAAAAGAACCCCCCTCCTGTGATTGACTGAGTGAGTTGGGCAAACTCCAAAGGGGGTTGAGATTAGATGTTTTTAACTTCCTTTTGTGCAGCTCTTCGGGTGGGTTAGTGGGTGGAGATGAATGTCTGCTTATGAGAAGCCAAGGTATGCTTGTCCTCAGCTACTCTTTTTTTTTGGGGGGGGGGGGGGGGGATAATGACATGGTGGTGATTTATGGCTCATTGCTTCATAGTTGAATCTCCTGGCAACTTTTCTATAGAGGAACACACATTGGGAGGGGAGAGGCATGGAAGCAGGGTGATGCCAGACCTGGCCTGTGTTTGTCCTTCTCTCTGTGCACTTGCTTGCTTATTTGCTTGTTTGCCTGAGAGTGGGAAGAAGCTTGTAGCTAATCATCATATCTTGGTGGTTGCATTGACATTGTGAACTGAATCGTTACATAAGCAGCTATTTGAACAGTTTTAGTTTACCCTGGAACTTTATTTTAAATCAATTCATTTTTGTGACATTCCTGGGGCAATACTGGGCCCACCCCCTTTTTTTTTAAAAAAAATGACAAGACATATTGATAAATCTGGAAGTTGAGTCATGGCAACTGGACTTCTTTTTCTTGAGAGATCGAAACGTTTTGCTACTCATCCTGTTCGCCCCTCCCTACTTATGCAACTGACTACTAGCATCATGGATTATCTGAGGTTTTGGCTTCTGGAATTGCCTGCAGGGCCCTAATTCCTTGTCTCTGCCTTGGAGAAAAAGCAGGTTATGGTGTAACTGTATCTGAACTACTGTACACTTGCTTATATTGTGTCTGATCAAGTGGTTCTTTGCTGTCTTCCATGTGTTTCTCTCTGTAGTAGGTCAGGCTACCTGCTCCTGGGGACAAGAACTTAAGAGTATCACTTAAGTAGCAATATGAATGAAACCGATACCAAGTGGGAATTGTGCTATGTTTTGAAAAATGTTTTTAACATGATAAATGGTTCTCAGAAGGAAACCTGACCACCTATCAGTTTTAAATTCAATTTATTTACTTATTTACTATTTAGAATATTTATTGCATGCTGTTCTGCTTTTTTAAAAAAAAATATGATTCCAAAGTGGCTGACCAAAATTCAGACACAGAACAGAATATTCCAATGGAGTAAAAAAAACAACAACAATAAACATTCCAATAATACTATTATAAGACCAAAATAAACTTACAAATAGCAAGTGCACAGAAGGATGCAGCAGGAAATAGCGTAGCCACAAAATACTCATCCCTCTCCCTCTGAGATGCCGTAATAAAAATCTGGCAAGGTCCCAAGAGAGGTAGACTTTGTGTGTGTGTGTTTAGGAGGGGAAGATTTTCAGTGATGTACACGGAAAACAAATTTTGTTGTCCTATTTGTTCTTGCTTTAAAAGTTGTGTTCATTTTGTGTTTCATTCATGTAAACTGCTTTAATTGCATATGTTATTGATTACTGACTCAGTTGTTTCATTTTCCCCATTCTTTTCTCTGCTGAGCTCAGTTTTCGATTGCCTGCAGTTTCAGTCCTTTCCATCTAAGGGTGTGACTACAGGGGAGAAACCCTTGGTTTGCTTCCCACTTTTCTTAAAGCAGGTCGCTGCTAGTTTCTTCTGATGAAACGGCTGCAGTTGTCCATAGCAGTGTAATCAATTGCCCCATTGGAAAAGTCCACACTTTGAGAAGGAGGGGATTAACCTGCCATGGAGAACTTGTGTAAGAGAAACGATAGCAAAGAAGGAACCGAGTGCTTGTTTAGAGCCAACTGGAGTGGAGTGGGGGAAACCCTTCACTCCCCTTGCTCCTTCTCTTGGTCCCACAGCTTTACTGGGTGACTGGCCAGGTCTGACTGCTTCCCAGGAGCTGGTCCCTAGTGTGTGGCAGCAAGCATGTGCTGCCATTCCCCTCTCCAGCTTGGGCTTCTTTGGCCGTTACTTCACGAGCCGCTCGCTTCGCGGCAAGCCGTCATTTCTGTGCGAACCAATCGCTTCAGTCCGCACGCTCCTCCTTTTTGGCTGCGACGTCACCCCGACCACGCCCCCTTTACCGTGCTCCAACCGGGGTGAGTGATTCCCCTGCCATGGGCCGGGAATCTTTTCGCTTCGCATCTCGCTTCGCTCCCAACGTCACGTGTGGTCTCGGTTTTTGGCTTTTATTTCAAGTTTTTTAAAAAAATATTCAAACAGGGATATCGATGCATCGCTATATTGTTTCATCGCTTTGCGCTGTTACTTCCTCGCTCGAGTAGCGGCGGCGGCGGCGGCGGCGGCGGGAGCAGGAGGAGCCGCTGCCGCCTCGCCCGGCCAGAGCAGGGCACCCGGGGCAGGCAGCGTGCAAGCGGCGGAGGGCGGGCGGCTGTGCCATGCGGGGCTCCCCCCGAGTAGTGGCGGCGGCGGCGGCGGGGGGCTGCCAATGATGCCAGGAAACAAAACACAGGATCGTACAGTAACCACGCTCTGTCGTGAATGACAGCCAAGCATTGATGCATCGATACGCCGAGTAAAATTTTTTTAAAAAATAAAAGGAGAGTGGAACCGAACGTTGCAAATCAGCTTTCTAATGCGAAGGGAGCATGTGAGGTAGTAATCGATTTGGTCCCAAAAATGCCCCGCGTGAGTACAGAGAAACGGGGGTGGGAGCGAAGGGAGACCACGTGACCGCCACGTGACCGCCTCCGAATTCAAATCGAAGGCAAGGTCAATTCGAAGTGAGGCACCTCGTGAAGTAACGGCCTTTGTGGAGGTGAGATGCTCTTCTGACCCACTTTGCTTAGTGCTAATGCTGCTAAAGGGAGCGAAAGAGTGGGTTGGCTGCGTGACAAGGGGATTTTGCCACTGCTGTCCATTTAGGAGGAGGTAAAGGAACTGCTCGTATGCTCTCTCCATTTGCTGCCTGCAGGTTCCTCTCTTTTTAAAAGCAAGTGCATGCAAAGAGTTGTGGTCCACACCACACTTCACTTCAGTTTCCACTTGAAACACAGCCTGTTAGTACTGCCTTCTTCCACACACCTTCTCTTAGTTCTTGTTTTAATATTATTTTAAATTTCAGAAGTGACATAGCAGTTCTCTGAAATGGCACTAAATTGGAGAAGCATTTTTTTTAAAAAGAAAAATTATCTGGAGGAGAGAACATGCATCATTTGAGGGGAAATATACTGCTGTAAGAGCTGCCTAGATGCCCTAAGTATATCGCCTATTTCGGAAGCTAAGCAGGGTTGGCCCTGGTTAGTACTTGGATTGGTGACCACCAGGGAATAGCAGGTGCTGTTAGGCGCCTGGAGTAGGAACTGGCAAGCCACTCCAGTGTTCCTGCCAAGAAAACCCCATGGACATGGAGTCATGAAGAGTCGGTCACAACTGTAACAATGCAACACACACACACACACACATACTGCTGTAAAACCATGTCCCCACTTCCAAGATCACCGTAATTGAATCCTGTGACCACCACTTTGTATTGGGATAGGTGATCACACATGCCAGAAAATGGAGAAAAATGATGCCAGTTGAATTGGTGCAAAACAAGCCAACTCCCGGCCAAGAACGAAAGGGATTTCCGCATAGAAAAAAGATTGAGCTTTCCTGCAGTTAGTTTTATGTCATGTAGCTGCCGGTAAGTACTTCACTTTTAACCCTGCCAAATCTTGATACAAACTGCAGGAGTAAATTGGCGTCGTAGTCACAATGCAAGTGGAGTAATATTGTCAGGCGTTCAGCTAACACCGTTTCATATGCTTTATGGGCGAGAAAGTTCTCACCAGTTGTGGTGGAACTTATTTCCACATAAGGTTGCCAAGCCATTCCAGCCTCGAGATTTATTTTGAGAAGCTAACTCGCCTCTCAGAAGGTGCATGACAAGCTTAACTGACTTAAATTTATAAAGTACACACGGAGTCTCCTGAGTGATGGTATAAAATGCCTAAATAGATAGATGTATCGATTGTTTCTCAGAAGAAGGCAGCTACACCAAGTGCAAGTAATAGAGAACAAAGCTGATGCAAATTCAGGTAGTTGGAGAGGGCCTGTTGGCCAGCATAAGTCTCCCTTTCTATGTAATCTCAAACACATGTGCCTGCAGTGGCTAGCTCTCTGGCATTTATGGTAGGCATTTGATCCCTGGTTTCTATATGTATATTTGTATCTGCTTTCACTTTTTTGTTATTAAATTGAGGAACTCTCACCATAGAGAAATCTTGTCATGTCATAGTGATTTTTTTTGGGGGGGGGGTTGGTTCTCAGAAATAAAAATTGGTTCATAAAATGTGTGGTATTAGAAAATACAGAAACAACTGTGTTGTTTGTTTGAAACAGTAAAAGTAGTATCTCTGGATAAGTTGCTTGTTTCTTTATCATCAATCAACCTGTCCAGTTGTGCTTGCTGTGTGTATGCTTAGCCCCACAACAGGAAAAGACAGAATGTTTGCATCCAGATAGGAGCTTGACACAACTTTACATTTTGCACAACACAAAACACTTAGCTTTATATACAGCATTGAAAAAACGATGGCAAGAAACATTTCTTTGGTCTTGGTATTGCCCCCAAACTAAGATCCCTTAAGAATATTACAGAATTGTCAAAGAGCTGCTCCCTTACTAAGTGGAAACAGCCACTCTTGTGTAGAATCCCAGTGCAGTCTCTTCTGTGTAGACATGCATGCATTGCACAGGACTGTGACTCTGCCAGCCGTTTAGATGTGAACCTGTAGAGCTGGCTTCCCCACAAGGCTGATTAGGATCAGGTTAATAGTCTCTCAGTCTTCCTTGATGAAAATAGGTGGGGTAATAGGGGATGAAAGACCGAAGGAAGAGATGACTGAGGTATTTTAGAGGCTGACTACCAACCATGGAAGCCTTTCAGCGGAATGTACACTCTCCCAGGCCCAGGCTTAAATGGAACAATCTCGTCAAAGTGAGAAATCAGTTTAAGCCTGGTGTAGAACGAAGCCCTTTGAGTGGTGGAACACTAATAAATCCAGCAGAGCCCCTGGCAATTCGTAACTAACAGCTAACAAGTGCATGTAGGTGGGTGCGTGGTGCTGTTGAGAAATGAGAACATTTCCACTCTGGTGCTTCTCAATTTTGAAGTGAGAGAAAGGATGGGGCTGAATTTCCATCCTTGCAGTTGATGGAAGAGATAACCGAGAGCCTAGGATTTGAAGAGAGGTGTAACGACTACGCTCGCTGGCTCTGTGCAATTTACAGCCTTCCAGCAGAGGATTGATTCCTCCCACGCCACCCCACCCCACCCCCATGTTAATCTAATTAACTAATGGGTGAGAATTCCCCCACAGCACACCTTAAAAATGAAGAATATAGATGTGGTGAAGAATGTTGATTTGGAAGCAAAGTTATGGATGGTATGTTTCTGAAGGACACTTCCCAGAATCCCTCAATCCTCGTGGTCTTTGCCCTAATTCTATTTAGAACAAGTAGGGAATTGTTTAGCCCAGGTGGGATCTGCTATTAAAGGAATGTAACCTCTGATTTTTGGCTATAGATAACTACAGTGGTACCTCTTAAAACAAATTTAAATCGTTCTACTGGTCAATTTGTTTTAAGAAAATTTTGTCATACGAAATGCGGTTTCCCATCTGAATGCATTGAAAATGGACTAATCCGTTCTGGAGGCTATGGGTGGCTTCATTTTATGAAAATTTAGTCTTATGAAATGTGGTTTCCCATAGGAATGCATTGGGAACAGATTAATCGATTCTGGAGACCAGAATAAAAACAAAAATAACCAATTTTTTTTTTGCCTGGGCACACACAGAATTTTTTTTTTTGTCTTGTGAAGCATCCCATAGGGAATTTTTTTGTCATGCAAAGCATATCTATTCCCAGAATTTTTTTTCTTCCTTATGAGCTTTTTGTGTTACGAGGCATTTGTCTTAAGAGTTACCACTGTATTTTTAAATGGACATCTCTATCATTTTGATACATTTTGGACAGCTTGAAACAGAGTGGGAACCTAGGTCAGAGCTCTCCACTCCATTCATGAGCCTATATCAGTGGTGGTGCTTTACCCAACTGACACAGTTTTTTCTCTCGTGATGGTTCCTCAGCCATATGTGCCTCAATAATCAGACTTGGAGATTAAGTATGGGTTTACTCCCAACTGACCAATCACAAAACAAATCATGCTAAATGAGAAGTATGTAAGTGAAGTGGTACCTCACTATACAAAATTAATGCGTCCCCCGGTGCGTTTAGAAATCTGGAAATTTCATGATCTGGAACCAGAGGGGGGATTAGTGCATCCCGGGAAAGGATGTCCTTTGAAAATAAGTGTAAACCAAGGTTTTCTGGAGAAAACTTCGTAAGTGGAGGCATTATTTGCAATGGATTTCCTTTTGTGAAATGAAAATTACGTAAACTGAGGCGTTGATAAACCAGGGTTCCATTAACCAAGGATAATCACATTCTCTGATCAACAGAAGCTACTTGAGGGTTCACTGCTTCCACATATGTCTTAATCATGTTGTCTAGTTTGATCCCAAGGGCGACTGACTTGGAGAAGAGGGAAACCTTTTTTGAAACGTATAATGCTGAATGGGCTGAGCTTTTACTGAGGTTATCTGGACGTTGAGTCATGGCAACTGGACTTTTTTTTGTGTGAAATTAAAACATTTTGCTGCTCATCCAAGTAGATTTGTCAGTCTGATGTCCAGTGTATTATCCCTGATAACATTCCTGGAGAGCTAGGGAAATGTCTTCCATTAGGGCTTAGCAAAGCTGTTTTTCTCATATTTCTAAAAAGGAATGAAAATTGAAAGTCTGGCCAAAAAAGCCATCTGGTTATTCAATAGGTCCTGATTTTCAAATGAACTCAGAAGCCATAATTTGGTCTGGATTTCAGTAGAGCTACTTGGTTCCTTTCCACTAAGTGTCCTCGACTATTTTTAAAAGCTGGCAAAGAGGCAGAACCCATGGAAAGCTTTTGCAAAGCATTCCACCAATATGGTGGCCAAAACACAGGAGGGAAACTCTTTAGAAAACTGAGCCCTTAGGTTTTGGCTCATTTCAGCCTATGCTACAAGCCAAAAAGCAATTTGCTTCCCGTGCACAGGACGTTCCTGGTTAAACCTGTTGCAAGCATATCTATAATTATACAGAAGATCTCCACTCAGGTGTTCACACAGGGTGGTAGCATTTTATTACATACCAGATCCCATGCTGTCTTACAACATAGTTTCTATGGTTACTCACCACCCTCTGTAACCCACAGAGCCCAGAAAGAGAAGGGATTTTATTGCAGAGAGGCAAGAGTTGTCATGTATGGAAACTGTTTTAGTAACCGACACAAGGCAAAGTGCTAAGTAACCCCTCTGGGTAGTCCCACTTGAGAAGCGGTGGCTGTCATGGTGCCAGAGAAAACTCAGAAGGTCGAGTGAAGAGGGCAAGGTTCTGTTGGATCTTGGGATGCTCTCACCTTCTCTGTCAGGAAAGCTCACACCTGTCAGCAAATGATGAAGACGAATGGGGCTAAGGAATTATGGTGTGGTTTTGTGAGTTGCAGTTTGTCAAGCCATGGGAAGTTTCAACAACCATTTCTTTTGGGGAAGGGGCAGAGAGAGGGAAAGAGCTCCATCCCTAATAGCCAATACTAAACTTTGGAAACAAGCTATTTATCATGTAGTCACACACCACATGGAAGGCAGGAAAGCACCTGAGTACTGCCAGGCAGGCCACATTGGTCATGAACCAGCATCCCTTCGCCAAGAGCAACAGCACAGCTGGCCTTCCCTTTGGAGGGTAGACAGAGAAACAGTCATCCTGCTTTATTGACAGAATGTCATTAGCCATCCAGACCAGGGCTCCCAGGTCCTCGGACAGTTTTAGGGGGCATATGTTTCAGGGAGAACAGGATCTGCAGGAGGCAGAAGATCCATCTTTACCCATTCTCAGCTGGTGTCAGGAATCATTGTTTTGGCACAAAGGTTTGTGTGTGTCTGTTGCCCTTGTGCAGTGTTGTCACCTCAAGACTCATTGAAGGAAGGGGACTGTGGAGATATCTGGTGGGCCGTAGGTATGTGGGTTCATCATGTCATTTGGCACAAGGGTGCGTGAAGTGAGCCATGGCTGTGAGTCATGAGACCACTTGTCATGCAGCTGTTGGCAGTAACAACATAGATCATGAATAAATGTGTCCATGCCCTGGTGGCAAGCGTTCCCCTAACCTCAGCCCTAGTTCCTTTATATGCCTGTAGAAATTCCCCATGTGGTATGCGCATTAGTTAAGTCCACATAAGATGCAAGCTTGAACTGGAATGATGAGACATGCTGGAGATTTTGGGCTCATTTTGCTGTCTGCTACTCCTACCCTAAATATTTTTCTCCCCTGACCTATTTCTTGGTTAGATAGGTTTATCAGGATTCTGGCTTCATTTAACCAGGTTCTCCTTGTGCCTCTTTTTGCAATCAGCTCATCTGGCCCAGTTCCTTTTCCTGACCTACTTCTGTGACATCACAAGCACCCCTCCCCTGGCTATGGCTGTGAATCTTGCAGAAGATAATGCTAGTTACCTGGCAATCTTAGTCTGAATGTCACTGTAACAGATTTTAGAAGTAGAGAAGCCTTTCAGTAGGGCAAAAGTAAACAGTGTTCATATGAAAGTGCAATTTAGCTTTAGTAGAAATGCTTATCTCAGTGCATATGTAAACATTGGCCGAAGACATGGCGCCCAATGTGGGGCTTGAATCCATGACCCTGAGATTAAGAGTCTCATGCTCTTCTGACTTTCTCATGCTTTCCATTGACAACCAGCCCTTGTTTTCCCACTAAACATAT
>JAHTLZ010000015.1:28989951-29016681 GCA_023846285.1 Phrynocephalus versicolor | reverse complement strand
GTGTGTGTGTGTGTGTGTGTGTGTGTGTGTGTGTGTGTGTGTTCAGGAGGTGGGGTGTCACTTTCCTTTTCTCCATGTCCACTGGCAGAAAGCTTCCATCACTAGAGGGAGACTAGTTCCAATAGCCTTTGAATCCCTCTCACTCCAACGGCTTAATCCCCACTTCCTGCAAAGAACTTTCCTTAACATTTCCAGGTTACTTACCCCCCACAACTTTTCTTAACAGTTCAAAATTTCAAAATGTCAAAAAAATACAAAACATGAAAGAAAGAAACACAGGGAAATGAAGTTGTGAAAAATGCCTGTGATCTGAACAATACCATATATTTCATGTGGTAAAATGACATTCTTATTTGTTTTGTAGGTTCTTTATTGAGGCAGGTTGGAAGTTCTTTGGGAAAAAATACAGGTGCTACCTTTATTGTTATTATCTACTCAATATAATAATGTAGGGTAATCATAATCGGAGTGGGAAAGGAGAGAGGGGCTCGCCCAAAGAGGGGAATGATATACATCAGCCCTGCTTGATCACAACCATGAGAGTAAAAAGATATTATGATAACATGCTGCATATGTATCTCCTGTTTAAAGACCAGTGAGAATTCTTTTCTTTCAAAGGGACAGCATAAGACATTTTGCTCCCAGACAAATGTCTGGGCCAGATAATGGACTGGATGAGGGTTAATAAATTGAAACTCAATCCAGACAAGACAGAAGTGCTGTTAATGGGTGCTTTGCTGGACAGGTTAGAGGGCCATCTTCCTGTCTTGGATGGGGTTGCACTCCCCCTAAGGGACAGGGTCCGCAGCTTGGGGGTGCTTCTGGATCCCGGTCTCACCCTGGAAGCCCAGGTGGATTCGGTAGCCAGGGGTGCCTTCCTTCAGCTGTGGAAAATATACCAGCTCCGCCCCTACCTAGACAAGCACAGCCTCATGACAGTTATGCATGCACTGGTAACATCCCGTATTGATTACTGCAATGCGCTTTACGTGGGGCTGCCTTTGAAGATAGTCCGGCGATTGCAACTGGTTCAGAATCGTGCAGCGTGGCTGGTAAGTGGTGGGGCCACCAGGGATCACATCATGCCGATTCTGCGTAACCTGCATTGGTTACCAGTTGCTGTCCGAGGTGAATTCAAAGTGCTTGTTTTGACATATAAAGCCCTAAACGACTCAGGACCTAGATACCTGAAGGACTGCCTCCTTCCATACGAACCTACCCAGCAATTAAGATCGAGCCAGGGGGGCCTTTTGAAAGAGCCATCCCTCAAGGAGGTGAGAGGGATGGCTTGTAGACACAGGGCCTTCTCAGCAACTGCCACCAAGCTATGGAATGCCCTCCCAATTGAGATCCGCCTGGCGCCAACACTGATTACATTTCAGCGCCAGGTAAAAGCCTTCCTGTTCCAGAAGGTTGTTAATTGATATAATATAGACTGTGGGTCCGCTGATGACAATTTTAGGATAATGATTTTAGTGTAAGGTTTTTATTGATGATTTATTGATATTTTACTTTTAACTGTTTTAAATTGTTTTATTCTTTGGATTGTAAGCTGCCCAGAGACCTTTGGGTAGTGGGCGGCATATAAATTAAATAAATAAATAAATAAATAAATAAATAAATAAATAAATAAATAAATAGCAAACTGCCTCATTGGCTCCAAATTCCATATATAAAATGCTGCCATTTTGGCAATTGATTCCTGTTTTTATCCTGAGGGTGAGTCTGTATCCCATTTCATGCTTGAGGCCAGCAGTATAACTGGCTTAGGAGGTGCAAGGTAGGTTGAATGGAAGGCTCAGCTCTGTGCTCTGACACTTTGCTACTGCTGGGAAGAAGCAAGGCAACAGAGAATCAATCTACTCCAAAAACAGGCAAGGGTACATGACAAAAGACAAAATAGTATGGTGTCAGCTACGGGGGGGGGGGGGGGAGGATCATTCACACAACCCAGTGACACAATGGCACAGTTACGAACTCCAACATTATGTCCAATACACTCCCCCAATAGAACGAAAAGAAAAACATAGCATCACCCTACTACAATATGCACCTTTAAAATATAGGAAAAGAACCCTCCCACACCCTACAGGGGAAAAAAGCAAAACAAGGAAACATGTACACAGCCCCGTCATCCAAAAGCTAAGAAAGTCAAGCAAGCAAATAAAGGGACACATTACACCCAAGCTCCTTCCTACAAAACTACTTGACCTCCCACGTAAGGATCTATGTAATCTGGACATTATTCTGGACCCAGCTCTTTCTTGGAACTCCCAGACTGCAGCTGTGTCCAGATCTGCCTTTAACCAGCTGAGGCTTATCTCCCAGTTCCAACCCCACCTAGATGAGGGTTCCCCCAGGACACTGGTACACACCCTGGTCATCCCCCAGATCAACCAATGCTTTCTACTTGGGACTTCCACTGAGCCTACTTTGGCACTACAGCAGGTCCAGAACATGGTGGCTAGACTGTTGACTGGCATGAGCAAATCAGATGGCTTCCTTTCACCTTGGTTACCCGTTGTGTCTCAGATAAGTTTCAAGATTTTCATGCTTACATATAAACTCTTTAAGATCTGGGAATGCACTACTTCTCAGAGCATTCCTCCCCAGTGTCACTTGCCCAATCCATCAGATTTTTCCAGCCAATGTTCCTCCAAGTTGCCACTCCAAAGGGGGCCCAGACTTTCTTCATAGGGGCACTGATGCTTTGGAAGTAACTTCCAGGGAAACTACTTTCCAGAAATGCCTACCACAATGACCCCTGCTTGAGGTCATGCCTCTTTCTCTGCCTTTGGTACCACTAGTTTTTTTCTTTGAATATTTTTACTCCTTTTATTGTTCATTTGTAGGTTTATTGTTATACAGTGGCACCTCGGTTTACAAATGCCTTGGTTAAAGAAAAACTTAGCTTAAGAGAAGAAATTATTGGAAATGGGGATGCTTCAGTTTAAGAAAATTTTTAATGGAATGCCCTGGTTTACAGTGTTTTTTACCTCCAGAATGGATTAATTGGTTTTTAGTGCATTCCTATGAGAAACCATGTTTCGGTTTAAGACATTTTCGCAATATGAAATGGAGAATGAATTAATTACTTAAATTGAGGTACCACTGTATATCGATTTATTTTGTTATGCTATGAATGTCCCATAATAGTGTATTGCACTAATGGGGTGATAAATAAATCAAAGAAATAAAATAAAATAAAATAAGTAGAGATTTATTTTGTCCCTACAACTTTGCCATTTGTTCTTTTCTTTGAGTCCAGCAGTCGAGAGAAGGAAAAAATAAAGAAATTCACTCCCTCCAAAGATAGTTGCGGGGAGGAATTATGAAAGATACCTGAGGCGTGGGTTCCAATAAATAATTTGAAGGTAGGCTGCTTAGTAACAAGGAAAAATAATTCAAAGAAATGAAAAAAAGTCATCCAAAAGGCCAAGGCAAAAAAGACAAGAAGGAAAGTATTTATTATAACCAAGCAGCAGTCCACGAGTGGAGAGCACACAGTGCTACCAGAAGAAACAATTGAAATAAAAAGAACACTCTTCATTGATTTCCAGGCTACTTTACATATTCAGACTTCCTGCTCTCCAGCCTCCTGGATATTCTGATTGGCTACTGAAAACCCTCACTGCACTATTGGATGAAAAACATTCCAAGAATACTTGAAGGGTGCATGGAAGAGAGAACAAAAAAGAAAGATGAAAGTATTTGTGTATAGTATCCTTTTTTTTTGCAAACATAAACGAGTCATGTTTTGCAGCAGTGATCCCCAGCTTTTTTGGCACTGGAGACCTGTTTTGTGGAAAACAGCTTTTCCAAGGATGATGGGTGGAGATATCTTTTAATGTACCACTGTCTTGCTTAGATTAGATTTTTGCCTTCTTGACCTAAAACCACTTTGATGTCTATAGTAATAAAATATTAATTCTATTTGCTCATATATCAGTAGACCCTCCACGTCTATAGCAGCAACCACAAAGCAGCACATGGTACCTTAATTAATTAATTAATTAATTAATTATTATAATAGTATATAATATTATTATAATAATTTATTATATATTGCTCCATCTAACTGCATGGCTACTCAGGGTGGTTCATAACAATAACTGCTTGCAGTCAAATCAAAGCTGACTTATGGCAACCCCTTTTCAGGAGTTTTCAGGTACAGAGTATTCAGACATGTTTGAGTGCCATTCCCTTCTTTGTCAGGGGGCACCCTTGCATTGTGCAGTCAACTGACCATTGTGTTGCATGTCCGAGGCTTAAGGCTTCCGCCTCCAACATGCCTAACATGCCTGCCCAGCTTGGTTTCTCCTTTCTCAAACAGGGAAGAGAAGAAAAGTATTCCAAAATGGAAGGGCTTTGAACAGACGACCATCCCAAGACACTTTGCTGTCTGAGACAGAGCAGCAAACACCCTCTCCCTCCTAGCCTAGGTGCAGAGAACCCCAAAACTTGCTGACATATTTTGGCAGCCAGAAACAGTGCTATTTCCCCCTCTGCTGGCAGTGAAAATAATACTATGAGCCCTTTTAAACGACCCCTAAGATCTGCAGGTAGCTTAAATTCCCCCCCGCCAGATATAATGTGGGTTTTGTTCCTCTTCCTGTGTTCTCACCCTTCCGCACTCTGTTGCTTCTGTCTGCGGTGTGGGGAGGGAGAAAAAAAATGCAGGCTCACCTCCGCTCACCTCCGTCTGCCATTGGAGCAGCCCCATAGGGATTCCTGTCTGTTAAAGGGCTGGCGGGGACAACAAAAACAAACAGAAGAAGAGGAGAGCCCGGCATCCACAGCTTTGCAATCCGCATCAGAATTTTTTTTACCTCCGGAGACCAGGTACTTGTAAAGTGCGTTAGGGAGCGCTTAAATGGGCGTGGATGTACTTTATTTTTTTAAAAGTCCACTGCTGGTGGGAAAACAATTTTATGCTCCGGATCTGCAAGTGTTTTGCAGCGGATTTTAGGGGTCATGTAAAAGGGTTCTATGACTCAACAACAGCTGTTTGTCAAAGTGGAAAAGGGCAGAATTGCTTTGAGCTCCCTTAATCTAGACACAAGGCCTTCTCCAGAGGAGGGAAAGGTACTCCCAGGGGCCTTCCTCCCAGGAGGGATCCAGGATCCCAGATGCAGAGGGAATAGATGTAGATCAAAGATGTAGATCAAAGAAGAAGGGGTACCATATCTGTCAACACCAATTTTTAAAAAAGGAAGCAGGGGGGACCCGGGAAACTACAGGCCAGTTAGCCTTACATCTGTCCCAGGGAAGATGGTGGAAAGCCTCTTAAAACACATAAAAGAACAAACCTTGCTGAGAGAAAATCAGCATGGCTTCTGTAAGGGTAAATCTTGTCTGACAAACCTGTTAGAATTTTTTGAAAAGGTCAACAGGCACGTGGATTTGGGTGAACCGGTGGATATAGTCTATCTGGATTTTCAAAAGGCTTTTGACACAGTCCCTCACCAAAGGCTGCTGAGAAAATTGCACAGTCAGGGGATAAGAGGACAGGTCCTCTTATGGATTGAGAACTGGTTGAGATCCCGGAAACATGGGAAATTTTCACAATGGAGAGAAGTGAAAAAGCGGTGTGCCCCAGGGCTCTGTCCTGGGACCGGTGCTTTTCAATCTGTTCATAATTTTTTTTTAATTTTTTTTTAATTTTTTACTTTATTTCACAAGACAAGTTAAGACAACAGTACAATAGCGTCTCATTATTTATGCATTCTATAGGACCAATATCCTTTTTAAAATCCACCCACTAATTCATCTTCCAACACAGTTAATTGTGACACACACACAAGTAAATTAATTCTTTTAAAATTTTACATTCCAGCAGTCAAAATTATTCCCCATAACAGATTCCTCATTTTTTGTGTTAATTCCATATGTTAATAAGGGCTTCCAGGTTTTCATAAATGTATCATGTTTTATTTCCCCTCTATATATTTTAATTTGATAGGTCAACTTTTCCATAAGAGCCATTTGCCAGATTGTGTTCAGAAATTTTTGTAGTGAAAGATCTTGAGCATTTCTCCAATTTTTTTGCAATTTCAGCCCTTGCTACACCAATCAGATTTGCTATTAAGTCTTTATATGATAATTTTTCATTTCCATCCTTAAATATTGAAAATAATAGTAAAGCTTCATTTATAATTATTCTTTGTTTTAACAGGGTTTCTATCCATTTAATTATTTCCTGCCAATATGCTCCTACTTTGGGGCAAGAGATCCACATATGTTCTAGGGTGCCTTTACTTCCACAATTCCTCCAACAATTGTCTGGAATTTCTTGATTAATTTTATGTAATTTTGTGGGATACCAATACCATCTGTGAGCTACTTTTAACACCAGTTCTTTCGCTTTAGTTGATATTGATTTGTAAGGATATGTGTTCCATATTCCCATCCATTCTTTCTCAGATATACTAATATTTAAATTTGTTTCCCAGGCTACTTTGGATCCCATGCCCCTAACAAATGCTTTTTCAATCAACTGTTTATATATGATTGAAGTTATACCCTTTCTTTTATTTCGATCCTTTTCTATACAGTATTGTTCGAGTACTGTAAGTGTTCTCATGGGTCCGTGTCTTTGATATAATTGGTTTGCCAAATTTCTTACTTGTATCAATTGTAGCCAGTTTGCTTTTATTTCCTTTGTTTTATCTTCCAATTGTCTAATTGTTATTGGTTTCCCAGCCTCAAATAAGTCTCTTATTCTATAAATTCCAATTTGTTTCCAATTTTTAAATTGTGCATATTTCTCTCTTGATTTAAATTTAGGATAATCCAGCATAGGGCACAAAGGAGATATAGGTGGAGCAAAAATGTTCATATACTTGCGCCAAATTTTCAATGTCTCACAAGTATAAGGATTTTGTATTTGCTCCTTTTTTTCTAATTAGTTCCCTTGTAAAAATATAGGTATTAACTAATCCAGTTTCCTCGCCTTTTTCCATTTCAACCCAATCTGGGGTTTCTTCTATCTGAATAAACTTTATAGCTTGAGTGATTTGAAAAGCTTCATAGTATTTTATTAATTGTGGTATTCCTAGCCCCCTTTTTTGCTTTGACCATATTTAACACTGCTTATGAACCTTATTTTCTTCCCCTTTCCTCCAATAAACTTCTCCATATTTTTTGCCATAGTTTAATTTTTTTAATTTCAGGTTGTAATGGCATATTTTGAAATAAAAATAAAAATTTTGGTAATATATATGCTTTAACTAATGCTATTCTTCCCAGCATTGACATATTCAGTTTCATCCATTTTCTAGTTTTTTCTTTAACTGAATTAATTACTATTTTATAATTTCTATATATTAATTGGTTTTTACTTTTTGTTATCCATATTCCCAAATATTTGAAAGTTGAGTAGCATAAGTCCAGATTTGACTTTTTTTAAATTTCCTTTTGCTCTGCTGTAGAAATATTTATACATAACAATTTAGATTTTTGATAGTTAATTTTTAGGCCCGTATAATAACAATGTTCTTGTAGTATATGTTTTAATGATTCTATGCTTTTTAATGGATCCTCCAAAAACAGGAGCATGTCATCTGCGTAAAGGTTTATTTTATGGTTTTTATTTTTAATCACCAATCCTTTAATATTTCCATTTTCTCTTATTTGTGAAGTGAGTGGCTCAATTGCTATTGCAAATATAATTGGGGATAAAGGGTCCCCTTGTCTCGTTCCCCTACAAAGAGTGAATTTATCACATTGATAAGGACCTTAGCCTCCGCTCCTATATATAAATTTTTCAAAAGATTAATGAATTTTCCACCCATATTCATTTTTTCTAATAGACCAAACATATACCGCCATTCTACACAATCAAAAGCCTTGAGGGCATCTAACGAGAGGACTGCTAATTTCCGTTTTTCTTTATTTGCTATATTTATGACATTCAGAACTCTACGAATAGCATCCTGCATCTGCCTTCCTGGCATAAATCCATATTCATCTGTGTGAATGTACTCAGTAATAAAACTATTTATTCTCTGTGCCAGTATTGAAGAAAAAATCTTTTGGTCTTGATTTTGTAATGTTATTGGTCTATATGATGAGGGGAGGGTTGGGTCCTTATCTGGTTTTAATATAGTTATTATTCTAGCTGTTCTCCATGATTTTGGAATTTCTTCACCTTCTATTATTGAATTAAACAATTTTAACAGATGCCCTATAATATCCTCTTCCCAAATTTTATAAAATTCTGGTATAAACCCATCGCAACCTGGCGATTTCCCTTTTTTAATTTTTTTAATAACTGATTTTATTTCCATTACTGATATTGGGGAGTTAAGTTGCTCTTTATGGTTCTCTGTAATTTGACTAACTGGTAATGTATTTACAAATTTCTTAATGTTTGTATCTGGTGTTAATTCTGTCTTATATAAATTTCTATAATACTCCATAAATGTTGTTACTATTTGCTGCTGTGAGGTTACTATTTTTTCATCTTCAGTTTTCACTGAAACAACTGTCCTCTTTATTGCTTTCTTTTTTACTGCATAAGATAATAACTTAGAATTCTTATTCCCATGTTCATAATAATTTCTCGTTAAATAGTTCATTGCTATCTGAGTCTTACTTGTGTCTAGTGCCTCTAATTCTGTTCTGGCTCTTGCTAGTTCAATATATACCTTTTTTGATCCAGATTTTTTATGCTGGTCAGAGAGATTTTTTTATCTTATTTTCTAATTGTTCTTGCAATCTATTTTGTTCTTTTTTTAATCTGGAGCTTTCCATGATAAATTTCCCCCTTAAATATGCTTTTAGGGTGTCCCACAGTAATGCAGGTTTCATTCCTTCTTTATCATTTATTTCATAAAAAATCTTAATATCTTCCTTTATTTTTTTAATGATTTCTGTATTTAAACATATGTTGGAACTTAATCTCCAGATTCTAGGCTTATTCCTTACTTCCTTGTTAGACCATGTGACTTTTATTGCTGCATGATCGGAAGTTATGATAGGAGCAAAATATATACTCTCTAGATGGGGTATCAAATTTTCTGAGATAAAAATATGATCTATCCTTGAGTAAGTGGCATATTTTTTTTGAAAAAAATGTGTAATCTTTCATTTTGGGGTTTAAAAGTCTCCAACCATCTATTAAACCTGCTTTCTTAATTAATTTTTCAATTTTGCTTCCATCACTTGAAACTTTCCTTTTTTTGGATGTTGTGTCCAACTTTTGATTTAAAATACAATTTGTGTCCCCACCCAAAATAATATCACCCCAGGCAAATTTTTTTACCACTCTCAACAATTTTTGCATAAAAGCTGCTTGTCCTGTATTAGGAGCATAATAAGAACCCAATGTTAGCAGTTTATTTTCAAACTTTCCTTTTACTAGAATATATCTTCCTTCAGGATCCCTTATTTGGTCCATCACTTCAAGTTTTGAATTTTTTTTTGAGGATTATAGCCACTCCTCTTGATTTGTTTGTCCAATTTGCAAAATATTGGTCTCCTAGCATTGGGTGCTTTATAATATTTTTTTGCTTGCTTCTTTTGATGTGTTTCCTGTAAAAACAGAACCTCTGCCCCCAGCTTTTGAATCGTTTTCATGACCCGATACCTTTTAACAGGTGAGCCTAGTCCATTTGTGTTGTACGATACAATACTGAGATTATCTAACATTACATACTTGGATTATATAAACTGCAATAATAATCAGTTTTGTCCTTTGAGATATTTTACGATTTGCCTTGTAATTACACTCGTCTTTACCTAAATTGAATTGTCTTGCTATATTCTCCCTTATTCCCTCCCTCTCCCTCTTCCCTTGCTTCCCCCCTCCCTCCCCTCCCCTCCCCTCCCCAATATAGGCTATGAGATGAAACCTCCAGTTCATAATAGTCTGAGCTGAGCCTAATGGGGTATGTGGAGCCAGGAGTTAAAACAAACTCCTGAGATAACCCCGCCTTACAGCCCACCCTTGCCCTTAATTATAACAATATATAAAACACAACATTCTCTTAACTCATAAATATACTGTTCATATGTCTATATTCTACATTATTCACTTCACTTATTTTTAATTAACTACTTACACACTTAAACACTAATTTATTTTTTAATCATATTTACTCGTGAACTATTAGCTATTAACTACTGTTACATATATTTTCTATTCATTACTAATAGACCTTCTCACATAGTTTCTGGGAGTTTGTTTAACAAACTGCAGCTGTTACATGTTGGCAGTTATCATCCCTTGCAGATAACAGCTCTTACGTTGTCCTTGAAAAGTTCAGTAGCTTAGACCTTCAAGTCCTTTTTTTCCCCGTCTGCTTTCCTCCAGCGAAGCAGCATTCTCTCTAGCTGATCTGACTTCATCTCTGTCAATTGACTCTCAGGAAGAGGAATTTTCTTTTGCTCAAAAAAGTCCACCAATTGAGTAGTTGAAATGATAGTCTTTGATGTGTTCCCGTACCAGATAATCAGTTTGAAGGGGAAACCCCACCTGTATTTCACTTTCTTCTCCTGCAGAATTCTTGTATATAACCGCCATTGTTTATGTTTTTCCACTGTCTCTGGTGCGAGATCATGATACAATTCTACTTTCTGACCTTCAAATGCTAGTTCTTTGATGTTATTCAAAGCACGAAACACATCTTCTTTCACAGCATATGAGGCAAATCTCACAATTATGTCCCTTATCCTTGATTGTTGTTTAGGTCCAACCCGATGTACCCGGTCCACATCTCTATTTTTTATCTCCATATCAGGACAGAGTTCTTGGAACCAGTTCAAGACTATTTGTTTCAGATCACTGTCACTCTCATTTTCCTTAAAAAATCTCAAACGAAAGTTCTGACGGCTTTGTCTATTTTCCTGATCCACAACTCTGTCCCTTAAGTGTTTCAGCTCCTTTTCCAGTTCATCATTTCTAGACTGCAACCCCTGCGCCATTTCAAAAGCAGAATCAGCCGTCAGCTCTACTTTTTTAATGCTCTCTTTGACCTCCAAAAGGGTTTGTGATAAGGGCGCAATAAGACTTTTCATATCGTCCTGTAAGTCTTTTCTTAATTGTTTAATAAGCAGTCTCATCTCAACGCTAGGTGAGTCAGCTTTTTTCCGCCCTCTCCCTTTTTTCTTCTTCTTACCCGGCATGTCTGCTTCGCTCTCAGACTCCTCTGATGTCCCGGTCAGATCTCTTTGATCCTCCTCATCAGAGGTGAGTTTTGGCTTTTTTTCTTCTGATGTTTTTCTTGGCTTTCCCATAACTATGCAGTTCAAAGCGATTCTGTTATCTTATTTACGAATATTTACGCTTATTTTGACCAGTTTATTTGGGCATAGAGCGGAGCTAATCTTCTATGCTGCCATTTTCCACAACAGCAAAACTGACCTGGAGACAGGGATAAACAGTGAGGTGGCGAAGTTTGCGGATGACACAAAACTTTTCTGTTGTGGTGAAAACCAAAGAAGATTGTGAAGAGCTCCAGAAGGATCTCTCCAAATTGGGGGAATGGGCTGAGAAATGGCAAATGCGTTTTAATGTAACCAAATGTAAAGTAATGCATATTGGGGCAAAAAATCGAAACTTCATCTATCAACTCATGGGCTCTGAGTTATCCGTGACGGATCAGGAAAGAGATCTTGGTGTGTTGGTGGACAGCTCCATGAAGGTGTCTCCCCAATGTGTGGCAGTGGTGAAGAAGGCCAATTCCATGCTAGGGATTATCAAAAAGGGGATTGAAAATAAAACAGCCAACATTATAATGCCATTATACAAAACAATAGTAAGGCCCCACCTGGAGTATTGTGTACAATTCTGGTCACCGCATCTCAAGAAAGACATAGTGGAACTGGAAAAGGTGCAGAAGAGAGCGACTAAAATGATTACTGGCCTGGGGCACCTCCCTTCTGAAGAAAGGCTAAAACATTTGGGCCTCTTTAGTCTGGAAAAAAGGCGCTTGAGGGGGGATATGATTGAGACATACAAAATAATGCAGGGTATGAGTAAAGTGGATAGAGGGAAGCTCTTCTCTCTCTCCCAGAATACCAGAACTAGGGGAAATACACTCAAATTGAGGGCTGGGAGAGTAAGAACTGACAAAAGAAAATATTTTTTCACCCAGCGCGTTGTAAGTCTATGGAACTCCCTGCCACACAATGTGGTAATGGCATCTGGCCTGGATGCCTTCAAAAGGGGATTGGACAGATTCCTGGAGGAAAAGTCCATCACAGGTTACAAACCATGATGGAGATGTGTAATCTCCAGGCTTTAAAACCAGGGTACTTCAAGGGTCAGATGCAGGGGAGTAGTATCAGGAGACAGATATCTAGTCTCATGCGCTCCCAAACGCATCTGGTGAAGCCGCTGTGAGATACAGGAAGCTGGACTAGATGGGCCCTTGGCCTGATCCAGCATGGCTCTTCTTATGTTCTTATGTTCTTAACCCATCTGTACATTTGTTACCTAAGGTGCACAGGGAACCTGGATGCAGGAGAAAAGCAGTGAGCTACAGAAAGAATGGTGCAGACTGAGCCTAAGGAAGCTGCTCCATGCCTGCCTACCTGTCACTTCATGCCTGCCCAATCCCAGGCGTTTGCTTTTGCCTCTCTTAACTATGCACTCCTAATGGAGCTGTGTGGCCCAGCAGCTAACAGGGCATGGACTAATAATACCAGTCTTCTGCCTGGTGGTTGGGGACCTTTGCTTTAGGCTTTCCCTCAGTATAAACATCACAAATTACCTGAAAGAAAGTCTTTTCAGGAGTTTGGATCTTTCATTTCAATAGAAATATCTAAAACATGGGGCAGGGGAAAAGCATGGAATGGATCACACAGGTGCAAGTTTTCCCACACTGGAATTGACAACAAGGCTCATTGTAACTTGGTCAAGTATGTATGTGTCTGCATTAAAAGTGTTCCTGCTTTTCACAGCACTGTGGATAAGCTCCACTGGTGAAAATAAGAGCCATGTCTAGATTTAAAATCATATGTAGTTTGTAAATCCTTTGGAGCCTTACCCACTTCCTTTCCTTTCACTTTAATTAAGATATTAAAGGTGGCCTTAAGAGCTTCTTCAAGTGGCTGGGCATAGGAGCAGTGGAGGACTGGAAGCACAACACAGCAGGCTTCAAAATCATTCCTCTTCTGATTCACTGTTTGTTCTTTAACACCTGTGACCTTTTGAGCTGTTTTTTCACCTGGAGATCAGGTTTCCATGGGGAAAAAGGGGGCTGCTGCTAAAATGCACTAACAGCCCCCTTTTCCAAAACAGGGATGTATATAAAGATGAAGAGGAGCTCTTATGCAGGAGGCCAGAGCAGGTTTATAGACCATTCCCAGAGTTAAGACATAATGTACATGCAAGAATCTCCAGACACAGCCACCAGAAATATTTTTCCTCATTCCCCAACAAGCATTGCTTTCGGTTTTGCTTCACAAGATCTGTATGCTAATAATTGCTTTATTTCTCTTCTGATATCTTCCCAAAAAGGGACCCAAGACAACATGAGATATATAAAATGGCTGACATCCAATTGCACACCGCTCCATGTGTGTGATGAAGGGGATGTCATCACTGGTGCTAAATCGCCACAGATTAAAGTAAAACTGCATATGATGCAAGGTGGTTTTGGCTGTGTGACCCATAGATAATATGATGAAGTTACCTGAACTCCAAAATCATCTAAGGAAAAGCTTAATCAGTAGTGCTTTTTCATGGCTGATGACATCACCCCCTGTTATGCATACAGAGCTACACAAAAGGATTTCAGCCACTAAATATGGAAGTAAGAAAATACAGTTTAGCTTAAATTACACCTAATAGTACTGGGGTTGCAATCTAAGGCAGCTGCCTTTTGCATCCAGACCAAATATCACCCCACCCCACCCCCGTTAATCTTGGGCTTGGACCCTGCATATACCTGTAAGTAAAGGTTGCAAAGAAGGCAAAAATCCAGCAATTGTGGCTTTTCCCCATCCTTGAGATAGTGTAGTGAGCAAAAACTAAACAGTACTTTCTAACCAAGACAACTTTCACAACAAGTGGATAGAGAGAGTTTAGTTTTGATTTGAAGGTAAACATGAAGAGAGGAAGAGTGAAGTTCATCAACCACTAGGACATGAGGTTCACTAGACATTCCCAGAAGAGAGGCTGTTATTCTCACTTATCTTTCACAGGACTGGGGCAAAAATAATACAGCTTTTTCTACCCTTCTCATGTACAGTATATGGGGAACATGGATTAAAATGGAGAACATCCCAAACACTGTATAGGAATTTGTTAGACCACTTGTGAGCAAAGTGGTCTGCTTATATACCACCCCGTACCACTTCAAGTAATCTCTGGGTGGTTTACAGTTTAATTACAGTATGCAGGCTACACATTGCCCCCACCCCCCAGCAAGCTGGGTACTCATTTTACCGACCTGGGAAGGATGGAAGGCTGAGTTAATCATGAGCCTGCTACCTAGGATTGAACCCCAGGTCGTGAGCACAACTCCTGTCTTGTTAGAGACAAATGTTTGGTGCTGATTCCTGATAAGCTTGCCTGCTAACACTTGCATTTTTATGGGGGATGACAGAAGGAATATCTGCCTACTATTGCTGTGGAGCCAGAGGTTGGGAGTTCAATTCCCCCTCTGTGCATCCCAGAAGAGCCCACCTGTGTGACTTTGGGCAAGCTGCACAGTCTCAGGAAGCCCCCAGGAGAATGGAATGAGAACCACTTCTCTATCTTAAAAAAATGTCGAAAAGGGTTTTCATAGACCAGAATTGACCTGATGGCACCTCCTCCTCTTCCTCCTCCTTATGAGGCTGCTAGGGGGGTTCTCGGGGGTTTTTGGGCTTCATGTCATCAATATGCAACTGGAACTTCATCCTTCTGCACAGGAAGTTGTTCTCTTGTCCCTGCCTTGAGTGCTTCCTGGATGTCGTGCTGGGGTGGATGAGAGGTAATAGCCTAGGTGGAGGGAAGAAGAGTGTGCTCTCTCTCCCAATTCCCCCCTCCCGGAGTCAGCCGCTCAGTGCTAGCTTTGGGAGGGGAGAACATTTTAAAAGCCCACTCTCTCCTCCCACCTGATGGGGTGGGGGAAGAGCAGACTTTTGAAATCTCCCCCCTGCCCTTCTGGGGCACCGCCGAAACCAGCGTGCCAGCCAGGAGAGTGCTCCCATGGCTGCAGGATTGCTCTCCCAGCAGGCTTGCTGCCAGCTCCGGCGGTGCCGGCCTTGGAAGGGTACCCCGCGGCTGTGGAACCACTCTCTCAGCAGGCTTGCCGGCGGTGACCGGCTCTGGGAGGGCTCCCGGCAGCCACGGGACCACTCTCCTGGGCCGAAACAAACGAACACGAAACAATTTTTTTCTTTAAAAAAAATCATTTTGTGTTGAACAAAAAGAAATGGAGGCCAGGGCATGAAAAAAGAAACGAAACACCCTTTTGGCGTTTCGTGCCCATCTCTATAAGTAAGTAAGTAAGTAACTAAGGGTATTTGTACACGACCCCTAAACTCCGCCGCAAATGGCTCCCAGCTCTGGAGCTTAAAATTGTTTCCCCACCAGCTCCGGAGTTTACAGAAAATTAAGTGCGACCACGCCCACCTAAGCGCGTCCCAGCGCACTTTTCAGGTACCTGCTCTTGGAGGGTGAAAAATCCCAGATCCGGATGTAACCTAGAGTGCCAGGCTCTCCTCGCTTCTGTTTTTTTTTTTGCCTCCCGCCCCTTTAAGAGAAGGAATCAGGACGATGACAGGGCTCGGGGCGGCTTGGACCGGCAGAGCGGAGGTGAGCCTGCATTCTTTTGTCCTTTTTTTTCTCCCTCCCCTCACGCAGACAGGAGCAAGGAAGCGTGGAGGGGTGGGGATGCAGGAAGAGCAACGAACCCCCAAGATCTCTGGTCCAAATTTAAGTGGCCAGCGGATCTTAGGGGTCGTGTGAAAAGGCCCTAAGTATTGGTAGCTAATGATTTAGTGAATCTGTCCATAAATGTGTGTGTGTGTGTGTGTGTGTGTGTGTGTGTGTGTGTGTGTGTGTGTTTAAAGGAAACTTTGTATTTATTTATTTAGAATTTCCCATGGACACCCTAAGAAAAGCCAGATTTTCCTCTTGGACCAATGGACCCTCTGTTTGGGACACACATTTCTGATCAAGTGGGATTCTTGCAGGCGGTGGTGATGGGGAATCTGCAAGCCACGTTTCAGTTCTAGAAGTCTCATTCTGTGATGCTAAATAAAGCGGAAAGATTTGAACTTCACATTTCATTCTGGTCAGTGATGTTTCTCTAGCGTTCATAATATGTCCCCACCCGAACACACATTTTATCAACTATATCTAGCAAACCAGTGAGGCTTAGTTTGTTCATTTAGATGCAATACCTTGCTCAGCTGAGAATTTTAACTTAAGCAGGTCTGTGGGAATAAACAGACAAGATACAGCTGGCTCCCAGCATACCCAGGTTGGCTGTTTTTGACTGAAATCCACAAGCGAGGACCATAAGTGCTCATTATCAATTACAGGGATTGTTCTCAGTGTGAAAATTTCTCAGGCTGGGGAGATCTAACATTCTCTTGCACTTTGTTCTGCAGCGCTATTGTGATGTGCCCTTTTCAAGCCGCAGCCAACTGCATCGAAATCTTGACTGACACATCTTATCTGATAGGAGCCTGCTTTTCCACTAGCTGCTTTTCAGAGTGATAAATGTCAGAAGTTTTGGAGTTTCTTGTATCAGAGAATTCCATCGCAGGCTTTGAGGCAGGCAATTATCTCTGGTTCCATAGGACTTTTGTGAGGCATTCCAGTCCTAGGCTTGTTTTACTGATGCTTCAAATGTTCACAACATGAAGCGGGGCGGGTGGGCAGGCAGGGAGCCTGTTGAGGAAAAAGAATGGAATAAAGGCCATCAACAGCAATTAAGGATTCCTCATTTCCATACCGCGCTGCCTAGATGCCCTAAGCACGTCCCATCTCGCCTGATTTTGGAAGCTAACCAGGGTCAACCCTGGTTAGTACTTGGATGGGAGACCACCAGGCGCCTGAAGCAGGAACTGGCAAGTTACTCCAGTATTCCTGCCAAGAAAACTCCATGGACATGGAATCATGAAGAGTTGGTCATGACTGTAATGGCACAACACACACACACACACACACACACACACACACACACACACACACATTTCCATACTTAACTGCTATTCATTGGATTTGATCTTGTGGCACATTGGTGGAAAGTACATCATCACATTCTTGGGAGGTATGCCTCAGTACAGCAGAGGCAAGGCACACCAGATTACTCCTTGTGCAGATGTGTATGGCAATTGTGATGCATTTTTAAATACAGTATACACTTCCCAGAATATTTGGGGGTCCCCATTGCCACCTGCCTTCCAAAGTGGGTGCCTTATCAGCCTGCACTGAGGCAAAATATACGGTGCATGACTTCCTCTAAACCTGGGCTGGCGAACTTGTGGCTGTCTGTGTTATAGGTCCACAACCCCCACCGTCCCTCTTTATTAGCCATGCTGACTAAGGTTGATGGGCATTGTAGTTCAACAACAGCCTGAGGGCTGCAGGTCTCCAGATGTTGCTTGAGATCTTTTTTCAGGAATTTGAAGTATTCTAATATTATGATTCCAGAATTGAATAAACGAGTGTCCCCTTTGTGCTATTCCTGACTCATCAATGTTGCATCTAGAACACTGTGTTGGTTCTATGGAACTGTGAAGAGTTGTAGAATTTTACATGGAGAGCCATGCTAGATCAGACCAAAGGCTAATCTGGTTTGACATTCTGTTCACACAAAGTGGTTGTTTATAAGTAGTCCCCAAGAAAGACATAAGGCATGGTCTGTCCTTTGCTCTGGATTCAAGGGATATAGAACGGCTGGCCGAATCCATATTTCCTGCAGGCTGAAATACCCAGGTTCCTTTGGCATTACTGGACTTTCTGCAGCTATGGATATTGTTAGAAATACAGCTGCAACATCTAGTCAGAACACACAAAGGTTTTAGTATGTTTAGTATTAGAAGCCCATGGGCTTGTGTATCTTTCAGGCAAATGCTACTTTCTTAGTTGGATTGCTGCATGTTGATTATCTCGTCGTTAGAGATGGGCACGACTCAAAAAATGGTGTTTCCTTTGTCGTTTGGTGGTTTAGGGGTCCGTTTCGGTTCGTTTTCGTTTTCGTGAGTTTTTTTGCAAAAAAATTGTTTTCGTTTCATTAGGTACAGAAATGAAAAAACGAAAACGAAAACGAAATATTGCTGTTTCGTTACCATTTAGCGCAATTCAATGTATCTGCCATAACGAAAACGAAGCAGTCGACAAAATTTTGCGTGTTTCGGGTCGTTTTGGAGTCAAAATTCATTTTTCCTTTTGTTACGTAAAGAAACGAAAAAACGAAAACGAAAACAAAAAATCGCTCATGTCGTGCCCATCTCTACTCGTCGTGGTTGGGTTCTGATGCTTTTAACCAGGAGCCTGTGGCCTTATCACAAGATGGACAGAAAGCCTGTTTTACCTTCTGATTTGGTATGACGGGGAATGTTATCTTCTGAAAAATCAGCTCAATGCTTTATACCAGTCTTATCGAAAGAACCAAATGAATGTACTTCCAAATGAATACTCTGAGCTAGAAAAGCAGTATAAGCTGACATTAGCCTATAAGAAACAGGAGTGGCAGAAGGGAAGGTGGGACCTACTGGCTAATGCTGTCCGATCAAATAACAGCAGACAATTCTGGACCCTGGTTACCGGTATCATGACAACTAATATAGGATTATCGGATTGTTCGATACCAGCCCAGATATGGGAGGAGAATTTCTCCAATATATTCTATGATCCAACTGTTCCTGTAAATGTTCTCACTGACTTAATAACAACTGACCTACCAGCTTGGCCCCCAGTAATTGCAGAGAATATCAAAGCTATAATTGGTAAACTGAAGCTTAATAAATCACCAGGTCTCGATGGACTTGCACCTGAAACTTTTAAAACATACTCAGACTGGTGGTCCCTGCCCTTATCAACCCTGTTTACTCTGATAGATAAAACTGGGAGGATCCCTGTAGCTTGGACAAAAGCAGTTGTAGTACCGATCCATAAAAAAGGGAAGCCATGCCTACCAGAAAATTATCGCCCTATCAGCCTGTTATCCATCACAGGAAAGCTGTACGCAAGCCATCTGGCAGATAAATTGACAAAATGGATGGATTCCCAAAAGATACTAGGGCCAGAACAAAATGGTTTCTGTGCAAATAGGAACACACTAGATCACTGTCTAACCCTGGCCCACCTGGCTGAAAAATATAGAAGTGAAGGGGGGAGCGGACTGTTCACTGCTTTTTTTGACTTGAAGGGAGCCTTTGATTCAATTTCTAGAAAACTATTATGGGATAAATTGAAAAATACTTCAATAGATAGGAGATTGCTATTTCTTATTCAAAACTTATACTCCCATACTAGTTGCTATTTTCACTATGGCCACCAAGGCGAACTGACAGAAGAGATTCAGAGTAATCAGGGAGTCAGGCAAGGCTGTGTGCTGGCTCCTCATCTCTTTAATCTGTACATTAACAATCTAGAAGCACAGCTAAGGACAGTAGAAGGACATTTCCCTAAACTTGGTAATCAGGAGATTCCACTATTATTATACGCAGATGATGCCGTAGTCTTATCCCAAACTCAACTGGGCTTAAAAAGACTTTTGACAGCCTTTGTAAATTATTGTGACAACAACAGTCTAAACGTAAATATACAAAAATCAAAAATTATGGTATTCTCCAAGGTCTGGAAAAAGTTCTGCTGGTCAATTCAGAATAATTCCTTGGACCAGGTAAGATAATTTAAATATCTAGGACTGAATTTCACATATAACTGTACTTGGACTGCCGAACGAGAGTATGCACAGAACAAGGCTACTAATTGTATGACAGCCATCACCTGTTTTTTCTATATCAATGAAGGCCATCACATTCTCCCTGCTGCCCGTGTTTTTAAAGCAAAAACAAGGGCACAACTGCTTTATGGAATACCTATTTGGATTAGTGCTCTTAACTCAGGGATAGAAAAGGTACAATCTACCTTTTTACGCCGAATCCTAGGTGTTCCCAGCTGTGTAGGCCTGACAGCTTTATATCTAGAAATAGGCTTTGAGCGTGTTGAGATGAGAGCGTGGATACAGACATTAAAATACTGGTTGAGAATCCACTTTCAGGCAGAACAACTGGGATATATTTACTATTTGCTATCTGACTCATATATTAGTAAGTGGATGCGTATAATCCAAGGCAAAATTAGATCTATTGGAATGCCCCTTGATTTCATCTTACTACTTGGACAACAACAGGCCTTGCACGCTCTTAGTCAGCGACTTCATGATATAGAAAGACAAGAACTGTCCTCGATGGCGAATAGAACTTGTTCACCACAGGCATATGGCATTATCCCAGTGTATCGAACACCTGCATCATACCTATCCACACTCAGAACTCCCCAAGCTTGCAGAGCATTCAACCTTGCAAGATTTAATGTTCTCCCCTCTGCCTTACTTCAGGGCAGGTTCCAGGGAATCCCCTGACAAGAACGACTTTGTCTGTGTGGAGCTGGGGTCCCAGAGTTCCTGTCACATGTCCTCCTACACTGCAACTTCTATGAGAAAATTAGGAGGGATCTGATTTATCCCTTGATCCATAGACTGCAAGGGAACTCAGATAAGTGGTTGGTTGCATATTGTCTAGCGGACCAGAACTCTCACATAACAACTAAGGTTGCTAATTTTTTCTTAGCTGCAATCCATAGAAGGGCCATGTTAATGGCAGAAGGCTGACCTATATGTACCTTTTGGAAGGTTGTAGTTTCTGTGCTGACATTTATGTTTGTACTATCGCTGTTCCTGTTCTTTGTCCTGCTGTTTTACCGAATTGGGTCATATGACCGTAATAAACGTATTGTTGGAGTTAGATTTGTTTTGTGTGCTTCATTAAAGACTACTCTTTGCTTTTGAAGTGAGTGACTTTTGCTGCTCAAGTTTTGTAGGCTTCATTTCCCCAACTTTGGGAAATTGTTTTGGGACACTTTTTAACGCTTTACAGATGTAATTTTCTTCAAGTTTTTGCTGCCCTTCTCCCCCCACTGCTTTGAACATGCTTAGAGGGGAGCACCTAGCATTGCCTTCCTCATCTGCAAGGGTCTTGGAAAATTTGAATTTTTACTTTTGTGGAAAATCATAATGTGAATAGGACCCTGACTTCTCCAATTTTGCAGCAACGAGGGTGACAGGGAAGGCAAGTGCCAGATTCTGCAACACCTTAACAGGGCCTTATTTTAATTTGATTTTTTAAACAATGACTTTTCACCATTTCGCTTGTTAATTCAGTCGATTCTATATTGGCTGTATTTTTGCTATAGTTCTCCATTAATGGGGACTCTGTAAAGTGACCGGAGCAAAAGTGTGCAAATAAAGAGTTCCTTTTGCAATGTGGATTCCCGTGCCAGTTTGATTATTGTCTGTTAGATAATTGCATCTCTATCCCGGGGCTCAGGAAAAGCATTCACCTTCATCTATCAGTAGGCTGCCTCCGTCCCATCTCATCCCATCCATCGTAACTCTCTCGTGTGGAGCGTCAAATCTAAGGAGAGGCGTAGTCTCTGTGTGTGGAGTATTTCCATGCATTTGGGAACCTTGGTTTTTTAGAGTTTTTGGAGAGCCACCACAAGTGACTCACCTTTCCGTATTTAGCTCTTTGTGTGAAAGAACACAAGAACATAAGAACATGAGAACATAAGAACATAAGAAGAGCCATGCTGGTTCAGGCCAAAGGCCCATCTAGTCCAGCTTCCTGTATCTCACAGTGGCCCCACCAGATGCGTCTGGGAATGCATGAGACTAGATAGCTGTCTCCTGATACCACTCCCCTGCATCTGGCCCTTAAAGTACCCCGGTTTTAAGCCTGGAGTTTACACATCTCCCTCATGGTTTGTAACCTGTGATGGACTTTTCCTCCAGGAATCTGTCCAATCCACTTTTGAAGGCATCCAGGCCAGATGCCATCACCACATCCTGTGGCAGGGAGTTCCACAGACTAACAACGCACTGGGTGAAAAAATATTTTCTTTTGCCTGCAAATAATTAGGGTGAACGCACAAATGTCTAGCCTGTTGTCCCTGTTCACCATTTTTCCATTTAGTTTTGTATTTCATAGCTGCCTTCCCTCCTGTCCATCAAAATAGCCTCCCTCTGCCAAATATTCCCAATTTGGAAAATCATGTATGAGTAGGAACACGGGGGTGGGTGGGTGAGAAATAGGGACAGATAGGGCTCCATACCCTCCCTGGCTATCCAACTCTGATGTGAGACAACAGATACTGCACAATATAATTTATAGGGTAGCTAGAAATATTTTCTTACAAGCTACTAAGATGTCATGACAGATTTATTTTGCTTCCTGCTAAGAATGTATTTGAAAGCTAAATAACATATTTTTCTTGTTGCAGAAGATGGCTCCTGGTATGGCTTTAAGTACTCTGCCTCATTCACAGAGTTTTATCACGGGTCCAGACTCCAGACATTCTTCTCTCCATTTAGAATTCAGCTTTGTTTCCCCTCAGGTTTTCCCTTTATTTGTTCCCTCACAGAAAAATTTGCTAGGGAGAGAGATAGCTAAACATTGCCATATGATTGATGACCCAGGAGCCCTCCATCTGGAAGCATCTTATGAGAAGATGGTGTCTCGGAGAAATCAGTAGTCTACCCAGTAACATTTGCTTCAAGAGTTGACACCTGTTCTCTACCGTCACCTCTTGTTCTCATTCCCGCACAATAAAACAATTTAAATTTGTTTTCTGATTGTAGATCTCTAGGAAGTCTAGGGAGTTAGTCTCTAAGTTTGAGAAATGAGCACGCTACTAATGCCTCGTTTCTTCGATTGTCAAGTAACATAGTACCCATAGCTAGTTTATTTTGAATGATGACTTACAAATCTAATAGTTACGTATTTACTTTATGGCATTCTACAGACATTCTAACATTAGCTTTTATGCCATTATATTCTCAACGCAAATGGCAGGGGAAGGTGTTCTTTGGTTTTACATTTTGATAATTATTTCCAAGGAGGCAACATCAGAGTTGGCTACTAGAGGAAACCAGAGAATCACAAACTCCATGCCAAGTCAGCGCAAGAAAAGTGATAAGTAACACTTTGTCTGAACTCCTGTTTGTAGCATAAGCCTAAGTGTAACTTTCCACCCATTTCTCCCAGGTAAACTACTGCTACATGGGCTTCATCTATTGAGAGCTTTCAGCCAATGTGTTCCTTTCAAATCTGTAACTTTCCAAGCTGTGATCTGAAGTGATTCAAAAAGAGGCTTCTTTGGAAGTCATTACATCTGCAAGAACCAGGCTTGTTAATTTCAGTTGTAACAGACAATTTCCTGCTGACTCAAGAGTTATAGCATTTGTCTCATTGTGTATATTTCCCCCTTTTGTAATATCATCTCAAAATAAATTTTATAGAAGTCGTACAATTAAATTTAATTTTTAAAGTTTGGTTATAATTAGAGATGGGCACAAAATGAGCGATTTTTCATTTTCATTTTTTCGTTTCATTACGTAATGAAACAAAAAACGAATTTTGACTCCAAAATGAAACGAAACGACCCAAAGCACGAAAAATTTTGTCGACCGCTTCATTTTCGTTACGGCAAATACATTGAACTGTAATGAATGCTAACGAAACAACAATTTTTCGTTTTCGTTCTTATTTTTTGTTTGTTACCTAACAAAACGAAAACAAATTTTTTTTTGCAAAAAACCTCACAAAAACGAAAACGAACTGAAACAGACCCCTAAACGACCAAATGACAAACGAAGCACCGTTTTTTTGAGTCGTGCCCATTTCTAGTTATAATCTATTTGATAGAAAAACAAGGCATAATATATTAAGGGAAGCATAATGTAGTGACTCTCACGTGGAAAGAGGCTTAGTGGTTTAAAGAAAGATGGAAATGGCAAAAAGATTTAGAGAGAATCTGGTTGCAGTTTTCGGGCCTGAATGAACCAGTTCACTAAGTATATGGACTCATGAAGCCCAAATTAACTTGGGGGCCTTGCTCTGATATAATGATGCAAGAGCTTCTCAGTATGAAACATGTGTCTGTTTTACCCTGTTTAAATCCCCTACAATTGAGAGATATATATATTATATATCCTGAAATGCTGTCAAACTAGACAGTGCCTTTCCTCAGCTCTTTCCCTCCAGATGTTTTAAGCCCAAACTCCCTTGATTCCCAATCACTGGTTGTGCTGCTGAGGCAGACGGTAGCTCTTTATTCCTGCTAAGCCTAAAGACCCCATAACCTCTGTTAGCCTTTAAACAGAGGACAGTGATGTGGGGAAATGCTGACTCTAATTGGCCATCAATAATTGCTCCTGGCATCTCTTTTGATGGCAAAGAAACAAATACATATAAAAGTACAGTGGTACCTTGTATAACAGACAGCTTGTATAACAGAAAATTTGTACAACATAAAAAATTCCAGAGATAGGGGAAATTTGCTTAACATAATTGCCTATGGGGAAAATCCGTACAACATAAAAATGGGATCACTCTGCTTTCAATGCATTCCTATGGGAATTTGTATAAAGGAAAATTTGCTTAACATAATTTCATTTGGAACGAATTAATTCCTTTATACAAGGTACCACTGTATAGGTGATACCTTTATTGGTCACTACTAAAACAAACAAAAAATTGTAAGCTAAGCTTTTGATAGCAACTTGCTATCTTTATCAAAGCATTGTACCAAAACTGCAATCTTGATAGAGGATGTCGTCTATCAGGCGCTGAGAATCTTTTTGGTGAGATGGAATACACCAGATGATGGTATCAGGAGGCAAGCTGGTGTTAAGACTGCTTCAAAGTCCTGGATAAAAAATAGACACAACTGATGAGGAAAATGTCACCTGAAATAAATGTTAGCAAAAGAGGCAGTAACAGGCTCATGGGGGACCTGGAATCATAATATTATTTCAGTAGCTAAAAGTTGCTGAAAATAAGCACTATTGTGTCAGAATGATCTCTGCAACTAGGTCATGGAAAAGCAGTTCCAGTAAGAGTTGCAATTTTAATTGGGACAATAAGTGTAGCATCTCGGATAGAGTGTTGGACAGGGTCTCAGGAGACCTGAGTTCAAATCCCCATTGGCCACTTAAACTGTCAGGAGATGGGTATCCATGGCAAACATTACCTTGAAAGCTCTCTTCAGGTCTCCATAAATTGAAACAAACCTGACAGCACCTAACAACAAAGACAGCTATATTTTCCATTCCACAGTTATGCCTTGTACTGTGTAGACTCATGCAGAAGAGGAAACTGATATGAAAAGTAGGGAATAATACAGTAATTGCCATAAAAAGGGATAAGGGGAGATCAAGCAGTTACTGCTCTTCTTCTCACTTCTTCTCTGGCCTTTTTTATTTCTTTCAGAATTTCTATTTAGTGTGGTGTAATTGGAGGCACTTGGAACTCTTAACCCACTTTACTGATTATCTCTGATGGCTTTAAAATCATCTGGGACTCATGTCGTGGATTGGCAATTCCAAATTTTGTCTATCATTAGGTGAAATTGGGTGCTCTATTGGGTTTTTTAATCTTTTTTATCTTCCTCCTTCTTTCATCCCTCTATGCCACTGAAAAACTGGATTTGAAATGTTTTCTTGCAACCTAGAACAAGTGTTGAGGGTGGATCCCATGGTTTTGCAAAGTGGAACATCACGATTGGATCTGGATCTTAGTATTGGTGTTGTGTTTTGGCCCCTGAGGTCACTTCCAGTTGAGGGTGACCCTGTAAATTCATGGCTTGCCTATAATGAACCCTGCTCAGATTTTGCAGGCTAGGGGCTATGCCTTCCTTTACTAAGTTACTCCATTTCTTCCTGTTAAGGTCTTCCTCTTACCATTTTCAACTTTTCTTAACCTTCCTGTCTTTTTTACTGCCTATAAGCACAATAGCATATAATAGGAAGTAAACACATGGCATGAATCAGAGAGAATTTTATATTATAGCTGAACACTCCAAATTCCGATTCAGATAGTCCCAATTACTTCATCAATGAAAATTTCAATATTATTTTAAACCATCTTAATTTGAATCTTATTTTTTTTTAATTTCTCTGGTTTTATTTCTGATTCCTTTCTGATCTCATGCCACACTATGATCATATATAGCATTTTCTAGATATGACCGTTGCCATATATGTCTTCAACCTTCTACAAAGGTCTTATTATTTTTCAGGTGTACACCATTGATTCTTTTCTTTAAAATGTCTGAAAACAGTTGTTCGGTTTTAGCTCCCATGTGGCCACAGTGGCTGCTGAAGGCAAAAGGTTAAGCCCCACATTTATATCTCTGCCCTGTGTGTAAATAAAGTCATCCATTCTTATGAGGAAAAAAATATGACCTGCCATCCTTCTGACTTCAGAGCCAGGGCTTCTGAAAGGAATTTGGGTCTCTTGAAGTGTACAAAAGCCCTTCCTCCACATACAAACCCCCCTCCAATTCTCTTTATGGGCTTTATGCTAGAGCTTCCATATGAGCTGATTTTTTTTAGCGGAAATCTCTTTTCAAATGCCTTAAAATACCCTGGCTTATGCTTCATCGGGAGCTTTGGCTTCCCCGTTGAAGCTACGTGTGTCCATCAAAATGCAACCCATCTGCCTCACATTATTTCTGTCCTTGTCAAGTAGTGCCAGCACCTCTTCTCTTCTCTT
>JAHTLZ010000015.1:28959090-28969623 GCA_023846285.1 Phrynocephalus versicolor | reverse complement strand
TAATAATAATAATAATAATAATAATAATAATAATAATAATAATAATAATAATAATAATAATAATAATCAGAACAAATGCAGTTAAGGCTAGAATACAAAAAATCAGCTGAGTACCCCACATGTAGAATCTGTAAAGAGGCAGATGAAACTATTGACCATATATTGAGATGCTGCAAGAAAATTTCTCAGACTGATAATAAACAGCGTCATAATGTAGTTGCTCAAATGGTCCACTGGAATTTGTGTCACAACTATCATCTGCCCGTAGCAAAGAACTGGTGGGATCATAAGCTTGAAAAAGTGATTGAAAATGAGCATGCAAAATTACTTTGGGACTTCTGAATACAGACAGACAGGGCTTGGGAGCATTATACCCCGGATATTGTGATTGTGGAGAAGAAAAAAGTGTGGATCATTGATGTTTCTGTACCAGGTGATAGTAGAGTCACTGAGAAACAACTTGAAAAAAATTACCCAATATCAGGATCTGAAAATTGAACTTCAGATAATGTGGCAGAAACTGGTACAGGTGGTCCCAGTGGTAATCGGCACGCTGGGTGCAGTGCCTAAAGAGCTAAGCAAGTATTTAGAAGAAATTGGAGTTGACAAAGTCATCATCAGTCAGATGCAGAAAGCCACCTTACTGGGATCTGCTCACATATTTCGCCGATACATCACCTAGCCCTAAACGCTTGGGAAACATTAAAGTAGTGATTTTTAATACAAAATCCAGAGTAGTTATCTTGTCTGCTGTGTGATGACGCCGATGATGATTATGATGATAATAAATAGAGGTGGGCACGAAACAGAAAACTGATGGTTCAGTTGGTTCTGTTTCGGGCCTACCCTTGGTACAGCTTGGTTTGAGTTCATATGAAATTTTTAAAAAGTTGTACGAACCTGAACTGAGTGGAACTGACTTATCTTACTGCAGCGGCAGTGGCGATCCATGCCAGGCAGCAGGAGGTCTCACCTCTGCCTCCAGAGCTCTGGCTGTGGCCGACCAACCGCTGCCTCCGAGGCCCAGTGCTTTTAAATTTTTATTTTTTTTAAAAAAAAAATTATGTTTAAAACTCCTTGACACTGAGGGCTCTTTGAGGCGCTAGCTTCCCCGCGCCTAGGTTTTATTTTTTATTTTTTAATTGATTTTAGAACGCTGACCACGCAGCCCCTGGGGCTGGGTCGGCACTTGTTTTTATTTATTTATTTATTTATTTATTTATTTATTTATTTATTTATTTATTTATTTATTTATGGTTTTAGAGTGCTGACCATATGGCCCCAGGGGCTGGGTTGGCACTTTTTTTTTTAAAAAAAAATATTTTATTTTATTTTAAAAAGTCCCCAGCCGGGGGCTTTTTGAGGCACTGGCTTGGGGTCAGTGCCTCTACAGGTGTGGGCTTCCCCTGAGTTCCAGGAGTTCCAGCGGTGGCAACAAGGTAGGAGGAGTAATGAAAAACCGAAGCAAACAAAACGGAAATTTCTGTTTTGTTTCATTTTTCTTTGATGGGTTGGCTACGAAACAAATAATGAATAACAAAATGAATTAAATGTTTGTTTCGTGCCCATCTCTAATAATAAACATGTAAACCACAGAGCTGGAAGGAAATACAGTGGTATCTTGTATAAAGGAATTAATGTGTTCCAAATGAAAATTTCCTTTGTACAAATTTCCCATAGGAATGCACTGAAAACTGGTTAATACCTAATCACAACCATTTTTCTGTTGTATGGATTTGCCCCATAGGTGATTCTGTTAAGCACTTTCCCCCCCATCTCTGGAATTTTTTTTCTTTTAAGCAGATTTTCTGTTAAACAAACCGCTTGTTATACGAGGGTCCACTGTATATGGATCATCACATTCATCTCCTCTTAAGGAGGAACAGTATGGAATAGAACTCCCAACCCTTGGCTCTGCAGCCAAAGACCTGAACCATTGAGCCATCTAGCAGTTCTATGCAGTTTCAGCAGTTTAAATGCTGTCCACCCGTTAAGGGATCTGGGACCAATGCTCTCTGGTTCAATGTGAGCATGTACAGAGAATGTCTGTAATATGGGTCCGTGCAGTGGCATCACTCATCAGCCGCACAACCCAGTTCTGTACCAGTTGCAATTGCCAGACCATCTTCAAAGGCAGCCCCATGTAAAGCACATTACAATAGTCCAGTCCGGTTGTTACCAGTGCACGTATGACTGTTGCCAGGATCTGCTCATCCAGGTAAGGGAGAAGTTGATATAATCTCCGAAGCTGTAGAAAGGTATTCCTGGCTAGCAAGTCCACCTGGGCTTCCGGGGTAAGACCTGGGTCCAGAAGCACCCCTAAGTTGCGGGGCCTGTCCCTTAGGGGGAGTGCAACCCCACCCAGGTGAGGGGAATGGCCCTTCAACCTGTCAGGCGGAACACCGACCAACAACACTTCCAACTTGTCTGGATTGAGCTTCAGTTTATTATTTATTATTTATTGACCCTCATCCAGCCCAGGCACGAGTTCAGAATAGAGCCCGCCACACCTGGATTGGTGGACAATGAGAGGTAGAATTGAATATCGTAACAACCTCCCTCAGTGGTTTCATGTAGATATTAGATAGCATGGGGGACAGTGTAGAGCCCTGGGGAATCTCATGACACAGCTACCATGGGCCAGAGCAACTATCCCCCAGCACCACATTCTGGATCTGGTCAGCCAGGTAGGAGCGGAACCACTGTATAACACTGCCTCCCACTTCTGTCTTAGCCAATCTGTCCAGAAGTCGATGTTGTCAAAAGCTGCTGAGAGCTCCAGGAGAATCAACATGGACACACTTTCCCTGTCTCTCTCCCGGCAATGGTCATCATATAGGGCAACCAAGGCAGTCTCTGTCCCATAACCTGGCCTAAAACCTGACTAAAATGGATCTAGATAATCCGTTTCAACCAGAACAGCCTGGAGCTGCTCAGCTATCACATGCTGTAACACCTTGCCCAAATAAGGGAGGTTTGCCACTGGAGTGTAATTAACCACCAGCCCTGGGTCCAGGTTAGGCTTTTTTAGGAGTGGCCAAATCACCACCTCCTTTAATGGGCCAGGGACCACTCCCTCTCTTAATGAGGAGTTGATGGCATCCTGGATTCAGGTGCAACCCCACCCCCCACAGATTCCTTTATTAGCCATGGTGGGCAAGGGTCAAGATGTGTAGTGGTAGCATGGACAGATCCAAGCACCCTGTCCACATTGTCGGATCTCAACAACTGAAACTCATCCAATAAATTATGACATAAGCCCGGAGCACTGGACACAACCGTGGACTCAGTATCAACAGTGGAGTCTAACTCCCTGCGAATCTGAGCAATTTTTCACTCAAAGTGGGTGGCAAATTCATCACAGCGAGCCTCTGAGTGGTCCGGGACCTCCAGCGGGTTACCCGGTTGAAGAACATCCTGGACCACTCGAAGTAGCTCTGCTGGGTGGCACTCTGAGGAAGCAACGTGACTGGAGAAATACTGCCGTTTCGCCAGCCGTATTGCCACAGAATAGGCCCAATAATGGGCTCTAAGCTGTGTTCAGTCAGAGTTGCAGTGACGTTTTCTCCACCTGCACTCAAGCCGTCTCCCAACCCGCTTCACTGCCTGAAGCTCCTCTGTATACCATGGAACCTTATAGCCTCTGCAGGTTGGGAAAAGGCACTTAGGTGCAATTGTGTTAACTGCCCAAGCCATCTCCTTGTTCCACAAGGCGACCTGGGCTTCGACAGGTGTGCCAACCATATCAGCTGGAAAATCAGCTCGATTCATCACTCCTCTGAATAAGAATACAGTGGACCCTTGCATAACAAACGGTTTGTATAACATAAAATTTGTACAACATAAAAAATTCCGGAGATAGGGGAAATTTGCTTAACATAATCACCTATGGAGAAAATCCGTACAACATAAAAGTGGGATCACTCTGTTTTCAATGCATTCCTATGGGAAATTTGTATAAAGGAAAATTTGCTTAACATAATTTCATTTGGAACAAATTAATTCCTTTATACAGGGTACCACTGCATCTTCTTTTGGGAGTTGCTCAAGCTTAAATTGGAAGCAGGGACTTGAAGCGCATGATTTTCATGGCCTCCTTTAACACCCCCCTCCCCCAATTCAGCCTACTTTTTAGGCAAGCTTATATTTCTTTCCTTCTTTTTGTTAAGCCTCCAGTGAAGATGTCATTCAAAATTTTTTTTCGTGCCAGGGGTGATGCGGGAATGTTCGTGTGATCTGGCTTCTCTCTTGAAGGAAGATTGGGAACATTTTAATAAAGTGGATTATAAGGACTTGGACACAAAAGCAACCTGTTTCCTTCTGACAGGGGCTTTAATCTTCTCCCTGGGCTGCTGACAAAGGCTTTTCTTAAAGAAAACCCATGAGCACAAAGAGGAAAAAAGAGAAGACAAAGCGAACAGGCACCGAGAGGTACGAGATGTTGAAAGACACCCATGAATGGAAGCCGCTCGGGTGTTAATTGTGTCCTCTTTGCCAGAGACCCCCCCTCCCCCCCCATTCTGGATCAATGGTGAAGGCAGGTGAGTCGGACGGAGGATGGGAATAATTTTGATTACACCATCTTAGTGATAAGAGAGGGTATTGGACAAGGAAGCAGAGTCAGTGGAACAATTAAAAGGTGAAACTTTTAAAGTTCTTCTTTGAAAGCTAAAAGACCCCAGCTTTGTGGAGGGAGAATCACACCTACCCAACCCTGCACCCAATTTCAGTCGGATTCTATTCCTAACTAGAAGAAAAGATGTGACCTAAAAACGTGTCCTACTTTTATGCTGCTACTCCCATACACAGAGTGGTTCTCTGTCATGTATTTGTAAAGGAACAAGAGAAGCACTTTGCCTGAAAACCTGTGTTCCAATAGGCCATGGTAGAGATAGATTGGTTTAGATCAGTGGTTCTCAACCTGTGTGTCCCCAGATGTTCCTGGACTGCAACTCCCAGAAACCCCTTCTAGCACAGTGAGTGGTGGAGGCTTCTGGGAGTTGTAGTCCAGGAACATCTGGGGACCCACAGGTTGAGAACTACTGGATTCGATCAAGGTGGGAAATAGGTATCCCTCTGAGTGTGGCTGGACTGCAGTGCCTATCAGCCCTAGCCAGCATAGCCAGTGGGGAGGAATGCTGGGCGCTGCAGTCCAACAGTCTCTAGAACATCACATGTCCACTTCCTGTTTAATATTCTGGATTTAATGGTCGTCAGAGGCCTCTGTCCCTCTTCTGATGGTAAATGTGTAAGCCAGTCCTCCTGCACTTGGGGGCCATCTTTGTTTCATCCTGCCCAGAGTTCCTCATTTACAATGATTTCAGGAAAAGCTCCTCAGATTATATCTGGATGGGGCATTAAGAACCTTGCTTAATGCAGACTGCTCAGCTGCTCCTCAACACATCATAAACTATCAAGGTGAGGAGGTAAAACCATGTCAAGAAAGAGCTGATCCAATCATCAGCGGAAACCTGATAATGCATATCAACCAGATCTCAGAGGAAGAAGGTGGTATGTGTATTGGAAAAAAATGGGAGAGAAAGAAGGGGACACTCCATAGTACAAATCATTTCAAAATAGCTCTCTCTCTCTCTCTCTCTCTCTCTCTCTCTCTGTGTGTGTGTGTGTGTGTGTGGTTTTCCTCCTCTTGTTTACAGCCTGGAATAATTATGCTCATCACAAAACCTTGCAGAACAAGAAGCTGCTGCAGAGCGACCATGACAAAATTGCAAAATTGTGTTGGCAGCAGAGATGATCGCAACTAGCAAGAGCAACAAGTGAAGTCAGGGAACAGAGAAAGGCTTCTGGTGAGTTGTTGTCTGTAAGTCAAATGGAAAAGAGTTCCAAGGCAAAACACAATTGTTAAGAACACTGGCCCTGATCCAACTGCAGATCCATGCTGGGTTTCAGAAAATTGCACCTAGCAACTATTCAGCAGAGAAAAGAGGGTTGTGGTGGCAGGAGGGGGGCTTAATCCATTTTCTCTGTTCTTTCTCGTTGTGTATTGGTTTTTCCTCCTCCTCCTCCTCCTCCTGCTTCACATTTATCCTATGGTAGGTTAAGTTGAAAGATGCCATGTAAGATGATCTAGCAAGTAGGATGGAACTGTTGCAGATTTTCTGAATTAGAAATGTACACTGTGCATAATGTTTATATTTTAATGCATCTTCGTTTGCAACATTGTCCATCCTCCTTGCCTTTTGCTCCTTAAAAGTCTTAACCTAAACCCTATTACAAAGACTCTCTGTAGCCTTGGATTGTTGCCATTCTCTACAGAACTGATGCCTTTTGTTGGCTATAATGGCTTAGGCCCTAGATACCCAAAGGACCATCTCCTTCCATATGAACCTACCTGGCAATTAAGATCTAACCAGGGGGCCCTTCTGAATGAGCCATCCCACAAGGAGGTGAAAGCGATAGCTTGTAGACACAGGGCCTTTTCAGCAGCTGCCCCCAGACTATGGAACGCCCTCTCAAGTGAGATCCACCTTGCACCAATGATGATGGCGTTTCAGCGCCAGGTAAAAACCTTCCTGTTCCAGATGTTCTTTACAGTAACTGATATAATATAATTTGTGGGTCCTGGTGGCAATGTTAGTGTATTGTATTGTATTTTAAGTGTTTTAACTGTTTTAATTGTCCATTGGTATTTTAATGCTTTTAACACTTTTGATTGTTTATTGTAATTCTGAATTGTAAGCCGCCCAGAGACCTTGGGTTGGTGGGTGGCATATAAGTTGTATAAATAAATAAATATATATATAGATAGATAGATAGATAGATAGATAGATAGATAGATAGATAGATAGATATAGATATATAGATATATAGATATATATATATGCATCAGAATGGGCAGAAGCTTTTGATGGGAAAAGACTGTTTCTTTTTTTTAAAAAAGAAAACACCTTGACAATAACTTTAAAGTAAAAACCCTCCTCATTCTCCCAATTTGTCACAGAATTAGTTGTCTGCTCCCCCATCCCGAGCTACCTGCAATTAATTTTGATTGATTCATGTGGGATTCAAAGGAAGCAAATGTTTTGGCATCTGGTTTGCTAAGATTCTCTCTCGGTATGCTGCAGGCTACATTTTGTGTGTGTTTGGGAGCAATACTCCAGGAAGATAAGGCAAGACAGTAAAGGTGGGACAAAGGAGGCCGCCTTCTCTCCCTGCCTTAAAATAACAGTTAAATGAGTAGTTTCCTTGTGAGGAAGAAAACACCAATCCCTTATTTTCTAATTGTAGAGAGAAGACCAAACAAAGATACTCTATCTCTCTCTCTCTCTTTTAGAGTAGGGTTGAATGAAGGAAACCAGTCAGGTCCTGGATCAGGACTTTTGAATTCATTTTACAGCCATGTGGGAGCCATGTTTTTTGTGTTGGTGTATGCGTCCTCTTGCCTTTGGTACAGTGGAAGGACAGCATGCCCCATAGAAACAATACTTAAAACAGAGGTGTCCTCATAACCCAACACATGCATTGGTCACAGACATTTCTCCTTTCCTTCACCAGCTTCTTCTCCTTCACAGTTTGTGTGCACGCGTGTGTGTCTCCCATCACAAGCCATGTCAGTTTCAACCCCTCACCCTGGTTTGGGCTTGTGAATTTTGTTTATAGGTGTTTCCCCAAACCTTGTTTGAAGCTGAAGATAGGAGTTGGACAGTGGCTTCTCCATTCTTCATTAGGTCTGCAAGGAAGCATCTAATTCCCCCCATGGCATTCTGTATTTTTTTCTTATATCAGATGCAAGAAATAAACAAAAGAGCTTAAGAACATAAGAACATAAGAACATAAGAAGAGCCATGCTGGATCAGGCCAAAGGCCCATCTAGTCCAGCCTCCTGTATCTCACAGCGGCCCCACCAGATGTGTTTGGGAGCGCATGAGACTAGATATCTGTCTCCTGATACCACTCCCCTGCATCTGGCCCTTGAAGTACCCTGGTTTCTCCATCATTGTTTGTAACCTGTGATGGACTTTTCCTCCAGGAATCTGTCCAATCCCCTTTTGAAGGCATCCAGGCCAGATGCCATCACCACATCCTGTGGCAGGGAGTTCCATAGACTTACAACGCGCTGAGTGAAAAAATATTTTCTTTTGTCAGTTCTTACTCTCCCAGCCCTCAATTTGAGTGTATGTCCCCTAGTTCTGGTATTTTGGGAGAGAGAGAAGAGCTTCCCTCTATCCACTTTACTCATACCCTGCATTATTTTGTATGTCCCAATCATATCCCCCCTCAAGCGCCTCTTTTCCAGACTAAAGAGGCCCAAATGTTTTAGCCTTTCTTCATAAGGGAGGTGCCCCAGCCCAGTAATCATTTTAGTCGCTCTCTTCTGCACCTTTTCCTGTTCCACTATGTCTTTCTTGAGATGCGGTGACCAGAATTGTACACAATACTCCAGGTGCGGCCTTACTATTGTTTTGTATAATGGCATTATAATGTTGGCTGTTTTATTTTCAATCCCCTTTTTGATAATCCCTAGCATGGAATTGGCCTTCTTCACTGCTGCCATACATTGGGTAGACACCTTCATGGAGCTGTCCACCAAAACACCAAGATCTCTTTCCTGATCCATCACAGATAACTCAGAGCCCATGAGTTGGTAGATAAAGTTTTGATTTTTTGCCGCAATATGCATTACTTTACATTTGGTTACATTAAATCGCATTTGCCATTTTGCGGCCCATTCCCCCATTTTGGAGAGATCCTTCTGGAGCTCTTCACAATCTTCTCTGGTTTTTACCACACGGAAAAGTTTTGTGTCATTGGCAAACTTGGCCACCTCACTGTTTATCCCTGTCTCCAGGTCATTTATGAACAGATTGAAAAGCACCGGTCCCAGGACAGATCCCTGGGGCACACCGCTTTTCACCTCTCTCCATTGTGAAAATTTCCCATTGACACCTACTCTTTGTTTCCGGGATCTCAACCAGTTCTCAATCCATAAAAGGACCTGCCCTCTTATCCCCTGACTGTGCAATTTTCTCAGCAGCCTTTGGTGAGGGACTGTGTCAAAAGCCTTTTGAAAATCCAGATAGACTATATCCACCGGTTCACCCAAATCCACGTGCCTGTTGACCTTTTCAAAAAATTCTAAAAGGTTTGTCAGACAAGATTTACCCTTACAGAAGCCATGCTGATTTTCTCTCAGCAAGATTTGTTCTTTAAACTGATAACTGGGGGAAAGCTCCTGTCGGCTTTCCCCAGTTATCAGTTTAAAAGCTGCTCTGCTGCCTTTTTGAGGTTGAGTGCCAGCAATCTGGTCCCATCATGATTCAAGTGCAACCCATCCCTCCTGAACAGGTTTGGCTTGTCCCGAAATGTTCTCCAGTTCCTGACAAATCTAAAGCCCTCCTCTCGACACCATCGCCTCATCCACGCATTGATGCTTCTGAGATCTGCCTGCCTGGCGGGTCCTGCATGAGGAACAGGTAGCACTTCTGAAAATGCTACCTTGGAAGTCCTGGACTTCAATCTTCTTCCTAACAACCTGAATTTGGCTTCCAAGACTGACCGCTTGACCTTCCCAACATCATTGGTACCAACGTGTACCATGACCACTGGCTCCTTCCCAGTTCTCTCTAACAAGCTATCTAGATTTCTCGTGATGTCTGCAACCTTTGCACCTGGCAGGCAAGTGACCATATGGTTATCATGCTCCTCACAAATCCATCCCTCTGTATTTCTAATTATAGAATCCCCTAGTACAAGGAGCTTCTCTCCTGCAGCCTGCTCATCTACATGTACCTGATCTTGTATCTCATCAATAGTGATGAGGGAGAGATCCTCAGGTGGAACCAATTGTTCCTTGGTGTGTGCCTCATGAGGTGTGATGAGGGAAAGAGTCTCAAATTGATTGTGCAATATGAGACTCTCTGAGCGATCCCTTGGCCTTCTACTCCTTTGAGTCACATTCCTCCATACATCTACCTCCTGGGTTGGGGAAGTGATTACGTCCTCAGAAGTGTGCCCTGTCTCCTCTTGGACCTGGATAGTCTGTTCCGCTCTGTCCAAAAACCGCTCAAGCTCCTTAATATGTTGCTGGTCCGATATGCGAGCCTCTAGCTGCTGGACCTTCTCTTCCAATAGCGCAACCAGCTTGCACTTGCAGCAAATGTAGTTCTGCACACGCTCTGTCAAGATGACAAACATGGCACAAGTACTACAGGTAACTACAGCTGCTCCCTCCAACTCCATTTTAACGAGTGCAATAAAATGTATTCAAGGTCTCAAAAATGTAAACGTACACTATTTTTTTTATCTAGTAAGACTATTTACTTCTTTTGTTGTTTATTCAAAATCTAACAGTGTATGGGCCGCTAAGGCACTTCTACTCCAACTGCAAGCACGTCAGGAAGTTTCCAGTGCTAACTTGCTAATGTGTGTAGGATCTCCTCAGGAGTAGCTTGGCTTGAAAACTCAAATATACGCAGAAGAAATTATTCCTTTTTTTTTTTTAGTTTGCACGCACCATGAGGCGCGTGCTGCTGGGAGCAGGTATTTAAAGATAAAACTCCGCCCCTTACTTCC
>JAHTLZ010000015.1:28934899-28948026 GCA_023846285.1 Phrynocephalus versicolor | reverse complement strand
TGTTGTTGTTGTTGTTGTTGTTGTTGTTGTTGTTGTTGTTGTTGTTGGCAATAGGCCTCCGAACCACCACCCCCCACGAACCCTTCTAACGAGAATTGCGCAGCTGTGCTCTCTGGGTAACTGTGCCCCCAATTCCGCCAAACATTATTTTTTTAATGGGGTTAGGTCCATTTTGGAACTGCACCTGTTCCTGGGGTGGGGTTCTTTTTACCTCCAGTGTCCTTGCTGGGGACCCCCCCCCATCCACCTCTGGTGCATGTCGTAGCAGCATGGGTGCCACCGCAACCGGAGCAGATATGCCTGAACTTCCATTGGCTTCTGTTGCATGAGCCCTTGGAGTTGAACTCCTAGCAGGCCAAACAGGATCATCTTCGTGCCAAAAGTCCGGGGTGAGTGGGCAAATGCGCTTCGCCCCTGAATTCAGTCGGGTTCAGAGCTGCCCTTTTTGGCACTTAAAATGGTCTTTATCTGCTGCTTTGGAGAAAGACACAGAGACCAGTGATGGTCAGGGGATCAGCACTGGCACAGTGGTGAGATATATTACATGGAATCATAGAATCATAGAGTTGGAAGAGACCTCAAGAGACATCAAGTGCACCCCCTCTGCCAACAAACTTTCCTTCTTTAGCACAACCATTCTCTCTCCCTGTGAGGCTAGACCTGCAAAGAGAAGGTTGCTGATCTGAGAGGAATGCTTATCCACCTGCCCTCCAACCCTGTGTTCCCTCCAGAGGATCTCCTGGCCAGAGAGTCTGAAACAGCACCTGTACTGTCAGGGGTTTTAAATGGTACAGGGGGTCCAAAAAGTCAATAGAAGACAGTTTGCAATTCCCTTCCAGCCTTAAATCAGTCAAATCCTGGAGAAGAGCAATAACTTTCCACTGAGCCATCACAAAGAAAACGTGTGGTCCTTCAGTAGCTCTGTAGCTATGGTAACAGAAGGCCCTTGCTTGGAAGTAATCAAAATAGGTGGATAAGGAACACATCTAGGTTGTGGATGAAGGCTATGCACAATAATCACACGTGGAAGTTTTAAAACTTGACAAGAACTAGGGCATTCTCCTCAAACCATCGAAGTGCTACAGTATGACTAAGTGGTATGAATGTTGAACATCTCCTTCCCAAATGTGGTTGCATAAAATTAAGTCCTATGGCCAATATATCCAAGGGAGGCAGAAGCCTGCTACGGATCAGCTCTGATAAGGACGGGTAAGAGTGTGTTACTAGTGTAGTCATAAGGCATAAGTGGGAGTGGCCGGCAAACAGGATCACAATTGGATTAGAACTAAGTCGCACTAATTCCACAAAGAGTGTCAAGAGTGAGAAATGCAGCTTAACACAGATTAAAGGCTAGCATCCCTCTTAAGTGATTGGTGGTAGAATCCCTTGCTGAATGGCCAGCAAACTTCATTTCACTGTGAGCACAGGGCTGTGGATTTTTTGCAAGCACCGATGCCATCATCAGATGGTGAACCTGCCCTGGGCCTGGACCCAGGCGTGCATACTTTTACTTCCAATTCCTCTCTTCCATGCCCACCTTTCCCACTTTCTTTCCCTCGCAGGGCCTTTATTTCTTATGTATTGCGAATAAAACAATTCTAGGAATGCTGGGATTTCCCCCTCTCTAAGCACACATTTAGTTTGATAAACTGCAATGTTTTGTCTGCACAAAAGTATTAACCACTTACATTTATTTTCTCAAAGACCATGCATGAATATTAAAAGGGATTTATTCGTACAATGGCTTCGGGCAGTTGAGTAATCCATTATATGCTGTCATATCATACTGTGGTAATGTGAAAAACTGGGAGTCCCTCCAGTAATCTTGATTAGCAATATGGGGTCCATTTTTGTGTGTGAGAGTGCAAGTGTGTATGTGCTGTAAACACATTTTCCTCCCCTGTGTGCTGAGTTCACATTAAAATTATTATGTGATTCCTAATGCATTTCCTTCACTTTAATTACAACAAAACAACAACAATGATAATCATCATTGTCATCACACTAAGCATAAGTGTAATATCTTTTCTTCTCGTTTTTTCTTTTTCTTTTTAGAAAATAATTGCTAATAAGCGTGTTTCCTGCTGGTAAAAGGTGCCAAGTTACATTTTTTTCAATCAATTAATTAATTCCAGTGTATACTATGTATTTCTCCAAAGCTCATGTATATTTCAGTCTAATATGAATTCATGTAAAAATTTCCGTCTTAATCTATTTTGACAATTAACACATTTCTAGGCAATCAAGCATCAAAGCAGAACAGAAGGTCTCTGTGCCACCCACAATCAGAAGATACAGCCTGCATAGAGGGGCAAAAGTTTAATCTTAGTTTTTTGCCAAATGAATTTTTCTTCTCGTGGTCTTGGTAAACTTTTACAGCTGGAAAAATTTAGCACTGTTGCTAAGCTTGCTTGGTGGAGGTGGTGGGGTGATGCAGTCCAAGCACAACTGGGAACAAGCGGAGCATAGAATTAACCAATTGTAATCAACTAATATTTTTCATCTGTTACATTCACCAACAATTCGAGTATAAATTACATTATGATTATAGCTTACTGAGAAATAGCAACACACTGTGATATAAGTGTAACACTGCTGGAGTTGCAGGGGTCTGACCTCACTGAATTATAGAGGAAGAATGTCACACCAAGTTGTGGTTTAATGTGCTGTGTGCTGTTGCCTCACACAGTTATGGGTACTGCGGAATCAACAAGATGGGTGAAGAAAAGTGTGTCTTGTAGTTTAAGTCAGTAGCTTGCAGGGAGTTTGGAAAGTCCTATAGAGTCAGAGTCCTAAGTCAGAGTCAGAGTCTCAAGTCTAACTGGGGAATTCTAGGAGGGGTTCCAAAAAACCCAGTGCTTCTGATAAGTTCCTCCTCTGAGCTGGGTTTGCTGCCTTCCAGGAAGTCTCCAGCCAACACCTCCCTGACCTTTCCTGAAGTGGGCTCCCCCATGTCCCTGCTAGGCAACGAGGGAGGCCAGTCAGGTGGATGGTTGACAGGAGCTGTGGAAGGAGGTGGACTTATAGTGCCAGTATCAGGCTTGGCAGCAGACCTGGCTTCTGTGTGGGTGCTGATCCTGCTTCTTGCCTGCTGGGCCACCTAGGCAGCCTCCTGGGTATGGTGGTATCTGGACAGGCCCAGATGGAGCTGTTGTATCTCCTGCAACCGCTGCCTCCTTCGGTTGTGAAGCCCAAGGATAGAAGCCCCAAGATTGCCCAGTCTGGCAGCAGGTACACCTTGGAGGGTGTCTCGCCCCGCACCCTCTAAGAAATCTACCCTCCCTCTCCTCCTCCATTTGCCTCCACTGTTTGCCTGCTTCTCCTGCAAGTGTCCATTAAAAATTATCACTCAAAAATGTGACTTGGGAAAAATGGGTTCAAGTTGCAACTTGAGTCTGGGGACCCCCCCGGGGAACAGAACCTTAGTCTTCTTGGGGTTGAGTTCGAGCCTGTTAGTTCTGGTCCATTCCAAGACCGTGTCCAGGCAGCAGTCAAGAGTTGGCACAGCCTCTGTTGCTAAGGTGGAGAAGGAGAGAGAGAGCTGCGTGTCATCAGCCTACTGATGACACCAGACTGCATAACCCCAAATAACCTCAGCCAATGGCCTTATGTAGATGTTAAAGAGCATGAGGGAGAGTGCAGAGCCCTGGGGCACCCCACAAGAGAGTGTCAATGGGGCTGACAAATCCCCCCCCCCCAAGCTCGACTCGCTGGGTACAGTCACCAAGGAAGGAGCGGAGCCAGCACAAGGCAAGGCCCACAACTCCTGCCTTAGGATTTATTGTTTCAAGAGCCATAACTGACAGTTTTGCCACCACCAAATGGGTTCTGGAATTCATGACTTAAATATAATACAGAAAGTAATGACAGTAATGAGTCCTTTGTCAGCCAGAGTTCTTGCCTACCACCATCTTTTTCTACAGTGGTAGACTAGCTTGCCAGGTAAATGGGGGAAGTGTAATGTACTCAACATTTGGCATCTTGCAGCAAAACTCAAGTTGCTTGTCTCTAAGAACAGCCATTATTGTTATTCATAGGTAGGTATGTTTTTGGTAGGAGGACCAATGTTTTTGGGAGGAACAGGTTTATCCACTACAGTGCCGGTTTTCTACTTTTAGTGTAATGAGTATTTATGTGTTATCGTTTTCACTGACCTCTACCCACATAAGGAGGTCTTTTTATTGATGCATGGTTGATTGCATTTGAATAATAACTTCTTCAGCAGTAGACTGTGTCAGTGTCAGATAACAAACCCCAGCTAATTTAGAAACTGGATTTAAAATTAAATTATACTCATTGCTGTAAAGCATTCCCATGGAGTTTTCCATGAACTGAACCTCAAGACCTGTCCAGATGGTAGATAGGTTGGTACTGTATTTGGATCCTGTTAGTATGATTTGAACCACGTTGTGTCATCCACATGTGTTTCTACTTAGATCTGCCCAAGCTGGGGAAGAGAGAAAGAACAGCAAGTCCATCATCAACTCGGAGCAGCCCTGTCTGTGATCTTGAAGACTTGTTACATCATGATATATTTTGGACGTCATAAACTCCGATAATTGTCCATGATGACGAGGGTTTACAGGAGTTGAATTAAAAACATTTGGAGGGTTGTCTGCCGCCTGTTTATTACATGTGCATTGGTCCTACAGTACCAGGGATGGGGCTTGTCTGGCCTGCCAGGTGTTATAGTACCACTACACCCATAATCCATCTCTCTCCACTAGCTCTAGCTAATGGGAGTTGCAGTCCAGCTGCATCTGGAAGGCCAGACGTTCCCATCATCCTCTTGGATTAGAGGCAATGGTTGATTAGCAAAAGCTCTCCAGGCAATGGCAAAGGTAATCAGTACTGCAGTCACTCTCTGCTGGAGAAAGCTGATTTGCGGCCGCCTGCTTTCCACACTGAGTGCACTGCTCAGGAATAGAAATATTGTTAATCCCCTTACATTAATATCAGCTTTGATCATCCTTTTCCATTAGCATCCCCTCGTTGTTAATGAAATGGGTAGCCAAAGGGTACAGTGGTGGTAGTGGTGGTAGTGGCGGTGGCGGTAGGGAGTGGAGCAAACCTGGCTTAATCGGTGTGTGGTAGTATGTGTGGAAATACCAGAACTAAATTGACAGGCCTGGGAGATGAGGAGTTGGGAAGGAAAAAACCAAAAAGAGATGAGGTGGAATAAGCACTTGGTAATTTTGTGCCTAGTGAAGCTACGATCAGAGGCCTAAATATAAGTCTGATTATGAGAAAAGAATGAAAGATAGAAAAAGTTAGTTCTCAGGTCAGTTCATACCTTGTTATTGTTATGGGCTGCCAAGTTGTTTCTGGCTTGTGGTGACCCTATGAAGGCACATCCTCCAAAATGCCCTGTCCTCAACCATCCCTGCTCAGCTCTTGTAGACTCAAGGCTGTTAAAAAACTTTTTAAAATTTTGTTCTCCCCATTCTGTGGCTCTTGTGCTGGCTGTCCTTAATCTTATCCGCAACCACTGTGGGTCAGAAGGCTAGAACTGCTACTTCTAGAAGCCTCCCGGAACAATGTCTCTCTAAATAAAGGTGCAGCATCTGACTTTAATGAAAAATGGTATCAGTCATCACAATTGTTAGAATTTGTAGCCTCTTTTTGAGGGTAGGGAGTTATCTATGAGGAGCGTTGTAAGGCATGATAGGGATTGGGCATTTTGGATTTATGGACTACAATTTCCAAAATTATCTTTCCTTGGGTTCCCCTGAGAGAAGGCCCTTATAGCTGTCTTCATGGTTTTATTTGGCTGTCTGTTTGGGGGGGGGGAAGGTTAGCAGCAACAAGTGAGACAGCTTGTTAATCAAACTGGAACTGAGATCTATCCAAGGTTTGAAGTAAGCCTAATGAGCTATTTATGTGTTCATTGTTGTTATTTGTTCTATGTTGTTGCTTAATTCATTCCCAAATAGAATTGTGGCCTGTGTTCTCTTTGGCAGCAACCCTGTCACATATGCAATAAGTTGCGATAGTAGAAAGGACAGTGGAGAAACCCTCTTGTCCAATTTTGTTTGCACAGGGCTTTTGTGTGTGTGTGTGTGTGTGTGTGTGTGTGTGTGTGTGATTGTGTGTGATTGTGTGAACCTCTATCCCATGAGGGTTCTGTTGCAACCACAACAAAAATATACATGGTGGGTGCGCGGGGATGGAAAAGCCTTGTACAGAAAGAGCCTGTGTGATGTGCCCCTTAGAAGGAACCTTGCTCTAGCGTACTTTCTTCTGCTTCCAATTAAAAATATATATTCTACTAAGCGGTGCAGCTCTGTTTCAGATATAAGTGTGTATCTATGTTAGGCTGATGTATTGCTGGAGTGCTATGCCACTTTCTAGACAAGTCAACAAAAAAGTTGTCAGAAAGTTGTCATGGCCTAAAACAGGCCTGCACAACAGGTTGACCATAGGCGACCAGTCACCCGTGGTGCCACCAGAAGTCGCCCGCCAGGCCCTAGTATTGGGAGGGGAAAATCCCCCCAACTTGCATACCAGTGAAGTGCATGAGAGCCCAACTCAGCGCTCGGCTCGCTTGGTTTCTCTGGTGGTGTGTGGAGTGGCTCTGGTGGTGCGCACGGTGGCCATGGAGGGTCCACTTTGTGTTTTCGGCAGGGTGGCAGTGGCAGCCAGAGGCAGGTGGCAACATCCATGGCTGGCTGTGACTTCCCCGCACTCTTCCTGGTGGCATCGCTGGGCTTGTGTGAGTCCAGGAGGGCTTTTCGTGGTGAGGCAGGGGCACAGGGCAGGACAGGGGAGAGCAGAGCCTTTCCTCCTTGCCTGTCCTGGTGGTGGCAGCTCACCCGTTCCTGCCACTGAGTTGGGCCCACTTGGTGTCTCCGGCGTCGCTGGACAGGGCGCTTCTGGAAAAACCACTGGAGACCTTTATGGGTGGGTGGGCGGGCAGCCAAGGCTCCACTTCTAACACCACTCCCAGCACTGTGGACCTTGGGAGGTGGGGAGAGAGTGCATGCCCAGCGTGGGGGGCCTTGGTGGGTAGGTGGGCTAAAATCTCCTTTTAAAAAAGGTGCACCTCCCCCCCCCAATCAGACAGTTTGGGGGTGAAAGTACACCTTTTTTGAAGATGAGATTGAAGCATTCCAGGAATTTACTGAGGCAAGCAGGGGTGCCGGATCAGATCTTCAACCACTGCTTGCCTAGGTCACCTCCTGGGCTGCTCAAATGTCCTTCCTTGAACCTCCCCCCCTTGCATTCATGGTGAATGGGAAGAGGGGGAAGTCTCAACCCGTTAGATTTTGGTGCAGCACCAGGGGGCGGGGCAGCAGTGGGGAGAGCATGTGCGCTCACGCTCACACGCACCTACACTTGGTGGGGAGCCTGTGGGGACGTGCAGCGGGAGGAAGGACAGCCCTGGCCTACAACAGCCACAACAAAAGATGGCCTGCCAGTAATCGAAAGGGGGAGAAATAGGATTACGCTGTGGTCATACCTGTGTTTTCTCTGTAGTTTCCCTTCGGCTAACTGCACATAAAAAGATCGTGTCCTAACTGCGAAGAGAAGTAAATTCTGGTCCTGGCCGACCATGCCCCTTGAGCAGCAGTTTCAGCGAAGTTTCAATAACCACCACCAGGGGCTGGATTTAGAAACTTCGCTCAAACATGCTTACTTATTTGCTTCTGTAACCATGACAAGATATAGGGCCTTTTTACACGACCCCTAAGATCTGCTGGTCCCTTAAATTCGGACCAGAGATCTTGGGGGTCTGTCGCTCTTCCTTCCTCCCCACCACTCCGCACGTCCTGGCTGCTGGCTGCGTGAGGGGAGGGAGGGGAAAAAGCCTTTAAAACGGACAAAAGAAAAAGCCTTACCTCTGGTGCCTGCTCCGAGCCCCGGTGGGAGCCACGCTTACTTCCTGGTTGCTCTTAAAGGGGCGGGACGCAAAAGAAAAACAACAAAAAGAAGTGAGGAGAGCTGGCACTCTCTGCATCAAAAATTTTCACCCTCTTCAAGCAGGTACAAGAAAAGTGCGCTGGGTCGTGCTTAGGTGGGCGGGGTCGCACTTAATTGTCTGCAAACTCCGGACGTGGTGGGGAAACATTTTTAAGCTCCGGAGCTTGCAGCCATTTGCAGCGGAGTTTAGGGGTCGTGCATAGAAAATATGCAGTAAAATGCGTTTTCCCCTTTTTTTCAGCAGCTTCCCATGGAAAAATGTGAAGTAGACAGGTAGAGACGGAACCAGAATAGGAAAATACGATGCAGAAGAGAGGACACTAACTGCACATTACAAACCATGTGACTGCCCCCCCCCAAAAAAAAACACATGAAATTTATATACGCAGAGAATGCTGGTGTGACCGCGGCCGTAGTCTGATGAGCTGTCTGGATCCTTCTCACATGACAAGAACCATGCTTCTCTGCTGGATTTCACTAAAGATCATAGGTTTTTAAATGCTATCCAGTTTGCTCCAAATTCCCCGTCTAGTCAAGCCCTAAGTTAGAAGCAAAACATTTAACAGAAAATAATGTAGCAGTACAGCAATGCATGGACATTCTGAATCATATAACTATTAAAATCAAGTGCAGTTGTTTCCTCAAACTAAACTCTCATCCCCACAGAATATTGAGGGGAAGGAGGTGACCTCAAAATTTTGCCATTCCTTCTAAAACTCTGTTACTTTTAAAATATCGTGTTTTCCTTAAAATATTTGGATCTTCAGTTTATTTTATAAACAAGATCCCTTTCCCGAATAGCAAGACACTCATAAGCTAAGCTTAATTTTTTTCTTTCTTTCTTTCCTTCCTTCCTTCCTTCCTTCTTAAGTTTGGGAGGGAACTTGCAAGAGCTACATAAAGCCTGAGGCAGAGCAGAGAAGTATATGAAACAGAAATCAGCCTGGACCTCCAATAATAACCACCTAGAGTTCCTTTGGGAAAATCAGTGTGGTATAGAAATATAGAAATAAAATAAAATAAAATAATTATATGGTGTGCTGTTGGAAGCTTGGTGGGCTGCCTCCTGGGTATTACTGTGGCAGAAACGTGACATACAATAGCCCCTGATGTGGTCAAATAGGATGCTCATATAGTTTAATCAGGGAGGCAGAGCCTAAATGTATATTTGCCTAGAAGGTCTGTGAGTAGCCAATGGCTAGTAAAGTTTCAGAAATTGTATAAGCCTGATAAAAATATCAGCATGGTAGCAAGCTGTTAATATGCCATTTGAGTTCATGCCATGCCTAACAAAACGATATTAGGATTCAGTTCTCATTTCAGCTAACACGACACTCCTCGGCTCTCAGGAAGAATATTTAATGTGAGGAAAAAAGAATTTAAGTAGTGAATGGAACACTTGAAAGGTGTGACCACAAGCCACTCTGAAATGTGAGGAGGGATTTTGTGTGTGTGAATGTTCTGGAAATTTCTGCCAGAACTGTGGTAATTTTTTAAATGTTAAAATGGTTTGTTTGCTTTTACATTTTGGGTTGCCACTCTTGAAAGACTCAGACATGATGGGAGTCCTTATAGTGGCCGAGCAGATCCACCCCACCCCACCCTCAAATAAAAAGCCTAAGGAACAAGTCTAGAAAGTACTTTTCCTTGGATTACAGCCAAAAGAGTGGGGTTGGGGTGGTGGTGGAATATATAGGCTAAGCTGTAAATAAGCACAGTGTGTGAAACTTGAGCTACCTCAAAGATCGGATCTCACAGTATGAACCGACTTGGGTGTTAAGATCATCAGGAGAGGCCCTTCCCTCCATCCCACCACCCTCACAGGTATGTCTCGTGGGAACCCATGAAAGGCCCTTCTCGACTGCTGCGCCCAGACTCTGGAACTTCCTCCCAATAGAAGCCAGGACTGCCTCATCTCTGTTGTCCTTCCGGAAACAGGTAAAGACCTTTCTCTTCAGACAAGCATTCCCTGAATGATGGAGTACCATGTGTATTTTATAGGAATCTATGGGTTCACATGGGCGCTTTTACACGCCCCCTAAGATCCGCTGGTCACTTAAATTCGGACCAGACATCTTAGGGGTTTGTCGCTCTTCCTGCGTCCCCACCCCTCCGCACTTCCTGGCTGCTGGCTGCGTGAGGGGAGGGAGAAAAAAAGGGACAAAAGAATGCAGGCTTACCTCTGGTGCCGGTGGACGCCGCCCCGTCGTTGTGATTCATTCTCTTAAAGGGGCGGGAGGCAAAAAACAACAGCAAAAAGAAGCAAAGAGAGCCCGGCACATCCGCATCAAGATTTTTCACCCTTGGAGAAGCAGGTACATGAAAAGTGCACTGGGCGTGGTCGCACTTAATTTTCAGTAAACTCCGGAGCTGATGGGTAAACAATTTTAAGCTCCGGAGCTGGGAGCCATTTGTGGCAGAGTTTAGGGGTCGTGTAAAAAGGCTCATAGACTTTGTGTTTATGACTACTTATAGCCGTGTTGCTTTAATGTAATGTTGTCTATTAAAGTTGTAAGATGTCCTTCAATTCCTTGTTCTCAAATACTTGAACATGTCTTAATTGTATTGGACTGTGTATTATCCCTCATCACTATAAGCCACCTTGGGTCCTTTTCCAAGAAGAAAGGCAGAGTAAAAATGCTCTAAAAGAAATAAATAATAAATAAGTAAATATTAAGGCAAACACTAATGGCCAATTTCCATTTGGGTGCATGAGTGGTAACCAACTTGACAATGAGTCTCTCTCTCTCTCACACACACACACCTTCTCCCTCCCCCCCCTGTGTGTGTGTGTGTGTGTGTGTGTGTGTGAGAGAGAGAGAGAGAGAGAGAGAGAGAGAGAGAGAGAGGAGTTAAAAAGACATGGAAGTGGCCTCTATCAGGCTATTTTGTGAATGGAAGGTATAGCATATTGAGGGATTATGTGTGGTAAAAGTGCCACACAATCTCCTTGAAGGGGAAAGCCAGCCAGTGGTGGTCCTTTTATAGAATCATAGAATCATAGAATCATAGAATTATAGAGTTGGAAGAGACCTCATGGGCCATCGAGTCCAACCCCCTGCCAAGCAGGAACCCCTTCACAATATTTCCGACAGATGGCCATCCAGCCTCTGCTTAAATACCGTCAAAGAAGGAGACTCTACCACCCTCCGTGGCAGCATATTCCACTGCCGAACAGCTCTAACTGTCATGAAGTTCTTCCGAATGTTCAAATGGAATCTCTTTTCCTGTAGTTTGAAACCATTGCCCCGAGTCCTAGTCTCTGAAGCCATGGAGAACAAACCTGTTCCCTCTTCAATATGACATCCTTTCAGATACTTAAACATAGCTATCATATCCCCTCTCAGTCTTCTTTTTGATAGGCTAAACATTCCCAGTTCCCTAAGCCGTTCTTCATAAGACATCTCTTCCAGGCCTTCAACCATCCTAGTCGCCCTCCTCTGCACCCGCTCGAGGTTCTCAACATCCTTTTTAAACTGAGGCGCACAGAACTGGACACAGTACTCCAGGTGGGGTCTGACCAGAGCAGAATAGAGTGGCACTATCACCTCCCTTGATCTAGACACTATGGTTCTGTTGATGCAACCAAGAATCGCATTGGCTTTCTTGGCCGCCGCATCACACTGCTGGCTCATGTTCAATTTGTGGTCCACCAAGACCCCCAAATCCCTTTCACAGGTACTATTCTCTAGCCAAGTGTCCCCCATCTTATATCTGTGCAATTCATTCTTTCTACCTAGATGTAGCACCCTACATTTCCCTCTGTTGAAATCCATTCCATTAGCTTTGGCCCAGTCTTCTAATCTGTCAAGGTCCTTTTGGATTTTCATCCGATCCTCTAGGGAATTAGCAACCCCTCCCAATTTGGTATCATCTGCAAATTTAATTAGCATATTCTCTATTCCTTCCTCCAAGTCATTAATAAAGATATTGAAGAGCACTGGACCCAGAACAGAACCCTGGGGCACCCCACTGGTCACGTCTCTCCAGGATGATGAGAGGCCATTTATGATCACCCTTTGCGTGCGATCAGTCAACCAATTACAAATCCACCTCACTGTAGCACTATCTATCCCACTTCCTACTAACTTCTTAGCAAGAATACCATGGGGAACCTTATCAAAGGCCTTGCTAAAGTCCAGATAAGCAATATCCACAGCATTCCCCTCGTCTACCATGCCTGTAATTCTATCAAAGAAAGAGATCAAATTAGTCTGGCATGACTTGTTTTTAAGAAACCCGTGTTGACTTTTTGTAATGACAGCATTGTTTGTTAGATAATTGCAGACTGATTTCTTAATAATCTGTTCTAGGATCTTTCCGGGAATTGAAGTCAAGCTGACTGGGCGGTAATTATTTGGGTCCTCTTTTCCCCCCTTTTTGAAGATGGGGTTATTAACACTACTAGTAGAAAGTTCTGAAATGAGTCATGCTATGAGGAGCACATGGGAATGTCACAGCTCACTTTCCCTTAATAACTGGTGGTCTGAGAGGCATTTTAAAATAGATGGTTGTGGTTTGCTGTTTTAAATGTGTTTTAGTACTGATTTTATTTCAGTATACTGTAATACTTGTTTAATTATTTTAAAATATTTGTACGGCTACTGTTTTTAGCTTTTGAATGTTGTTTTTTTAAGCCACCTTTGCTTTCTTTTTAAGAATAAAATCAGGATAAAAATATTTAAAATGAACAAATAAATAGCTTTGAAAGTAGTCATGGGAATTTACATAGGCATAATTTGCAAGTCTGATTGCACATGTCCCTGGGGAAATTCCGTGGTGGAAGACAAAAAAAAAAAGAACTAATAATGTGGAATGTCCATTCTCCACTGGTTGATTCTTGAGTCAATAAATATTTTGACTTTTATTCATATAACTAGGGAAGAAATTAAATTAAATTATAATCCATCCATCCATCCATCTGTCCAACAGCCTGGAGCTGACAGAGAAAAATTCTGCCCAGTCATGATTAATGAAAAGGAAAATGTCAATAAAATCCTGGCTCTACTGGAAGGGGGAAAAAAACCTCTTCTGTGCTCCACTTTATCATTCTCCCTTAGCTCTCCTTAAATTTGCTTTGCTACTCTTTTTTTTTTTTAAAAAAACAGAAGTGTTATTAATTCTAATACTAGAATAACCATCATAAATCTCCCTGGCTCAAGCCTTGAAAACAAAAAAAGCTTTTCTTTCTTTCTTTCTTTCTTTCT
>JAHTLZ010000015.1:28875024-28925844 GCA_023846285.1 Phrynocephalus versicolor | reverse complement strand
TATCTATCTATCTATCTATCTATCTATCTATCTATCTATCTATCTATTGCCCCATTAGTGCACACATGACTCCATCGTTGCTGAAGTGGCCTCCTAATATATGTTCCATAGTAATATATTATTAATAAGTAATATAGATTAATAAAGGGTACTAGTACAAGTGTATGTTCAAAGTATGACCTTTATGTGAAGACCATCTTGAATTAAGCCCTGCTAAAATATACATTTCATTTCTGCAAAGCAAACAGATTATTGTAGAACATGAGTAAATGAAGAACTTTGACTCTGTTCTCAAGTCTGAAATGAATCTGTGCTCAGATTAAAGTTCTCCTTTCTAGACAATGTTGTTATATAGTCTGTTAGCACAGCATCCCATTGCTCTTCACAGCTAGAGGAATGTATGATTTACATAGTGTTGACTTACCATTCAGCAGTTATTTCAGTTGGTCTACTTTTATTTGGAACTACCAATAGAATACTGGCCCTTGTAATTCAGCCCAAATAATTGCTGAAGAGTTACTTCATATAATGATATTTTATGACATTTTATCTCAGTGTTTGACATTTGGCAGTACTATGCAATAGTATTTGTCATTTGACTGTGACATGTAACTGTTGGTGTTCTGTAACCCATGGACCAAGGACACCCGCAACAGACCCTGACCTTCAGAGAGCTAGATACAGAGATGTACAGAGATGGTGACACAAAAAGAATGAATTGCACAGATATAGGATGGGATATACCTGGATGGAAAACAGTACCTGTGAAAAGGATCTGGGAATCTTGGTGGGCCATAAATTGAACATGAGTCAGTAGTGTGATGCGGCAGCCAGGAAAGCCAATGTGATTCTTGGTTGCATCAACAGAACCAAAGTGTCTAGATCAAGGGAAGTGATAGTACCACTCTATTCTGCCCTGGTCAGACCCCACCTGGAGTACTGTGTCCACTTTTGTGCACCTCAATTTAAAAAGGATGTTGACAACCTCAAGTGGGTACAGAGGAAGGTGACCAGGATGGTTGAAGGCCTGGAAGAAATGTCTTATGAGAAATGGCTTAGGGAGCTGGGAATGTTTAGCCTTCCCCCCCCCAAAAAAAGGGCTGAGGGGGGATATGAAAGCTATGTTTAAATATCTGAAAGGATGTCATATTGAAGAGGGAACAGGTTTGTTTTCCATGGCTTCAGAGACTAGGACTCGGGGCAATGGTTTCAAACTACAGGAAAAGAGATTCCATTTGAACATTTGTAAGAACTTCATGACAGTTAGAGCTGTTCGGCAGTGGAATATGATTCCACGGAGGATTATGCTGCCCCCCCCACCACCCTTCTTTTCCACTACCCCTCTGACCTGATCTGGTTTCTGTCGCTTGAGGAATTTACTTCCCACAACATAGGCTGGCATGAGCCATAAAACCATAAAACTATATAGCTCTAACTCACCATTTAATGTTCTCACCAGTTCTATTAATTAATTGTCCCTCCTCTTCTCCCCCCTCCACTCCCCTATATACACCCCACCACTATTTGCTACAGCCTATGATATCTAGGCCACAACCCATGAATATCTGCTATGAAATGTATATCTCAGCTCATATTATATCTTACACCTCATTCTGCTGCTATATATGTCTGAAGAAGTGCACATGTGCACGAAACATCACATTAAAATATGAAAGTTAGTCTTTAAGGTGCCACATGTTTGTGTCTTTCATTTTGTTCTGTTTTGTTTTTCTTTGATTTTTGCCTGAAATTCTTGAAAAGACTAACACGGCTACCCTCTCTGAATCTCCTTTGGAGGTTTTTAAGCGGAGGTTGGATGGCCATCTGTCGGAAATACTGTGATGGGGGTTCCTGCATGGCAGGGGGTTGGACTGCATGGCCCTTGAGGTCTCTTCCAATTCTATGATTCTATGATTCTAAGATGCAGGAAAGGGAAGAACACAGAGGCAGGTCCTACGTTATCAGGACACAGATAGACACTTACATGGTGGTGTATGCTGTAGAAGTTGACCATACTAGGAGGCAGGAAAGGGAAAAGTCCTTTTATCCCTGGTGGATGATGGAGAAAAGGATGCCTCTGTTGCCTAAAGAGGAAGATGCTAAGGAGAAGTTGAGGGAAAGAGAGACCGAGCAAAAGGAGCCAACTGGAAGACATGAATGTGGAGAACAAACCATCTCACATATTACAGTGCATTTGACGCTCTCAAACATGCACAGAAGAAGACCTTATGTTGGCAAGAGGGGATGCTGTTGATTGGAGGCTAGTATTGGGTGAATGTAATCTAGTTTTTAAAAAATCCTTATTCTTTTATGGACCTTTTTATACATAATAATTTTATAGCTTATTTATATTCTGCTTACTAGTGTATGATTATCTGTCAATAGCATTTGTTGATGTTTCTGATACAAATAAATAAAGAATGGAAAAAGTTGCTGGAGGAAAATCCAAAGAGCCAAGATTGGTCTGGCCCAACAACCAGTATTCCACATCTGCTTTGCTAGCACTGTCAACATACTTTTCTTCCATCTAAGGATCTAGAAGAGGGTCAGGCAGGTTGCGACTAAGGGCTGTACCATGATACTGAGTAGCGACAGATGGAACCAACCACACCACAGAGAGTGACTGGACTTTCTCTTGTGACTGGATCAGGGGGAGGGACTGGAGCTCAGGTATGTGGGCTAGTGGAGAGAAGTAGTGCAGCCAAGAATGAAAACAAAAAAACAAAACACTTCCTCCTTTGGTTGTTTGGTTCCGTCCATGTTTAATAAGCCCCAGTTCATTTCAAAATAGTAATCTGTCATTTATGGAGGTGAGGATAGAATATGATTTTTCTGTTCCCAAGAGAGGCCTGAGTGGGACTCACATCCTGCCTTCAGTTTCAGGTAATACCTGAATCCGCAGGTTTTCAGCTACCAGTTTTTCAGTGGGTGAGATGAGTGGTGGTGTGTGTGTGAGAGAGAGAGACTGACACAAAAAAAGACACAGAGAGTCATGAAAGCCTATTCTTTTGGACTGGTGCTTGTGGGTGTTGTGGAATTGCAGAAATATTTTGGGATGCTTTCCCTTATACTGTACTTCTATAGGTATAAAAGAGTGGTATTATTTCAAAAGAGCCCTAAAAGGTGGTCATTCCTTGACAGGGTCCAAAATATGCCTGAAGAGCCCAGTTCATGTGGAGGCAATAGGCATAGGACTCACCCACTCTTCATCTCTTGTGGAAAGTCTGCAGCAATCCTTCTGCTAGGTCCCCAGGTATCTGTTCATGATGGATGTTTATCACTTGCGACGAGCTGGTTGTCCTTTAAAGCTTGTCCAGCTTTACTGCCTTTCTTCTTGAAAAATTCCTGATCCTGAGACGATTCTATAAAACACCAAAGTTGTAGCTTTATAAACGGAGTCCCTTTCCAGTTTGGCTTTTAGCTGGCAGTCATAAGAACATAAGAAGTCATCAGAAGAGGTGGGGGGGATGAGGTATCTCTTCTTGGACTCAGAATTGGATTACTTTTTGAAATGGAGGCCCCCCAACTGGCCAAGGATGAAGGGAAAATCCGAGCATTGTCTAATGTGTTTCCCTCACAAGCAGCAAGGTAGAAAAATCAACATTCTCCATATGACAGTAGTATTTAATAATTGGCCTGCAGTTGTATTGAATATTTGCAAGTACTTTATAGATGGTGTTATATTTATCTTTTTCACTTGGCTGCTCTGCTCCATCCACCCAAACACAATTTTGTATCTGATATACAGCATGGACAGGCAGTTCAGACTTTGCATCCTCTAACACAGCAGCCCACAGTTTTCTTGTTTCCCATAGTCTCCATGGGCACAGATTACAGGAGTGAGTAATATCTGGTTTTATTTTTATTTTTGTCAGATTGACATTCCACATAATGGCTCAAAGTTAGCACATGCCATTTCAGAGTCTGTTTTTCAGCTGCTATGAAGTGCAAAGGTGGCAAAAATGGAGAATGACTATGGCAGTCAGGAACTCCAGAGGGCAGAGGCTTGCCACTTTTTGCTAAGTTTGGAATTTACACAGGAGATATCAAATGCCTCTGTGTGAGATTTGAAGTACTGTAGATCAGAAGAGCAGGGGAGCCAAATAAGTTACTGGCTGCTGTAGTTTCCTTCCAACTACTTTTAATCTGCGAAAGTAATCAAGAAAGTAAGTTTCTGGATGTCTGCAGTTTCCCTCCAGCTGCTTTTAATCTGTTACGTTACCAGCTGTTTTCCTTCCAATTACTTTTAACCTTGGACTCGAGAAAATTAAGAACTTATGAGGTGGAGAATTGTGACATCGCTACGGAAATGAAATTTAACCACATGCACATCTTTGCCACGATAAGAAATCTATTTGTGGGTGCACATATGCAGAAAAAGGAGAGAATACTACCCCCTTACAGAAATATTAAGTCCAAAGTCTTGTCTAGTCCAGCATCTTTATATTATTGGCCCTTTGCATGGGTCTGCATTAGGAATGGGCACAAAACAAAAAATGAAATGCTGTTTTGTCATTTCGTTATGTAATGAAGTGAAGCGAAACGAAACAAAACGATGAAGCAGCATTTTGTTACAGACAAAATGAAATGGCCGTTTTCCTGTTGAAACAAACTTCCATTCTGTCTCTAAAATGGTGGCTTACCTGCAGGTGTTCCGCCACCACCACTGCTGCCGAGACTGCTCAGCCAGGCCCACTGCCAGAGCCTCCACTTCTGCCACTGGAGCCGCCGCCACTGCAGCAGGAGGGGGTGAGCGGCCAGCAGGTCGGGCTGGGCCCGCCACTGCTAGAGTTGCCATGGCTGCCACTGGAGCCTCACCAGGCTGCTGGGCAGGCCAGTCTAGCTCCCCCCCGCCACTGGAGTCACTGCAGCCACCACCTTTGGAGCTGCTGCTGCAGGTAATGAAACGTTATGTTTCGTATGAATTTTTTTTGTAAAAATTTGTACAAGACAAAATGAAATGAAATGTGCCCCGCCCCCAAAATAGAACAAAACAAAACACCATTTTTCTGTTTCATGCCCATCCCTAGCCTGCATCTCTCACAAAGATCCTTGGAATGTTCTGTCTATAGCCACCTAAGCAGGATGAAGCTATCTTGGTTGGGACAGATTATGTGAGGTAGACTATAAGGAAGAAATCTCCCAGCATTCAGTTTGCCTGCAGCTGTTTCCAGGTAGAACAACACACATAATCATCCCTGGGTGGTCTCCTGACAGGCATGTTTCCCAATGCCTACATCCACTGTCCTGTGCTGTATGATGGTTCTTTAGTGGCAGTCATTACCACTGTTCCCTTTATTCTCCACTCATGTATTCTGTGTCTGGGTCTTTAGTTCTCCTTGCAGTGTGCTTCACCCCTATTGGCTAGGGGTTTAATGTCACATGCATAGAATGCCATGTTTTGTATTTTCCATAGAGAAGTGAACAGTACTTGCTAAAATCTTCCTTCAGGTCTGTTTAGATTATCTGTCGGAAATACTGTGATGGGGTGTGTGTGTGCCTGCATGGCGGGGGGGGGGTTGGACTGGATGGCCCTTGAGGTCTCTTCCAACTCTATGATCCTATGATTCTATGATCTCCATTCGATAAAACACCTGAATGAGGAATTTTCAGGCTTCCACGCAATTCCTTGCCTCCAGTCTAAGCAACAACAAACCAAAGAGTTTTATTTTTTTACCCCTTACCCATGTTTATGTCATCTGTGCAAATTGTCTTTCTGGGGAGAAGCAAAGTGTACACATTCAGCCATAACAGAGAAAGATGGGCTGTTTGTTAAACGACTCTTCTGATGCTTCTAATTCATGCAGCAAAGCAGAGTTTTGCTCTCTTTGTGCGACAGAATAAGTAGTCCTTATTCTCCCCTTTCTTTCTCACCTCAGCACTGTTATAAAATGCCTTGCCCTCTTGTGGCATAAGGCAAGTAGTTTAGCAGATCCTCACATGTGACGACAATAGAGAACTTAACATCCCTAATTCCCCCCCTACACACACACACACACACACACACACACACACACACACACACACACACACACACTGCTGGTATCCAGTGACTTGCAGTGTGGGCAAGGATAGCCAAAGAACTGTCACGTCACAAGTTCAGATCTGTGAGATGCAGCAGATGAGTTGGGGTAGAAACAACTGTCTGCCTAGCCTTTATTGGAGGCAGCTACATATTTACTAGAGTTTCTTATTTGGCCCCAAGGATCTTCTGTGTACCAGGCATGTTTGGAGAAAACAAGACGGAGAGGGTCTAATAAAAGTTTGCGAATATCAAAAACAAAGACAGTCATAAGGAAGACAGGGAGTAATTGTTTGCCAGAGACCCTAATGGAAGGACAGGAAGTGATCACTTCATCTTGCTACAAATGAGATTTAACTTGGTAACAGGAAACCCTGAACTATAAAAAAACAATTTAGCAATGAAAAATGTTCCTCAAGGAAATAATAGTATCCCTGGAGGTTATAGAATATAAAGCAGAGAAATGTCTGACTTGAAAGCTTTACTTTGGAGGACTTCATCTTTTTGGAGTGTTGGATTCAATGAGCCTTCTCGCAACAGCAGTGGGTAGTGCAGGAGACACAGTAGCCAGTGTGGGGGTGAGGAGGCAGGGGTGGCAAGCAAGCCAAGCAAGACACCTTGGTAGTAACAGGCTCATACACAGAGGGACAGCCATCCAGGTGGGCACTACCTCACCCTTATCCCATTCATTCACAACTCAATGAAGAGAAGAGTGGCCCCTGAATTAGAGATGGCCAGACTTGCTGGAGGCAGGAATGAGATGCAGGAATGTTGGCAGAATTTGGGGTCTGAGTCCCAAGTCCAAGTCTTTGGTACCAAGTCCTAGGCCTCAAGTCTAAGGTTATATTAAAAACATGGTTTTCCCCCCAGAAAAAAAAAAGAAGAAGCAGAGTGTGGGTTCTGTTGGTTGTGTATGTGGAGGTCTGAGGCTTGTGAACCACCCAGATTTGGTTCCATCTGCCATGCCTGCATCACCTGCCCTCACATCTCCACCCCGCCCCACCCCATCCTCTTGAAAACCTCTTTTCCAGTTGCTACCTTCTCTTCTGCCATTTGTCTTCCTCTTCTGCATCACCTGTTGATGTGACTTGGAAATATGGGTCTGAGATTCAAGTCAAAGCTGAATAATTAAAGCCACTATTAAATATCTCACTTACTTTGAAAGCTCCATACGTTGGAAGCAACTTGACAGGAGATGACACACCAAAAATTGCAAATAAAAGGCCAGAGGTGTTTGTTGAGTCATGTTTTGCTTCCTGATGTAGACATGTAAATGGCATTTTCCCTCCTACAGCCACATTGAGGTGCATTTTCCCCAGCTACTCATCTGATGTTTTGGCAGATGAGGCACACAATCCCACAAGCTTCTCTCTCTCTCCCTGTCAGTAAGAATATTAAATGTATATGAAAAAGCAAATTTTCCATGTTTATTTGTCCCACCTGCCTAGCCCCTTTCTGCCACCTCACCCATGATTCCCCTATTCTCCTTCCTATGGCATTCCACTTTTCCCTGGATTTCACTTTTGCTTGTACTCAGCAGGTACCTAACTTGCCCTCCACTGTCCAATGGTATTAAAACAGGCAACTTTTGAGAAGTCACAAGCATGTCATTTTATCTCTCCCCCCCCCCGTGTGTGTGTGTGTGTTCCTAGCCAATAGACATGCTGTTTCTGCCATTTTATTTTATTTATTTATTTATTTATTTATTTATTTTTGCATTTATATCCCGCTTATCTTCAAACGAACTCTAAGCGGCCACCATGCTGTCACCACTGTGGTCCACAGCTAATGCAATTCAGCCACGTACAGGACAAGCAAGACCTCTGAGGGAGGGAGGGCTTATTCAACTTGACCTATTGCAATTTAAAGTAGTATGAATTGGGCGGCATTTTAACCTGCAATAGAGCTTGCCTCATGTGAATCAACAAAGTTTGTTTCACATTCCACCCAGTTTTGACCAGGCGTGCAGTTTTGGCCCTGGTCCAATAGTCCTCAAATAGTGGCTAACCACTATTTTCCTAAGGGGGGAAAACAAACCAGACATAATGGAATTATCGCTCTTTTGCTGGGGTTAGAACATAAGAACATAAGAAGAGCCATGCTGGATCAGGCCAAAGGCCCATCTAGTCCAGCTTCCTGTATCTCACAGTGGCCCCACCAGATGCGTTTGGGAGCGCATGAGACTAGATATCTGTCTAGACTAGAGACAAGATATCATCCCCAGCCACTACCGTACACTGCCTGTAAGAGTGGGTTAATATATCTTCACTAGTAGCCATGATTTGCCCCAGGTTCTGTGGCCAGTACCTTCGTGTAGATTTGCCTACATGTGTAGTTGCAGTTGCAGATATGGAAGCGACTGCTGGGAAGCAGAGAGGTCTGATTGCCTTCTTGCATACCTGGCTGGCTGTACTAGTGGTACCATGAGTGGCCTTGCCAGCAGGCTGGCCACCAAACCTCCACATATCACTGCAGCTGTTTTTACTTGCACCTTTTACACATATGGTAAATTGAACACAATACTGCCCTGTGAACTTAATTTTGCCCTTTTCTGCGCTTGGCCAAGTTGGCAGCCATTGCTGTATCCCGTGTTGGTGAATATCAACCAGTCAGCTAATCAATCAGTGGAATGAGCAGAACATCTGTGCCGCATTTTATAGGATGTCCTATAACAATGCTATTTCTTCTTACATTTTACAGCCCAAGTTTCTTACATTTTCCACTCCCTTGCAATAATGATCTTACAGTAATAATATTTACAGTGCCTCAGACAATAATGATACCTATTGACGAGCCTGAGTATTTTGTGTACAGTGGATAATAAGGCTGTCCTTGTGCACTCAATCGTTTGGACACATGTGAGGACAGCATAAAATTGCCTCCCTGAACAGCAGCTGTGGTGCCGTTTTCCTGTCCAAACTGAGTTTTGGCACCAGATGCCAGTTGCCAAGAGGCAGCCTCACCTTTCTTCCTAACTCCATTTTGATCCCTCCCCTCCCACAATGTCTGCTGCAAGGCTTTGTGTCTAATTAAGACACATTGTCCAGCCAATTGGGAAGAAGGAACTAGCTGGAGCCGTTTTACAAAGAGGAACAATCCTTGTTCATTACGCCTTAATTGAGGCAACAAAAAGGTGCTGGAAAACATCCATCAGAGGCACATTCATGCACTTCGTCGGAGGGGATTGGATTTAGGAATTCACAAAAGCATCATCAAACGTTCCAATCAAGAGTTATACAGGCAACAGGGAAACAAAGACTTGGATACACAAATACGGCAGAATCAGCCCAATTACAGATTATATGTTTCCGGAAAACACATTCTTTGGCTGGGGTCCAACATTTTAAAAGCATATTTTCTTCCTTCCTTTTATAGTCACAGCACAAAAAGTCGATGCTGTTTGTTTCTCCCTCATTAGCTCCAGATGTGCTCCCATTGGGTGAATATGGAAACCAATGCCAAAGATGGCTAAGAATGAGGTAACATGGGATGCACTGCCAACCCAAACTCTCATTCAGTTTTGTATTAGGGCTGATGTAAAGAATGGGAAATTCAGTTTTTTTCTTTTTCCTTTCCACTGTTTCAGTATGGGTGTTTGCTTGTGTGTATATTCATTCTTCCAAGTGTATTTACATTTGACCTACACCATTTGAATGCATTGACTGATCTAGAAATTTGAGCAAGATTCTCTGCAGGATATGCTCGACTAGCACCAACTCAAATATCAAACAAAAGAAGTCCTTGTTTGTAACAAATGTGCTGTTATATTTTTCTGAAGTAATTCTATTGGTAACATTGAGCGCTATCACATGTCCCGGAAGAGCTGCTTTTTAAAAAAGCATCTTTTCTCCTGCTGCGATCACGTGGCTCAAAAAGCGCTCCCATTGTCCTCACATCCGCGTCTGCTTTTTTATGTGATTTGTTAACTACGATTTCTGAGTTTGCGAGCTATTTATAAAAAACTTGGCTTTTCTACTTCAAAATTCAAAGTCTAAGGGGGGAAAGGGAACAAACAAACTGGCTCCTGGGCAAGTGGTGTGCCCAGCAGGTGGCTTGCAAGGGCTTCCCGTCCCTCCATCCCTCCTTCGCAGCCCCACCATCATGCACATACAAAAACACAAACAAAGGGCTTCTCACTTGCTCGAGTGACCATGAATGCGCATGGGCGGTGATATACAGCCTGCCCACATCCCTCTCAGTAGTGGCTCCAATTAATTGCCACCCACCCATCCGGATACCAATTTTGTGCTTTTGTATCACGGCTAATTGATTCCTGCATTCCACTTGGCAATCCTGCGTTTTGCAGGATTTTACTGATCCATGGTGTTTTATCGATGCACTGAAATATAAAGGTTTTTAAATTTAATTTTTTTAAAAAACCAAGATAGCATCGAAAAACCCATAAGTAAAGTGATTAGAAGCAGCTCTTCCACTCCCCACCGTGTAAGAGTTATTTTAAAAGGCGGCTCCTAGGTGTAGCAAAAAATAGACACCCCCCAGTGGTGGTTCCAGGAAAATGCACTTCAGGGGGTGTGGTGAAGGGTTTTTAAAAGAAAAGGCACCTCTCCATTAGAAAGGCAGCTTTTATCGCAGTAAAAAGCGCATTTTGGCAGTTGTCAGATAGTGCCCTTTGTTGAATTATTTTGTGGCCAAAGCTGTTCCGTGTTGATATAGGCAGTGGGGGGGGGGAGGAATCATTCTGTGGTTCACCCACTAGGTGGCTCTATCTTTAGTGGCTCCAATTAATCATAAGCTGTGGTTTTTCTTTTGCTCTATATTTCCTTTACCAATTACCATTAGAGATGGGCTCGAGCCGAAAAAATGGCATTTCGTTTTGGTTCGGTTCGTTTTAGGCTTCAGTTTGTTTTGTTTCGTTTTAAATGAATTTTTTTGAAAAATCCATTTCATTGATTCGTTGATTTGTTATTCTTTTTGTGTGTAGAGTGTGTATGTGTGGTGCTTGTGCAACTTTGGCTGAGAGAAAGAGGGGCTTAATCTTCCCCCCAGCCACTGTGGGTTGGGGGAAAGAGCTCCCCCAAGCCACCGCCTCTCAGCTGAGACACACTGGCTTGGGGCCAGCACCTCAAAGAGACCCTTCTTTCCACCTCCGCATGAGGAGGCGAGGAGCGGGGTCTCTTTTGACATTTCCCCCTGCAGTGGATGGCAGCGCCGAGCAGGCACTCAGCACTATCAACCACTGCAGGGAAGATCCCTTTAAATAGACCCTTCTTCCCTGTCATCGTCTGGGCCCCTTTAAAAATGGCCAGTAACCACCAGGGGTTCTCCCCAGTGCCGACTTGGCCATTTTTAAAGGGTTCCAGCCGATGACAGCTTGGCAGGAGCTCTCTGAAAATGCTAGGGAGGGCATCTCGATCCCTGGAACAGCCCTCCCTAGCATTTTCACAGGATTCCTGCTGGGCTGTCAGTAACTGGACTGCTTTAAACCCACCCCATTCGGTACCAGGGGGACCCACTGGTACCGACTGGACCAGGTTTAAAGGGGTCCAGCGATTGACAGCTCGGCAGGAGTCCTCAGAAAATGGGTGGGAAGGACGGCGTGATTGCTGCAACTTCCCTCCCAACCCGTTTTCTGAACGCTCCTACTGGGCTGTCAATTGCTGGACCGCTTTAAACCTGGCCCAGTTGGTACCAGGGGCTCCCACTGGTACCGACTGGACCAGGTTTAAAGGGGTCCAGTCATTGACAGCTAGGTAGGAGCCCTCAGAAAATGGTGGAGGAAAGGGCAGGCTTTTTAAATCCTTTTCCCACCAAAGCCAGTGCTACAGCTGATTGGCAGCGCTGGCTTCTGGCAGGAAAAAGCCTGCGGTTTCCCCACACCTATTGCAAGGGAAACCTTTCCCATAGGAATGCATTGCTTCAATGCATTCCTATGGAAAAATGAAAAACGAAATGAACGAAGCGGAAATTTCCATTTCGTTTCGTTTCATTTTTCTTTGATGGGTCAGTGTGTTATTCGTTTCGTTAGGTAACAAAATGAATAACGAATAATGAAATGAATTAAAAATTCGTTTTGTGCCCATCTCCAATTACCATAGTAAAAGATGTGATGTGAATGCTCCTTTCCTTTTCCTGTATGTATAACTATTACAGAAACATGTGTAGGGCATACCAAAGGTGGCCAGCCTTCATGACTGTTGGAAATGAATGGGTTTTCTCAGTTTTAAAAAAAATCACACTGATGGACTTTGGGGGAATGCCTTCTTGTGCTCTATACAATTTTGGATGCAAAACAGAGATTCAAAACCCACCCAAAATGCAGCACAGAATTCATTTCTGAATTAAAAATTTCAGTATTTTAAGAACACAGCCAAAATACAGCAGTAATGCTAAGCGGTAGCATTTTATACATGCTAAAATGTGTATGAAGGGTCTAGGTTGAAAACCATTTTGCCTGTTTTAGGGAAGAACAGACAGCTGCTACACAGGATTTCTTTTTCCATTGTGCTTTGTGCAGTTTTAACAAATTTAAACTCCTATTGAAAACTGGGCTCTCAAAACAAGCTTTCTCTGAGTTTTACTGATTACAATTGGGATGGCCAACAACATCACACTTAACCCGCCTTTGCCACCAACCTCCTTTTATGCTGCTACTTTTTAATTTCCTTATTATTTATTGATTGTGTGGATGTTGTTGACTGCACATGTATAATTATTTTATTTTGCTGTGTTTTAATTTGTGTATCACCTTATTTACTTGTTTTTCTGTTGTACACTGCCCAGAGTAGCCTATAGGCTGCTAGATGGTGTGGTATATAAATCCGATAACATTCCTTATAATCATAGAATCATGGAAGAGACCTCCATCTAGTCCAACCCCCTGCCATGCAGGAACCCCCATCACAGTGCTTCCTTTCTTATGTAAATGCAGCAAACACAGCTTCTGAAGAGTACTTCTGTCTTTTAAGGGGGGAAAGAGCAATTAAATCAGGAAGCAGAATCATGCCCATTTTTTAATGTTCCTATTCCTGATCTCCAGGTGTTCAGCTTAAAGTACAAGGAAAAGCACCTAGGAATCTATTTCGCAGAAGCTCTGTTGATAAAAGGATGTGTGTTTTTGGTTGAGCATAGGAAATTGGTTTTTATGAACAACAACTCCCAGAATATCCTGGCTTTGCTGGAAAGGTGATTCTGGATTTGCTGTAAAAAGTACATCTTTGAACTGTGATAAATTGTGCATGCATCAGTTTTTTAAATAGATCTTCAGCTTGAATGCATGGCGGTGAGGAGACATCCAATAGCAAGTGTTGTCTCAATTTCCCCCTCCAAGTAGTCAGTGGTTTATACGCCATTGTCTTCTGCATGAGGATTTCATTTTATGGCTCTCAAAACAATTAGCTGGCTTAAAGTGAAAGAAGTAAACACCCAGTGCCCTTTAATGCAGCTGCATTAATCTCTTCCTGAATTATTTAGATATATTAAACGCAGAAATCAGGTTTCATACTTGCCACTGGGTCACTGTGGGGGAAAACTGCCATAGAAGGACTAGATTTAGAATTGTATCCCTTTTCTTTGCTCCTCATCCAAATTGTTTATTTATTCATATCATTGATTTATATACCACCCCATTAGTGAAATGCACTATTCTGAATAATCTAAAGTGAATGAAAAGGTTTAATCCTGCAGAGTTAAGGCATATTTTGTTCTTCTTCTCAGAAGTTTACTGGTTCATCAGTTCCTTAAATGGGAGTGACTCAGGTTTGTGCTGAAGTGTTCCCCCCCCCCCATCCCCACCTGCCCAATGTTTGCTCCAGCTACATCTGTGACTTACACACAACACACATTTTCTCATTTTGAAATCCTTCCTGCCTGCTGTAGAACATGTTTGCATTGTGGCCAGGAGTGAGTAGATTTTCTTCAGGTGGCTGAGACCTGCAGGCTGTTCTCATTATTTTTGTTATTAGCCCCTCTGAATACTTTTGCAGCCTCACTAAGCATGCAGTGGTTTCCAATTCTTCCTTCGGAAGGCGTTTTCCGTGTTGCTCCATAAAAGGGGCTCCATGCAATGGGACTAAAGGTAGTGAACAGAGCATCCATCAGCCAGCCTGAGAGCCTGCCGAAAGTTCTAATAGACTCTCTTTAGGAGGGTTGGTGGGCATGACATGGAAAGGAAACTTGGGCAATTAGCACCAAGCAGGAAGTAGAGTATGATGGGAAATTAATACAAGAGCCTTAGTGGATGTTGCAAGGGATTGAAGATTCCACCAACATGCCTCCATCTCCTTATGAACCATCTTGATAATAATGTTAGGGCAGTGGTTCACGACCTTGAATTCCCAGATGTTCTTGAACATAATTTCCCAGATGCTTTTAGCATTAGCTGTGCTGGCCAGAATTTCTAGGAGTTGCAGTCAAGAACATCTGGAGGGCCAGGGTTGGTAACAAATATCCAGGGAAAGAAACAATGGGCATGGTACCTATGCATTCAACTGTCCCCCAAAGCCAAATAAGAGGTTCATTCACTGACCATTGAGTTCAGGGAAATGCTGAATGTGATGCCTTTGAACAAAATGAGAGTTATGGGTTGAAGGCAGCTATGCAACTTTCTGACCTTGGGATCTACACAGGCTCAGGCCTGGTTAGTACATAGATGGGAAAGTACTCAAGGATATTAGAGATCTCCAGGTGAGAGAAGAACTTGTGGCTGAAATCATAAAGAACAACCGACAGTTGGACAAACAATGTGACCCAGTTATAAGGCATGATGTTCCCAGTACCTAGTCAAGCCCTTAGATACAAGTCTTATCCAGACAGTAAAATAAAGGAAAACAAATAATAAAAGAAGCGCTGACCCAGCCCCAGGGGCCACGCAGTTGGTGCTTGAAAAACAAAACAAAACAAAACAAAAAAAAGAATTGCTGCCCCCAAGCCAGCACCTCAAAAAGGCCCCTCCACAGGTTCCAGAATTGCCCCACCGCCGCCCGGTAAGGATGATGTAATAAATGATGATTGAAGAAGATGAGGATGAGGATGTGGATGATGAGGATGAGGATGCTGCCAGTCCAGTTTGTGCAGTTGTTGTCAGTGTCTGTGTTTTATTATTATTATTTTGAATGTATTTTCCTGCCCACATGCTGTCAAATGGATTAAATCATGCAAAGCAGGAAAAATGAATAACGAATCAAAATAACCAACAAAACGAATATTTGATTTTTTTTGTTAAAAACAAAATGAACCAAACCAAACCCTAAAACAAATTGAATCAAAATGTATCACCATTTTTTTTTTGGTTCGTGCCCATCTCTAGTTTTATCTTTGGAGTCTGGCTATTATTCTAGCCACTTTCACATCAACTTAATTCTCTCTCTCTCCCTCTTTCTCTCTCTCATGCAGATACACAAACACCCTTCCTCAAGGTCTTCCTGAAGTGTCTTTGGTTTCCACTGTGTACTAATTTACCAAGGAGCCTCTTGGCTATTGACTAACACTTTAGCTTGCGGGCAAGGTAAAAGCTCATTTATTTGTGGGGCCCTTCAAAGATAAGATTATATTGGATTTGTACAATCATTTAGCACTCATGCTGAAGACAGGTTAACAAACATTTGCCCAGTTCTCTATGTTCAAAGAAAGAAGGCTGCAGGAAACACTGATGGGTAAAACATGCAGGACTCACCAAGTCATCAAACAAGGAAAGGTAGCCATTTTCTCAAGTGTCAGAATGGCTGTGGTTCACAGAAACATTGTGATGTCTTCCCTTGTTTCTCCCTCTCTGCATGGACTTAGCCCATGAGGTATGGGGCCTTGTCCCTTTGTCTCCTGCTGTGATCTCAAGCTGGATCATCCCAACCCAAAGCTGCCATTTGATTAATACAGCCTTTCCCCCTTATCAAATAATGACATGAGGGAGCAGAGTAGACCACAGTACATAGATCCCCTGCTTTGCAGGCGATTTGCTCTTAACAGAGCAAATATACCTACTGTATATACTCAGATATAAGCCGACCCAAATATAAGCCGAGGGCATTTTTTTACCACAAAAACTGGCAAAATTTATTGACCCGAGTATAAGCCCAGGAATTATATTCAGATCAACTTATATTCCTTGCCTGACACCTGGCTCGCATGGTTGATGACCCAGGGCTGGGTTTGTGGGCTGGATTCACCTCACCACCGAGGTGGCTTCCAGTGGGTCCGGCATGGCCTGAGCCTCCTGCAAGCCCTTACCGCCTTGCTCTCCCCCAAGGCTTCCCGAACAGACCCGCATAGCCAAGCCGGCCGAGCACTTGGGAGGCCATAGAATGGGCCCTCCACCACCCTCCCCAAGCTGGCCGAGCAATGGCAGAGACCAGCACAGGCAGCAGCAGTGGATGACGGGAGCACTCTGGACAGCGTGGCAGCAGCAAGTGAGACTCTGGGGATCTGTAGCAGTGAGAGGCAAGAGTGGAGAACAACGGAGGCAGCGGCTGAGGGCAGTGAGAGCACTCTGGGAGGTGGCAGAACAGGCAGGATGAGCCCTCTGCTGCCTTCCCCAAACCAGGTACCTTATGTGGACACTATGGACTGGGAGGTGTTCGAAGCCAAGAGGTGCTGGCATTACCAGAGTGCTCAATGGCCCTCTGGGAAGCTCTCTGTCACTGGGACCCCAACAGAGGGTGTTGGGAGGAACTTCTAGTGCCAACTGTGGAAGTAGCCTGGTTATGCTGAGATGAGGCAGGGTGAAGTGAAGTGACACGAGGCAAAAAAGCAGAGGAAGCAGTGAAGACAATTGACCTTGCAGCATAAACCTCCTGGTCAGCATACCTAGTGCCAGTTCGCTGGCCCTCCTCCTCCCATCTCATTTTCCTCTGTACCTTGCTACCCCAGCAAACCCATCCATGCTTAAATTGACATCGGCAATGCCTCCCAGGAGGTGTATCCCATGTGTGGAGTGTCTGCCACCAGGGGTGATTATAGAGTGATAGCTAAGAGCCCAGGTGACATTACTTCCGAGACAGGGGAATGCCTGCATCCAGCAGCCTAGCATTCTGTGTTTGACCCACCGGTGAGGAGTGAGGAGGTGAGCCTTTACTCCTCCCAGTAAAGAACTTTGGGGAGGTTATTATTCTTGTTTGGACCATTCAGGAGAGAAGTTAACTACTCCCTTGTGCCCTAAGAGTTTATAAGTTTTAACACTGAGCCACGCTAGAACTTGTGCTAGTCCCACAGAAGAGCTTGTTCCTGCAAATACTCCATATACGATTTATCCAAGGTTATTTTATTTATTTATTTATTTATTATTGTCGTGTGGTTGTTTTGGTTGTTAAGTCCTGGGGTTATAGGACTGGCTTGCCAGTTATCTTTAGTTTTAATTTTTTAAATGTTTGTTATCTGTTATTGAATTTTTACATGATTTTTGTTCTTATGTTAACTTGAATATGTCTTAAATGCTCTAGACTGCATATTGTCCCTCATTATTGTAAGCCACCTTGGGTCCTTCTCCAAGGAGAAAGGTGGGGTAAAAAATATTCAAAATAAATATAAATAAATAAATACTGTACATTGTATTCCGTGATTGCTGTAAACCACCCAGAGTTCCTTTGGAAGACGGGCGGTATACAAATAAATAAATAAATAAATAAATAAATAAATAAATAAATAAATAAATATACATACCCTGCTGCCCACAACAGGATACAAAGAAAGAAAGAAAAGGCACGTTCTTTTGCAACCTATATCTTTGTTCTGAGTCCACGGGACATGGAAAAAGAGGCATGAAGGAGAAAAAGTGCTTCCTTGCTGAATGTTTTTGTGCCGTTCATTCAGCCCTGCTGGCATCAGAATGGAAAGCAGTTCTGACAGTTCTGCCCACAGCACCAGCGTCTCTTTTGCCTCAAGCGATGGAGCCTTGCTTCCTACCTTCATGTTTGAATGGATGGCAAGCCGTCTTTTCAAGGTTTTGCTCAAGTAAGCTTGCTTCCAGGGGTTTTCCTAGCCTGGTATTCTGAAATACTGCACCATTTCTCCTATAAGTTTGGGGCTGTGAGACTATTGTGTGGCGAATCTTACATTTTAGGCACAAGCAAGCAAGCAAAGCCAGCCTCTTTTATCCTAGTTTAAATTAGGCATCTTTTATTTTGCCTCTGGTCACAGCAATCCTATGTTGGATGATGGCAGCGGGTTCTCAGTGCAGCTTTTTGAGCTGTATGGCGAAGGCATGGAGAAGAAGGAGAAAATGCCCACTTGGATTTTTATTCTAAGAAGTGGGGTGATGAGGACGGGACGGCCATCTCTGCTGGCCTTCCGCAGGCAAGCATTGCTTTAATGACTGAATGGGTTGTGCCTTACTGATTTGAAAGTGTTTTTGGTGTTGCTTTTGTTTACTGCCTTTTTATGTATCATTTAGCTGATCCTCTTAAGTCTCAAAATAGCTTCTTTTTTAGAGCAATATTGGCCTTAAATGGAAATTCTGGACTTCAAAGTCAGATTATTTTATATGTCATATGTTGTATGTGTTGTAGCTGTTTTTAAATCTATGTGGAATGTTTTATATAAGTTGAATATAGCAACCGTGAAATTTTGTTGTTCCTGCAAGGGGGGAATGACAATAAAGATTCCTATTCCTATTTGCGTACTTATGGGTTTTTTTTTTTACTTTAAATGTTGTCTTTTAATAATGTGAGCCACCATGGGTCCTTCCAAAGGAGAAAAGCAAGGTAAAAATATTTTAAGTAATTACATTTTGTGACAGCAGCATCTAGAGATGGGCACAAAACGATTTTTTTTGTTTCCGTTTCCATTTTTTCGTTTCATTACACAATGAAATGACAAACGAATTTTGTCTCTAAAATGAAACGAAACGAACAGAAACACCAGAAATTTTGTCGTGCGTTTCGTTTTCGTTACTGCAATATGAGTGAATTGCTTAAAATGCTAAAAAATAAATCAAAAATAATGGTAATGAAATGAACGAAAACAAAAACGATTTTTTTTTGCAAAAATTCGCAAAAAAAGGAAACGAACTGAAACGGACCCTCCAAACGACAAACGACAAACGAAATGCCATTTTTTTATTCGTGCCCATCTCTAGCAGCATCCATTGTACTTTGAGATCCCCATTGTAGGACTGTATCCCAAGAATCGAACCTGGAAAGAGTACAATTGCTAGTTCTGCAGTGCAGTTACTGAAGAATCCATGTGTTTAGTGCTGGGATTGGTTCCATGGCTGTTGCAGCATCACATCCTGCCCTTGACCTTCTCCTGAGCCTCCTCCACCTCCCATGGAACAGTGGAATTCGGGAACCAGAGAGGTCAGGCTTGTGGTGGTGGTGGTGGTGGTGGTGAATTTTCTCCCTAGAAAACCTGCAAGATCTCTCACTGTTTTCAAAGCTCAGCCATCTGGCAAGGCTTGTAAAAGTGGAACAGTGAATTTCTCTCACTTTACAGTTACCCCTGAGACTTTGCTTCCTGCTTTTGCATGGCTTCCTCTTTACAAACAGGAGAACTCATGCTTTTTTTGGCACATAAGCAGTTGGCTCTCCCTCCCTCCCTCTGTGTGTTCGTGTGTTTTCCAGGCTTTGTCTCAATTATTTCCAAGGTAATCAGAAGCTCAGAAGGAACGGAGGGGGTTGGGGGCAAAGTAGTAGTAGGGGAATATTAAGACCTGAATTTCATCAGCCATTTGGCAAACAGTCGAACACCAATCACTTGGTAAGGAGGTCAGGTAATGTCTCATATTTCCCCTTGTGGCTGGTGGCACTACTGGTGATGTGCACAGAAAACAGCAAAGTGGGTTTTTCTATTCCACAGCAACAACCATATAAATAAGATACATTTTTATAAGCAGAGGAAGTGATGGGGAAGAAGAAGTCGTCATTCTCTTGAACCCCCTGACTTGCTCTATACAACCTTCCGTGGTCTTATCTTTACTTCTTGTTTCCTTTTCCAAATTCACTAAGGGTGCTTTTACATGACCCCTAAAATCCGAGGCAAAGGGCTCCCAGATGCGGAGCTTAAATTTTTTTCCCCATCAGCTCCGGACTTTAAAGAAAATTAAGTGTGACCATGCCCACCTAAGCGTGTCCCAGGGCATTTTAAAAGTACCTGGTCTCCGAGGGTGAAAAATTTCTGATGGGAATGTAAAGCAGTGAGTGCCGGGCTCTCCTCGCCTTGTGTTTTTTTTTCTTGTCCCTGCCGCGCCTTTAAGAGACAGGAATCACGACGATGACGGGGTTCGGGGCGGCTTCCACTGGCAGACGGAGGTGAGCCTGCATTCTTTTCTCCCTTTTTTTCTCCCTCCCCTCATGCAGACAGGAGCAAGGAAGTGAGGAGGGGGTGGGAACACAGGAAGAGCGACAAATCTCCAAGATATCTGTTCCGAATTTAAGTGGCCAGCGGATCTTAGGGGTCATGTAAAAGTGCCCTAAGTAAGGGATAGGGGAATGAAGGGGAAAACCATCTCTTCTCCACCACCAACTATATCCTACATAGCCACAAGTTTAAAACTCTTCTTCTCAACTCCCTATAGAATGAAAAGTTCATTTGTATCTCACATGCTCATTATAATTAAATGGTATAATATTTCAGAAAGCACAAGGTAGCGTAGAGCAGGTCCACGGGAAAAGCCATTCAGGCTATTCCATGGCCACCCTATATTATCCTGAAGAAGGACCCTTCAAGTTGAAATAGTTGACACTAAGGAAGGGGGCCAGCAGCACAGGAGGTGGCTCTGTGGGAACACATTCTCTCATGTTAGGTCAAGTGGGATGCCACCTTGCATTGGCCCTGCTCCTGACATAGAACTAAGATATTAAGAAAAGAATGTGGAGCTGGAATATGACCAATGACCATGGATATGCCAGAAAGGGAAGTGACCACTTTAAACCCTTCACTTTGTGTCGCAGTTTCCACTTAGGCTGCTTTCACGCGACCACTAAAGTCTGCTGCAAAGGACTCATAGATATGGAGCATAAAATTGTTTTCGCATGAGCAGTGGACTTTAAAAAAAAATAAAGTGTGACCATGCCCACTTAAGTGCAACTCAGAGCATTTTACAAGTACCTGGTGTTTTTGTCATGGTCATGGGCTTGTTGTTATATGTTCTGTTTTGTCTTTCAGTTTCGGTCACAACTCATTTGGAGTTGGCAGGCACTGGGTTGGATCTAACCACTTACTGGAGAGCAGACAGGGACCTGTATGTCCTGGTGGGGAAGAAATCCCTGCATGGGAACCAGGGATGGGGGCATGGGTCTGCTTGGGGTGGGGATATTTGCTTCTGGCTGTGTTCATACACCCATGTGGTCTCCCGGAGGAAGTGCCAACCCATGTGGTCTCACAGGGAGATAGTGGTGCCCATTGGGGGGCTTTTGGGTCCCCTAATGAGTTTGAGTCCAACCTAATGCCTTGGCCAGAGTAACTGCTGTTGTGATCACTAAAGTGGTGGCCTTTTTTGTCCCAGTTATTGTGTGTGTGTGTGTGTGTCTGTGTGTGTGTGTGTGTTATTGCTGGACCCAAACAGCTTAGCAGCAGGCCATCAAGGTAAGGAACATTCATCTCTGAGGTGAGGTATGTTCTCGCCTTCCTATTTCTGAATGTTTATTTCTCTTTCCCCATTTCTAATTACAATGCATGAAAGCTGGACTTAACTCAAAGATTAATGCAGTTCTGCCCTATTAATGCCTATGGGCTCTTTGCTCCTTTGAAATGCACAAATGCCCTGATTTGGTTCATTCACATACCTTTTAATGCATTGCATATCCCCAAGGCAAACTCTGTGCTCTCCTGTTATGACAGACATGGTTCATTCTCATCTGAATAAACATGCATAGAGATGAAGTTTTGAAGCTTTTTTAAGCAAATAGGTTGCTAGAAAAAAGAGCACAGAGAAACTCACCAGGTGACATGTTCTTTCCCCCAAAGAGAACAAAAAACTTGTGAAAATAAGTGAGCTGAATTGCCTCTTGAATGTTTCACTATAAGCTGTTTCTTATGTGATTTGGAAAGTCTTGAAAGGCTTATGCTTGTTTACTCTGTATTTCCTTTAGATGTCTGTTCTTGCTGACTGCCCTGTGTGATTTTTAATTTAGTAATTGGTAAAAAGAAGAGGAAACATGCACATACGCACACAAACACAATACAGTCCTGCTTCCTAACACATGCTGTTGCCCTCTCCTTTCTTTTTTATTTGTTCATTAGTGCTATAATATTTTGTTTCTCAGCTTAGGCTGCTAGGTTATATGAACCCTGAGACTTAGAGAGAGAAATGTCTATAAACTTCAAAATGGAGACCAGAAGTCAATGATCCAACTCCATTATTCTGTGATTCTATGATTAAGCAGAATGAAATATGCAGTGCACTTCAAAGCAATTATCTGAGAAACCAATCTGTAGTTTTTAAACGTAACCAGCAACAACCCTGCCCCCTCATCGCTTGGCACACATTTGAGAATTATTAACCTTGAGAACCAGATGTGTTCATGCTGTGCATCCCATCCCCCCTACCAGAAAAGCTGCAGCCTGTGTCGTAGACATTTTACCTGGTGTTTAGTGCAGGAATTTGGGGGATACAGGAGTGTTTCACCACTGCTGGCACAAAACAAAAAAGCTTGGACAGTTAAGGTGCTGCTGCAATGACCTGCAATATCTGTGCCATGCTTTTTTAATTACAGAAGGGATGATGGAGAGATAATATGAGTGCTGTCTTGAAATATACGAAGCACTGTCACATGGAAGGTGGAGCAATGTTTCTAGCTGCTATGGAGGACAAGACCCAAACCACTGGATTCAATTTATTTATTTATTTATGTGATTTTTATACCACACCATCTGACCAATGGTCACTCTGGACAGTTTACAAAAGTTAAGACATAGACAATAGAGATGGGCACGACTCAAAAAAATGGTGTTTTGTTTGTCGTTTGGGGGATCCGTTTTGGTTTGTTTTCGTTTTTTGTGAATTTTTTGCAAAAAAAAAATTGTTTTTGTTTTGTTACGTAACGAAACGAAAAAACGAAAATGAAAACAAAAAAATGCTGTTTTGTTAGCATTCATTACGGTTCAATGTATTTGCCACAACGAAAATGAAACACACGACAAAATTTCTGGTGTTTCGTTTCATTTCATTTTATTTTGGAGACAAAATTCGTTTTTCATTTTGTTACGTAACAAAACGAAAAAATGAAAACAAAAACAAAAAATTGCTCGTTTCGTGCCCATCTCTAATAGACAATATAATAAATAATACAATTAAACAATATACAGTGCATAAGCAAATATAAAAATCAACTAAGGCCGCATTCTTACCATAGTTTTCTGCGTACATAAATTTCATGTGTAGTTTTTTCTGGGTGGTCATGTGGTTTTTAATGTACAGTCAGTGTCTTTTCTGCGTTGTGTTTTCCTATTCTGGTTCCATCTCTACCTGTCTACTTCACATTTTCCCCTTCTTTCCAGGTCTACTTTCCAAGCCTCCATAGTGTTTAACCTCGGGAAGCTGCCAAAAAAGGGGAACAACAGATTTTACTGCGTATTTTTGGGGTCCTGTTGTGGTTACAGAAGCAAATAAGTAAGAATTTTTGAACAAAGTTTCTAAATCCAGCACCTGGAGGTGGTTTAAGAAACTTTGCTGAAACTGCTGTTCAAAGAGCGTGGTCGGCCGGGACTGGAATTTACTTCTATTCGCGGTTAGCACGCAATCTTTTTCTGCGCAGTTCACCACCAGGAAACTATGCAGAAAACACTGGTAGGACTGCGGCCTAATTCAGTTGGCAAATTTACAAGAAAAGAGATTACACTAAATGTTAGGAAGATCTTCCTGATCTTAAAAGCTGTTTTGATGGTGGAATAGCTTGCTTAGAAGGGTATGTAATCTCTCATCAGAAGTTGGGCGGCCATCTGTTAGGATCTCCATTGGGATCAGAGCAGATGGGACTTGTAGTATCTTCCATTGCTACAAGCCGATGCTGATTAGTCACTACCACCAAGAAGACATTATAGTGGTGATATATTTAGGCTGCATATTGAGTTTCCTCATTTTAAAATAGGGACTTCTTCAGAGTTTAGAAAGCGTGCCCCCTTGGACCACAGCTCCCATAATCCCTCAGCTAGCATGGTCATTGGCTATGTTTGCTGTGGGATTTTGGGAACAGTAGTCCAAAAATGGTTACTTTGCAAAGCCCTAGTCCAGTGATGGTGAACCTTTTAGAGACCGAGTGCTCATACTGCAATTCAAAACCTACTAAATTTTCACAAAGTGCCAATACAGCCATTTAGCCTGAATACAGGTGGCTGTGAAGGGGCAATGTTGGGTGCTGACAGAAAGGGCTCGGAGTGCCACCTTTGGCACCCGTGCCATAGGTTTGCCAACACTGCCCTAGTCACTTTTCAGAGAAACTGCTACCTGCTATGTCCTATCTTATAAGCAACTGTACTGAAGTGAGAGTGTTGGCAACAATGAGCCCTGCACTCATCATTGGCCATGCTGTGTCTATTCAGCTTTGCAAAGAGGCCTGGCACTCACTCTGCCAAACAAGTAAAGCATGCCTCGCTGTTCACAAAAGCACATTGTGACAGCAGCCTGCCAGGAAAATGTCTGCATCTTTAAATAAATGGAATGGTTAAGGATGCATTTGGCACAAAAGGATGGGATGCTCTTCCTTACCTGTATTAACTGGCCTAAACGCAGAAGGTCACAGCAGGCCTGTCATACGTAGGATGCTCCTGGTACATTCAGCTACCTCCCCCCCCCCCCCAAAATACACCTGGTGCTTGCCAGGAATGCTGCGGCTGCCACCTGCTACATTCCAGGGCCATTTAGCAGCTGTCAAATAGTTAATGATTCAGACTGAATGGCTGCCTTGCCCTCGAGATACACAACTTCAATATAAAGAAGATGAAGCAAGTGCCATGATATCCCTATGGCTTTTGCAAGGTTAGAAAAGCTGCCTGCTTTAAATTAACAGGTAGCTTTTTTTTGGCGGGGTGGTGGTGGTGGGCAACATCAGTACCATACAGTAAACCCACTGCTTCTAACCCAGTGCTGTGAACCAATTTTAAACTGTTTTTCACCCTAGCCCAGAGTTCCTTTTCTGTTGCCTCGTATATTTCATTCATGGAGACAAGAATGGCAGTGAATTTGCCATTCATTAAAAACAAATAATATATTTCTTGGGTAAACGTTGCTCGTAGAACTGTTACTTTGCCTTCCCTTTAATATGGTTTCCAGTGATAAATGCAGCTTGTAAGGATGATTAAGACATTTCATTATGTTTTAATGCATCTTCAGGCTTGTGTCTGGGAGTAACAGCCACCATTTGCACTCTCCCTCCTGCAAAACAGCTTGATGATGCATTACTTATGGGGAAGCCTTTACAGTAGAAGGGTGTTCAGCCCTGGCAGAAGCTTACACTTAAGGAAAACTCATCTGCAACTGTGCTGGAAAGGGAACATTGATGATCAGTCACAAATAAAGAGCATCTTCAAGACTTGCATTCTTGTAAATGACCTCCAGCCACAAGGTAGTGAAGGACTGGTTGATCTAATGCCCTGAGATTTTGCAAAACTTTAATATCACACCTTAACTTTTTTACATATGCATGCACACACACACATGTATGCAAAATCTAGCACAAGCACACGAGTTAAAGAAACACATATGCTTGCAAACATATTTGTAACACAGAGACTTTGGCCGTGGTCACACCTGGGTTTCGATCCTGATCTTCTGAAGGTCCGGCTTTTCCTCTTCATTCCATCATGTGATTTAATATGTGGGACAGGAGTTCCCACGTCCAAAGCTTTTTTTTAATTATTTTAAAGTGCAGTTCAGCCCCCTTGGCCAGCAGTTGACGCTAGCATTAAAAAGGACCACTTGACTGGGAGAAATTAATGCTTTGAGGACCTGATTGAACTTCCTGTTGCTCCGATGTGCAGGGAAATTAAAAAAAAATAGCCGATCGGCTCCAGGAACAGCCGGTCGGTGCTATGAAAAAAGAAAGAAAAAGAAACCCGGATCATCTGCGTGGTTCCACGGTGTCTGCCTCCTTAAAAGGTAGATTTTTAAAGCAAGGCAAAAAATTCCCTACCTCTTGGGTGAGTCACAGAAACCTCGCTTAAAGGGGCATTACTGGGTTTTCTTTTCTTTTCTTTCAAAAAGTCCGGTGGCTGTGCGGACGGCATTTTTAGACACAGTTTATCTAGTAATTTAAACTGCTTTTAAAGGGATGTGGGACCGGGGCCTTTGTGTGAGAACTGGATTGGGCTGCTGCTTGTGACTGACAGTCAAAATCTGAAGGTGTTGTTAAATTTATCCAACCTATAAAAGGACAGGGAGCAGAAGGAACACCTGCAGAAAGAATATTTGCCCATTGTATATACCCACAAATTTACATATATACAGAGCTACCTACTATACTCATCATTTGTCCCAGCCTTTTGAGCTCCCCTGGTGGCGGATGATCATTCTGGGATGACAATACCATATAAAATATATTTTCCAGTTCTACTTTGAAATAGCCATGCTCCACACTGCTGCCACCAACCAGACCACTAACATTTGTCAGCAGGGCACTGCAAAAAGCAAAGACAAGGTCATTGTCTGGCCTTCCCTTCAAAAAAGGATGTAGGTTTTCTGTCCTGCCCAGTGTTGGTGCCCTGTGGTAAGGAAGACACTCCGACACACTCCTACTTCCCACAGGGAGCTGTTGATACCACCTCTAAATTTCAGGAGTAATGACAGAACCAACAATGATGGGGGAACTGCCGCCAATGTATGGTTGCAGGAACAGTGTGACCACTGCTGGGTTCTATTGGTGTCATGCCCAGCCTCTGCCTACATTAATCCATCTGTTGAAATTTGCCACCCATCAGCAAACTATTGTCAGCTGCAAACTTCCTACAGGTCGATCTCCTGGCTCATAACAGTACTTAGAAACAGGTTATGGAGTTTTGAGAGGACCAAATATCTTTGCATTCAGAGCCAGAGTGACCCCAAGATGTAAACATATAGTACTTATGGTTGTTGTGGGTTTTTCAGGCTGTTTGGCTGTGTTGTGGAACTTTTTCTTCCTGACGCTCCACCAGTCTCTGTGGTCAGCATCTTCAGAGGACAAGTTACTCAGGAGTAGAGATGGGCACAAATTGAAAAAAATGACATTTTGGTTTTTCATTTTTTGTTTCATTTTTGTTTTTTGTGAATTTTTTGAAAAAACTTCATTTCGTTTTTCGTTTCTAACCACTTTTTGCGCGACTTAAAGCATTTCTGTGCGTGGATGTCCCCCAACGTCCCAGACCAGAGGGAAAACACTAAAAAAATGATGCTGGCAGAGACACAGTATAGACTAGGTATGCAGGGAGGCTGCAAAGGCAGCAGCGGGCATTGCCCAGGGCGTAAGGCAGCCGCAAAGTGACTGCACTGCAGGGCAGGGGAGGGTACTCACCGAGAGGTACGCACGCACACAGGGAGGCTGCAAGAGAAATCTCTTCTTTCTCTCCCCTAAGAACCAGGCTGCAGCCAGCAGGAACACAGAGACACACACCTGCCTGGCTGGTCTAAGGTAACAAGTCGCAGAGAGAGCAATCCCACCCTAACTCCCAGTGCAGACTGCGAGGACGGGGGGGGGGCTGCCAAAGCTTTTTATGCCCTCTCTGGCTGCCACACCTGCCCAGTCTGTGTCATCCTTAAAGGGAAAAGAAAAAATACATCGCAATGGGAGAAAGACAAAAACAAACGTTTTAAGGACCACAACACCCTGGTAGGTTACAGTTTCAAATAATTATCACTGCATTTTTACAGATGTACAGGGTGTTTTAATACCCAAGAAATCAATATTAGGCATCTGGGAGGCATTTTGGGCCGATGTCCCCTAACTGCCCTTAAAGTAAAAAAAAAATACAGCGATCTCAGAAAAACATAAATGCACATTTTAAACACCCCACCCCCCTGGTAGGTATTATCAGGCAGAATAAATAATTATCACTGGGTTTTACGGATATTCAGGATGTTTTTTTAACATTTAAAAACAGCTCATTTCATTGTGTGTCGCCATTAATGAAAACGAAACGTAACAAACCTAATTTTTGTGGTTCTGTTCTGTTCGTTCCAATTTCATCACAATTTTCATTATTCGTTTCATTATGTAACAAAACGAATAACGAATAACAGAACAAAAACTTTTTGTGCCCATCTCTACTCAGGAAAGCTAGGACTACAAACTCCTAGCTCTCCTGAGCAACTTGCCCTCTGAAGATGCTGGCCTCAGAGACTGGCAAAACATCAGAAAGAAAAACTTCCAGAACACGGACAAACAGCCTGAAAAACCCACAACAGCCATCTGATCCTGGCCGTGAAAGCCTTCAAGAATACATATAGTACTTAGGTCTGAAAGAGACCCACTTGTATGAAGTCTTTTGTATGAGGGAAAAATCTGCATCCCCTCAACAAATGAAATCATTTTTGTTATGCTAAATAGATTTAGAGAAGCTAAAGGTTTAAATTTCATAGACTCCTCATCCGTGGGTAGAGCTGTTGGGTGTTCTTGTTCAACAAAATCCGTAGGGCTGCACTTTGCCCTCCCTGGTTTACCTCTGTATTTAAATGGCTGTGTTTTCGTCCCCGCTCATATTTCACTGCCGTTCTAAACTGAATTGTACCAGAAGCCATTTTATGTACTTCAGCAGTGTAAGGGGCCAGCAAGGAACCTGCTCCCACCCACCAACTCACTCCCCTATTTGCAGTGACCTTGCGTAGAGGGGCAGTGGCTCTGTTTCTGTGCAGCTGTTCTTTCTGATTGTGAGCCATATGGCACCCATCAAAGAGGCTTTCTCATGGAAGTGTCCAGCCTGCCAAGGTTCAAACCATTCAGGAGGGGAGACACAAGCCAGGAAGGAGAAAGAAGCAAATAAAATGGCCGCAGCACAGCTCTGTGCACACGACTGGATCCATTATTTCCATGCAGGAGAGCGGTTAACCTTTCTGCCCCCTGAAGTTTTTTTACGTTTTTCAGCAATGTAAGTGACTAGCCAGGAAAATGCTTCCATCCACCACCAGTACAAGTTTTGTATCAGTCTTTTACCATTCTAAGTGTAGAAAAAAACCTGTGTGTTTTAAATGAGGGAAATTTGTGTTGAAACAACAACCAGGGCATCACTGTACAGTACAGTTACAACAGACTATTGGGAACATATTTCCTTCCAACCCCTTAATAATCTTCCTTGTTACTTCCCCCTTATAACGCCAACGACAGCAAAAACTGGAATAGAGGGAGGGAATACAAACGATATGTTTGAAGGTGTCTTTCTTTTATAGGTGAATAAACAATTGCTTAAAATGCAGCTCGTTTTTTCCATCAAAGAATAATGAAAGGAGCAACTTATATCCTGTTCTTTTTTGTGTTCTTTTATTCAGGTTTAAAAGGCCTAGGGAGAGGGGGGTAAGGGAAGGAAACCCATTTCATTTTTCCTCCCTACATAATAAGTAGTTATTAACTACATAATGAGGCAAGATGAAGGGGAATGATCTTGTTTATTCAGTGCAAGTATTAGGAGGCATGTTCATTTGGTTCCTTATGTCTGCCATGAGGGGTAGGGTGGTAAATGCATCTTGTTTCTGTTCTGCATAGAAGACTCCACCTTTCTTTTCTGATGACTGGAGGAGACAGAAACTCAGCCCTACCGAGAAATCTAAAGAATTTTAAAAAAAAATTATTTATAGGCTGCCTTGCTGGAATGAAGATATTACTACAGAAAAGTGGCTGACGCCCCCCCCCCGGAAAGGAGCAGTTTTTTTATTTTTGTTGAGCATTCTGCAATTTTTGCAAAAATACTTTTGCACAAATTAAGGTTCTTGTAAATCAAATGGTACATGGATAGTGAGCACGTAATACCATGCTTATTTGTCCAAAAGGTGCAAACAACCCATCTAACTGATCTGAGAAACATCCTTGGTTCCATGTAAGAATATCTCACAATTTTGCAGGAGAAGAGAGGGGATGGTGGTGGGGGAAATGGAATTTCTCATTCTCACACATTAGAATGATTATGAAACAAACATTTTTATTCTCAGTCCTAATAGAGGAATAGCTATCTGTATAGTCCTGATGAGTGACTTAACCGTAGATGCCACATAAATACTTGAAAGAGTGAAAATATTTATTAATTAAATTTATATTTAATTAAAATGTATTTTGCCAGAAAATGAAGTATGTAACAACAACAACAACAACAACAACAACAACAACAAATAGGACATAATAAAAACAGATTAGGTGACTGGGCTGAGTGAGGGAGAGAAGGACAGAAGGAGGGACCAGGCAGGAAGGCGGAATGATGCATGTCCTTGCACAGCTCCTGACTGGCCAGCACCAGGGAGAGGAAAGATGACGCATTGGAGGCTGCTTCCTGATTGGATTTTCGTGCAGTGAGAACTACAACAAGGTAAGACAGTGGTTAATTTTGCTCTGGAGGGTGGGACTGGGATCCGAGTGCCAGCTGTGCTGGCCTGTTTCATTTTGGAACCAGTTCCCTTCTGAAATGAGAAATCCATCTCTAATGCATAGTTTAGAGGGAATGCTGTTCAGGACTGCATATCTTTGGATCAGTCCTATCATGCCAGAGAGAAGCAGACCAGCTCACAAAACACATGTGGGTCACCAGAAAACAGGGCAAACTGAACCACATCAAAAGTAAACTAAATAGCAAGCTCATTTGATTGTTCCCTTTGTTAGTTGCCCTAGAAGCATTCAGGCTAATTCTACTCTCTGATTTTTGCCCAGCTTCATAATAAGGAAATGTGTCCAGTGAACATGTTACATTTTTCTGGCAACATTAATGTGCTCAGTTTGTTTTGTGCATCCATCAGGTGCCTACACAGTGACATAACATTATGCTAGTGGACCAAAACCAAGATGAGAATTGTTACCTGGCCATATTTGTAAATGCTTACAAAATTACTTCAATATGCCAAATTAGAGTGTAAGATTCCAGTACTTCATTGTTTTGGCATGCAATCCATTGTGTCTCTCTTCACAAAGTGAAGGTTGGTCTGAAAAGGACAGGCTCCTTTACATGTTTAGGCTTTCCATCTACATTGAAACCCTGTTTTAGCAGCACAGCAGAAGCACAGGGATTCATAGAGGGGAATAACTGCTACTTACACTCTCAGTATCTTGCTCTGAAACATTAATACCTGTAGTAAAAGGAATAAAAGGTTCCATTACTTGCAACCTCAAACAACAGACTAACAAACATGATTGCTTTTCAGCAACAGACTTCATTAGATTCTAGTGAGAAAAAGCACTGAGCAAAGAGGTGGGGCTGTCTTTGGATTCAGAGACAGGTAAAGAATAACTGGGTAGATTGGCATCTCTCCATCCCAGAAAGTGCCCTCTGCCAGCCAAACCTACTAAAGACAGCATGCAAGGTTGCAAAATCTCCAAAAAAAAAAAAAAAGCCTGTGTGTGTGTGTGGGGGGGGTATTGTGTTTTTTACAGTCATGACTGATTCTTTGTGACCCCATGTCCATGGAGTTGTCTTGGCAGGAATACTGGAGTGGCTTGCCAGTTTCTATTCCAGGTGTCTACACCACCTGGTGTTCCCTGGTGGTCATCCATCAAAGCTAGACACAATCAAGCCAGATTTTTAAATTTACACTCTAATCAGGTTGAAAAGAAATAAGGATCCTTTTTAAGGTTGCAGGAACAGAGTTTCGAAGACATGTAGAGCTTTTTTTTTTTGTTCATAGCAAAGGAAGCAATGAAATAAAGAAGGACTATACACTTTGATAGCTTTAACTGGAAGATTAATGAACTAAAACATTAGTTGTGTAATTGTTTTCCCCCTCTTCACAGTGGTTAATCTGCAAGGGAAAATACCGGTGAGACTGAGAGTGAAGAGCCCATTCATTCTGTGGATATTTAGGATCTCTTGTGCCACCCCAGTAGCAAATTTTAAAAAGGAAGTATCAGAAGCCAATAATTCCTTCTCTTGGAAAGGGCTTTCTTTGCTAAATTGTAAGTTACTCACAAGACTTCCTTTAATGTCTGAAAAACATATCTATATTAAGGTAGCGGTATGGAAATGTATTTAAATTTAATCAGTTAATTAACCCATTAATTGTTTAAAAGCATATGATTAATCATCTAAAATTACTTAATCAGTTGACAGCCCTAAAATAAAATGATGGCGCATAGCTGAACAAGGGGAGGAAAGCTAGGGTGAATCCATTGCCCTGGGGGATGGGGCTTGGGGAGAAACACACAGATAAGAATTTGAGAGTTAAAGATGTACAGTTTCTCTAGAGAGTAAACAGCCAGGTACTGTTTGAATCCACCAAAGAGCAAGATGTGAGGATCTGAGCAAGAGCGATGTGGATTGAATTACAAACTGCCTGGCCTTGCTAGAGAGATTAGGATAATCTGGACATGTGAAGACATTTCATTCCTGGCTATTGGAGTTGTTGTGCTTGACCCAGAAGGCACTTTCTGATTATTCAGAGGATACAGTGGGCTAGGCCAAACGCCATCTTTGTAGGAACTCCTAAATTCGGTGCTGATGTCCCGGCGTCCATGATAAAATGAATGGAACAAGTAGGGTGGTCTCTTGCTTTCTTTTCAGACGAGAGTCCTCCCTTGAAGCATCGCCAGAGAAGAAACCTCTTTTTTTCAAGGAATTCTCCTTTTGTCTGATTTAAAGTGAAAGAACTGTGGGGAGGCCTCATCCATAGTTAACAGTTGACTGTACTCTTTCTTTCACACACGCAGCTCAGCCGGTCCTGGTCTTCCCCATTCAGATAAGATACAGTCTGTATAAATGATTGTAAAATCATTTCTAATTCTACATTGTTGAGTCTAGGCTAATCCCAAACTTTCCATGTATCAGAATAATTTAGCCAAAAATTTCCGAGACAAGTAGAGAGCCAAATCACCATTCTTTTATTCAGCTGGATAAAGGAAGGGAGGCAACCTTATTCCCTGATGTAGAAGGAAAAAATTGCAACTAACAAAGGCAGGGTACACATTTAAATGCAGAAAGCATGAGATGCCCCTCACCAATCAACAACATTCTTTGGGCAAGCTGTAACTCTTTTTTAGATCCCTTCCTATCCCATCTTCCTTGTACACCCCCCATATTGATGTCCTTGAAAATTTAACACAACCTCTTCTTCTTTCACTCTCTCTGCGGCACATATTCCACTAAAGTTGGAACAGTATCAGGAGCCCCATGTAACAGTGGTTAAATGCTTATACTGCAGGTAAAACTGTGCTCACGGCCTGGGGTTCAATCCTAGGTAGCAGGCTCATGGTCAGTTCAGCCTTCCATCCTTCTGAGGTCGGTAAAATGAGTACCCAGCTTGGTGGGGGGGGGGGACAATGTGTAGCGTCCATACAGTAATTAAACTGTAAACCACCCAGAGACTACTTGAAGTGGTAGGGGGTGCTATATATGTTGTGATGTGGGTTTAGTGATTTCAGCAAGTGATTCAGCTCTTTGACATAGCAGGCTGGAGACAGCTTCTTGTGTAACAGCTCTTTATTCAGGGAGGGAACAAGACTGGGGACTGGGGAGAGGGAGGAACATTTATAGGCACCAGGACTGGCTAGGAAAAGATACATTTTGGAGGGAACAATTACAAGCAATCACAAGGCTGCCTTTTGGCAGGAACCAATAGGAATGAGGATCCAAATGCAGCAACTTGAATCAACCAATAGGCCTGTTCCCTTTGGAACAGGAAGGCAGTTACTTCAACAAGCAATTACAGATAATAGGAATACAGATAATACACAACACCATAAGCAGAACACTTTATGAAGCACAATAAGGTACAGATACAAGGGATATAGAGTAGAGATGGGCACGACTTAGCGAAATTTCCGTTTCCGTTTTTGTTTTTTGTTTTTGTTATGTAACGAAACGAAAAACGAAAAATGGTTCAAAAATGGAACGAAAACGGAAACGAAACAACTAATTTTGAGCCATTTTTCGTTTTTTGTTACTGGAAAAGCACTTAATGGAGCTAAATGGGAAGAAACGAAAAAAAAATTCATTTTTGTTTTCGTTTTTCATTTTCGTTACGTAACGAAACAAAAACGAAAAATTTTGAAAATTAGCTTACGAAAACAAAAACGAAACGAAACAGACCCCTAGACGAAAATGAAAACAGTATTAACCCATCTCTAATACAGAGGAATCAACATGACATCACTTGGGTTCACTTGAATTTGTTAGTCTTTATTAATTCATGGTCTCAACACAACAGCATTTTGGCATATGAATTAACATGTGTAAATTGATGGATATCCCCAGTAAGCAGCTATTCTGGTAGCTTGGAGGCAGTTTATTGGTCAGTATGGTCAGACCAAATAACATAGCTGTAAGCACTTCTAAACATCATAAAGTTTAATTATAATAATCATTTTACTATGATTATAATGTACTGGGTTTCTTAACCCTAAAAATGTGTTTGTAAGTGGTGTCTTGGATGCACCCAGGCTAGTTAATAACTATGCATCTATTCAGACTGTTTTATTCCTATTGTTGTGTGTTCCCACCCCTACCCCCAAGGATAACCATCACAGCTGCTGCTCTATAATGTTAAGGCCTAGGTCTCTCTCTCTCTCTCTCTCTCTCTCTCTCTCTCTCCTGCCACTGCTACATATACAATTACTCCTCCCTCCTCATTTTCCTCTTGTGGTGTGAGTTGGCTCCCTCAGAGGGGCGCATCTAAGCCTTGAGAACAAAGTACTGAGGACAATATGAGACCCTGAATTTACTGGGGGAAAAGATTCAAAACAAGGCCTTCATCCAGTTCCCTAAAGAACGGATTTTATTTCAGTTTTAAACACAAAGGAAAGAGGTAAACATTGAGTATATGTATAAGTATACCCACATTCCTAATTTACATGGCTTTAAAGCTAGCAACCATAATAGCTTTAATTATCCAGGAACAACAAGTATTCCCTTATTGCAGAAAGGCTTGTTAGCAATATACATTTAAAGAAGGGAGGGGGCAACCTTTTAGTTGAAATTGATAATACATTCCTCATTCAAAACATTGTCTCCCAATCACCATGGTTACTGCCAGGTTTTCTGCAATGGCCCAGCATATTCATCTGTCAAGTATGCTAATGGAGAATGGACCCTGTCACACAAAGGAGCAGGCTATTCAAACATACACTTGGCAAATAATTGTACATGTCAAAAGAAAGATGCTTGTTATTTGCCTAATATTATCCCCCAGAAGTGGGAAATAGTTCAGCTCTCAATGCAAAATGGCTTGCCCTTATCAAATAGGCAATTTGCTGATAATTTAGACTATTACGTATCTTGGGGTGGCCAGGCAAAGAAGGGGTGTGTATGGCATGATAAGTGGCCTTTTATAATATTACTGAAAAGCAAACTGGGGCGTTAGGAGCCCTGGAGATTGTTGTAACAAGGAGCATCATGGGACATGCTGCAAGCCCATCAGTAGGATTGCTAATGGAACCCCATTTCACCTCTGTCAGGTAGCTCTTGATGGGTGGTTAATTATAATTTAGAAGAAACAGTTTTCTCAACTGCAGTTTTATTGCTATTTGTCTTCATGATGGGCCAATTTCCAATTTGTCTATTTCAGTAATTAAGCCAAAGAAAAATGTTCTTACTGAATTCCTCTACACTTCTAAGCTCCTGATGCTAGCAGCTGGAAATGCTAGTGCTCCCTCCCCCCTCTCTCATTTGTTTTTCATGCACAGTAATGGAGTAATTTCTTTCTCCTTCTTCCTTTCATGGGGAGTGGATTTTTGGGGTGGTGGTGGTGGAAATCCACATCACATTCGGGAAGGGGACAGAAGACAGACCCCCCCTTACAATGTTGGTGGTTACTTTAAAGATTCTCACGTGATCTCATAGGAACAGGTGTTGTTAGAAGTGTCTTATTTTATGAAACCCTCTCATTCTCCTCTTGCTTGCACCATAAGCTTCTAGGCAGAATCAACTTTGCATTATTAAAGGAACATTGCCATACCCCATGCCTGCCAATGGTCACCAATGCAGCCCTACCTGCCATTCTAGCTTCTTCTTTCCTCCTTGCTAGCTTAGTGGAATCAAGCCATCTAAATCTCAGTTGGAAGCAAGTGCCTGCTTCTCTTAGCGTCCTGGACTTTTGTGTTCACTGCACCTGGATCCCAAGCTTATTATTGAGATCATATCTGGTTGTATTCAACTTCTGCCTCCCCCTTCCACTCTCATCTGCCAATGCACCTGCAAAAAAGAATCCCCTTTCTTCCAAGCTGATTCATAAAAACAAAAACAAGAATCAGAAATCCTAGCAATGACAATTTACATTTCTCGATAGGTTAAGTAGTATGAGAAAGGGCTGACTACATCACAATGCTCACTGGTTGTGGTAGAGGAGAAAGATGCCAAATACTGTATACCCCATCCTTCAAAAAGGGAAGTTGTTTTATTATTTTTGAAAGGGAAAGGGGAACTTTTGGTAGGACGGGGAGTGTTAAGGAGTTTGATTTCTTTATTTTATGGGAATGTTATATTGCATACCAAGTCTAAGAGGACTTCTGCAGCATTTTCATTTATGTGCTCAGCTGAGTGGGCTGATGATTCTCTGCACCGCTGCATCTGTAACTTCCCCAAACATATTATATTATGAGCACATCTGAGGAGGCAGGTATTTGTCCTCATTTAATCTCTCATGCTGATTTATAATTTTCATTCTTATTTATTTACGTTTTCATGATGCTCTTTTAGTTAATACTGTTTTCTGTTTTTGCCTTTTGAATACTTACCTCATACACCTCACCATGAATACTTTGCCTCAGAAAGTAGAACAAATATATTTTAAACAATCAATGAAAGATAGACTGTATTCGTGAGAACTGTGGTATTAAAAAACAAGAGGAAGCAATCCTGATTCAGGACAATGGATAAGCTTGAATACATCAGGATTCAAAACCAGAATTTTAAGAGCTAAGCACTCAAAGGTTTCTGCCTGGCTAAGTGTGTATACCAATTTTGCCTTCTTCCACCTTTGAATGTTTTCTTAAAAATCTCAAATTCCTTTCTGCACATTTATGAAAGAAATTGCAAATCTAAGGAAGCTGTTATCAAAACAATGAATCAAACAATATTTTCCGCTCTTGGTAAGCTTCCATGGATTCTGTTTTACTGTCAGAACCATTACTGAAATAATGCATTTGAAGAGTGGTAGACATCCTAAATGTGCTATATAAATGCTAAATATTATTACCAGGCTGCTGCAGTCATCATGCAGAAGGAAATGCTAAAGATGGGGCCCTCATTTCATTATAATGAAGGCACCTTGCTGCTTTGGTATCACTGCTCTCTGTTTGATCTTCAGACCCAGGACTCCTTTGTCAGAAGCACATGCTGCAGAGAGGCCATGGCTCAGTTGTGCATGACACCAGGACTTCTCAACCATATAAACTTATTCTGCAAGGAAACCATCCATGAAGAGACTGTATTGTCACCCTGTGTGTAGCAGGGGACCCTGGAAAATAACTGAGGATGGGAGTGAGGCATCCTTATCACATTCACCCCATGGTCCATCCCTTCCTGGAACACTTTTCATGCAGCTGTGCAATTTAGAGATGGATATAGAGATGGGCACGAATCAAAAAATGGCATTTTGTTTGTCGTTTGTCATTTAGGGGGCCCGTTTTGGTTCGTTTCCATTTTTTGCAAATTTTTGCAAAAAAATCATTTTTGGTTTCATTCGTTTCATTACTGTTTTGTTACCATTTATTTCAATTTTTTGTGATTTTTTTTAGCATTTAAAACAGTTCACTGTATTGCCGTAATGAAAACGAAACACACAACAAAATTTCTGGTGTTTCTGTTCGTTTTGTTTCATTTTAGAGACAAAATTCGTTTGTCATTTTGTTGCGTAACAAAATGAAAAAACAAAAATGGAAACGAAAAATTGTTCATTTCGTGCCCATCTCTAGATGGATATGATTTAGGCTAGAACATGGGTAGGGAACAAGGTGGTCTTGGGAGGTGGATTGCTCCCATGGATCTATCAGGAGGGCCAGGTGAGATCAGAGCTAAGTGTCACCACAAATCCTGTTGCAAATATTGCCTATCCTGTTTTGTCTTTTCTTGTGCTGAGCAAGCCATGGAGTCCTATGCCTTTTCCTGAACAGATAAAATCATTCACTTTCTACTCGCCTGGTTATTGAGAATGAGCAGAAGAACACAGGAGATCCTTACTTGAGCTCTTCTTTGTGGGACCAAGGAGGGAGCAAAATTTAGGGGGTCTTCTGACTGGTGTGTTTGAGACAGAACTCCCAAAAATTTGTCTAAAAATTTCATGGAGAATTATAGGGTGGGCAGGGCCTGGCGTTCAACATCTCAAAATCACACCCCCTTATTCCTCTGTCTACTAATAATGCTGGCCCTCAAATGTCTTATGAGGAACGGCTTAGGGAACTGAGAATGTTTAGCCTTTCAAAAAGAAGGCTGAGGGGGGATAAGATAGCTTTGTTTAAATATTTGAAAGGATGTCATGCTGAAGAGGGAACAGGTTTGTTTTCCATGGCTTCAGAGACTAGGACTCTGGGCAATGGTTTCAAACTACGGGAAAAGAAATACAATTTGAACATTAGGAAAAACTTCCTGACGGTTAGAGCTGTTTGGCAGTGGAATATGCTGCCACAGAGGGTGGTGGAGCCTCCTTCTTTGGAGGTTTTTAAGCAGAGGCTGGGTGGCCATCTGTTGGAAATATTGTGATGGGGGTTCCTGCATGGCAGGGGGTTGGACTGGATGGCCCTTGAGGTCTCTTCCAACTCTATGATTCTATGATTCTGTGCTGCTGCTCAGGAAGCTGAGATAACACAGCGCAATCCTGCAGTCGACGCGTAACATTATTTACTAGCTATTCTTGCTCTGCAGTTTTGCTCAGATCAGAACCCATCTAGGTAACCTCCAGTGCATTGCATTGCACAGAGCTGAAAACACATTTTTATTTCCATAAATGTGATATATATTAGGGAATGTTGCTTTCTAGCACATACAATGTATTTTGAATTTCACTGCAAGCGGATGATGGTGATGCATAAGAGTGATTGTGAGAAGGCTGTTGAAAATGGATAGAGATATACTGGGGCACAGGAGGTTAAAAGATTGGCATCTGTGCTTCCCTGTGGTGGTTGTGGTTGCAAAATACCAATTACATAATGAGTGGGAGAAAAGCAAACGATCTAATCGGCCATTAAAATATTTCCAACTGTTGAAATTAATACAATCCCCTCCTCATAATTTACTTGCTTCAGTACAAAAAATTAACATAGACAAATAAATTTTAAAAAGGAAGTGAAATGTATTTCCCATTAAAATGTGATAATGGCTTTAAGAAGATGCTCTAGCCGATGAATCTGTTTGCATTAATTCCTCCCAGTGTAACTGACAACATTCAGCCCTTGGCTTTCCAATGAGCCACATAGCCGACCTGAATTAATACAGTATTACCCATTGCTGCTTCATACCTTCTTGCTAAACTGTCTTACCTTCCGGTCGCTGAGTGTTAAATATTAAAGGAGCTCTTCCTATTCTTTACAGCTGCTGTAGCTGCATAATCCTACAGATCTTACAGGGAATGTGGGAGAACTAAGCCCCAGCCCCTCTCACTTTAAAGGTTTCTGCGGCGGGGGTGGGGTGGGGACGAGGAAGTTCCTCTGTCGGAGAGTGGGACATGGCAGGTGGTGGCTCCTGGTGCTGCCTCAGAGGGATAGGCAGGGAGCTGAGTAGGCTAGGCAGGACAAAGGAGTGCTTGCATGTGTGCATATGTTTTTTTTTGGGGGGTCCTTCCCCCTCAACCTTTCTTCTCCCCCTCTGTTTCACCTCCTTTGCTTGGTCACCAAAGATCCAGTGGCTGGGGTCATGGAGGAGGAGCTGGCTGCATTGCCCAAGAGGGCTCCCCTTCAACTGTATGGGGCAATAAGAGGCTGGTGTCCTGGCAGTCAGAAGCACAGCAGTGGCAGCAATGGGGTCTGTGGCTGAGGCAAGGTTCATGCAGGAGTGGTGGGGGCAAGCGATGGCAATGAGGTGAGAGGAAGCGATGGCAAAATTAGCACCTGTGGTGCTTGTTTCGCAAGACATTGCTTGTAGATCAAGGCAAAATTCAACACAAATTTATCAAAATACTCGTAATCCAAGGTACTTGTAAACTGAAGTGTACACTATGTACTAGAGATGGGCCTTTCATTTCAGAATGGGTCCAGTTCTGAAACAAATCATGACAGCACAGCTGCCATTTGGAACCAGGACCTACCCTCTGAAACAAAGAATCACCCATTGACTACCTCAGTTTGCCTTGTGCGGAGCAATACTCCAATGAGGAAGTAGCTTCTGATGTGTCATCTTTCCTTCTCCCTGGCACTGGCCAATCAGACAGAGAGGTGGGATGATGCAGGTCTTTGCCAGCTCCTGATTGGCCAACACCAGGGAGAAGGAGAGATTATGCAATGGAGGCTACTTCCTTGTTGGAGTATCACCTCACATGAGGTAAACTGAGGTAAGTCAATGGGTGATTTCATTCCAGCAGGTAGGTCCCGGTTCTGACCAGTGGCTGTGCTGCTGTGATTTGTTTCATAACTGGACCCATTCTGAAATGAAAGGCTAGTCTGAACACCTTCTTGGGGAGTAGCAGCTCTTAACTATTTATTTTTTAATCAATGGCTTGATCTGCGAGTTCTTAGGTCAAAATCACAGCTGATGTGCCTAAGGAGCAGAAACCTTAAATTGACAAGAGGAGTGTTTTTATTACACCCTCTTTGCACTTATCCTACATATGAAGCAGAACATGATTATGATCACTCATCACTTCTCCTGAATTCCTGTCCAAACTCTGGTCACAACCCATGCAACTGTGGATTCTTTAGTTTATAGAATAAAAGAATTAGAAATATTTGCAGTGGCTCACAACATCAAATTGTGACAATACAGTCTTTTAAAAAATCACTGTCAGAGGCCATACACACCTTTCCTTGGTCATTCAATTTGATCTTAGTGGAGCAACCACCAAAATTGACCAATGGTGAAGGATGATGGGAGCCATCATTCATCAACATTCAGCACGCCCATCGGATCTCTGCTCTGCCTTCCATGTGTTTTTTCCCCCATAAACTTTTCATTTTCAAACATTTAAAAAGGAACATTGGCAGGGAAATCTGGAGCATCATTAGAAATCTTATTATCAGCCTTGCCATAGCAATGTTGCACATGGAAAGGAAGCTATGCCATTCAGCTGCCACTGCATAGTCACCTCTTTGATGCAGCTGTACCCAACTGCAAAGTGATGCAACCTCTGCTCTGAGACCCATGAGGACCTTCAACAGAGCTGAAGGGCTGAAGGATTTATCTCTACCCACAGGACAGCTCTTGTTCTGGCTTTTTCGATGCCTCTCTCCCTCTTCCTCCAAGATGTTCATAGGCATGAAAAGGGTGTTCATGCATGCATGTATAATATGCACTTTCACAGATCATGGGCAGCGTAATGTGCAAAATATCTGAAGTGAGATGAGAAAAGAGCATGGCTGAGGGAGGAGTGAAAACGGGATAACACCTCAGCTGGCTTTGGCCACAATGACTCCCAGGGCCCAAAGCCCTCCCAGGAGAATCAGTGATCAAAGCATGTCAGGTCTGCGAAGAAGACCTTAGTGGAAATGCTGTCCCAACGAGGACTGCGTGCAGAAGCCAGTCATATGGAAAAGCAAAAGCTTACCCACCAGCGTATGTGTCTTGTTTGTTTGTTTGTTTGTTTGTTTCTGAGGCTCGGATGTCACCATTAAGGCAGGTTCAGAATTGTGGACATAATGCTATTCCACTTAAAACAGAGATGCCAAGGGTCATCACGCTCTGAATGGGCAAATAATGTTATAAAGAGTGAGTGTTCTCTAATCTAAAAAAGGGTACATTAGACTACACTATGCAGGTTTTAAAAACTATTTCTGAGAGTAAATATTTCATGTGTCAGCTGGCCTTTGGTTGAACCTAGGTTTTTAACATTCTACATTTCCTCAACTGAGCACAATGTACTATACATGCTGTTTTTCTCCCCTTGCTTTATTTTCACAGTACCCTTGTGAGGTAAGGATGAGAGAGTAACTGGCTGAACACCACCCAGTGGATTTTCAGTGTGAATATGAAACTAGATTTCCCAAGTCCCAATTCAGCCTTCTAACTAGTAAAGCAGGGGACTCACATTTCAGTGCAAACAGGAAGTTGTCTCATACTGAGCGAGACTAGTCAACATTTCTTATCTGTACTAGATAGAGTAGGAAAAGTGCTGCTTTCCAGGTTTGGCTGGACTGCAACTCCCACCATTCTTCACCACGAACGAGGTCTGTGCCGATTCATACATGTGGCACCCCACTCACTAGGCACAGCACACTACTTTCCTTCTCCCCAGTGGCTGAAGAGAAGGAAAGGAGTGTGCTGTGGCTAGCCATAGCTGTCAAGTGTTCCTCACGGCCGCCCAGGATGGGAGGAGACAGGTGTGACTGCTGGGAGCTCCAGGGAGGTGAGGCCCTGGCAGCCGGGCCCTTCAGCTAGCGGGTGGAGCCACATTTGTATACGGGGTTCCCAGAATCCCTTGTGGTGGCTTCAAAATGTTCACTGTGACCTAGGTGTCTCAGTTTTCTAGGGGATAAATATACAAATCCGGACAGCTGGTGGGCTGTGGGTTAGGGATTACGCAGGGAGAAGTGCTCTTCGGCGGGCCACCTGGAGGCTGGGCTGCATGGCTGCCTAGCAGCATCCAGAGCTCAGCTGCCTGCTGCCGGAAATGTGGGACATTTCAGGGAAAAATAATTTTCCAGGAAAAGGTTGGGAAAGAGTGATTGACCCGTGTATGTCCCGCCCAAAGTGTGATACTTGAGAGGTCTGTCAGCCTTTTGCCCAGTCTCTGGCAAGAACATGGGCTTTTTTGCCCTGTGTCCTTGGGTATTTGCCCACTCAGACAAGGAGGCAGAACAGGGAAGCCTATGCTCTTGCCAGGGACTGTCTGAAGATCTGAAGAGGAGGAGGAGAGGAGCGTGCTCTGGATGGTGAGTGAGTCATAGGCTCTGAACTGAGGTTTATGCCCCTCGCTACGCATCACTGACTGATGTGGTTAGGGCTGAGGGGAGCAGCACTTCACCAACACCTGGAAGGCCACACTTTCCCCATCCCTGATCAACACTTAGCAGCATTGTTTTTTTCCGTTCCTATCTGGGAATGCCAGGAACGGAACCCGAAGCTCTGTACATGCCAAACACTACTGTGTCGCTAACCTTTTGGCCCAGGGTTATGGGGTTAAGAGTCATTTGCATTTCCTGTTCAGATTCCCTTCCCCCCATTGCACTTTCCACAGCAGCACACTCGTAGAAATTTCACAGCGCTGCCTTTCTCCTCAAAACACAAGTATTTCCTAAGCCATTCCTGCAGAAAAGTCTGTCAGGTCTCGGCTTACATTATTTCTAGTCTTCTTGCACTGCCTGCTTGCAAACTCTCTGGGAAGTTGAATGGGACCGTATAAATAAGCAGAGGTATAAAATGGATGGTGATGTATTATGTTTGTAAATTCCTCATACTGTAGATCAGAGAATTGCCATGCATGCCTGAGAATCCCCACATATCTGGTCTCATCCAAAAAAAAAAAAAAAGCCTTAGCACCCTCTGCCTAATCCAGCCAAGAAATAGGCCTATTATTCAGGAGAGATTTGACCACCCTTCCCCATTTGTGATTTGTCTATCTAAGGTCTGCAGCTGCCTGCTTTCTATTCTTGCTGTAATTGCTCCCATTCTGCCTAATAAAGGATGTATGCAGCAGGATTGCTTTGTCTTGTTGTTATTTTCCATCGGAATATTTTTTAAAAATGACTGGAACATTATAACAGAGTGCCTTCCCATTCTAGGGATAATAGTTACTGCTAGGGTCATCTCTGCATGGAGCCAGTGATAATTGCCTTCTGTATGCAGAATGCCTCCCCAGGATAGTTCTCCAAATGAAACTCGGACAATGGGACCCAACAGGATCCAATAAAAGCAATTTACTCTGCCATCTCCCCCCCCCACCCCATCTCAGGTTCTGTTGAAGATGTTGCTGCGAATTGGAAGGAGGCAGACACACCCTCCAATTTGGGACACAGTCTGCTCTTCTCTGCAGGCTTAATTTCTTCACTTTCATACTCAGAACTGTTCTAAGTTGAACATAGGGCTGGTCATATACAGTACAGTGGAACCTTGACTTAAGTCATTAATCCGTTCTGGAGGTCTAGACAGAAGTCAAACATGACTTAAGTCAAACGAACGTTTCCCAAAGAAAGTAATGGGAAAGTAGATTAATCCGTTCTAGATGATGAAAAAGACCCCCGAAAACATGGATTGGACTGCAACTCCCATAAATCCTGGCCAGCTCAGCTAGTGATGAAGCTGAGAGTTGCAATCCAGGAACATCTAGGGACCCACGGGTTGAAAACCATTGGATTTACTTCTGGACACTTGCAAGGGTAGGTGCCCCTCCATCTTCTACTTTCCAAAAGACAAAGAGTGTGGTCTCGCTAAAGTTTTCTGCACATCTTAATTTGATGCATAGTTTTTTTAAGGCGGTCAGGTGGTGTTTGATGCACAGTTAGTGTCCTGTCGACAGGGTAGTATTTTATTTATTTATTTATTTATTTATTTATTTATTTATTTATTTATTTATTTATTTGCCGGCCATCTTCCGAAGGAACTCCAGGCAGTGAACAAGCATTTTACTGCTCTGTGCCCATCTCTACTTGCTTACTGTGCATCTTTTCCCTTTTTCCTGGGTCAATTTTCTAAGCCGGAGCTACAGGAAGTGGCAGGAAAGGGGGTACGAAGCTAATTACTGCGTATTTTCTGGGGTCGCACATAGCTAGAGTAGCAAAGAACTGCGCATCTTTAAGGGAAGTTTTTAAACCAACCCCTAGTGGTGGTTTAAAAAACTTCGGTGAAAGTGCGCTTTTGGGCGCGTGGTCGGTCGGGGCACCAAATTACTTCCCTTTGCGTTTAGGACGCAATCTTTTACTGCGCAGTTCACTGCAGCAAAAATGCGCAGAAAACGCTGGTGAGACCACGACCAAAGACAAGCAAATGGAGCTGGCCCTCTGAATATTTCCTTTTAAAAACAAAACAGCAGTTTCTGGTCATTTGCAAGCCTGGTGCACCCCATGGAAGAATCTAGAGAGAGAAAATTGTCTCTAAACCCACTGGACTTTGCCCATTTCTATTCAAGAGACTGGCAGGAAAAATTACTTCTGGGAGCCTCAACACTGTTGGCACTAAATAAATCTCTGATGTTGGTTTGATAAAACTTGCTGCCAGCACTGCAAGCCCTATCCTGCATAATGTCTTCTGTTCCCTGAGTGGTATGTTAGAAAAATGCTGCCAGGCTTCGATCTCTTTCTGGTGGTCACCCCCAAAAGAATATTTTTGTAATGTTTGATACATTTATAAATATGTAAGTGGAGTTTACATCGAGACAAACAGCACTTCTATCAAAATGACTGAATGAATGAACAAATGAATATTTTTTAAAAATCAACTGATCCCCAACAGAGTAAGGTACTTGCAGACTAAAGTTTCTTCCAGGTTCCAGTATAATAGCCCCCCCCCCCGCCCCATGGTAGCTGGACTTTTTTAAAAATACATTTTTGCAAGTAGAATCATCTGGTGCGATTTTGCTTGGTATTTCATGTAAGAAGGCAACACTTACTGTAACACATTTTCTAATGATACACATTTAAGAGACATAATCAAAAACAATCTGAAAAGGTACAGAATGTCTCTGAGACTGTTCCTCTCAATATTTCACCTCGTCACAGCAAAAACGTGGGAGAGAACATTTTTAATTTTATCAAGCCAGTATGAGCCATGTAAGGATTTGCATTTGCAAATACAAGGTGATTCTCTCCCTTGCTCCCTTAGACAGCCACATCATTTATATTGCGGTACTGTGATTAGCTTTATCTTAGCATATCCCTCCTTAAATATTTGCTATTTGGGTGAATTATGCTGTTATATGGTACAGTCATTAGGTGGCACTGGATTTGTAGAGTAATGGATTCAGGATTTTCCTGTTGCTGTTCTGTCCTTGGCCTCTATCACACATTTTTTTTTAAATTTGCATCTGGAATACTGGTCCCCGCCGTGATGTACTTTAAATAAATGCATGCCTCTGCCACACCCCCTGAAGTGTGACCTACCACATTTTCCTGATCTTTGCCCCTCAGGTAGTAATTTTTTGATTCGCATTTTCGGAGAATTGAAGTGCATATCAAAAGTAAGTGGGGGGCATTGTTAGTGCACATTTTTTGTTATTCTGCTCAATTTATTGAGATTTTCTTAAATTTATTTGCTCTTTAAAATAACAAGTGGATTACTGGTACAGGAAATAAACAAAGGAAAATGTTTGTCATGTTCTCCAGCAGTAAAAGTAGAAACCAAGGATGCTGGTAATCATGTACACACACACACACACACAGAGACACACACACACAAAGTGGTACCACAACTTATGAATTTAATCCATTCCGAATGCATGCTATTAAGTCGAACTACTCTTAAGTCAGGCTACCAATCTAAAAAATTCAAAGAATATGTTAAAAAATAAAAAAATCAAAAGAAATATTTGTAAGGTGAGCAGACCATATCTAAAGCTCTTAGATCGAGCTTATTTTTTAAATTCACATCTGGAATACTGGTCTCTGCCGTGATGTGCTTCATAAATGCATGCCTTTGCCATGCCTCCTTATTTGTAAGTTGAGCAGACCATATCTAAAATTTGTAAGGTGGCGGTTAAAACGCCAACAGTTTTCTGCTCTTAAGTCAAATTGCTCTTAAGTCGAGGTGCTCTTAAAATGTGGTACCACTGTATGTGTCTCACACACACACACATTATATATACAGCTTTTCAAAACAGCAACCCATGGGGGATGAAAAGTGCGCATCAAATGTCACGTGACCAGTTTTGGAGAAAGTACGCATCTAATTAAAATGCACATTTAGTGTGCGTTTGATAGAGGCACTTCTTTAAGAAAGACAATAAAATCAGTGGTGGCAAACCTATGGCACTCCAGATGTTTTGGACCACAGCTCCCTCATTCCTTTGTCATTGGCAGCCTAGGATTGGAATTCTGGGAGTTGTGGTCCAAAACATCTGGAGTTCCAAAGGTTCTGGATTTATGTATTATTTTAATAAAATGAGAAGCATTCTACTAGGCTAAAATGCTGCCTTTCCTCTATGGACATCATATCCACAACTAACTGGCAGCTACAAATCACTGTTTTTTCAGCAATACTGGTAACTCCATGAAATATATTATCCATGTGCAGAAGGCAACCTCTGTACGCAAAATGTATCATGTGTGAAGCAGTCTATATTACTTCATTCCTCTGTTAACCAGGCACGTGCTTTTCCATAAGATCTTTATAATAATAATTCACCAAATGTGTGAAGCTGTGTACAGCCACCCTTCACTTAATAACCTGTTGAATGAGCGCTCAGTCTTACACCCACCCACAGTGGCCAAAGTTGCTTGCCTCTACCTACCTTGTCAGGAGCTCAGAGGGGAGGGAGCAGGGCCATTGCACTCATCACCTTCTTCCTCCTCTACTTCTTCCATGGAATGGATGTTCCTGCAAGTGTCACAAGGCCTCCACGAGGAAGGAGAATAACCTGAGTGGAGTGGAGCATCATCCACCTCCATTTCTATTTCCCCCTCCTATCGCTCGCCCGTGGCTTATCTTTTGAAGTTCCAATTCCAATTAGAATTTTTTTCCTAGGACCACCCACTTTAGAGCTTAATAGCTCAGCCCTCTGACCCCAAACCTTTCCAAATTTCAGGGACTTAAAGAGAAGAGCTTGAGGAAGCTCCCCTGCCATTTCCTCTTGAACAAATCATTTCATTCTAGATTTTCTATAAGATGAAATGCATCCTACTGTTTTGTTAGGTAACGAAGTAATTTGTTACCTAACAAAACAACAAAACAGCATTTTGTTTTTCATTTCATACCCATCTCTATTAACAACCAATTTGCTTAATGGCCTAGTTATAGGCCTGGGCCTCATCATTAAGTGAGGAGTACCTCACAAATATGGGGCAGGTGACTGAGCAGTATTATGCTCCAGTATGCCCCCACCAGATAGAGTTTCATGGCATTGGGTTGGCACCCAATTATAGCTAAACACAGTACAGATGGGCACAAAACACAAAAATGGCATTTTGTTTTTGTTTTGTTTCATCTCCATTTCATTTCGTTTCATTTGGTTTGAAACTATTTTTTTTTAAAAAAATTCATTTCATTTTCATTTGGGTTTATTTCGTTTCTCTGTGTTGTTTGTGTGTTTTGTGTTTTTTTCCACTTTTTAACTGTTTTGGGGGTGGGGTGCATATGTGGTGCTTGTGCAACATTTGTGTGTGTGTAATTTTTTTCCTCCCCCAAGTCCATGCCAGCTGATCGGCGCTGTGGTGGGTTAGGCTTAGGCTTAGGCTTAGGCTTGTGGAGGCGAGACCATAGCCCTCTCTCGAATGCCACCCATGTCAGAGATTCCTTGGGAGAGAGCCCCGGTCCTGCCTCTGCATGCGGAGGTGAGAACGGGGCTCTGTCACAGTCCTCTCCTGAGGGCGATATAAGCCGTGCTGTCATCGCCAGCAGGGAAGAATGAGACAAACCTAACAGAACCATTTTTTTCTGGTTTGTTTCGTTTCATTCTAAAATCACTATGGGCTTCGTTATTTGTTTAGTTACCATTTCGTGCCCATCTCTAAAACACAGTAGTAATATCCATAACTTTATAGTAGACATGGGCACGGAGCGGCGAAATTGTCTTTTCCGTTTTCGTTTTTCGTTTCCGTTATGTAATGGAAACGGTAGCGATAATTACGCCGCTCCAGCTCGAACCCAACCCGAAAAAAGAAAAATTGGGTCAGGTTTTTGGTTGTCGTTAATGGCATCGCGGCGATCGCGCGATGCCAAGCAGCACAGAAAAAAGGTTTTAAGAAGTAAAAGCAAAAACCCGACTCCTGGCCGAAAAAGCAGGCGAAAATATGCCTGCCTGAGGACACGTACCAGAGGGGTGGTTTCTGGGGGGGGGGTCCCTGGCCTTCCCCCCTCTCCTGTCCTGGGCTGCTTGGACCAGGCTGGGGGGGTCACCCTCGTCGTCTGTCTCGCATGCCATGCGGTGGGGGGGATCCACCGCAATTTTTCTTTAGAAATCATGGTCAAAAAACACACCAAATCACCACAGAAACATGTGAAATTTATTTATTTTAAATGCCTGATTTTTAATAGTAGCAGCAGTGGGTCTTTTATAGCAATAAAACGTCACATTGATTTTATTTTATTTTATTTTATTTTTTCTTTTTTTAGACCTGCCCATTTGGGCTGGGCATGGGATGGGACCATGCAATTTTTTTGAACCATTCATGGCATGGCCAGGTTTTGACTGACACTTCTGGATGTGCCAGAGGGCATAAAAAGCCGAAGCACCTTCCAGAAATCGCAGTCGGGTCTTGGATGTGGAGGAGGGTGGAGGGCTGTGTGGCTGGCTGCTGCTGGCTGATTGGAGGGAGGCTGGAGGCTTTAGATTTAAGTTAGGCAGGCAGGGAGGGAATTGAATTTAGAAAATAATTTCTTTGATTCTCTGCAGCTTTGTCTGCTGAAGGGAATACTAGTTTATTCTTCTTTTTTTTCCCCCTCTGGCAGTTTGTGAGGATTTTTTTTCTGATATTGGGTAAAGGGGGAGGTTCGACTGGGAGGAGGTGTGGATTTATTTTAAAAATATATTACATTGGGACATCAAATCGCGCTAAATTGCGGTGGAAATGACAAATGACAAACGAAATGACGAAACGACAAATTTTTGAAAAATTTCGCAACAAATGGAAACGACCCGAAATGGATCCGTTCTGACAAATGAAAACTCAAAACGTCATTTTTTCTGATTGTGCCCATGTCTACTTCATAGAAATAAGAATGCTTGTGCTTATGAAATGAAGTAAACTCCTTGAACTTGTTTGGTCTAGGGGTCTTAATCTCTGCTCCAAGAAGCCTGAGCAGGGTGGCAGTATAAATAGCTGACTGTCTTCTTTATTTAATACAGTGCAATCCAGGAGATTCCTGGGTCACAACTGCTTGAGTTTTTGCAAGCCTGCATAGCAATGTAAGCCCTGATGCAAATAGATCTTTGGGATAACCTTTGCACTCCATTTCCTTTCTGACATTTATTACATTAGTTATGCATTAGGCAACCTGGTCCAGTTTGGCTCCACTGTCAGTCTCTACTTTAGAGGCACTTGATGTTCACATTGGATGAGTTCAATAGGTCAGAACAAAGCATTTTTGGCAATGAAGATTATGAATTAGTTTATATATATAAACTTTAAAAATTGCACATGAGAAAAATGAAAAGCTATCTAGAAGACAAGTGCTTAAGTAGTAAGACCTTGTCCACCCTCTAGCAAGGATCTTAATCTGTTCCATTAAGCCTTTTAACAACAACAACAATGGCACCATTGCCACTCCCACTAATAACAACGGTCACAATCACAACCACAACCACAACCACAACTACAGCTGTATCCAATTCCTCACTCCTCAGGCTAAGCACAGAATGGGGCACAACTGGATGTTATATTTCTGGGCTAACAAAACATTCTGTGGTAGGAAACCACTGGAAAAAATGCAAAATTGTACAGTAACATATTTACCATATGTCAGTTGCTAAGTGCATCTGAAATATTATTCAGAATTATGTATGTATGTATGTATGTATGTATGTATGTATGTATGTATGTATGTATGTATGTATGTATGTATGTATGTATGTATGTATGTATGTATGTATGTATGTA
>JAHTLZ010000015.1:28844949-28858240 GCA_023846285.1 Phrynocephalus versicolor | reverse complement strand
GAGTAAGTAGGGGGAGGAGCTTTATCTTTAAATACTTGCTCCCAGCAGCACGCGCCTGACGGCGCGTGCAAACTAAAAAGAAAAAAAGAAAAAAAATTACAAAAAGGATATTTGAGTTCCCAAGCCAAGCTACTCCTAAGGAGTTCCTACACACATTAGTCTTACTAGATTTAAAAAAAAATAGTGTAAGTTTACATTTTTGAGACCTTCAATACATTTTATTGCACTCGTTAAAATGGAGTTGGAGGGAGCAGCTGTAGTTTCCTGTAGTACTTGTGCCATGTTTGTCATTTTGACAGAGCGTGTACAGAACTACATTTGCTGCAAGTGCAAACTGGTTGTGCTATTGGAAGAGAAGGTCCAGCAGCTAGAAGCTCGCATATCGGACCAGCAACACATTGAGGAGCTCGAGAGGTTCCTGGACAGAGCGGAACAGACTATCCAGGTCAAAGAAGAGACAGGGCACACTTCTGAGGAGGAAGTCACTGCCCCAACTCAGGAGGTAGATGGGTGGAGGAATGTGACTCAAAGGAGTAGAAGGCCAAGGGATCGCTCAGAGAGTCTCATATTGCACAATCAATTTGAGGCTCTTTCCCTCAGCACACCTCATGAGGCACACATAGAGGAAGAATTGGTTCCACCGGAGGATCTCTCCCTCATCACTATTGATGAGACACAAGATCAGGTACATGTAGATGAACAGGCTGCAGGAGAGAAGCTTCTTGTACTAGGGGATTCTATAATTAGAAATACAGAGGGATGGATTTGTGACGAGCATGATAACTGGATGGTGACTTGCCTGCCAGGTGCAAAGGTTGCAGACATCACCAGAAATATAGATAGCTTGTTAGAGAGAACTGGGAAGGAGCCAGTGGTCATGGTACATGTTGGTACCAATGACGTTGGGAAGGCAAAGCGGTCAGTCTTGGAAGCCAAATTCAGGTTGTTAGGTAGAAGATTGAAGTCCCGGGCTTCCAAGGTAGCATTTTCAGAGGTGCTACCTGTTCCTCGTGCAGGACCCGCCAGGCAGGCAGAACTCAGAAGCCTCAATGCGTGGATGAGGCGATGGTGTCGAGAGGAGGGCTTTAGATTTGTCAGGAACTGGAGAACATTTTGGGACAAGCCAAACCTGTTCAGGAGGGATGGGTTGCACTTGAATCAGGATGGGACCAGATTGCTGGCACTCAACCTCAAAAGGGCAGCAGAGCAGCTTTTAAACTGATAACTGGGGGAAAGCCGACAGGAGCTGAGTGGCATCCGGTTCGGAACACATCATCCTCGGGGAATGAGGTTGAAGAAGGTAGAGAATCACATAGAGATGGCGTAGCAGGTATTAGTACTGGGAGAATAACGGAATATGACAGTTTGTCTACTGATAATAAAAGCTGTGCGGGAGAAAGAACAAGGCAGCAGCTGTTGTTGCGGGACCCACTGTACAGGTGCTTCTACGCCAATGCTCGAAGCCTCCGAGCAAAGATGGGAGAACTTGAACATTTGGCAGCTAGGGATAACATAGATATAATAGCCATAACAGAAACCTGGTGGAATGTGGAGAACCAGTGGGATACAGAAATCCCAGGCTATAAACTCTATAGAAGGGATAGAGAGGGGCGGGTTGGAGGAGGAGTGGCCATCTATGTCAAAGAAGGGGTAAAATCCAGCAGAATGGAGATGGACAGAGGGTCTGACTCCACCATAGAATCACTGTGGGTTAAACTACCAGGTCCAAGGAGTGATGTGATCGTTGGAGTATTCTATCGTCCACCAGATCAAAACCTTGAGGGGGACCTTGAAATGAGGAGAGAAATCATGGAGGTGGCTAAGAGGGATAGGATAGTAATCATGGGGGACTTCAATTATCCCCACATTGACTGGGCCAATGCGAGCTCCGGGCAAGAAAGAGAAATTGGGTTTCTCGACTTGCTGAATGACTGTGCCTTAGAGCAACTTGTCACGGAGCCCACCCGAGAACAGGCAACTCTGGATCTAATATTGTGTGATACTCAGGACCTGGTCAGGGGTGTGAATGTCACTGAGCCTCTGGGGAACAGTGACCATGCTGCAATTACCTTTGCCATGCATGTCGGAGGAAGAGTGTCAACCAAATCAGACATAAAAACCCTTGATTTTCGAAGGGCAACCTTCCCTCAGATGAGGAAAATAGTTAGAGAGAAACTGAAGGGGAAGGTTAAAAGAATCCAATCTCTTCAGAGTGCATGGAGCCTGTTTAAAACAACAATAATAGAGGCCCAGCACAAGTGCATACCACAAAGAAAGAAGAGCTCATTTAAGTCCAAGAGGGCACCGGCATGGTTAACAAGTGGAGTTAGAGAGGCTCTAAAGCACAAGGAGAGGTCCTTCTGTAAATGGAAATCCTCCCCAAATGAGGATAATAAAAAGGAACACAAACTCTGGCAAAAGAAATGTAAGAAGATGATAAGGGAGGCAAAGAAAGACTTTGAGGAACGAATGGCTAGCAATATAAAGGGTAATAATAAAAGCTTCTTTAAATATGTTAGAAGTAGAAAACCTGCCAGAGAACCAGTTGGCCCTCTGGATGGTGAGGGAGGAAAAGGGGAGGTTAAGGAAGACTTGGACATTGCAGAGAAATTGAATGAGTTCTTTGCGTCTGTCTTCACGACAGAGGACCTTGAGCGGATTCCGCTGCCTCAGCCGCCCCTCTTGACTAAAGAATTAAATCAAATACAGGTTAAAAGAGAGGAGGTTTTAGGACTAATTGATAAATTGAGGATTAACAAGTCACCGGGCCCAGATGGCATCCACCCAAGGGTTATTAGGGAACTGAGAAATGAAATTGCAGATCTCTTAACGGTTATATGCAACTTGTCTCTTAAAACGGCCACATTGCCGGGGGACTGGAGGATAGCAGATGTCACACCAATTTTTAAAAAAGGAAGGAGGGGGGACCCGGGAAACTACAGGCCGGTTAGCCTTACATCTGTCCCAGGGAAGATGGTGGAAAGCCTCATCCAAGAGAAAATCTTAAAACACATAAAAGAACAAACCTTGCTGAGAGAAAATCAGCATGGCTTCTGTAAGGGTAAATCTTGTCTGACAAACCTCTTAGAATTTTTTGAAAAGGTCAACATGGAAGGGGATTTGGGTGAACCGGTTGATATAGTCTATCTGGATTTTCAAAAAGCTTTTGACACAGTCCCTCACCAAAGGCTGCTGAGAAAATTGCACAGTCAGGGGATTAGAGGGCAGGTCCTCTTATGGATTGAGAACTGGTTGAAATCCCGGAAACAAAGAGTAGGTGTCAATGGGAAATTTTCGCAATGGAGAGAAGTGAAAAGCGGTGTGCCCCAGGGCTTGGTCCTGGGACCGGTGCTTTTCAATCTGTTCATAAATGACCTGGAGACAGGGATAAACAGTGAGGTGGCCAAGTTTGCAGATGACACAAAACTTTTCCGTGTGGTAAATACCAGAGAAGATTGTGAAGAGCTGCAGAAGGATCTCTCCAAACTTGGGGAGTGGGCTGAGAAATGGCAAATGCGTTTTAATGTAACCAAATGTAAAGTAATGCATATTGGGGCAAAAAACCCAAACTTCGTCTATCAACTCATGGGCTCTGAGTTATCCGTGACGGATCAGGAAAGAGATCTTGGTGTGTTGGTGGACAGCTCCATGAAGGTGTCTCCCCAATGTGTGGCAGCGGTGAAGAAGGCCAATTCCATGCTAGGGATTATCAAAAAGGGGATTGAAAATAAAACAGCCAACATTATAATGCCATTATACAAAACAATAGTAAGGCCCCACCTGGAGTATTGTGTACAATTCTGGTCACCGCATCTCAAGAAAGACATAGTGGAACTGGAAAAGGTGCAGAAGAGAGCGACTAAAATGATTACCGGGCTGGAGCACCTCCCTTATGAAGAAAGGCTAAAACATTTGGGCCTCTTTAGTCTGGAAAAAAGGCGCTTGAGGGGGGATATGATTGAGACGTACAAAATAATGCAGGGTATGAGTAAAGTGGATAGAGGGAAGCTCTTCTCTCTCTCCCAAAATAGCAGAACTAGGGGACATACACTCAAATTGAGGGCTGGGAGAGTAAGAACAGACAAAAGAAAATATTTTTTCACCCAGCGCGTTGTAAGTCTATGGAACTCCCTGCCACAGGATGTGGTGATGGCATCTGGCCTGGATGCCTTCAAAGGGGATTGGACAGATTCCTGGAGGAAAAGTCCATCACAGGTTACAAACCATGATGGAGATGTGCAGTCTCCAGGCTTTAAACCGGGTTACTTCAAGGGCCAGATGCAGGGGAGTGGTATCAGGAGACAGATATCTAGTCTCATGCACTCCCAAACGCACCTGGTGGGGCCGCTGTGAGATACAGGAAGCTGGACTAGATGGGCCTTTGGCCTGATCCAGCATGGCTCTTCTTATGTTCTTATGTTCTTATGTTCTTATGGTTAATGCTGCACTGTTGTTTCATACATTTTGTACAGTATTTAAAAGCTTTTACTATTGCAGACGTTCACCATATTTTTCTGTATTTTTCTTATGCAACCCATGAATAAGATGACCCCCACTTTCCCAACCTAAAATTATAGTTTTGCAACCCCACAGCTCTCTCCTTGGTTTACTCCCATGTATATGATGACCCTCAATTTTTAGTCTAACAATTTTAGACAAAAATATAGCCTTATACATGGAAAAATACTAAACCTGTTGTGAGTTTCCTTGGGGCCCACTATGGGTAGAATGGCAGCAAATAAATAAATAAATAAATAAATAAATAAATAAATAAAGTGAAGCTAGACCTCCAGGAGTCCAACTATTTAACAGTAAAATCGAAGCAATGAAAAATATCATACAAATGTTATTCTTTAAAATTTGCTTCCACTCATTTCTTCCTGTTACTATTTACTGTTCACCAATGTTTCTTACTCTGTTTTCTGCTTGAAATGTGGCTTTCATATATGTAAGGTAAGCAAGAGTTCCACAATATGGATGTACAGTGGACCCTTGTATAACAAACAGTTTGTATAACATAAAATCTGTAGAACATAAAAATTCTGGAGATAGGGGAAATTTGCTTAACAGAATCGGCTATGGCGTGAATCTGTACAACATAAAAATGGTCGCGATTACGGATTACTCTGTTTTCTATGCATCCCTATGGGAAATTTGTATAAAGGGAAATTTGCTTAACATAATTTCATTTGGAACGAATTAATTCCTTTATACAAGGTACCACTGTATTCTGTTTTCCCTGTCTTTTCTTTGTTTTGCTACCCTCCCAGAGTTATAGTTTAAGAACAGTGCTCTTTCGTAAGAAATATGGAACTTGATATAGCATTTCTTTATGCTCATTTTTGACATTTTGTACAGTTTTAACCATAGACATTTTTGCAAGTGACTTATTCATACATGATATAGTTTGGTGCTCAAGATTCACTGATAAATTTATTTTTGGGGGGTGTACCTTTCCTATTGTATACGTTATGTTGGCAGATCTTTCTTGAACAATAATAATTGCATGCCATCAAGTCAATTTTGTCTCGTGGCAACCCTTTCCAGGTATTTCCAAATACAGATTATTCAAAAGTGAGTGACTAACAAATCAAACCTGTTTATAAAGATGCATACAATACAGGAAAAGCTTTCTATACTATATGCATTTTTGGCTTTTTTATGTTCATACTGCACTGTAAAATTTGGGGGGAATCTAAACTGGTTTTTCTACGCTTGTTTTTCTACCTCTTTGTTATTCAAATATAAGACACAAGATATAGTTAATGCCACCAGCTTGTTTTAAGGTCTGAAATTAGAGTGGTACCTTGTATAAAGGAATTAATTCATTCCAAATGAAATACTGTTAAGCAAATTTTCCTTTGTACAAATTACCCATAAGAATGCATTGAAAGCATGATTAATCCTAATCATGACTGTTTTTCTGTTGTACGGATTTGCCCCATAGTGCAGATTCTGTTAAGCGATTTCCCCCAATCTCTGGAATTTTTTTCCTTTAAGCGGATTTTCTGTTAAACAAACCGCTTGTTATATGAGGGTCCACTGTATAACTGAAACTGTAACTACACTGGCAAACAAATTGGGGGTGATTCAGCTTTACAGCCCATCTTAAAGCTGAATTCACAGTCTTCCAAATAGTGGCTGCAGATTGATTTGGGAGTTCAGTAATCACAAGCATGTGATGAGATTTGCATTTCAGGCAATAGCTATCCCTTCTTTTCTTCTTTCCTCTGGTCCTACCTCTGCCAATTCTTTCAAAGTTTCCTGTCACTTGGTTTTGAAAGGATTGGCAAGCATTCTGAAAAATATGGGAATGTTGCAAAGTTCTGTGCAGAAATATCACATACCACACAAATGTCTTATTTATTCTGGGTTGTTTCTGTTTTTCTTTTTCTTTAAAAAAAATCTCATCTACAGATGATCTAGCACTAAATTGATATATCAGTAACAACTGATAAGGTGATGAGATGATCTAGCATTAATCTCATGTATATAAAACATACAACAGGATCTTCATATCTACAGGATCCATGGTTTCACTTATTTATGGTCTGAAAATATTAAAATATTAAAATAAATAAAATCCAGATTTTTCCCACATGTATTATCAGAATTAGATACTAAACGATTCAGAGACCATGTCATAAATACTTATCCATGACTAATACATAGTATGGCCTCTGGTGCCCTCTATTGGGCAGTTCTGGTAAGGCACATGGAAATCATTTTTCTGTTTCCCCCACTCCTTTTACCATGTGTTATATCCACCCTTCACTATTATCCAAAGTTTTCACAGTCTGGTGGCAGGGGATTGGCACCAATCCCCAGTAGATATGGAGGTCCTGCTGCAACAAAAATATTAGGGTATGATGGGGGAATGAACACAGGGGAGGATGTTCCAATGTTCCTTAACAGCGTGCCTTAGGTGCCAATGTGACCAAAACATCACCCAAAGACATACCCCCTATCTTTACAAGAATGAATCAAGCTATCACAGAGGGAATAGTTTATTCAAATTGTTCCAGCCTGAAAAATGTAGAAGCCCCCAGTGTCAGAAGAGAAGAGTGGCATTGGAAGCAGAAAAAGGCTGGGCCAATTTTAAATAGCAGCGGCATCATGTGAACAGGAAGAATCCATGCATGTACATTGAATCAACACATAATATAGCACAGCAGATCTTGCAGTATTGGATTGCATAGTCACAATCTTGACAAGATTGTCATGGAGACCATGAATGTCACTGCTCTGGTTTCCCTTCACCAAGATGTAAACTGTGAATGAGGTGCATCTTACACACCACCGAGACTGTGAAACGCACTGCTGTGTTTCCAGCATGTTGCCTCATAGGTAACCTGTGTGAGTGGTAGCCTTTCTTTTTCAGTAACCTTCCCTAAACCCCGGTAATCTCCTTTGGCTTCAGTGGTATTATTTCGGAGTAATGCCATCACTCCTGCTGTTGGCGGATGCTCCCCCTTTGTTTTTAATGGATCACCAGATAAAAAGAAGGTCAGTGTGCCTTCAGTTTTATGAAAATTGAGCAAAGCATGGCACGCAGAATTCAATCCCCCACTGGAGATAAAGCATGCTCATTTACCAGCTTAGAAAAATCAAAATCAATACTTGTGATTTGATCTGAGTATTTATGTTCACTTAACTCTTTTCTGGCAGAGAGGCATGCAGAGGAGAACAGGAGAGTTTTTATTTAATGCCGCAGAATTTGTGCGGAGCAGTGCAAAGAGAATTGACACTGAAAATAAAATGAAATGAAATAAATGTCTTTCAAATGAATATCTTACCAAGACTGATTTATAACCTGAGGGGCTTACAATCCTCCTTACAATTATCCAGAAATACTTTATGCAAATTGATCAACTTTTCAGGAAACATTTATGGGGGCCACAGGCTAGCTCACATACGACATAAGCTAAATTACAATTACCGATATTGCCAGGCGGCTTTAATTTCAATGGTCTGCATGTCTTCCATACCCTAGCAGAAGCGGAGTACTGGCAGGATGACCTGGATTTGGGCAGCCCAGAATGGGTCGAAGTAGAAACAGCTGCTTTCCTAAGAACTGGATAGCACTGGATTCAGTGTATTCATGCCAGAGTGCAGAAGCAATAGGTTAAAAAGATGACCCTTAACACACTGCTTGCTATTTCTCTCAGGGTGGAGCTGCCCTCCAATGTGATTATACTTTCCCCCCCTCACAAGTCAGCTAAGCCCTAAGCAAAATCAGATGGAAGGCCATAGGGTTCATATAGTGATGATTCTAACAGAGGTTGGAAGCAACAGGTTATTGACAATGTAATTACCACCTAAGTGGTACTTGGGGAGGTAATAAGATATTTATATTTCATAAATAATGCCACAAGTAGAAGGACTGAACCTCATTTATTGGTACAGTGAGTAAATGTTTCTAGTTGGTTTCAAACGTTTCAAGGGGGAGTTTAAAACATTTGATTTGGGCAGGAATTTCATGCCATCCTTTTTATTTATTTATTTATTTATTTATTTATTTATTTATTTATTTATTTATTTTATTTTATTTTATTTTATTTTATTTTATTTTTATACCGTCCATCTTCCAGCAGAACTCTGGGTTGTTTACAACAGGATTAAAATCAACAATACAATACAGAGAAGGGTCACATGGAACCAAAACAATAAGAGGGAAACCCTCAGCAAGGGAGCATCCAGGGAGCCGACAGCTCATCCCCCAGCTGGACTCACTGGGACCAGTCACCAAGGAAGGATCGGAGCCAGCAAAACACTGAACCCCCGATTCCCGCCTTGGTAAGCCTATCGAGCAAGATACCATGGTTGACGGTATCAAAGGCCGCTGAGAGATCAAGGAGGACCAACAGGGTAGAACACCCTCTGTCAGCCTCCCTGAGGAGGTCATCTTGCAGTGTGACCAGGGCAGTCTCAGTCCCGCGAAACGGCCTAAAACCAGACTGGAATGGATACAGGATATGATTATCCTCCAGGTACGACTGAAGCCGGATGGCGGCCACTCTCTCAGTCACCTTGTCCATGAAAGGAACAATGGCAATCGGGCGATAGCTGGCCAAATCATCCAATGCCAAGCCGGGCTACTTCAATGTGGGCTTCACCACTGTCTCCTTCAGGCGGGAAGGAAAGATTCCTTCCCTGAAGGAGGCAGTGGAAATAACTGAGGCCCACTCTGGCATGTTCCCTCCAGCAGATTTAATAAGCCAAGATGGGCAAGGGTTGAAAGGAGAAGCTGCTGGCCGGCAATAAGCCAAAGCCCTGGAGGCCTCAACCGGTAAAACAGGCCCAAACTCAACCAGGTGAGGAGACCGAGGGAGTGTGGCTCCCGGGATACAAGAGGAGGGGTTAGGGCAACCGGAGTCCAGATCAGTATGGATGGCCTCAATTTTTGATCTTAAAAAGGCTACAAATTGCTCACTAGTGGAATCACTTGGATGAGGCCTGGGCTGACCAGGATTGGTGAGGTCTCGAACCACCCGGAACAACTCCGCCTGGTGGTTCGAGGCCGCACCAATTCTCAGGGAGGCATAAGCTTTTTGAGCATCCCTGATCGCATGAACATAGCGCCTGGTCAGCTGCTTAACAGCAGCCCAATTAACTGCAGACCAATTGTTTCTCCATCTGCTCTCAAGCTTCCTTCGTTCTTGTTTCATTGCCTTCAGCTCAGCCATGAACCATGGTGAGGAGCGAGCTCCACAGCGAAGGAAGCACTTGGGGGAGATCCGGTTGACAGCCCTGGTGGCACCCTCATGCCACCTGTCCACCAGGGCTTCCAATTCTAAGTGCATTTTAAGTAACAGACAACAAAAATAACACAACACAGTGTGTAACAAGTAATATAAAAAGTTGCTTTCCAATATTGTCACAGGTAATTCAAATCAGTAACTTTTCAGGCACTGCAATGAGTAACAAGAGTGAATGACTTTTAAAAAGAAACTTTCTCCAAACACTATTTCTAAATCACATGGCTCTAGATGAGAGGCTCCCAACTTTGAGTCCCCAGGTGTTCTTGGACTAAAACTCTCAGAAACCTTTACCGATAGCTGTACTGGCAAGCAGTTCTGGGAGCAATAGTCTAAGAACATTTGGGGACCCAGGGTTGGGAACCATTGCTTTGAAGTACAGTTGTCCTCCGCCCTTTCGAGGTTCTTATACTGTGGTCCCGGTATATCACAGGTCCACAGTATATGAAAAAAGGCCCCCTGGGGTAAGGAGGAAAGGCCTTCCCAGGCACGTCGGAGACCCCAAAAGTGCTTCCCTGCAAACCGGAAGTGACTTCTGGTAAACCAGAAATGACCTCCAGATCACTAGAAAGCACTTTTGGGGCTTCGGGGGGACTGGAAAGCTCCTTGTAGGCCCGTTTGGGGCAGTGCGAGGCCTGGAGTAAGTACAAGAGCCCCCAGAGAGCCCGCCCAGTCCTGACCTGACCTAGCATCCACATAGTGCGGATTTTCAATTATTGTGGGTTGGGTCGGGACCCTAACTAGGATAGGTGGGGGTTTACTGTACTCATATGTCTGTACATTTAAGGCAGATGAAACTGCAACTGTTTTTGCTTTCTTTTGACATATATGCTTTTCTTCTACCAAAAAGAGGAGGCAAAGGTCCTTCCAGAACAAAAGAAGCAAAATTCATATGTACAGTAATACCTTGGTTTAAGAGCATAATCTGTTCTGGAAGCATGCTTGTAAACCAAAACACCCATAATTCTTTTTTTTAAAAAAAAACCCATAAGAAATAATTAAAACTTGCCTAGTTTATTCCATGCCTGCACACCCCATGGCCGCGGATGCCACCTTCGTTGTCACCCCCCCCCTTGCAGTGGCAAGGTGCCTATTGTGTCAGGGAAGGCCTACCTGGGTGTAGTGACGATGGCTGCATGTGGGGGGAGTCAGGATATGCCTGGACCTGTCATTGGCAGCAACGGTGCTCTTCCCGGGTGCAGCAGCCACGCTGAGTGTGCAAAGCTGCGGGGAGGCCATGTGAACTGGAACATACAGATTGTCAGATGGCACAACAGCAGAAGCAAACCATAACTGCAAATAGTAACCCTGCCCCAAAGTACCAAAGAAATTATTATGGAAGAGGAATAACTTGCAATTTGCTGGGGAAACATATCTCTACACATCAGCAATTCACCCCTGATCTCTTGGTCTTTGTCCTAACAATGAAGGAACTTACTCTTCTGCCACCCAGAATGGCCTTGCTGCCCAATAATGCAGCAAGGCCATTCTGGCTGCCCAATAAATGAATAAATAAATAAATAAAACGTTGCACAATTTCATCAAAAACTTGCACATATATATGTACACACACACACACACACACACACACACCTAAGTAGCAGTTTGAGCAGTTTGAGAGCAGCAGACTGAGCAGAGAGAATAGCATTTTCCTTGATACCCTGTATTTGTTTTCTCCTGCTGTTTAACCTATTGTCAATGATGGCAGGATATGCCAAGAGATTATGATAATGAGCCATTTAGTGCAAGGGATTAAATGGTTGCTGATTTGATGTGGGAATCATACTTTAGCTGCCTTGTACTCTCTCTGGAAGGCACGTAGGGATGTGAGAGCTTGCAGAAGTCATTTGTAATGTTTCATGTAGAAAACATGTAGGATGCCATTGTGCTGATGGGGATGGACTGGGTTGCTTCAGAACCATTTACCCAGAACCTCGGTGTAATTTTAGTTCTCACCCCCTGCTCCCAGGCAGAATGAGGGCGACCGCCATTCTTCCGAGCTCTCTTCATTTCCTGCTTTCTCTCTCACCTGCTCTGTGGCAGGGTGTTCCTGAACACCTGCTTATCGCAAAAAGTGAGAGGGGAGGAGGAGATAACTGAGAAACAAGGGGTCTGCAAAGATTGTGGCTGCCTGCATTCCTGTTTCAGCTGAAGACCAAGGAGGTCAGGTCCAGGACCTTGATCTTGGGTGGAACAGATGCTTTCCATATTGAGAGAATGGGGTTCAATCCTCTGCATCTGCAGGTAATGCTAACAAAGACCCCTGGTGTGTATCTTGCCATGGAGAGCTGCTGACAGTCAGAGCAGATTACGGCTGAGCCAAATGCAGTCTGGGAGAACACACGGCTTCTTCCAAGACTGAGGAGAGGGAATTAGTTTCTGCTCCTCGGATCCTCCACAGTTGTGTCTCTATCATAAAATGGAATGCCACATCCCTCCAGGCCCCCCAAACCTCAAACCCACAAAAATGCCCTTTGAAAGGACACACAACATTCCACTTTGGTCTTCTGAACTTGTTGCTCCTTTTAGGGGCTTGGGTGACCCTTAATGGTCATTGAAAAGCTGACAGCTAGATCCTACAAAGTTTCTCACCTCTGGCAAAGACCCAGATGAGTCAGACAGACAAAGGTTGTGTTTCATGAGAAAGGCAGTTTTGTGCGTCTCTATATTCCTAACTTGTGCTTCTTTCACTTGCCAATACTAGAGGTAGCACATATGACTTGCCCAAGCCATGTAGAGATGTGAATCTTGAGTAGAGATGTTCTGAGAACCTTAATACTGGAAAATGTGTAGTGGGTGCAGTGTTGGACCCATTATCCTTTCCTGCACTGGGAAAGTGCAACTAGTCCTGCCTATTCATCAGACACATGAAGAACCATGACACCATCTGTTCTGGATTTGAGGTGGTGTGCTGGAACAGACCCTCCTGTTTGTTAACCAAACTGGGGGCATGTCCTACAACACAGCACTCTAGAGAGACATGTGATGATGCTGGCATATTCAAAGTTACCGTTGACTTCTTTTGTTCATGTTGGATAGCCTCCTTCCATTCCTGGCATGGAGCGGGAAAGAATAATCAGAATGTAAGAGAGCAAAATAAATAACAACCCAGCAGAACTAGCTTTTCAGTGTGGAGGAATGAACATTAAGAGCACTGACCAGCACTGACCTTTTGTTTACATTTCCCTCTGAAACAGGGAAATAATTGCTGTTTCTATATGATGCTGCCTTCAAATTGCACCCTCTCTCCCTGCTTTGTTCAAGACCAGCCAGCGATGGCATTAGAGTCCCGAATCAAAACGAAGTGGTTACTATGGTGTCAGGCTGAAATTATGAATCTCGGGGTCTGCCAGCTTGGAGAAGACAGAGCAATGGACACATAATTAAAATGGAGGGAGAGAATAGAAACCACATTGTATCTGAATAGCAGCAAGATTACACTTCCTAAGCTCTGGTTTGCTGGCAGGGGGTGGGAGGAATGGATGTGCTTAGAAATGCAGTTAAAATGCATAATCAAGATACAGGAACAATTC
>JAHTLZ010000015.1:28816069-28833862 GCA_023846285.1 Phrynocephalus versicolor | reverse complement strand
TGAATATAAATAAAAATGTGTTTTCTGTGTAGTTGAGAATTCCTGTTATGTTTCCATGGGTTAGCATTTCAAACTTTGTACTGTTGGACTGCTGTGCTGAAAGTGCTGCATTTCCATGAAATAGTAACTCAAGATTCTTGTAATTTCTGGGCTACCAGTAATCATTTGCATGACGATGTGTACAAATTATTTGTTCTTGGCTTTTCTGGTTAGCAAGAGCAGTTCCACAAGTCAAAATGGTTCATTTAGTGTGTTGCCCTGAATCCTGAGTCCTGGTTTGTTATGCCCTAATGACGTAGTATTTGCAAGTAAACAATAAACCCTGATTTATAATTCTGGCTTGTAAATGTACAACAAGTGAACATCCTGGGTCAAGTGACAGGGTTTGTATACCTGCTTATCCTGGTGTAAGGAGCCAAGTGTGAGTCAGCTGTTCCACACACTGTGCAGCATCTTCCTGACCAACTAGGATTTGCTGGAAGCTGGCTTACAATTCCACGTAAAGGTGGCCAGTACATATGGGCACGACTTGGCGAAATTCTCGTTTCCGTTTCCGTTCCTCGTTTCCGTTACGCAACGGAAACGGTAACGACAATTACTCCGCCAGAACTCAAACTCGAACCGATAAAAGAAAAATTGGGTCTGATTTGTTGTTGTCGTTCATGCCATCGTGGCGATTGCGCGATGCCAAGCGGCACAGAATTTTTTTTTTAAAAAAAATACCAGATTCCCGGCCAAAAAAGCAGGTGAAAATATGCCTGCCTGAGTGAGGGTACCTACCAGAGGGGTGGTTTCTGGGGGGGGGGTCCCCGGCCTTCCCCCCTCTCCTGTCCTGGGCTGCTCTGGTGGGGGGGCATCCTCGTCGTCTCGCCAAAGTCGCCACTCGCCATGCCATGCGGTGCGGGCGGGGGATCCAAAATGGCGACCGCAATATTTATTTTGAAATCGTTGTCCAAAAACACACCAAAGCACCACAGAAACATGCAAAAATTAGCTATTTTAACTGCCTGAATTTTTACAGTAGCAACAGTGGGTTTGTCTTGCAATAAAACATCTCCATTGATTTTATTTAATTTTATTTTTATTTTTATTTTTTTACACCTGCGCAGTGCGCAATGATGGGCTGGCCATGGGATGGGACCATGCAAATTTTTGGAGCCATTCCACCAATCGCATGGCCACTTGGCCAGGTTTTGACTGAGACTTCTGGGATGTGCCAGTCGGGCATAAAAAGCCCACTAACCCTAGCCCTAACCCTAACCCTAAGCCTAAGCCTAACCCATACACCAGTACACTGTCCTTCTTAGTGGGTCAGAGGCACCCAGAGGTGCAGCCCACTAACTCACCCTAACCTTACCCGTAACCCTAAGCCTAGCCCTTGCCCTAACCCCAACCCTAAGCCAGATCTGTACTCGCATTGCACTACTACGCAAGTGCACTTCCCTTCTTAGTGAGCCGTAGGGCGCCCACAGGGGTCCTCTCTCACTTCACTCCCCAGCCCAAGTGCACCGTACACCAGTACGCCAGTATGCCAGTATGCTGTCCTTCTTAGTGAGTCAGAGTAGAGGCATCCAAAAGAGAGGTGCCTCTGCCAGTGCCACTTGGTACGCATACGCAAATGCATTGGCTACACACATACTTTCCCCTTCGTAGCAGGCCAGAGGAGGCACCCACCCCAGAGAGGTGCCTCCAGGAGCCCGCTAAATGCCTTCCCTTTGTAGCAGGCCAGAGGAGGCACCCACCCCAGAGAGGTGCCTCCAGGAGCCCACTACCCTCCCCCCCAAACCAGTACTAACAACAGACAAAAAAACGACAAATGAAACGACAAATTTTTAAAAAATTTCGCGACAAACGAAAACGAGCCGAAACAGGCCGTCTCCAACACATGACAACTTGAAATGTCATTTTTCCTGGTCGTGCCCATCTCTAGTGGCCAGGATATATTTGTCATAGTTTTTGGTTGGAACAAGAGTGTGTATTGCTAGGACTGTTAGGCTAACAGGCCCCCTTTATTTATCCCAACATTATATTTTTATTTTGTAATCTCTGAATGTTGGATAATGGTAGTATCCTGTGTCACTATCCCTCCCTCCCCTTCCAACTGCCCTGGAATTGAACCACCACTTTCCTCCCTACTTGCTTATATTGCATGCTCAATATTTCAACAAGGGGTCATCTGGCATGAGAGATAATCTATAGGACTGCCCAGGAGATTCTTTTAAGGTCTCTGGTGTTTCCAACCATTCCATTGTTTATAGCCGACTGATTAAATAGGGCATGTGTTCCTTCTGCAGGCTGTCAACAACCACTCAAATTGTCTTTGACAAAATAGCTCATAATAGGTACAGTTTGAGCACATTAATAATCCATGGGGCAAGGACTCTGAGTGCCCATGGTCATGTCAGCTATCAAGGTCCATGGTGTCAATAATAATAACATACAGAATTACATTTTAGAGAGTTGTTAAAAGCTATGAAGGCTCCTAAGCCATGGCTTGTGAGCAAGCTCTCTGTCCTGCTCTCAATGTAATACTGTTGCCCCTTCCCTTCCCTTGCCTTCTATGTAGGTTGACAAGAGGGCTCGTTTGAAAGTAGCATCCTTGGTTTGTGTTCGTTTTGTGTGTGCGAATTTTGAAAAGCATCTCCCACTTCCAGCAACTCTAGATTAACCTCTCGTGAAACATTTATTTATTTAAACATTTATGTACCACTTTTACCTCCACTATGGACAGCAAAGGTCATTCAAGTTGGCTCTCAATGCCATTAAAGGATAAGAAACTAGAAAACAAGTCTCTTTCACACTGGGTGGTGAATACTTGATGCTATTATTGTATGCACTGTAATATCTTCAGTTGTATTTTACTGTGTTAAGTCACCTCTTTTGTTTCTTTTGGAAGGCAATACAGGCAAAAGAGTTTGCCCTACAGACAAATGGAGGCTTACTTTGGACAGGCTATACCTATGCTCATCTTGATAATGATAAATGGAACTTTTAAAAAATCATCTTTGGCTTTGGGGAAGTATGAGGGCATTAGAATGGAAGGAATCCTTGTGCACATCATGGGACTTTTGATCCTGAAAACACTCCTGTGAATGGAAGTGGGGGAGGCAAATTTCAGTTATTCTTCTCACTCCTGCAGCTGGACTTTCCACATGTTCTGACAGGCCTCCCAACCCTTCAGGGCTAGTTTTTAGCTGTGCATGCAAATCACTTTCTCAGCAAACCAGATTGCTCTAAATTCCCACATCTGGCTATGAAGAAGACAGCAACAGAACTTTCAAGTAGAGAAGTCTAATACTCACTCAAGCTTTTTAATGTGCCTCAACCCAGAGCACAGCATTATACCTCTTGTAGCATTAATGGGTTCCATCATTTGGATATCACTGCTGAAGAGTCCTGCTTTTTTTACTAACTCAGCATGTTCGAGAAGACAAAGATGTACAGAGCAAGATCTGACCCTATAACTGGTATAGCATGCCAAAGACACTGACTCCTTCCATTAAGCACCCCCACCTCCTTTGGAACTTAATATCTCTGCCCCCAGAAACCCTAACTTTTTCAAACTACAAGGGATCCCCTAAAATTGCTTGGGGAACAGAAGCCTGCCATTCGCATGCCTGAGATCAGTAATATCCCACTGAATATTTTTACCGATCTCAGGCATGCAAATGGTAGGCTTCTCTTCCCCAAGAGGATTTCATGTCTTCAACACTGAACTCAGCCACCTGAATTGGGTGCTACAGGCACATGGCTATTCCAAGAACAAAATCAAAAGAGCCATCAAACTGAAAAAAACAACACCAAACTGAAGAAGAAAAACAGCCTCCAAGAAACAAAGTATTTCTGCCATACATAAAAGGAGTCGTGGACCGCATGGACAAAGTGTTGAAAAAACACAATCTACAAACAGTATCTAGACCCAACACAAAAATACAACAAACACTACTGTCAGCAAAGGACAAAAGGAACCCACTCGCCACTGCAGAAGTATACTGGATACCTTGTCGTTGTGGCCAGCTATATATTTGGACCACAAAGTGCAGCATCCAGACCAGAATCAAAGAACATGAAAGACACTGCAGACTAAAACAACCTGAAAAATCAGCAGTAGATGAACATACCCTGAAACAAACTGGACATGAAATCCTCCTCCAGGACACAGAGGTACTGGACAACACTACCAATCACTATGTCAGACTCCACAGGGAAGCCACTGAAATCCTCAAACATAAGCACAGTTTCAACAAAAAAGAAAATCTAATAATCAACAAAGCCTGACTTCCAGTACTAAAGGCTGCAGAGTGCAAAAAGGTCAAAGCTCAATAATTCCCATCCAGCCACAAGCAACAGTGATCAGTTCACACAATAGAACAACTAACGACACCCATCCACTACATATTAGGATCATTGCTACCCCTGATTACATTGAAACTTCTTAATCCCTCCATCACAATACAATGACTAACACCTATTGTCCTGCATAGGACAAGCTTCCTCTTTCCCACAACTTTAAGAACCCAGTCTCACTCACTCTATACCCCAGAGCACAGATAGAAACTCCTAGTTTCAAGAGCGCGTTGCCCTCTCAAGATGCCAGCCACAGAGTCTGGTGAAGCATCAGGAAGAAAAACTTCCAGAACACGGCCAAACAGCCTGAAAAACTCACAACTATCAGATCCTGGCCGTGAAAGCCTTCAAGAATACAATTTTTCATGACTTGTTTTAGCCTTCCCTCAATCCTAGATTTTGCCAGCAGGACTTCTTTTCACTGAGAAGAAAGGGGCAGTGACTATTTCCTTCCTTCTCAAAAAGGACTACAACAATTTCAACAAAGGCAGCCCCCACCTAATTTCTTCTCAATTATTTAGGCACATTAGTCTTAATAATACATTGAATATTTCTGGTTACTGCTAGCAATTGTCAAGGTTTCTGGGGTCAAGTGGGAAATTGCTGTATATATATATATATAGAGAGAGAGAGAGGAAATGGTTACTTTTTTGAACTATAAGTCAAGAGTGACCTTTGGTCAGATGGAGTGGTATATCAATCAATCAAACAAAAAACAAACAATTAAATAAATACAGTACGAGTTCCACAGTTAGCATAGCTGGCAGCAGGATTATGGGATATTTAGTACAACAAGCAAGATTTGCTAGCTCTGCACATACAGCTAAATCTGAAGACAGCAGGGTTCCAGTTAAAGGAACCATTTGTGGCATAGGTTGAGGTCTCATTGGTTTCATATATTTTCCCAAACATCTGAAACCATTTATCATGTTCTTTGCTAAATCATAGAATCATAGAATAATGGAGTCAGACAGGGCCTACAAAGCCATGGAGACCGGGCTCCTGCTCAATGCAGAAATCCAAATCAAAGTATATCTGACAGATGGTTGTCAATTTTCACATAAATGCCTCCAGGAATGTAATAGGAATGTGAATGATTAAGAAAGATATTTGATAGTTTTAAGTTGTACGCTATACATTATGCTGTTTCTGCAATTTCCAATGTAGTGGCTGTCAATCACCATCACTGGACAGGTTCCCAATTCCTATCTCTAATACGATTGCAATTCCTTCTCTTATTTATTTTTGTGTCAATGTTTACAATTAATCATGAGTGCTGTAGTCAAGACCTTACTCACATTATGGATTTTCCAATAGCACAGGGCTTTTCCCTAGGGTGTTTTGTCATCTGAACTATAATGAATATCTATGTCAGGGTTTCCCTTTTATGTCATTGGGGCAAGTTAATTAACAGGGTAATGATGGGACTCCCTGATTTGCCCTAGTGAGAGGTCGCATTGGTCTGCAATGTTGTGTATAATGATCAACATCATCCATGGTCCCATTATGAAAGTACATTAGATAAGTCCTCTAAGTGACAGCAGGGATCTAATCTAGTCCACCATTTCATTTTCTGAGATTGTTCAGCAAGCTGATGATGAAGATTTTGATGATTACAATGATGTACAGCTTAAATATACCACACAATAAGGTACAGATAGGTGTGTCTGTTTCATGTGCCAGGTGACATATATCGAAACCATCAAAAGTCAAATCCATCTTACAATAGCTGCAGGCTGAAAATTTGAACATACACGTGGCTCTGTATTTATTTTTGCAGGGGATTCTCCCTATCGTGTATATTTAGTACACAAGATTCTTGAACATACAGATTTTGTACTCAGTATTACCTATTGTGAAAAAGGTATCTCCAGAGCAGGGACAAAGTTCAGCTCACAGCTTAATCAAACCAGAGCTGAACATAGGAGGATTGCCCAAAGAAGTAATTCTGCTTTTAAACATGCTGGATTATGAGAACAAACAGGCTATCATTCCGATGACATACCAGCTAAGCAGAATTTCTTTTAGGTTCCTAAAACTTACAGGTTCTTAGGTTCTTAAAGCTTACCAGCTTGAAATGACTCTCCAAAATCCACAAAGTAAAAAATAATGGAGCTTTATTTCTAAATAAAATGCTGAGTAAAATAAAATTGAAAATACAGTGGTACCTTGTATAAAGGAATTAATTCGTTCCAAATGAAATTATGTTAAGCAAATTTTCCTTTGTACAAATTTCCCATAGGAATACATTGAACAGAGTAATCCCATTTTTATGTTGTACAGATTTTCCCCATAGGCAGTTATGTTAAGCAAATTTCCCCTATCTCCGGAATTTTTATGTTGTACAAATTTTATGTTATACAAGCTGTCTGTTATACAAGGTACCACTGTAGATTCAAAAAGACATCAACAAATCTAACAGATTTACGGTATGGACCTATTTTCCTACAAAATAACAAAAACTTAGTTACTTTCTCTCTCTGGTTACAGAAATCCATTTTGGCTATTCTAAATAACCCTAAACACTAGGCAGCATTGCTAGAAGCAGGCTGAATCAATCTATAATGGAGATTTGCTTCTTTCTTCTTCTGCAAAGTTTTGAGGCGAAGGATGGCACGTGATGTATCCTGTCCAATTGTAGTTCTCTTGCTTGCCTCTGGAAACTTTATTATGTCTAAAAAGGGGCATTCTTTAGATACGATTTCTACTGCAAGGGGGAAAGTGCTTTTAATATCAATGCTTAAGAAATCACTCCATGTCACATCACAAACTCATAGACCAAAGGCAAGCTCAATGAGCACTACAGCTTTAAGGCACCCCCCCCCATTTCAGATTCAGGAAAAAGCTCTGGGGTGGGCTTTAGGTGGGCTGTGGGCCCACTTTGGGAAATACCATTAAGAGGATAGCTATAGACAATCCTGGTCATGTCTGCATTCCCTTCCCTCTCCACAGTTGCTGAGAGGCACCAAACCTACGTGCCTCCTCCAGAGAAAAATGCAATGTCCATAGCCAATAAATAAATAAATAAATAAAAGAGCAGAGAAATCAGAATAACCTAGTCCTTCAAGGGCAAGTCGCAATGTCATTTTCCCTAGATGTCAGAAAAATTACCATTCAGCTAGAGCCAAAAAATCAAGGAAGCAAACTGCCATTCTCTCCCTCTCCCTCTCCCTCTCCCTCTTTCCAACAGTGTTCGGAGACACACCCAACCAGCCAAGAGAGAAGGGAGGGGGAGGGGGAGAACAATGAGTCGCAAGTTTAACACAAACTTCCAGTTTACCATGAGTTTGTCCTTTAGAATAGAAATCAAAGTGAGGTAGATTTCCAGGAAAAAATCTGAATGCCTTAACCCCAAATCAGAAACCATGGGAAGATGTTGAGAGAAGTGTAGTAATTGTTGGGGTTAAAAACTGTAGACTGAAGACTCTGAGTTGAAAGTGAAGTATATAAAAATAAACTTTATCTATATTTCTCAAGGAAAAGGGGTAAACGGGATACAGTAATCAAGTTAGGGACCCAACCTGACCCGCGATAATGGAAAACTCCACAATATGCATGCGGATGCTGGGTCAGGTTGGGACTGAGGGGCCTATCTGGGGCCTCCTACACTTACCTGAGGCCTGGTGCTGCCCTGAACAGCCTCCAATGGGCTTCCTGGGCCTGTTGGAGTCCCCCAAGTGGTTTTGGGTGATCCGGAAGTCACTTCTGGTTTTCCGGAAGTGACTTCTGATTCACCGGAAACCACTTCTGGGGCCTCTAACAGGCCTGGGAAGCCTGTCAGAGGCCCATTTGGGGCAGCACCAGGCATGGGGTAAGTGCAAGAGGCCTCAAGCAGTCCCAAGCCCCTTGCCCCAGGGGGCCTTGCATTTCATATACTATGGTCCCGCAATATACCGGAACCACAGTATATGAACTGTGAAATGGTGGGGAATGATTGTATTCCTATTAAAATAACAAAACACCAACAGTATATACAAGACATACCAAGCGAAGTTACATAAGATAAGGCGATGGCAACTCAGGCAACTCTGGATCGTTAGGCAAACATGCATCGTCTGCCTCACTCTGACAATCGGCATGGAGAGAGGGATAGAGTCAGCAACAGGCTGTAGCAGCTAGCAAGAGCTAAGACTGTAGCGCAATGCTTCAGAGGAAGGTGAAGCTATTCCTTTTGTAGGAACCATACTAGTTAAAGAAATATAACTCTCAGGCTTACAGTTCTAAATAAGGTTCAACTGACTTTAACCCTATAATGTCTGAGTATAGATCTTGCCATATTCCAACACCCCTTCTCAAGATCTAACATGAGGACATCAACTCATATAAGCATTAACATCACCTATTATCAGTTTTGTTGGAATTGGGATCTAACATATTCAGCATTTCACGGAGTTCATTAGTAGGGCAATATTCAATCTTGATCAGTCCCTTCTGATCAAGATTCACAAGTTGACATTTCAGTCCTATTACTCTACTATTGGCTGGAAAGTAGTACCTGTGAAAGGGGTCTGGGAGTCTTGGTAGACCACAAATTGAACATGAGTCAGCAGTGTGATGAGGTGGCCAGGAAAGCCAACGCGATTCTTGATTGCATCAACAGAACCATAGCGTCTAGATCAAGGGAAGTGATAGTACCACTCTATTCTGCTCTGGTCAGACCCCACCTGGAGTACTGTGTCCAATTCTGTGTGCCTCAATTTAAAAACGATGTTGACAACCTTGAGCAGGTACAGAGGAGGGCGACCAGGATGGTTGAAGGTCTAGAAGAAATGGCTTATCAGGAATGGCTTAGAGAACTGGGAATGTTTAGCCTTTCAAAAAGAAGACTGAGGGGGGATATGATAGCTATGTTTAAATATTTAAAGATGTCATATTGAAGAGGTAACAGGTTTGTTTTCCATGGCTTCAGAGACTAGGACTTGGGGCAATGGTTTCAAACTACAGGAAAAGAGATTCCATTTGAACATTAGGAAGAATTTCATGACATTTAGAGCTGTTTGTCAGTGGAATATGCTGCCACGGAGGGTGGTGTGGAGTCTCCTTCTTTGGAGGTTTTTAAGCAAAGGCTGGATGGCCATCTGTTGGAAATATTGTAATGGGTGTTCCTGCATGGCAGGGGGTTGGACTAGATGGCCCTTGAGGTCTCTTCCAACTCTATGATTCTATTATGATTCTATGATCTGGATGACTATCCTTGCTCCCCCTGCAGACCCATCTCTTGCACTCGTCTCCTGAGACCTCACTGCCAGCGAAGTGCTCTCAAAAGAAATAAGAAGAGGGGGCAGTGCAGAGGAGCCCACTTTGAAACTCGGTTACCCCAAACCCCAAGGCAAGGGCTGAGCAAGTCATTAGCTCATGGACTAGAGTTACAAGTAAAACAATTCAAGGAGCCGTTGTAGCCATCACAAAAGACAAATATAAAAGTGGAACAGGTGATACCTTTAGGCTACTATAAAAATAACAAAACATTGCTAATATTTCAGGGGCAAGGCCCCTTCATCAGAGCAGTACCAATAGGTAATAACATGGCAAAAGATGGATTTGTCAGGAATTATTTCTAAGGTGTCAAGTCCATGGCAAGATGGAAAAAGCCAGGCAGTTTAGTTCAGGCTTGGAGCTTGGATGTTCTGGGGCCGCCTTTGCAGTAAAAGGAGGGAGGGAGGAATTTTTATTGTCCCAGTCCTTCCAAAGACATGTCACAGCTCACGTGCACACATTCTCACCTCTCCTGAATGCGACTTGCCCTGACCCAAACTCCCTGATTTGTCAGCGATGGGAGGGGGGTTGGTATAGAAGGCCCATGCATTTCATTTGAGGGTTGGGATAAAATCTGGAAAAGTCCACTGAGTATAGCTATTTGGATCAAATAAAAGGAAAGAGATTACCCAGTGTTGCAGTCATGTTGAAGGTCCAGTTGCCACTTTCATGGTACAAAGGGTGGGCAGCTCATTCATGGAATCTCAGTATTTCCAATTGAAGCAAAACAATTCAAGGAGCCATTGTAGCCATCACAAAAGACAAATATAAAAGTAGAACAGGTGATACCTTTAGGATACCATAAAAATAACAAAACATTGCTAATATTTCAGGGGCAAGCCCCCTTCCTCAGAGCAGTACCGACCCAGCGCGGCATGCCAGGCCATAGTGAACCCTGGATGAATCTGAGCGTAGGCAAAGGTCAGCCTCCAGCATGCATGGCTCATGGGGAAGCCAGGGAGAACATGCTTTACCACCCAGATATCATGCAGCCCCTGGCCCGGGAGCTTACGTGATCAGAGACCATTCCTTTCACTGTCAGTGATTTATGGCTTTGTTTCCTATACCTAATAAAAAGCTCAGCCACTTGGAAGGGTGGTGTGAGAGCATGCTGCTTGAACCCCACTAAGGTGTTGTGTAGTCTTCTCTAAAGAAAAGAAAGGAGTGTCCTTGTTTTCTCATCCATCCATTCCAGCTATAGGGAGGACCTATCACAAATGCTTCAGTTTCTCTTCTACATCCCATAGTTTTTTAAATATTTCCACGGGAGACTTCCATGCTCCTAAAATAATCAAAGTGGCAACTCACTCTGCGCTTAATTTCAAATGAAATGTGTGATAGCACATTTAATATTAACTCCAAGCAATGTCTATGGGTCAAATCCAGCCCCCGCAACAATTCAGCTTGCATTTCCATCAGTTTTCTTCTGTAGTCAAGATCCACTTGTGCATGCATGCGTGTGCTGTTCAATTGGAACACACTGAAATGCCCACAGATCTCCCCCCACCTTGTCTTATGTAAGAGTCACACAAATGACATTTTACTTATTTAGAGTTGATCCGAAAATGTCAGAAATTTATTTTGCAGAATTTACTGTTCCATTCACTATGTAAGTGGGGATGAAGGAAATCTCCCTCATTGAGGTGTGCATGTTGGTATTTAAATGTAAAGGTGGAAAAAGTCTTAACTTACATAACTGTTCAAGCGATCTTAGAGGTTTATTTTCCTTTTCTTCTTCTAGTTATCATGCCACTCTACTGGCATTCTCGGAATTGAGACTGTGGCCAGGGAATGAGACATTCTCTCAGATGAAAATCCTTTGCTCTTTTCATCTTTCCATGCAAGAATAGGAAACCACAAATTACTCTCTTTGTTCTGCATGATGATGCATTTTGTTTCATAGATTAAGAAAATAATGCAAATAATGCTCTAATTCTAACAATACAAGATGTCAAAAAACAATAAAGGCTGCTGTTTCATTGTACATATTTTAAGGGCAGAAGCACCAAAGAGGTTGCTTGCATCTTTTTTTTAAACAACCAGCCCATTGTTTTATGTTTGCTCTCTGTGCTTATCTGTGTATACACTTGGATACCTTGTTTCTCAAAGGGAAAGGACATTACATGCCTTGTCCTCCTTTTGCCTGGAGAAATGAAATCCTGTGCAGATGGGAAAATTCCTCATCAAGAAATCTCACCATGTCAAGGCAACATAAATCTACACGAACAAAGAAAGAATTCAGTGAATATTCTTTAGATCACTACTTGGAATCAAAGCAACATCCAAATGTATTACTATCAAGAAATATGAGAAAATCTAGATAGTCAGAAACTGCAGAGGTGTTATTTCAAGTATCTGATAGAATCATAGAATCATAGAATCATAGAGTTGGAGGAGACCTCAAGGGCCATCTAGACCAACCCTCTGCCATGCAGGAACGCCATCACAGTATTTCTGACAGATGGCCATCCAGCCTCTGCTTAAAAACCTCCAAAGAAGGAGACTCCACCACCCTCTCTGGCAGCATATTCCACTGCTGAACAGCTCTAACTGTTATGAAGTTCTTCCTAATGTTCAAATGGAATCTCTTTTCCTGTAGTTTGAAACCATGGCCCTGAGTCCTAGTCTCTGAAGCCATGGAAAACAAACCAGCTTCCTCTTCAATATGACATCCTTTCAAATATTTAAACATAGCTATCATATCCCCCCCCCCCAGCCTTCTTTTAGAGAGGCTAAACATTCCCAGTTGCCTAAGCTGTTCCTAAGTCATTTTGGCCTTTGAACATTGATGCCTTACCTTGTGCTCAGTGTGTGACAAACAGATTCAACAGACATTTAAGGAACAAAGAAATATAGATATTAAAAGGTGAGTCCATTACTTTTCTGGCTGCTGCATTCTGTGATAGCTGCAGTTTCTGGATTACAATCATTGGTAGGCCCACGTATAGGGCAAATGTTTTGTGATGATTTCTGTCTGGAAGCCAAGCTTTATGTCATAAAGGAAACAGAACTACTCCAGCACCACTATTTTGATATATAAACTGGTTTGCTTCCCATATCCAACTCCAGGAATCAGAGCTGAAACACTGACCAAGCCTATCAACAGTGGTGTGAAAAGAGAAAGGCATTTAACTGGGTGCCTCTTCATACTGTTCAACGACTTGGCCGTGTTCCATGTGTTTCTCGAAACAGAAAACCCTCTTGCTCTTCTGGATATCAAGTGGTCATACCTGACATCCTATTAAAAATGTAGGATAAATCTGCCAAACTCTGAAAGAGCCAAGTGGTTTTTTTTTTTTTTAAAAAAAGCAAATTGGTGTACTTCTCTTAGAAGGTTTCACATCATTGCACAGTCACAAATTGACATTAAAATACTTTATCTGGAGCCACTGCTCTTTTGTATGTTATTGGTTAATAGTTTTGATGACAACCATGTACCAGAGGTCCCATTCCACACCCTTTCCTCCCCCCACACACCTCTTTGCCATTATTCAGCACAGTATAGTACTCCTAATGTTTGTCCCTCTAAAAGCAAGCAAGACGTGGAGGAGTATCAAGCCTGCTGCTCTCCTTGGTGCTGAAGTCGGGCCATTTTCACTGAACTTATGCTACAACGGTAAATAGGGCATCAATGTAATATTCATGGATTTTAGATTTTACCACAGCGCACTTGTCTTTTAACATGTATCCTCTTTCTGTCTGAGACTCACGTGGGCTTGAATAGTGAATCCCACCAAGTGATATATCGGTGACTTTTTCCTCTTGGGTTTCCTTTCTTTCTCTGAAAAAGCAAAGGTCACAAGATTTTGTTGTTTTGACTCTGCAAGAAAACCTCAAGCCACCTTTACTATGATTCAGATGGGATCATCAATCAGTTGAAGTGGTGTGTGCATGTGTGTGTGTTTTCAGGTACGCAAAAGTCTGCAGCCTCTCTGAGCTGTTTTATTATCCAATTTCTCTCATCTTCGGTATGGGGGTGGGGGGGGGAACATTGGAGATTCCCCACAGGCACATTCTTCATTACTGGCAAGAAATTTGTGCCTGAACTTGCAAATAAGTATGGAGACAGTGCACTTTGAACCCCTGTTAAAATGCATGAGTAGTAGTAGCAGTAGTAGTAGTAGTAGTAGTAGTAGCAGCAGCAGAAGTAACAGCGAGAGATTACCCCCACCTACTGATTTTTTCTGGCTGGTACAAAGAATTTTTGATCAGAAAGAAGAGGCACATAGCTGATTAGCCAACTGCAAGGCTGCACACACACCAGAGACATGCGCTCACACACACTCTCACACACACATACATACACACACAGCCAGTCAATGCCGCATTTCATTTGAAATAATAATAGCAAGTCAAAATGTCAGAGTTCTTTAGATGAAAAATGTAGTAATGTGCTCCTTGTCGATAAATCCAGCACCTGACTAAAAAGAAACTTAAAATATTTCAAGGCTCAGAATTGACACATGCTGAACCTGGAATTCCAGCCTTTGCTTTGAAAGCTTCAGTCTAGCTATGTGGAAGCTTAATGAGAAGCAGCACTGATTGGATCCTTGGGAGTGGTATTCGCTTTGGCAGCCACCAGATCAATTTTTACAGGGTTGCTCAGAAGGAAAAAGCAGGGAGCAGTGGAGGTAAATATGAAATCAACTGAACTGGATTCTAATGTGGAACATAGGATAAAGGGCAAAAGCCAGAGTCTTTTTAGGTTTCTCAGCAATAAAGCTGTCAAGGACAGAATAGGGCTCTGTGTGTACATGATTCATTCTCCCCCCAGCACGTGGCACAAGTCAGAGATCTATTTCCATAGCCTGAGTCCCTCTCTCCTTAGTAGCCCCCACAAGGAGGACAGGTGGAAAATGGATTGTCACATAATGGTGCCCATGGTATTTATGCCAGGATTTATGAGGCTTTGCCAAATGGCTGATAGCTGTCCTTGTAACCAGGGCTTGTTAAAGTTACTTATTTTGAGTAAAAAACATAGAGCCTCAAGGTTAAGCGGTTGCACTACAGCCATAACTGTGCTCACAGGCTGGGGTTCAGTTCCAGGTACCAGGCTCAAGGTTCACTCAACCTCCCGATCTGCAGAGGTCAGTAAAATGAGTATGCAGCTTGCTAGGGGTGTGTGTGGAATGTGTAGCCTGCATAACTACTTGTAAACCATCCAGATAATGCTTTAGGTCCTATGGGGCAGTATATAAGCAACACATTTTACTTTTGCTTTATAACTTCCAGAACCCCTAGCTTGTGTGGGCCTTTTTTTCTAGTCCAGACTTGTAATCTGAAAAAAGTTGAATGTTGTTTTTTTGCTTCCCTGTTCTTTGAGCAGAAAACCAGTTGCTAAATAATTTTGACCTGCTCATTATTGCTAACTTGCTACTTTAATAGCAATTTATAAGGATATTTGAAGAACGTTGACTTTGGGTCAAACAAAACATTTAAGGAATTACATATTCAATGTCATTAGTATGTTTAAGTATAAGCAAACATACTGGGATGCAAGTTATAGGACAAAGGGATGGACTAGATGCCTTTTATCTTTCAAAAGAGCACGGTTTCTAAATATGGAATGAATCAGTCAAGTAAGGTCAATGACCCCACCCCCAGTAAGACCAAATGCCTATCTAGTCTATCATCCTGTGTGCAATACTGAGTATGTCCGGGAAGTATGGAAGCCAGAGATGAACCCAATCAACCTCTCCTACTGCATATCCCCAGCAGCCAATATGCAAAGACAATTTACTTCTGCAGAAGAAGGGCAATTTGTACTCCAGACGTTGACCTGGAGGCAGTGGCAAAAACTTCCATGATGCACCAGTTAACTCACGATCAATTATACTGGTATGTGCCGTAAGGAAGGACTATAATAAACTAAAATAACTCATTCTTTGCATGCAAGGGGCTTTGTAGCATTTCCTAGCTGGGCTGGAAAATGGTTGTATTTGTAAACCTGCTGCCAGTCATTGGAGTGAATACTGAGCTCATAGACAAATAATCTGTGTGACTACACAGCAGTTTACTGCACAGATTGTGCACAGGTTGGTGCAATTACCTCCAATGTATTTGCTGATCATTACAATGAAGTACAGCTAATCATGATTAAGCATAGGGTTTCTTTCCCATGTATGTTTGTTGGTTTTTTGAACATCTGTTTTTGTAGGTATACTGCATGCATCGGGGTTTTTTTTCTGGCATGTGTGATTGCCTATCTCAGTCCAAAGGGGCAGTGGTGGGTGTTTTCTTGGGCGATGTTGATGGTGGGAAGTCCTTTTTTGAGGAAAAAATGATGACAGCATTGAACTACTAGCTTGTGTAACTCTAGTGTTTCTTTGACATAGTAGAAATATATTGGAAGGCATGATTAAAATATTGTCCAGGGAAGTGACAAGCATAGCTCTCAAGTTTTTCCTGGTGCTGGCCAGGATGGGAGGAGGGAGGTGTAATGTTTCTGTTTTGCACAAACACGGACACGAAATTCCAAACATGCACACGCACCTGCGCCCGCACACCCACACCCACACCACCCCTCCCACCACACAGCCCGAAGTGGGTGTGGCCCCCATAGTACCCATGCTGGGAGATGAGGAGGGCGACGAGAACGAGGAGGGCATGGTGACTTTCAGCATGCTGCGGTGGTGTAGGGTAGCTGGCGGCATCACGCTGAGCTTTAGAGATGGACACGAAACGAACAATTTTTCATTTCCATTTTTGTTTTTTCGTTTCGTTACATAACGAAACAACAAACAAATTTTGTCTCTAAAATGAAATGAAACGAACAGAAACACCGGAAATTTTGTTGTGCGTTTCCTTTCCGTTACTGCAATATGAGTGAATTGCTTAAAATCCCCCCAAAAACACAAAAAATTAAAATAAATGGTAATGAAACGGTAATGAAATGAATGAAAACGAAAATGAATTTTTGCAAAAATTAGCAAAAAATGGAAACGAACCGAAACGGACCCTACAAACGACAAACGACAAAAGAAATGCCATTTTTAATTCATGCCCATCTCTACAGAGCTTTGCTGGCTTCTTGGTGAGCTGAGGAGAAAGCAGCAAGGAAAAAGTGGTGGCTGGAGGTGGGCTCAGCGTGTCCACCTCTGCCTTTGGCATGGTGGGCAGGGGGAGCTCTCACCGGCTGCTGGAGGAGCCAGAGCCACCAGCCAAACTTTGAGCCTGCCGCCGCCAGCCACACGCCATGCACTGGCTGACCCCAAAGGGACCCAGGGGTGGCCACAGAAAGACAGCAAGTGAGCGAGCGGGCACTCCGCCTGTATCTGCACTCTGCCACCCCAACTTGCTATCTCTCTGACATACACATGCATATGTACAGGTATGGACCCTACCAGCTCCCATAGGCGGTGAGAAGTCACTTTCTAGGGCACCCCTCTGAGATAGCCGCACAGTTACTGCTGCTATAGCTCACCCCAAGACACCACCACCACCCAGCACTAGCTCCTCTTCCTCCTCTTCCTGTTGCTGCTGCTCTGCCACCACCACCCAGGACATTTCCGGGAAAAGAAATGTTCCAGGAAAACAGCGGGACAAGGGCTACAAAACGGGGATGTCCCACCCAAATCGGGACACTTGACAAGTCTGGTGACAAGAGATATTGTCATTAACATTCACTTAAGGATGATGTTCCCCCCTATGCTAGCATGTTCTTCAGCAGAGGAATTACACCAGTACAGGGGATACATTCCCCACAAGTGAGTACTTTTGTCTCCAAGAAATTCTTAATTGTGTTAATTGTCTGATAAGCATTGTGCTAATTGTGTTAATTGTCAGATAAGCATTGGAGTTTCACAAATTATCATATCAATTTAGTGCTATGTGAAGGGGAAGGTTAGAAGAATCCAATCTCTTCAGAGTGCATGGAGCCTGTTTAAAACAACAATAATAGAGGCCCAGCACAAGTGCATACCACAAAGAAAGAAGAGAAGACCTCATTTAAGTCCAAGAGGACACCGGCATGGTTAACGAGTAGAGTTAGAGAGGCTCTAAAGCACAAGGAGAGGTCTTTCTGTAAATGGAAATCCTCCCCAAATGAGGAAAATAAAAAGGAACACAAACTCTGGCAAAAGAAATGTAAGAAGATGATAAGGGAGGCAAAGAAAGATTTTGAGGAACGCATGGCTAGCAATATAAAGGGTAATAATAAAAGCTTCTTTAAATATGTTAGAAGTAGAAAAC
>JAHTLZ010000015.1:28805162-28816059 GCA_023846285.1 Phrynocephalus versicolor | reverse complement strand
TGAGTTTTTGCCTACTGCTTCACTGGTTCCATATGGCAGGCCACCTGACATATTAGTCATTCACTTGGGGGGAAATGATAAGACCTGACAATCGGGCAAATTGTTGGTTTTGGATATTCTGAGGGATTTTGCGAATTTGGTGACTTTGTAACCCCCCAAGTGAGGGTAATGTGGTCCAACATAATTCGTAGGCAGACATGGAGGCCGGACTGTGATCCCCAATGCATTAATCATTCTCACAGGGAGGGGGGTATATAGGGAAGTTTGCAGGGCAGTTAGTTTGGTTGTGTGTGAGAGGTGTGAGCTATTTGGGGAAGATGAAGTGCATTTGTCAGACGAAGTCCTGGAAATTTCCGTAAAAGATATCAATAGGCATCTGGAGGCAGAGGTGTCACGCCTAGTGAGGTGGCATGACCCATAGCACGGCTAGGCCCATGGCCGTGGTAGTGCAGAATTTAAACAGAGCTGATGAGTCAGGGAGGGAATTATCCAATCCTAGCCCATCCAGCCTGTGTACACTGCAGATCTGGAGATTACAGCATCGGGGGGAATCATAGAATCATAGAATCATAGAGTTGGAAGAGAACTCAAGGGCCATCTAGTCCAACCCCCTGCCCTGCAGGAACCTCCATCACAGAACTCCCAACAGGTGGCCATCCAGCCTCTTCTTAAAAACCTCCAAAGAAGGAGATTCTACCACCCTCCGTGGCAGCATATTTCATTGCTGAACAGCTCTAACCGTCATGAAATTCTTCCTAATGTTTAAATTGAATCTCTCTTCCTGTAGTTTAAGACCATTGCCCCGTGTCCTAGTCTCTGAAGCCATGGAAAACAAACCAGTCCCTTCTTCAATATGACATCCTTTCAAATATTTAAACATAGCTATCATATCCCCTCTCAGTCTTCTTTTTGTAAGGCTAAATATTACCAGCTCCCTAAGCCACTCCTTGTAAGACATTTCTTCCAGACCCTCAATCATCCTGGTCACCCTCCTCTGGACGTGTTCAATATTGTCAACATCCTTTTTAAATTAGGAGCACAGAACTGGACACAGTACTCCAGATGAGGTCTGACCAGAGCAGAATAGAGTGGTACTATCACTTCCCTTGATGTAGACACTATGGTTCTTTAGATGCAACTAAGAATCGCATTGGCTTTCTTGGCTGCCGCATCACACTGTTGACTCATGTTCAACTCCCAGATCCCAGATACTGCTTTTAAGTGTCCCTATAATACTTGGTGATTTTTGTATTGACTACTATGTATGCTGTTTTAGTATTCAAGATGTTAGCTGTGCATATGATATGATATGTTGTTTACGTTTTGATTCACTCTGACCACATGTCTTTTAAATGTTATGTTTTTCTATAGTGTAAAGTCCCTGAAGAAGGCCACTTCAGGCTGAAACGCGTTGGGCTCTTTTAATAAACTTTTTTCTCAGCATCCTGAGAGTGTTCTCTCCTATGCTGCTATTGTTTGTTGATGTTCCAGTCTTTTCACCTCAAAAAGTCTTCATGCGCCCCAGTGGTAAATTAAAAATTTAAATGCTTGTAAAAAATTATCCCACGTGGTGGATGACGCCTGAGCTATCATAGCAGTCCCTGAAAACATTGCCACATTCCTCTAAAAAAAGTAACCCCCCCCGCACATGCATGCTAATTATGTCCGACTCTAGGGGCGGTGTTCATCTCCATATTCAAGCCGAAGAGCCACTGTTGTGAAAGTCCATAGCCACATGGCCGGCATGGTTGCACGGAAACACTGTTGTACCTTCCCACTTTTTATGGCAGTACTATTTATCTACTTGCATTTACATGTTTTCGAACTGCTAGGTTGGCAAAGGTTGGGGTTAACAGCGGGCACTCATTCCACTGTGTGGCTCCCGGGATTTGAACCACTGAGCTGCTGACTTTGCAGCTGACTGTTTCGGCACCTTAGTCCGCTAAGCCACCACGTCACATTCCTCTAACAGCTCATAAAAGGCAAAAATGTTTTCAGCTAGATTGTGCTTCTCCCTCAAAATAAGATGTTTTTGAAATTTGGAGATGCTTGAGGACCAGGGCTGCTGCATATATCCAATCAGATATAAAGGAAGAAGGAAGTCAGATATGTGCCAGATAAAATACCTCTGAAGCAGGAATGAAATTTGCTAACTGAAACTCGAACTGGATAAAAGATTTATCCATTTTTTAAATTTGGCTTATTTTTGTTGCCTATATTTCACCCCAAGCACAAGTGTCGGTGTCTTTAAACCATGCTTATTCATTAGCTGAAATCGTTTTCTAGTTAATTTATGTAAATGGACTTGGTCTATGGCTTTTTCCTCATGTGAAATTGCATTTAAATTAAGTGCATTTGGAATGAGCTCTTTGAGGTCTTTGAATTGGACACAGGCTACACCTTATGCTCTCATGTTCTTGTCTTGCACAAAGGATTGTGCTCTATTTCCTTGGCGCAAGTCCAATAAGGTCACTGCGAAGATTGAAGAGCATGCGGCTAAGATATTGGTTGCTGTTCCAGAATAATCACAGTGAGATATGCTATGCTGTAATGGTCATTTAAGCATGTCCTAATGTATTGCTGCACAGTAGTCCAGCCATGTTATTGTGCAGCAATGTACATCACTATTTTAAAAGGCAGTTCTAAAAATGAAGGCAGCCTTAATAAAAAAAAATGCAAGTTTGAGAATGGACATAGGCAGGGCCGGTGCTAGGTTTTTTTGTGCCCTAGGCGAGGGGCGGGGTGGCAGCGGATGGCAGGAGATGGCGATGGGCGCAGGGGGGCGGCGATGGGCATGGTGGGGGCAGTGGGTGGGTGGCGGCAGGCAGTGATGGGTGGACGGCGACGGACAGCTGGCGGGCGGTGGGGGAACGCATGGCGGTTGTCAGCAGCGGGGGGTGGGGGGGCGGCAAGCTGTCCAGCGCCTCTCTCCATTTTGGCGCCCAAGGCAACTGCCTAGTTTGCCTTAATGGAAGCGCCGGCCCTGGACATAGGATCAACACCAAATTGAGTGTAGATGTAGAAGGCAGTCTGTTTTTTCTTGGTGCCAAATTTGGAGAAGTTTGGGCAAAAGGTTTTCCAATTATGAATTTCTAAAAGTAAAATTATAACCCCCACCCAAGCAGAAACAAGTGATCTTTCAATGTCACCAGATTTAAAACAGATCAAATAAACTGAAATGATCAATCTTGCTTATCTTGTAAGAGAATGGTTGATCCTTCCTGGGTTTATTTTTTTCTGGAACGAATCAATAGGCAGGGGACATCTTTTGGAAAACATACACACAAGATACTTGTAGAGCTTTATAACTTCTCTTACCCACTTTCCCTATCCCCAGGAAAGAGTTTGAAAATTGGAAGTTAGGTATCGAGTCTGCATTCTATGGAACAGAAATGACAAATTAATTCACCTGAGAGGTAGAATTGTGTGTAATGTTTCTTCACTGTATGTGTTGTGCTTACTAACACCCTTCCTTCGCTATTTCATTAAGTCCAAAATAAAATATTTTTGCACAGAGGGACCACAGCCACATCTCAGCTGCTTTTGTCCTCTCTCAGAAACCATAGTACCGATCATTTGTTCATCTCTTCCACTGGGTAATTCCACCTGAGGAAGTTTTCTGTTGGAATTTGCATGTATTGTATGCACACTTAAGCTCCCATTTCAAATAAATTCCTAAGATGTATGAGTGTGAGATACTGTGCTTCTGTATCCATGGTTAAAAACATTAGGAAACAGCTAGACAATGCTTCACAATATCATGCTTGTATAGCCCTCAGGGGAAAGGATGCTAAGCTTTACACAGCAAAGGGAAGCCTGAACGGTGACAACACCAATGGCAGCAGTCAAGATGGTCTACAAGATACTCTCTTGTGCTCACTACCATTCACATTTGTCAAAGAAACAGCCCTGAAAATTGCTTTGTATTTGGGTGGGAAGTAGTTAACTGATAGTAAAAAAAGGAGTCAGCTTCAGGTATGTTTCCTTGCTTTGTTGTCTCTTTCTGAATTCATGAAAAGAGGAAATGGTTCTTCTTCAGAAAAGGACACAACTTAATAACATAACCACTTGGTAGCTAATAGGAATTTAATTGGATTCACGTGTATGCTGGCAACATAGCCTGTGGCTTCACGCCAGTACAAGAGTGTGTGTATTGATTTGATTATCCTTGTTGTCCAGCTAGATTTGATATTTTCAGTTGTTTCCCCCTGATCAAATAAAGTGTTTTCCACTAATTAATTAATTTTAATTTGTTTTCACTTCAAACACAAGATTTTTTTTTGTTTTTTACTGAGAGCCAAACACCCATACGTGTGATATGCTGCAATTAACTTATTCTCATTTACCATTACAACCTAGAGCACTCCTGCTCCAATAAAATAATCTATGCCCATTGACCCACTAACTTGAATCTTTCTTATTATAATGCTGCTGATTTGTTTTGGAAAAGAAACAGTTGCATTAGTTTCATATCCTAATCCGTATACCATTCTTTTGCTTCTAATTAAGAATCCCCTTGCCATATGCTTGCTTTTGTTCCCTACATGCTTCAGAAACATAAGCTCCTATAAAGATAAAAGAAAGTATAGCTTTCCCAAATATATTCCCCAGAGCCTCGTGACTCTGAATAATTGGTCTCCCCCAACTATGAATAATAGGTTACTATTTATGAAGAAACACTTGATGCTGTAACACCCAAATGGAGATCTATTGCTCTGCATCTCAGGACAATTGTCTGCAGCTAATTTGGAAAATAAGCTGCCCTTTCTTTTTTCCCGGAAAACACTTCAATTTCAGACTGCATCGTTAGTGAAGGCATAGCTATATTTAGTGTAACATTAGAATGTTAACTATTAGAGATGGGCATGAATAAAAAAATGGCATTTTGTTTGTCGTTTGTCATTGAGAGGTCTGTTCCAGTTCGTTTCCATTTTTCATGAATTTTTTGAAAAAATTTCGTTTCCGTTTTTCATTTTTCTTTTGTCGTTTCTACCCCCTTTTTGCGCGATTTTTAAAGCATTTCCGGGGGCTGCCAGAGCTTTTTATGCCCTTTGTGGCTGCCAGACCTGCCCAGTCTGCAACCTGGGCATGCTATTGGTTGAAGTTGTCCAGTAATTTACATGATCCCATCACATGGCTTGCCTCCATGTTGTGGCTGGAGTGGCGACATCCATTTTGTCATCCTTAAAGGGAAAAGAAAAATACATCGTGATGGGAGAAGACAAAAACAAACATTTTAAGGACCCCAACCCCCTGGTAGGTAATAATTTCAAATAATTATCACATTATCGCTGCATTTTTATGGATGTCCAGGGCATTTTAATACCCAAGAAATCAATATTAGGCATCTGGGAGCCATTTTGGGTCAATGTCCCCTAACTCCCCTTAAAGGAAAAAAATACAGTGATCTGAGAAAAGACATAAATGCATGTTTTAAGCCCCCCCCAACCCCCCTGTAGGTATTATCAGACAGTATAAATAATTATCGCTGTGTTTTTATGGATGTCCAGGGCGTTTTTTAACATTTAAAACAGTTCAATTTCATTGCACGCCGCCAGTAACGGAAACGAAGCGTACGAACAAAATCTTCGTGGTTCTGTTCATTGTATTTCATTTTCATCACAATTTTCGTTTGTCGTTTTATTGCGTAACGGTAATGGTAATGAATAATGGAAATGAAAAAATGTGCGTTTCGTGCCCATCTCTATTAACTATTACTGTGAACTGCTGTTATATATCTAGGGAATTATGTGTGTCAGCCCAGCACCATTCTCATGCTCACACTAATCATGGGGCTGAGCCAAAAAGACACCCCCCACCCCCAGGCTCTGGGTTTGGACAATACAAATGAGGGCTCCCTTTTGGTAATTTGACTGAATTTTACTTTACTTTATTTCTTTTTGCCAGAGGAGCTAGGCTCTCTGTAATTGGACAGCATTACTAAGATGGCTCTTGCCCTATCCAGCACCTGCCCGGCCTCAGCCATTGGAGAAGCACCTGAATAAAGCCCCCCTACCAAAGATCTTTAAGGAAGATAGAAATGAAGGTAGGTCTCCTTTCACATATTCTAAGCCAGAAAGAGCTTTAAAGGGTTAACTCTTGAATTGGACCTGGTAGTGTACTGGTATATAGTGGAACTACAATTCTGAAGAGCCCCCTCCTCTGGTGATTTATTTATCACGAATGTGTTCAGCAGAGATCCCAGGGCAATATCAAAAGCATTACAGTAGGTACAAGTGAACTGATAAAGAAAACGAATAATATTACACCTATTAATCCTAAAACGAACCAAATTGTTATCACTGAAGACAGAACTGAATATAACATTCTTCCAGTAATATGTCAAAAGGAAAGAAATGGAGACACGAGGTGAAACAATTCATATTCGTGCAAGCGTTGGTGATCTCGAGGATAGACTACTGCAACGCGCTTTACTTGGGGTTGCCCTTGACTCTCCTCCGGCGTCTGCAGCGGGTGCAAAATGCAGCAGCCAGGCTGGTGGCGGGTGTGCGCTGCCACGACCACATCACCCCAGTTCTGGCTCACTTGCATTGGCTACCCATTGCGTCCCAGATCAGATTCAAGGTCCTGGTTTTAGTTTATAAAACCCTCCATGGACTGGGACCTGACTACCTGGCAGAGTGGATCGCCCAGCTATCAACCTCGGCCTGTCCAATGCGGATGTCGTGGGCGCACTCGCTTCGGGTGGCCACCCCTAGAGAGGCCCGGAAAACCTTGACCCAGAACTGGGACTTCTCGGTAGCTGGCCCGACCCTGTGGAACCATCTTCCCAGCAAAGTGCTTCTTGCAGAGTCCCTGTCGGCCTTTCGCAGAGCTTTAAAGACCCTGCTCTTTCGCGAGGCCTTTGGTGACTTAGTTTAGTTCCCCCCTGCCGCCATCTGTTTAGTTTAGTTATTGCAGTTTAGTGCCAGGGATGCACACTTTGTTTTTATATTGTTTGTGTATTGTATTGATTGTTATTTGTGACTTTGTCTGACTAGGCTGAACTTGATCAGCTCTTTGTAAACTGCCCAGAGTTCCTTCGGGATCCCATAATAAATAAATAAATAAATAAATAAATAAATAAATAAATAAATAAATATGCCAGTATGTATTTTCTCCTCAATGTGGGATGTAGTTTTAGAAATGTCCATAGTAAAGTTGGGGTTTTAGCTGTGTCTTAACTCGCCAGTCCTGTTCTGCAGAGGCTCCTTAGATCTTGACAGCGTATTTTTTTTCCAATGACCCAGTTTTCTTTCTCTTTTCAGTATCTGAAAATTACCTTCCGTTTAGGTGGGAGGGCAACATCTTACACAAGAGAAGATCCACTCCCCATGGCAAAAGGCATATATTTTTAATGTGCCTTTTGAAGTTGCTTCATGATCAATTTCACACAGAGGTCACCTATGTGTTACTTCTGAAGAATCCTCAGACAAATGCCATCTCTAAGTGAAGACTCTTCAGACGGGTCGTTGTAAGGGCCTGCTGACACTGGCTTTATGGCTTTACTTTGTGGAGGAAGTCATATTGTCCTGGCAACACATGGCAGCACCACACCTTCAGAACATTCTCCAGGGGTTTGTCCAGCTACGCTCAAATGGATGACACCTGTTAAAGAATGAGAAGGGCCGAAGAAGAGACAAGACATTAACGACTGGAGTAGAATCAGAAACAAAAGTTAAAATAGAAATGTTAATCATTTAAAAGAGGGGCTTGGTAGAATTGCTTGCTTTAAGGCATAGAATAAAAAATAGAAGAAGGGAAAGAAGTGGAAGTAGTCTCTATAAGAATAATTTAGTGTCATGTGTAATGAGCTTCTTTTTTCTTTGGTAGTTCACCCTGCTGCCTTATCACTTACCCAGTGATTGACTGAGTCCTCTCCTTGCTTGTTCCTGCTAAACAGCAATTCACCATCTGGCAGTCATAATTTCTCACTTTTAAAAAATCCTATGTTCTATTGTAATTAGAAAATAAATTACATTTTTTTCTTATGAAAGAAGAAACATGAACTGCATATTACTTACAGATGATCTGCAGGGGTGGAGGTGCTTTGATGTTGAGGAACAAATTTAAGTCCCATTCATAACCATAATTAACCAAAACAGGCATAAAGTTTCAGCCTGTCTTCCAAGAAAAATAGTACAAATATCACATAATGTTAGATTTGGAAGGGATCTTGTAGGTGAACTTGTTCAACTTTTGATTAAGTGCAAGGTGGCCATCAGTGCAATGCCAAAAGGGAGAATGTGGAGAGAAAGGTCACCAAAAAGGAGGCCATTTTTTAATTACAAAGGGGGACATTTTGGATTAAACTTGGCAAATGCATGCAAATACATACATGGAGATTTCATTACATTAAACTAGCATATGCAAATTTATAGCAATATATGCAAACAAAGTTACAAATATGTATTTTTTTGCTTACGTAGCAATAGAGGACTGCTCATCAAATGAGGAAGTAAGGACAACTTATAAACTTATCACTTATTATGAAACAATCCTCACTGAATAGAAGAGGATGGAGCCCTGGGCAAACAAATACATAAGAGGATGTTGATGGGTTGCATTTTATGGCCGATATCCATTGTGATGTAGTGGACAGAGAGATGGACCAGGATTCATGAGACTTGGGTTTGAACCCTCCTGGGATAGGGAAACTCACAGGAGCAGATTGCAAGGGGATAAAAACAGTCCTTAAATATCTCACTTAAGAAAGCTCTAATAGGGTCAAAGTAAATTGCTTCTGACTTGATGGTGCACACACACGGTTGTTCCTCACTCCCAAACCTCCCTTATTTTTCATGGCTACATCTTTCTCTCTTTCTTTTTTTTAATCATTGGAAGTCCTGTAAGAACAGTGAGGGAAAAGCAGCACACTTGCCTCCAATTGCTAATATCAGGAAACATGCTAAATCTCTCGAACAAATTACTATACATTTTTGAGAGAATATGCCCACAAATATTTGTTGTTTCACCAATACAGAAATATAATTTCATTTCAAATGTCTCTTCCTTTGTTTAATAACTTTTAAATGTGCACATTTTAAGCTCCTTGTGGATGGCTTTAAAATGCCTTTTTATGACTGCTCCTGTGTTTTTGCTCACTTTTGTACAGTATTGTTATTCTTAGTAATTTTTCTCTGTGTCGCAGCGTGTCTTACTTGTTCTGCTATAGGTTTCTGACTGTTAGGTGATAATAGCCTGCCTTTAGTGTGCTGCTGAAAATATATCAGCAAGCAAAATCAGTGTACATACTATTTGAAAAACATGTTTGCCATCTTCCTACTATGTACTTTGTTAAAATGTGCACTGGAGAAAGGCATCTGATGAAGGAACAAGGAGTGGGTTCATTATAGCAAGTTTAATGTTACTTGCAGCTATGGCTGAAAGAGGGGAAAAATAAATGAGAACAACACAGTGGTGCAGGCTGAGTGAAAAGGAGGTGTCCGGAGGGAGTGCAGAAAATAAAAAGGTAATAGCAGGAGCAACATATGTGATGGCTAATTTATTTTTAGGCTGGTCCATGACTCCAGAAGTAGCCAGGTAGAGAACATAGTTCTTTCATTGAGCAGTCCTATGGAAAAATGCTATATAATTTCTGCTACTATATGTAAATTTTGGTATTGTTTAGTTACCAGTCGGGAAATTATTTGAACAGGACTTTTTTTTTGCATTTTTAGTTAGAGTCTCTTGATCCCATCCCATCCCCATTTAAATCATTCCCCCTGACTTTCATATAGATCAGCAAAACAATTTCTTAAAGCCTCAAATATTGGTTTTTCTACAAGTGGAAATTTTCTGCCTACTCTATCTATTAAACTGAATTTTTTTAACAGAGCACTTGGCTTGATATGCTCACAAAATGTCAGGGAGCACTTTAACTCAAACAAACCTTAAACTTTAAAGCCTCTCGTACAAATCTATTTGCATCTGTTTGGAATTTAGCATAAATTCTCTGTATCACTGAAAGATGCTACCATGTCTCCATCTGAGTTTTCAAAACAAATAAAAAAATAGAGCCCTGGTTTCTAAGTATGTTAGTAACTGAAGCAGGGATTCATCTATTCTAAAAAGCAAACCCAACAACAGAGCCTCGGAATGGTAGTTATTTCAAGTTTAATTAATCCCAGTTTCAAGTCTGATGCTACAATGACACCTGAAGACTGTTGGCAGGGAAAGGAAATTAAGTTTGTGTGTGGGTAAAATAAAATGAGATTTAAAAGAAAAAAACTAAAGGGAAAAACAATGAGAAATGGAAGACATGCTCTCCTTATCTCAAAGAACAAAAGTGGCTGCATAGAAATGTTTGGCTTTTTATTAAAGGCTGCAAGGAGGTGGCAGGGGGAAGCATTCTTAAAATGAACCTATTGGTATCTTGTATAACCAGCAAGTAACTGTGCAAGAAACATTATCGGGGCAGAATCTTTTCTGTATGTTTGCTCAAGGAAAGAGAACGCCTGTACGTTTGAGATGTGCTACATGGCCTCTTTATATTCCAGTACTAAGCATTACCCTGTCTGTGGGTCTGATTATCTTAAATGTTTGGGCTCTCCCCAGGGCCATTTAGTTAAATGAAGCAGCACGGTATTTAAAAATGTACAACAGCAGAAAGAAACACCAAACGGGTTAAAGAAAGCTAATAAACACCCACTCAGCCATTCCACATCATCGTCTTCTGCTACACTTCACCTCCAGTCATAACAGTGTGTTTTACGCTTCTGCCTACAAGCTCCCGGTTGGGGGAACGCCAGCTGTAGTGTGCAAATGTCTCCTCGAGCAGTTGTGTCAAGCAGCTCCTGCACGGCTTCTCAGGATACCCTTTCTCTCTGGGATCTAGAACGGGGACTTCCCAGCACACACACACACACACACACACACACACACACACACACACACA
>JAHTLZ010000015.1:28781333-28805152 GCA_023846285.1 Phrynocephalus versicolor | reverse complement strand
AGAGAGAGAGAGAGAGAGAGAGAGAGAGAGAGAGAGAGAGAGAAGAGTTGGTGTGCGTTGAATGACAAATTAAACAATTACGGGCACCCGCAGAGGAGGCTTTCCGCCATGTCTCCATATAATTTAATGTTCCAATAAGCCTCCATTGCAGGGAGATAATTTTGCCACCTCTCAGCATCAGGTATGATTGGATTGCTCAGTCAGCCTTGATTTAGAAAGGCAGCAAAATGATTTTTCTTCGGAGGAGGCTGATGGTGGTAGCTCCTAAACAGTCAGTGCTCTGGGCAGAGGAGGGAGGCGTTGCCCAGACACAGAGGAAGGTCATTGAAGATGGCTTTAAAGAAGAAGAAGAAAAACATGAATAATTTGAGCAACAGGCTAGGTAACCTGTTCAGTGCGAGGCAGCCCTTTAATTGGGCAGCGTGAGGCAGCCCACTTGAATATGGCAAATGACTGCTGGTGGTGGGAGGCGGATGTACTACATTGTTGGAGGATGGAGGCAGAGTATGCCATGTATCCTGTCCCTCCAAGCCGGCCTCCTGGCCTGAAGCTCAACAAGCATTTCTCAAAATACTTCAAACAGTTCCTTTCAAAATAAATCTCCACAAGCTGATGATAGGCAGTGTGAAAACACACACTGATCTTGTCCACTTTATGATTGGCTTAACACTCACAGGAGATCATGAGGCACAGCATTTGGGCCAAGTGTTAGTCATCTCCAATTTAGTGAGCTGTTGCCACAATAATAACTTTTTAAAAGTTAGAATTAGGCCTCATTAAAAGTAAAATTATCTTTTGCAGAGTATAGTACCGGTATATGGATGGAATCCAGAAGCTGAGTCATGGCAACTGTACTTCTTTTCTTGTGAGATCGAAACATTTCGCTATTCATTCAAGTAGTTTCATTAGTCTAAGTAGCTTCACAAACATATACGGATGGAAAGGAGGAAACAGCTTAACGATTAGAGGCAGAGAAACCTTAAGAGACATATGGCATTCATTTTTCTTAGCTTTTTGTTGTTGTTGAATGATTGTTCATGGAGATAGAAATACAGAATATTTTTCCAGTTGATTACACTGGAACAGAAGGGTTGAATAAACGGCCCAAATCCTGTTGGTGATGTATGTATGTGTAAACTGCTTAACTCAAAGCGGTGAAGTGCTGCTAATTAACTAGGTGTTGGTAGCATTAAGTATGTACCTGACTGCACAAGCACAAGGCTAATTGCCCCCCCATGCCAGAATAACCATGTGACACAAGGTGTTGGGTACAAACTCCGGGCCACACTTTATTGATAACTTGAACAGTAAACACAACTTCAAAACAGGGGCCTGCTGTAGTGCGGATTAACAGTTGTTACTTTGGGGTCTCCCGGGACCCCACCAACTGGCAGCCTGTTTGGGCGAGTCAATAGTCCCGAGGGTGCCCTGTCCCTGGACAGGGCAGCCTCGACCAGCAAGTCCCTTTTCCCCAACCGGGCTGCCCAGGTGCGCCATTTATGCCTGCCAGCCTGGTGGGCCCTCCAGGTACATCCTTCCCCCCGGCGTTGTGATCTCGGATCCGCAACGCCGTGTTGGACGGACCTACAGGGAATTTGAGACTTGACTCACCAACTGCCTATCCGTGCTCCGCACTACCACTCTGTGTGGCCAAATATGGTTCCCTACAAAACTGACCCACCACGTCGCACCAGTATGGGATAGGCGAAAAATCCCCGGGCGCTTGGTGCCAATTGCGCACCTGGGTCAAAAATTCCTATCTGGCCCCGAAGCGACAAGTTAAGCTCACACTAGTGCATAAAAGTGGTGGGTGGGCGGGGAAAGCCGGTCACCGAAGAGGCCGGGGACCACGTGGCGAGCCCTTATAAGGGCTCTGGTCTCGTCGCCTCTCGTGAGACCCTGGTGAGTCTCACGTGGGTTCCGGCCCGGTGAGGGCAAGGAGGCTCCGCTAGGCGCAGCTGCACTGCGGAGCCAGGCATAATACAATTAGTGCCTTGTCAGCTGCAGAAATTCACTATGATGCCTTGCACACTTTAACTTGTGTATATGTAAATCAATAGTAGCATTCTGGCTGCTGTTTATAAAATGTTTATCACCTTTTGATTTGACCAAACTCTGGGAGGCAGTGGAGGACAGGAAGGCCTGGTGAGCTCTGGTCCATGGGATCACGAAGAGTCAGATATGACTGAACGACTGAACAACAACATCACCTTTTGATTGCAAAACTGGCATCTAGTCTGCTTCCGTCCTATGATTGCAATGCAATGCACTTTGGTATTGGGAAATAGGAATTAATTACAATTAACTCATTGTTTGTAATTACTTTCAGAGGGATTCCAGGGGTCATGGTCTATAAATATCCTTCACCCCCACTGCCATCTTAAGGGAAAAAATCATAATAATCTGATTCCAAAATCCCTTTTTATTTCAAGAAAACTTAGTTATAATGGTTCAGTGACAGTCTTTCTTAAACAATGATTTCAGCATTTATTTATTTATTATTTCAACTTGTATGTTGTCCTACCATGTGAACATTCTCAATAGGTAGCTCTAAAATAAAGGGCTCCAGATGGAGAACTGATGGGAAACAGTATAGGGTGACTACGCTGCAAACACAGCAGTCATTTCTTCCTCAAAACAACAAGAGAAAATACAAAAGAAACCGAACTTTCTGGGAAAGATGTGAAAAATTCAGTTTGTTGTTTAAGACCATTCAATCTTCATTGGCTTTGTGACACTACAAAGCCTGTTATAATCACTTGGGAAGGAAAGTTCAAATGTTAATGACAGCCCCCTGGGAACCACACAAAACCCACAAAACTCATTTATAATAAGCTACCATATGGGAATGTCTTTTCACTGATTCCAAACTGTGCCCCATTCAGATTATGTTAATTGGAAGAGCTAGGGCTCATTTTCTGGTTACCAATAACCCAGATCATAGATTCTTACCAGAAGTAAGGAAGGAATTCAAAATTATTTATATACTAATATAAGAGTAATCCCTATTTCCTCCTTGGGGATTTTTCTATCATAGCACAATGTCATTGCTGTTGTAGTTGTTTCAAATTGTATTTCACACCATAATGCTGGAGCCCTATGTGATATCTTTTTCCTTTATAGTACAATTTAGCACTGGAAATTTTCCCTGAAATTAAGGACTTCTTGGTCCACACATGTTAAAACACAAGGAATCACAAGGTGTATGAGGACAGTTGTGATACTGACTCAATTTGCAATAACAATATGTTAAAAAAAATATGCTCTCTAGATAAATTCAAAGAGTAAAAAAAAAATCCCCTGTCAAATGTATCCTATGTTGCTTAAAATAGCTCTTGGCTATATGCTAGATAAGAAAAGTATGTAGTTAGTATTGGAATTCAGCAACTCGCAAATTATGCCTTTAAGAAGTTTGGATGGGAGGAATTTTGAGGTTTGGTGTCAATCACAGTAGCAGCCAATTATTCCCTCTCTACCTTAGATTCTGTTTCCTGCCTTTTTCAGAGTTCAATGTCTGTTAGTCATGCTAATGACCTGTGTGTGTTAGATTTTGAGCCAGCAGTTAGCCTAAGTGAAATTTTTATGTAACCAGTAAGTTACATAAAGCAGTTGAGCTCAAACTATGCAGCAAGTAAATATATATTGTTGGTTATTTGTTTGTTATTCACACATATATGAAGATTTGTAAGTAAAATAGAAGCTTTCAAATTCTTTTTGAGCCCTACAGTCACTCACTGAATTTATTGAGACTGTAAAGCCAGTGGAGGTAAAGCTAACTAAAACTAACCAAACAGTAACAGGTAGTAAGCCGCCAAGGAGAAAGGCGGGGTAAAATACTCTAAAATAAATAAATAAATAAATAAATAAATAAATAAATAAATAAATAAATAAATAAAATAGTATATTTGGGGAATGTGTAATTATATGCTCTGTAAGTCCTTGTCTGGATTCTTTCTCCACTTCATAGATGGCAATTTTAAGCACACAATTTCTACACTTCACCAAGAGTTAGAGGGAAAGCAAGCAAGCAAGCATTCTGGAGAGTCTGTATCTCAATGATATTGAATACTCAGATGAATTCATATGTTATTACATGACTTTCCAATTATATGGATTCATAATCAAAGCAGATTATGTAAACCTCCTAAAGTGTCCCCTCAAAACTGTGAGAATAGGCAATGAAATAAAGAGCGAGATTCCATGCAGAGGAAGTGCAAAGCAATGCATTATAGGGTAATTTTTTTAAAAAGGTCTCTCTCAACTTCACAGGTACACCAATGGAAGCTACCTGGCTCTAATAGACTGAGAAAGGCATCTTAGGATGCTGATCTAGCCACAAAATGTTGATCCTATGTGCAGCAGCAGCAGCAAAAAAGAGCCAATTTTATGTTGGACAATGGACATAATTAAAATGGGAATTGAAGATTAAAAAGCCAGTATCATGCTACCCTTTTACAAGTCTACGCTGTGCATATCTGAAATACTGCATAGAGTGTTCATTGGCATATTGGAGAAAGAATATTGTAGGAAATGTGTGAAGCTGGAAATAAGCAACAGAAATGATCAGTGAATTGGAGCATCTCCTCTGCATTGACAGGTTAAAATATTTATTATCTCTTCAGCTCAGAAAAAAAGGAGCAAAATAAAATAAGATAGAGACATTTACATGATGCAGTAACTCCACCCGACCCGCGATGGCTGAAAATCTGCGATATGCAGATGCAGGTCAGGTGGGGCCTGGGGCGGCAAGGGGCCACTGCTGCACATTGCACAGAACCACCTCGGAGCAGCATGCGGCGGCATTGGGGGTTCGGATCCCCCACCGCCGCTACCGGGCATTGTGCAAAGCCGCCTCGGAGCAGCTCGCAGGAGCAGCGTTGGGGGTTCGACTCCCCCACCGCCGCCGCCGCTGCGCGCTGCCCAGAGCCGCCTTGGAGGAGCATGCGGCAGTGGCGTGGGGGATCCCATCCCCCCAGCCGCCGCCGGGTGCTGCCTAGAGCCGACATTGCTCCCCGCGCACCTGCAGCCCCCAGGGGAGAGCGGGCAGGCGGGGAGCGATCTTTGGAAAGGGCTTTGGCTGCGTAGAGAAGAGCTTGTCTCCACCACTGAGAGCCCTTTAAACATCACCTGCTGCTGCCCGCACCCCCGAGGGGAGGGCAGGCCAGCTGCGCGTGATGGCTCCCCTTTTCATTAAGCTCTTTCGGGATACTGCGGTCCCGCGATATAGCGGGACCACAGTATGTGAACCGCGAAAGGGTGCGGGACCACTGTACATCATCATCATATGCGTTCAAGTCAATTGTAACTTAGGGTGACTCTCTCTAGGGTTTCTAGAAAGAGAATACTCATAAGTAGTTTAATCATTCCCTTATTCTGGGGACATTTTGGGATGTTGCAGCTTGCCCAAGACTACACAGGCTGGCTCTTCTCCCTGGATGAACAACGTGGATTCAAACTGCCCAACCTCTGAATCCACAGCCAGATACCTAAATCCCTGATCTGTCCAGCCAGCTTACATGATGTGTGGTGTGGAGAAAGTAAACAGAAAGCTTTCCTTTTGTCTCAAACCATGTGAGCCTAGGGTAATCCACTGCATTGGAATGGATGGAGAGTCAGGACAGGTCAAAGGCAGCTGTTCTTAAAATGGCCATGACTGATCTAGCATAAAGTTGATCAACGCTGTCCACTCAGGTAGTGCATTCACCCTGGGGTGCTGCAGCAATAATGTTTAATTTTCACTATAATTTAGCAATTTAGTAGTAGAATCCATTTTTATAACATAGCAACACCATTATCTCCTTATCTATGCTACTCATCAGCCATTTTGTGGTTGTGCATCATTTGTTTCAAGTGGTACCAGGTTGTTGTCATCATAAAAAAACAATCCAGTGGATTTGATGGTAAATTTGTATTTCTTTCTTTTAAGAGATTGATTATTTTTAGTGAATATAATGTTTACTGTATGACTAGAGACTGCGTATATCATAGTTCTATAAAATTAAAAATGTTTTGATGAGAGGTTGGTTTTTAAGTTATGAGGCAGATGAATTTGCAGTGCATCACATAATACTAACTCAGCAGATGTAATCAAAATCAGCCACATTTCTTTATTTGAGTCCCTACTTTTATTGCAGAATTATGGACAATTGGCTAAAACCTGAGTCTTTAAAGCGGAAAGTTGGTGAACTCAGTGAAGCTTCTGAAGCAACTGATTCAATGACAACCAGCATTGTCGGAGGAGACAAAATATCCCAGCAGACACCTGTGATCCTAAGCCATCCTCAGTTCACATAAAGGCAATTCACAACCAAAAGGAAATCTGAGGAAATATTGTTCGGCTTTGTTCCGCTTGGGAACGACAGACACCAGAAGGACAATGCATTAATGGTTATAAAAATGTTGATAATGGCTGCTTGGTTCCATCCAAATTAAAAAGACATCTGGAGTGCAATCATTCTGATTTAGTACATAAAGGTAAAGAAATCTTCAAACACTATGCTTTATCTCTTCAGGCAGGGTCATCCATGATGGAGAGAATTTCTAAAAATGAAAATGCAAATGCAACTGAAGCTTCATTTATTGTCAGTTTACATATTGCAAAAGCTGGAAAACCCCATACTATTGCCGAGATACTGATTAAACCTTGCATGAAGGATGTTGTTAAGTTCCATGTTAGGTCCAGACATGGCCAAGAAGACTGATACTGTGCAGCTGTCAAATAGCACTATAAGCGAGCAAATTTACACAATTTCGGAGTCTGTGGAGAACAAGCTTATCAGAAGTTTGAAAACCTGTGAATTTTTTTAGTTTACAGCTCGATGAACGTACCGACGTTGCAGGACTTACTGTTCTTGAGTTTGTGAGGTATCAATTCAAAATGCAAATAGAAGAAGAACTTTTGATGAGTGGAGTGCTTGAAACGTATAAAACTGGTGACAAAATTTTCAAAGCTATCAACAAATGTGTACTAAAAATGATTTGGAATAAAGTAAGTGTTGGATATTTGCAGCGATGGAGCAGCTTGCAATGGTTGGAAAGGTGAAGGGAGACATGTCTAGGATGAAGCAAGTGGCAGGAAATGCCACCATCAGCCACTGTGTCATCCATCAGCATTATCTGGCAACTGGAAGCATGCCTCAAGATTTAAAAGTCATGTTGGATGGTGCTGTGAAGATGATTAATCATGTTAAGAGCTGCCTGCTTCAAGCATGCCTTTTAAAGCTCACTGCCAAAGATTTGGGTATGGATCACTTCCACTTCTTGCTGCACACAGAAGTGCAGTGGTTATCAGGTTGAAAAAATTAGCCAGACTGTTTGAACTAAAAATGCACTGGTGGTCACATTTACAGAGGAGCCCTTTATCCAACAATTAACTGATGTCGATTGGCTGCTTAAATTGGGATATTTTTCTGAGATCTTTGAAAACTAAATGAAACCACCACTTCTCTTCAAGGGAAAGGAGGAGCACAATTAGAGAAAATAAAAGCCTTGTGGAAGATAATTACATTTTTAAAAAGCTTGTGTTGAAAGCAGAGACATCTCCAACTTTCCTTGGTTGCAAGAACTTGTCAAAACAAATGAGATCAACCATCAAACCAACTTCCTTGAAATTGTTATTGTCCACTTGCAAGGTTTGGAAAGAAACATAGTTGATTATTTTCCCGACATTGACTCTGATGACATCTACAGCTGGATGACAAACCCGTTTTCCTGCAACCTGAAACATAAACCTACTGGAGTGCTGAATGAAATTCTTCAAAATCTGCTTGAGATCAGCAAAGACAGCAGTTTAAAACAGAAATACCATGAAGGAAGCTAAGAAGAGTTCTGGATGCAGGTGTATTCAGAAAACAATGCTGTTGGCAAGGCTGCAGTGAAAAGACTTGTGCGTTTTACTTCAACTTATTTCTGTGAGTCTGCATTCTCAACGTACGCTTACATAAAAAACAGATATAGGGGCAAACTTTCTGGGTCAAATGCTTTGAGGGTAAAATTAACTAAACTTCCCATAAACATAAAGGAAATAATGAAAAATGCATCCAAACAGTTTCATTCATTGCATTAAGGACAACTGAGCATTATATTTGCACTGTTTTTCTTCTTTTCCTAAGTATTCAAGAGGTGTTAAAAACCTTGCTTTTCAGGGAGGCATTGGGTGACCTGGACTAGGGTTTTTGTTTTTGTTTTTGTTTTTGCCATCTTGCCGTTGACTTTTTGATTCCCTTGTTGAGGTGTTTTTATTATATATTATATTTATATATATTTTTCTTCTTATATAACTGTTTTTTTAAAAAAAAATTGTCTTGATTGTTGTATTGTTTCCTTTGGGTCTGTTTTGCCCTTTTGTTCACTGCCCGGAGTTCTTTCAGGAAGATGGGCGGTATAAAAATGGATAAATAAAGAAATAAATAATAAATAACTGTGTCACGAAATGTTTTTAGCCCAACAAGGGTGCTGCAGTAAAAAAAAGTGTGAGAACTACTGCACTAGGCATGTGGGAAGGACTACTGCTGCTCCGGAGAACTGCTGTTTCTCTACACACACTCCTAGACTTCAGTCAGCCATTCAGGAAGCATTTGGTTCTATGTAGCAGAGTTTTGTCTGAATGCAGGAAGAATGTGGTGACTTTAAGTTCTTCCTCCTCTACCTTCTTTGGTGGGGATAGGGGAGGAGAAATGTCATGCTTTCCTTTCCATTTTTCTGTCTCCTTTTCAGATTGGGAGTGGCTTGCTGCTAGATGGGTGGTATATAAATTAAATAAATAAATCTTGAAATAAATAAATCTTGAAAAGAGTATACAGTGGTACCTCTACTTACGAGTGGCTCTACTTACGCACCACTCTTAAGTAGAGGTATGCCTGGATGCCTTCAAAAGGGGATTGGACAGATTCCTGGAGGAAACGTCCATCACAGGTTACAAACCATGATAGAGATGTGTAATCTCCAGGCTTAAAACCAGGGTACTTCAAAGGCCAGATGCAGGGGAGTGGTAGCAGGAGACAGATATCTAGTCTCATGCACTCCCAGACGCATCTGGTGGGGCCACTGTAAGATATAGGAAGCTGGACTAGATGGGCCTTTTGGCATGATCCAGCATGGCTCTTCTTATGTTCTTATGTTCAATTTGACTTAAGAGCAGAAAACCGTTAGCATTTGAACTGCTGATTTACAAATTTTAGATGTGGTCTCCTCTAGTTACAATTATTTTATTTATTTATTTATTTATTTATTTATTTATTTATTTATTTACTTATTTATATTTTTTAGATACGTCTGCTCTACTTATGAGCATGCATTCAGAATGGATTAAACTCATATGTAGATTTACCACTGTACTGGCATTGCTACCCAACTTTGTGGAGTGAGGGTGTAACAATAGGGAAAATGCTTTTTAATCATCATGCCTTGTTAGTAGTGGAACTTTGACTACCATTTAAGAGAATTAAATACATCCTGGAAGATTAAGTCACAAATGGCTACCAGTCAGTGTAGTGCTATATTAGTATCAGAAACAGTATGACTGTATGACTGTACAGCTCACTTGTTAGGTCCCGTGAGTGGAAGGGCAGAATTGCACTGATGTCCTACAGTTGGGTATCTTCATAGTCAGTGGGCTAGCCAAGATTCTGACAGAAAACTTGGTTCCAGACAGCTGGGATCTTTTTATATTGTTATTTCTTCAGTGCTCTTATGCATAACCAGATACAGCAGCAACTGATGTTAGTTATATCATCATGAAGCATTTTATGTATTTATACAATAAGGTATTTTTGGACTGCATTTCTGACCCCCCCCATTAAAGTGGTGTTCAAAAACTTAAAACTAAAACAATAACCAATTTAAACCAAATTAAAGTAGTATAAGCAATATTAAAAAAATAAAAACACATCAACACTGGTCTAAAAAGATGCGTTTTTATTTCTTTCCTTTTCTTTTTAACATTGTGAGAAGGTAGCACCACCTCTTCCATTATAAAGGGAAAGAAGAATGTCCACTCCCAATGGACCAAGAAGCACGAATGTCAACTCTCCCCCCAATAAAAAGCCTGGGAAAAGAGAAACATTTAGTTTGGGGAGGGAAAGAGAAGGGAGTAGGAGTGGGAGTAGTGACCAGAGTGCTGGGCAAATGAGGAGGATAAAGCTGATGGGACCCCAGGAGCCTCGTGGTGCAGTAGTTGAATAGCTGTACTGCAGCCAAAACTGTGCTCATGACCCAGGGTTCAACCCAGGCTGCCAGCTCTTGGTTGACTCAGTATTATGTCCTTCCAAGGTTGCTAAAATGATTATCCAGGTTGCTGGGGGTGGGGGGTGGGCAGGGTGGCAGCAATGTGTAGCCTGCATAATTAGACTGCAAACTGCCCAATGTATAAAGTCCTTATCTATATTAGCACCAGTACATCTTAACAGATTGGTCCCTATAACTCACATTTACATCAGTTCTGCTTCTTGAGGGAATAGTATTTAATGCACATGAATAAGTATACATGATAATCTTTGTTTTGGAAATTACCACTGTAACAATATGAAATCCAATAGGGAATTAATTAACTCGCAGACAATGGACAATCCAGTGCATACCAGACATATAAAGCACACAATTAAATAGTCACAATAAAATCCATAATGAGATTAGACATGCACTTGCGGTTTGGACTGTGAAGTCTGAAGAAGAGCAGACTGCCGCATGTATTTGGACCTGCCTGGAGTAGGTTGGCATTCCATTTGTGGCAGGTTGCAAGATGTGTCAGGGACATATAGGAATCCAATTGGTAACCCAATCTAAAACAGACTTGTTGAAGCAATGGGATTTATATTGGTTGACTCACCAAATTATTCAACGGGTCTAATCCAGTAGGGACTCCCAAATGGATTTAGGCAATGGCTTTGCAGCATTTTAAGGGTGGTGATGGGTTCTGGAGCTGTACCTTTTACATTAGCACAGTATAAGGAAGGGGTGGCTAAAGCAATAGCAACAGTGATGCACCCCCACACACACCATTTGTAATGACTTATAATGTGCTTGGGTGGTATACTCCCATATCCTTTCATCTTAAAAGATTTGGAATCACATGAATGGAGAATGAGCCTGGAAGAGCCAACTTGAGGATGCCCACACAAGAATGAAAGAAGCTTAGCTGCAATTCTTCATACAAATTCATACAAGATGAAGATTGCATTGTAGTGGCTGGGCTAAAACTGGTCTAAAAAAGAAGCTACTATGCATTGACATCTAAATAAACACTTCAACAGAAAAGAAATGCAGGCTACAACAATGGAGGAAAGGCCTCCAGGAGAAGGAAAGGGGTTCTGAAAAACACAGAGACTCTTTGCACTAATGGTGGGGATAAAAGCATTAGAGGAAGGTTATTTATTAATTATTTATTTTTGCACTTATTCACCACCAGACTTTCCCACAGGAACTCTGGGCAGTGCACAACAAATTGCAAAAACAACTTGCCCCAAAACACAATCCCTATAGTAAACAAATCAAATATAAAAATATAAAAACAATAAACAGCAACAATAATACATCAAACAAAGAATCTGGCAAGAAAAGGGATGGGACAACACAAAACCAACTAACAACATACAATCGTGCACTCAGTGATCACCAAAGCTTTCCGTAAAGAGTCAGGTCTTTAGTACTCTCATGAAGGCTGTCAGGGACTCCACCAGCCTAATTTCCATGGGCAGTTTGTTCCAGAGTGCCAGGGAGGCCAATGAGAAGGCCAAATTGTGGGTAAAAACTCTTTGGGCCTCCCTTGAAATGCCACCCAGAGGGAGAACATGAGCAAAGCTTTGGTTGGTCAGGACGAAGCTGACCTCTAGGAGATCCCAAGCCATGGAGGGCTTTTGTAAACCAAAACTAATACTTTGAACCTTATTCAGGAGGCAACAGGTAGCAAGTACAGCTGAGCCATAATGGGGGTGGTGTGGTCAAACCTGCCCACACCAACCACCAGCCTGGCCGCCACATTCTGCACCCATTGCAGTCACCAAACAAGGATCAAGGGTAACCCCATGTAAACAGTGTTACAGTAATATATCCTCGAGATCACCAGAGCCTGCACTACCAGGAGAGGGGAGGATGGAGCACAAGGCAACAGTCTCAGGCTCATTTGGTGGGCACCAGATCCAAACGTCTCAGTTGGCCGCCATGATGTCAGCCAGAGACATAACCGGTTTACGGGAAGAACACAATGAACATCTGAGAGCGCTGATAGAAACCACACTGTGAGAAACACCTACAAGAGCAAACATCCCTGCTGCCTGGTCCCTTGGCAGCAACCCCATCACCAGCCTGGATGCCGGTAAACCACCCAACGCTAGGCCAACCTGGGAGATCCCAACACTGCTGCCATGCCTCCACTGGGCGCCTCTGGCACTCCTTCCAAAAACTCCATCCACTGTAACAGCTAAAACTACCTCCAGCCTTCCTCCTGGCCCCGTCGCCAAGCACCAAGTGAGAGTCCACCATGAATCCTCCACTGAGCACCTCCACAGCTGCCTGATGCTACCGCCTCATCTCCAAGTGGCTGCTATCATCATTGCCCTCAGATCCATGGGCAGTGCTGTTGCCATGTCCACTGTCACCCCCGCAGTCCCCAGAACGCAGCCATCACCTCCGCCAGGGACCCACCAAGCCACAAGAAGTTGGGTATCTTTTGATAAAATAAAATTTGGGGTGAGGAAAAAGGGGGGGCAAGGAGGGAACAAGCAATAGAAGGGGTAGACGAGGGGGGAGCAAGAGGCAGGAAAGGATGCCAAAGAACTAGCCTGGGGGCAAGAGGGCACTGGAGCAAGCAACCCCATCCCCCTCAGCTGCTGCTTCAAATGGAAGGTAAAAGAACTAAAAACATAAAAATAAACAAATAAACAAATAACAAACCCATAAAATAACAAAAAAGAAAAAAGAAAATAGGTCCAGCGGCAGGAATGAGAGCAAACACTCTCTAATTGCCGCCATCTTGCTGGATCATGCACATGCATATTCTGCTATGGCAAAGCAGTGGCACCTGGTGGTTAAAATTGAGTGCCTAGGGATAGTAATACTCCAGCTTTGTGCAATATCTTGTGGGTCTCTAAGAAGTTGTTTCCTTTGGCACGCACTGACCTTTTCCCTTGAAATAATGATTCACTTTTTTTGTGGTAGCCAAGTTGCCTAGCATATAGCTTATCAACCCTCCTGGATCCTGATACCTTGAGTAATAAATAGTCCCATTCCAGTGTTAGTCCTGTGTTGTTAAACATTGTCTCTTTGACTATTTATCTGTTATCTTCATCTGGTTATGAATTTCATGACCGTGAGGATATGTATATCTATAGAGGACACATATTTGCACTCCTTGTGTCTAAAGAGGTGGATGTTGAGTCACAAAAGTGCACAATGAAATAACTATGTTAGTCTTCAAAATCCCACAATATTTTGCCTTTCTGTTTACATTTTTCCTCCTTTCTTTTCTCCTCCCCAACCCCTACTTCAGTTTCACCAAGGTGGAGAAGAATTGAGCAGGGATGGTGAATTCGATAGCAGCAAACGAGGCAATGAAACCATAGCATGGCAAAATATTTTTAACTCAAAGGAAATGTGGGAGAATTTGGCGTATGTATAGAATGATTGCAAGTAAACCAGTAAAAGGATTGGAGGCAAAAAAGCAGAGCCCAATAGGGTGGATTTTTAAAACCCAAATCCTTTCAAGACATTGGCAAGAACAACATGTTTTGGATCATGCTCCGTAAGCTTTTTTAAAAAAACTGGGAGTTGTCTTGAAAACAAGTGTGAAACTTCAGACCTTGATTCATATTGCATCCTTCAATATAATTTCTTGGATTAAAGCAGAATGTGGAGAACCTGCTGGCTTCAAACTGCTGCTATTCCCAAAGTCTGGGCAGCAGCTCACTTGTTTGAAAAGCAATGAAAATGGAGACTTGGGAGTAGAGATGGGCACGACTCAGAAAAAAAGTTTCGTTTTCATTTTCGTTTTCGGCTAGGGTCTGAGTCGTTTCGTTTCCGTTTTCGTGGGCTAATTTCAAAATTTTTCGTTTTTGTTTCGTTACGTAACGAAAACGAAAAAACAAAAACGAAAACGAAATTTTTTTCGTTTCTCCCCATTTAGCTCAATTGAGTGCTTTTCCAGTAACGAAAAACGAAAATTGGCTCGAAATTAGTCGTTTCGTTTCCGTTTTCGGTCCAGGTTGGTGCCGATTTTCGTTTTCGTTTCGTTTCCGTAATGAAAACGAAAAACGAAAACGAAAATGAAAATACCGCTAAGTCGTGCCCATCTCTACTTGGGAGCTATCTTGCACCAGCCAAAAATGAAGTTGACACTTGGAAGCCTTCCCATCAGTGGCACTCTCCTTGCTTGAGGGACAGTTCAAGGAGCATCATTTTGGCCACACGTTGAGTCTCAAACCTGGTGCTGTCAGTAATTGGGAAGCCTCTACTCATGACATTTGCAAGCTACACCCGGACTTGCATCCCATGGCAGTGACTGAAGTCAATGCAAATTTCTTTCTTATTCCTCAGCATTTGTAGTTACAGCCAGTATCTTCCTGTAGGGTGGTGTTGTACTATACGTTTCCTGTACTGGGGGTGGTGGTGATGGTCACTGTCTGCAGACAGCCCAGACCAATGCTGTCCTTTAGCTGGGCATTCATACTTACTACCTGATCGATGGTCCTCCAGTACTGCTTTTCAGGGATTCAGCAGTTTCAACAAAAGTTAGCTTCTCTTCAACACCCGTGAACTACTGTGAGGGCAGATGCCCATCAACTTGAGAATTCTCATTGGTAAATTTTGCAGGCTGTTTCTGAGAAACAAAGTGTCCAGGAGACAATTTACAGGTTTTGTTATGGGAAGGGAGAAAGTGGAGACAGCTAAAAAAGCAAACAGGCTTTAGTTACTCAGAGGCAATTTGCAACTATGGTAAAATGTGTAAATCAATGGAGATATTATGTAAAATGCAGACACATGCACAGTGTTTAGCAATTTCATTGCTGGAGGGGAAAACAAAGTTCCAGAATCTGGATACAGAACAAAGAAAGAAAGTAATTGCAGGTAAGAGTCTAAACACAAAAGAATCAAGAGTGGGGGATTTTTCACTTGCCTTTTATTTTCAATCCCCTGTTATTATTCCCTATTATCCCAATGATTGTGGCTAATTGGAGTTGCACTGTTGGTTTTATATTTGGTGTTTATCAGCTTGCCTTCATTGGATTCTATTTCCCTGGGTTTTGCCTCTGCATTTGATGATGATGACTGCTTGCCCTCCACACCAAATAGCTTGGGACAAATCATATACCTCTCTAGGCATCAGAATATATAATACAGTTCATTGAGAAAGACAATGATAATGGTAAGGAAGTTTACGTGGTCTGCAGCAGTATTCCTCTCTGTGCCTGAAGTTTAAGATGTCTTTTATGGTTAAGCTACTGTTGGAGATTGGCAGGCATCAGGGGCTATTAAATTTTATTTGGGGAAGGATTCAGTTTTCGGAAGCAAGGAGAAGCCAGTCTCCTCTAGCTGAATGACTGGAGTCATTTGGGAAAGTACAAGCTGGTGTACTCCAGATGTTCTGAGTTAAGAATTTTGAAAGTAATAAGGCATACTGAGCTTGGACTGCCCCAACAGGTCTGTCTAGTTGGGTTATCATTAGCAAGATGCTCTGTAATCACCTTGCCAATTAGTAAAATATAGACATCCAAAACATTGGATGCACAGAGCCATGTCAATAAACAGGTGTGTGCCTTTTAAGGGTATATAAAAGCTGGATATCCAGACTGTTGCTAAACCATAGTACAGCCTTGCCTTGGGGAGGTACTGGGCAAACATTGACTCCCACGGATTGATAGCTTCTGGTTGTTCTGGAGCTCCTGCCAAGCAGCATGGGCATAAGGTGGGTATCACACTGCTTTCTGCTACTCTGCTGCCTGTACTTTCTGTTCTACTGTCTCTTTACTAACAGTAGTTTGGTTGACTGGGTGAAGACCATCACTGTGCCCTCTCCCTCTACCAGTTTGGTTCATTTTGACCCAGTAGTATTGGAGGAAGTTTCCAGGGTTCTGGCTAGCTGAAGGCTGACTGCCTTCTTGATGGACCTTTGCCCTGCTTGGCTAATAAAAATGATCAGAGGGGATATGGTGGACTGAGTCATGAATACTGTGAATCCTTACTGAGTGAGGGATTCCTTCCTTTCTTACATGCAAAGGAATCCGTCATCTGATCCCTTATGAAATGTCCACAGTTGATGGTGGATAGTCTTTATTTTCAACCGACCACCAACATACTCCTTATGGGCATGGTGACTGAGTGAGTGGTGAAATAAACAACTCCAGACCTACCTGGAGGAGGAGAACGGCCTTGATCCATCCCAGTTTGGATTCAGGCTGTGGCAAGGCAGTAAGATGGCACCGGCTGCACTGCAAAATAACATCTTAAGGGAGGCTGACAGAAGAGGATTTCCCCTGCTGTTTCTCCATGATGTCTCAGCGGTTTTTGATATTGTCAACCTCAGTTTCCTCCTGGACAGGATTTTGAAGACTGGGATTAGGGGCCTAGCATTGAGCTAGCTCTGATCCATCCTTGAGGGATATGACCAAAGAGTTCAGCTTGAGCTTTCTGGACCCTCAATTGTAGGGTGCACCAGCGGTCTAGAATAGACTAGGGCTAATAGGTTCAAACTGAACATGGACAAGATGGAGATTTTGCTCCTGGAATCTGGTCATTCTTCTGAACCTGTCTCTTCCTAGGAATGTTTGGATTGCAGCCATGCCCATGTCTGCTTTTAACAAGCTGAGGCTTATCATTCCTCTCTGCCAATACCTAGACAAAGGTGCCTTGAGGACACTGGTGCATGCATTGGTCATCTCCCAGATCAACTGTTGCAAAGTTCTATGTGGGCCTTCCTTTGAGGCTGGCCTGGATATTATAGCAGGTCCATGATGTAGAGGCAGACTGGTAGCTGATATGAGCAAATTTGACAACATATCTCTAGTGCTGGCTTGTCTCTGGTGGTTACCCATTGTGTCCTGGATCAGGTTCATGGTTTTGAATAGACATGGGCACGACTAGAGATGGGCACGACTCAAAAAAATGGTGTTTCGTTTGTCGTTTGTCGTTTAGGTGTCCGTTTCGGTTTGTTTTGTTTTTCGTGGATTTTTTGCACATTTTTTGTTTTCGTTTCGTTACGTAATGAAACAAAAAAATGAAAATGAAAACGAAAATTTGCTGTTTCGTTAGCATTCTTTTAAGTTCAATGTATTTGCCGCAAAGAAAACGAAACACACGACAAAATTTCTGGTGTTTTTGTTCGTTTCATTTTGTTTTGAAAAAAAAAATTCATTTTCGTTTTGTTACGTAACAAAACAAAAAAATGAAAATGAAAATGAAAAATTGCTCGTTTCGTGCCCATCTCTAGGCACGACCAGGAAAAATGACGTTTCGAGTTTTCGTTTGTCGGAATGGGTCCGTTTCAGGTCGTTTCCGTTTGTCGTGAAATTTTCCAAAAATTTGTTATTTCGTCGTTTTGTTTGTTGTTTGTCATTTCCACCATGATTTAGTGCGATTTGACTTCCCAGAGCACAGGGACGTCCCGCAATCAGGCCCGGCGCTAGGTGTTTTTGCACCCTAGGTGGTGGGTGGGGTTGGGGGGCCATGGGCGGGCGGTGACAGCGGGAGGGGGGAGGCGCGGGCGGCGGGGCAGCCTGCAGGTGGGTGGCAGCATGGGCGGACGGGCGAGTGGGCAGGATATCACTTAGGATAGAGGTTCTGTTCTTGGCTTGCACCCCAAAATCCTCACAAACTGCCAGAGAAGAAATAAAGAATAAACTGCTATTCCCTTCAGCAGACAAAGCTGCAGGGAATCAAAGAAATTATTTTCTAAATTCAATTCCCTCCCTGCCTGCCTAACTTAAATCCTAAAGCCTCCAGCCTCCCTCCTCAATCTCGACGGATCACACCAGCACCAGCAGCCAGCCCTCCTCCCTCAACCACATCCATACACCCGACTGCGATTTCTGGAAGGTGCCTCGGCTATTTATGCCCTCTGAGACATCCAGCAGTGTCAGTCAAAAACCTGGTGATGCCATTGGTGGAAGGGTTCAAAAATTTGCATGGTCCCATCCCATGCCCAGCCTAAATGGGCAGGTCTAAAAAAATAAAAAATAAAATAAAATAAAATAAAATCAATATGTTTTATTGCTATTAAAAAACCCACTGCTGCTACTATTAAAATTCAGGCATTTAAAATAAATAAATTGCACATGTTTCTGTGGTGATTTGGTGTGTTTTTTGACCACGATTTCAAAAGAAAAATTGTGGTCACCATTTTGCCCCCCTCACCGCATGGCATGGCGAGACGACGAGGATGACCCCCCCAGCCTGGTGCAAACAGCCCAGGACAGGAGAAGAGGGGGGAAAGGCTGGTGACCGCCCAGAAACCACCCCTCTGGTAGGTGGCAAAGCCTCAGGCAGGCATATTTCCCCCTGCTTTTTTGGCCGGGAGTCGGGTGTTTTTTTAAAAAAAACTTTAAAAAACTTTTTCTGTGCTTCGCATTGTGCGATCGCTGCGATGCCACAAACAAAAACGAAAAACCCGAGCAATTTTTTCTTTTTTCGGTTCGAGTTCAAGTTCTGACGCCTTAATTATTGTTACCGTTTCCGTTACGTAACGGAAACGAAAAATGGAAATGGAAACGGAAATTTTGCCGAGTCGTGCCCATGTCTAGTTTTGAAGCTCAAATATAAAGTCCTCCATGGTTGGGGACCATGCTACTTGTCAGAATTTATGTCCCCAATATACTGTGTCCAACTTCTCCCAAGTGATACTTTTCTGGATAGGTGCTCCGAAGGAAGCCCGGAAGTCAGGTCTTCTTCATGGTGTCACTCCTTGTGCAGCTATGTCTTCAGGTAGCTTAAAACTCTGCTTTTCAGGGAGGCCTTCCACAACAACCCTTCTTGACCCTTCATGCCTCTTGTCCTGTTCTTACACAAATAATATGCCTCTGGTGCCATTTGTTTTTATTTCTTTGGATGTTTCATTTCTTCCTTTATTCACATTTGAGTTTCCTGTTTTATGTCTGTTTATTTTGGCAGGTTGTAAACCACCCAAAATAATGCAATGTATAAATTAAACAAGAGAGAGAGAGAGAGAGAGAGAGAGAGAGACAGAGAGAGAGAGAGAGATCAAAGGCTGCCCTTGCCCAAAAGTTTTTCACAGCTCTTTCCCACAAGCTCTTGTAACAATTTCAGCCTGCTGAAAACACTAAGGTGTCATTCCTCTGATACTCAAGAAAATACAGTTTTGTAGTCCAGTGTCTACCCTGACCAACACCTTGTCCCTTGCTTCCAACACTATTCTAAGGAACTAATATCTCATAAAGAGCAAGGCCAATGTCAGAGGTTGTATACATGTAGGACATCACAGTGTTGGTTATGATTCAGCTGACATGGTCCAAGTTATACATCAACAAAATAGGTGCTGTTTCAAAAATCAAAACCAGGAATGGAACATGGAGCTTCTAAAACAACAAGGAGAAGGCATGTATAAGCAAGATTCACAGGGACATGCAGACAATAGTCATCCATCCCCAGCATGGTGTCTTTAAGTGCTTTAATTGCCAAGCTGCAATGCTTAGGAGGTGAGGGAAATCTGAGCCAAATTAAAAGATTACAGAAACTCCCCCCCCCCGCCGCATCAATTGGCAAAAAATAGAAGCAATGGACAAGCCTGCTCAGGAGAAAATAAGAAGAAAAAGGTAGTGGATGTTGCAAAAATATGTCCATTAGGGCTGCCTTATCAAAAACGTGCCTTTGCCCATGTATTGAGCCGGGCATTTCCATGGCAACAGGGCCTCCTCAATGGAGAAGAAAGTGTTTTTGTCAGGGATGGGCCCAAACACGTAAAAGCCATTTCAATTTGGGGGCAATGTAATCCTCTTAAATCAATACTGTGCACATAAATAATTGCACACACATTTTTTCCATAAATCTTTCCTTTCCCTGCTTTCATTTCCTGCAGCTTGCCATCACTGTTATAGCTGGTTTTACATGTTTTCCTCCCTGCAGTTTTTATTTCTGCTTGCCTCCTTCTCCAGGAGCCAGGTTCGTTATTTGGCAGCTAAGCCGCTTCCTCCATGGATGTTACAGAATAGTGTCATTGGGAAATACTCCTGAGTAGAGATGGGCACGAAACAAACATATTTTCGTTTCTGTTATTTGTTATTCATTCCATTACATAACGAAACAAATAACAAAAATTGTGATAAAATGGAATGAAACGAACAGAACCACAAAAATTGGGTTCGTTACATTTCGTTTTCGTTAATGGTGACGTGCAATGAAATGAGCTGTTTTAAATGTTAAACAACGCCCTGGACATCCATAAAAACCCAGCAATAATTATTTATACTGTCTGATAATACCTACCGGGAGGGTTGGGGTCCTTAAAATGTGCATTTATGTCTTTTCTCAGATTGCTGTATTTTTTTCCTTTAAGGGGAGTTAGGGGACATTGACCCAAAATGGCTCCCAGATGCCTAATATTGATTTCTTGGGTATTAAAACACCCTGGACATCCATAAAAATGCAGCGATAATGCGATAATTATTGGAAATTATTACCTACCAGGGGGTTGGGGTCCTTAAAACGTTTGTTTTGGTCTTCTCCCATCACGATGTATTTTTCTTTTCCCTTTAAGGATGACAAAATGGATGTCGCCACCACAAAATGGAAGCAAGCCATGTGATGGGATCATGTTCAACAAATAGCATGCCCAGGTTGCAGACTGGGCAGGTCTGGCAGCCACAGAGGGCATAAAAAGCTCTGGCAGCCCCTGACCTCCCTGCAGTCTCTGGTGAGAGTTAGGGTGGGATTACTGTCTCTGCGACTCTAGCTTCAGTCCTGCAGCCTCCCTGTGTGTGTGCATGTGTACCTCTCAGTGAGTACCCTCCCCTGCCCCGCAGTGCAGTCACTCTGCAGCTGCCTTGCACCCTGGACAACTCCCGCCGCTGCCTTTGCAGCCTCCCTGCGTACCTAGTCTATACTGTTTCTCTGCCAGCATCAGCTTTTTTTAGTGTTTTCCCTCTGGTCTGGGGCATTGGGGGACACCCATGCACAGAAATGCTTTAAAAATCACGCAAAAAGTGGGTAGAAATGAAAAATGAAAAAACAAAAAAACAAAAATGAATTTTTAACAAAAATTCATGAAAAACAGAAACGAACCGAAACAGACCTTTCAATGAAAAGGAAAAACCAAAATGCCATTTTTTTATTCGTGCCCATCTCTACTCCTGAGTAATTCCAAACTGAAGGTCGTTCCTAATGCATTTGTACTCTTGACATTTCCCTCAAAGCTGAAAGACATTGTTTCTGAATACTGGAAGTATGGTAGTACTTAAAGGATTCCAAAGCTTAAAAACATTACTTGTCTGAGACAAAACTGTTTTGATCTTCCCGAGTCCCAGTAGTATGGACGCTGGGATACTGGGAATCCCCCCAAAAAAGGATTTTTACAAACTCTGTGGTACTCTTCCCAAGTGAAGTAAATAGCAGGAAAGCTCTGAAATGAAATGGAAACTTTGTAATTCTGTAGTGAATGATCCTTGAGAAAGCTTACTCCTTTCATTTCATAGGCACAGTTGTAATTAGCATGCCAATGTTTAAACAGAGTCTTTCTGTTACATTGTCTCTGAAGTAAGAGAACACATGGTAGGTAAAACACAATTAAAGTCAGAGCCCTATGTGTGATTGGTTCGGGAAACATGTATTCTGTGGCCCAGTAAGACTGTCCTTCTTCCTGACAAGACAGTAAGTGAGAAGATTGTTTTGAAATAGAGATGGGCACAAAATGGAAAAACTGTGTTTCATTTCATTCCGTTTTGTCCCCCGATGTTTCATTTTGTATCATATGTATTGAAATTTTTCAAACAAAAAGTGTTACGTATGAAACAAAATGAAATGGAATGAACCCTCCCTATGGCACCAGTGCTCTAGCTGGTGTGGTGGGGGATTCAAAAGCCTCCTCCCCACCACCTCCCAGCTGATTTTGACAGTTTGATCCCAGCTGGAAGGTGGGGGGATAGGAGAAAAGGAGCAGCCAGGTAGAAGTAAATTCCCTGCCTGGACTGCTCCTTTCTCCCCTGCTACCCCCTCCTCCCAGGGGTGTGTGTGTTTTGGACAGGGAGTGCTATGAGCAGTGAGGCCAGTCACCACTGTCCACAGCCCTCCCTGTCCAGACGGGGGAGCACAGGAGAAGAAAGGAGGCAGCAGTAAATTCAAGCACAGCTTCACTTTACTGCTGCTTTCTTCCTTCTTCCTTGTGATCCCTGCCTACCAGCTGAGGCTTTTTGACAGGTCAGGGTTTGGAAACGGGGAAACCCCTTCTCCCACACAGTCTGACCTGCCAAAAAGTCCCAGCTGGGAAGCAGGGGGAGGGGCAAAAGGCTGAACAGGATAGGGTTCCCCCTTCACACTCCATTCTGCCTTTTGCCCCCTCCCCTGCCTCCGAGCTGGGACTCCTTGATAGGTTGGGATCTGGGGGGGGAGTGGTGGCCCCCTTCTCTAAACCTTGACCTGTCAAAAATCCCCAGCTGGGAGGCAGGGGAGGGGCAAAAGGCAGAATGGAGCATGAAGGGGGAAAACCCTGCTCTGTTCAACCTTTGAACAGGTCAGGGTTTGGAGAGGGGGGTACCACTCCCCACATACACCCCAACATGTCAAAAATCCCCAGGTGGGAAGCAGGGGAAGGGGTGAAATGGAGAAAGGAGCAGCGAGGGGGGAAACCCTGCTCCTTTCTGCCTTTTGCTTCTCCCCCTCCTACCAGCTGGGTTTTTTGACAGGTTGGGGTGTGGGGGAGGGCTTTCCCCTCTCCCAACCCCAACTTGTAAAAAAGCTCCACTGGGAAGCAGGGGGAGGGGAGAAATGTAGAAAGCAGTGGTTTTTCCCTTGCTGCTCCTGTGCTGGGAGTTTGGAGGCAATTAGGGAGTTAATACCATAGCATAGACTCCCTTAGTGCCTCCACTAGCACACTTTGCCAATTAACTACTCCCAGCCCCTTTAGAGTTTCATAACTAAGTACCCTTATCCCAAATCTTTCCAAATTTCAGGGAGTTCCCTTAAATCGCTTCAGGAAGGTACCCCTGCTACTTTGGAGCTCCAAGGTAAGCAAATTTTTATTGCATATTTTTTAAAAATAATGTTTGAGTGCATATTTTTTTAAAACAATATCCACTCAAAATTAATTACCTTGGGGCATCCATGTAGCAGGGGTACCTTTAGAAAGCAATTTTAAGGAACCCCTGAAATTTGGAAACATTTGGGTGTAAGGGGCTGAGTTATGAATCTCCAAAGGGGGTGCCCCGGGGGGGGGACTTCTAATTGGAATCATATGGGAATTGGTGGCAGTGCTATCACTGGCTTGATCAGCTTTCAATTCCATTAGAAGGTTTTCTCCTAAGGGCACCCCCTTTGGAGCTCCATAACTCAGCTCCCTGACCTCCAAATCTTTCCAAATTTCAGGGGCTTTCAGGGATAAGCTTGAGGAAGCTCCCCTGCCATTTCTTCTAGAACAAATCATTTCATTCTAGAGGGGCAAATGGTGTTTCATTTTGTTTGTAACTGCTGCTTCCCTGATTCGTTTCATTTTGTTAGCTAATGAAACAACCAAACTGTATCATTTTTGTATGGTGCCCATCCCAACTTTGAAACTTTTGAATGAGAGCTCCAATTGTGGAGATGAACTTTCTCTGGGTCCTAACAATAAACTCTGCCCCACTCATTTATTTATTTATTTATTTATTTATTTATTTATTTATTTATTTATT
>JAHTLZ010000015.1:28748762-28775611 GCA_023846285.1 Phrynocephalus versicolor | reverse complement strand
TCTCTCTCTCTCTCTCTCTCTCTCTCTCTCTCTCTCTCTCTCTCTCTGTGTGTGTGTGTAGGGAAGGAGGAGACGATAGAGGATGGTTCCTAGGCTCGACCTGGTTCCTGGCTGCTGTGCAACACCTCCTTGTGCTGCTTGTGCAGTGGTATGAGCCACAACATTTGGATGCTTTTCTTACATCCTCCTCCTCCTCCTCCTCTCTCTAGACCTAAGGAATTAACCCTTGTGCTGCTGCATTCTGCCCGAAATCAGTGTGGGTGGGTGGGTGGCTGTTTGCATTTTTGCAATTCTGTTCCCCAAAATTATACATGTACTGTAGTTTGTGTCATTTTTCTCTGCATTGGAACGGATTACTCCATTTTCAATGCATTCCTATGGGAAATTGCAATTTGTATAAAGGAAAATTTGTATAACATAATTTCATTTGGAACGAATTAATTCCTTTATACAAGGTACCACTGTATATAATTCACAGCACCCTTTGGTCATTGGGTAAGCAGTTTCCTCCTGGTCTTTGTCATTCGAATGAGAGATGTACCTTATCTTGCAGTTAATTAAATGCCATTTCAGCTTGCTTCTCTTCCCATACTTCAGGTATGTGATTTTTCATGTGCCTTTCAAGAAGGCAAATAATACTGTGGCATTATAGCCCTGTTTATTTTATTTCAGTTAAACAGCATTTTTATAGGTCTGCAGAATTAGTGTAAGATAATAGTCTCTACTCCATTTATAAAACTAGAGAACAACATGAAACATGAATGGATCAGACATGGATAGTGACCTATTTCACGTAAACATTTCTTTCCAATTAACTTCTTCTCCCAGTTAACAACAGCATATCATTTTGCAATTGTAATTTAATGAAAGGTACCTTCACTCGTTTTATGTTGCAACAGAAAGTTTTAGTTATGTTTATAATGGGGGGAATCTGCAGAGAACAATGCTGAATGATTCAACGGCTGAACCATGCTGGTCCTTGTGTTGTGGTTGCTGCCTAATGCTCTATTTTGGATGTCAAAGTGATGAAGGAATGAATGAGAAGACAATGTCTTGTGGTATTGACCAGAAGCTTGCAGCATCTGGGTGGTTTTTATTTTTTTTTTATTTTTTTTTAAAAAATAAAATATTTAGTTATTTTTCAAGTGGAAGAAAAAGCACCCTTGAACAAAATTGTAACCATTAGATCAATTACTTGTTGAATTGAGCAATTATTTTGATCAGTTACTTTGAACAGAGCTCCAAATTATGTTACATCCAGGGGAATATATTGCAAAGATATAATTCATGCAATAGACTTCAGCAGCCTTAATCGAGAGATAACAAAACCACCCATTAAAACCTGTTTATTTTTCATATAATAATATAAAAACATCCTTTGGCCTTAAAAAATCAGAAATCAGAATAAATCACCATCTCTCGCCATTGGCTCTTGTGGGACAAGAATGGGAAGAATCACACGCCAACCTGGTGAGGAGGGCCACACCATCCCACTACCACTAAAAATGAAATTTGAAGTTGATTGCACTCACTCTGGGCTGTAATCACAAACACCTACATAGAGTAAATGTTTTAAAATGAAACAGGTTCCATGGAGGGAGGTGCATTTGTTTCTCACAATTAGAGATGGACACAAATTTTTAAATAGGTGATTTATTGTGATTTGTGCTTTGTCAAGGCCAATGAATCAGAGAATGTGAACATATAGAATTTGTTATGAATCAATGAATCAATTTGCAAATTTGCTGTTTAATTTAAAACCTTATAAAATTACTTCCAAGGCATCTAGACACATCACATCTGCAGGAAAACTTCTCATGCATCTTCTCTACAACCCTTGCAAGGTTGATAAAGTTTGGGTTCTTGATTAGAGATGGGCACGACTTAGCGGTATTTTCGTTTTCGTTTTCATTTTTTCGTTTTCGTTACATAACAAAACGAAAACGAAAAACGGTCCAAAAATGGACCGAAAACGGAAACGAAACGACTAATTTTGAGCCAATTTTCATTTTTCGTTACTGGAAAAACACATAATGGAGCTAAATGGGGAGAAATGAAAAATTTTTCGTTTTTGTTTTCATTTTTTCGTTTTCGTTATGTAACGAAATGAAAACGAAAAATTTTGAAATTAGCTCACGAAAACGGAAACGAAACGAAACGGACCCTAGCCGAAAACGAAAACGAAAACGAAAAATTTTTTCTGAGTCGTGCCCATCTCTATTCTTGATGTCTGAGTTGTGGAAGCCCAAACAGTCCCCCCAGAAAATACTTCCTGGGATACACCCAGATACACCAAATTGTCAGGGAAGCCTCCAATGACTCTCCTCTACAATCATCTCAAGTTTGATGAAGATTGGGTTTCAGATATCTGAGTTATACCACCACAAAGTCACTCCCCAATGTGCCCTTTAGCAACTGGCTTGGGAAAACCCAATCTTCATCTAGGACTGTAGACAAAAATCAGAGGAAGCTTCTCTGAAGGGCTGGTTGGTATCTTTATGATGTGGTTAGGCATGCCAGTCTTTCACCTGATTCTAGGAGGCCTCAGTGCAGGGAAAGTAAGTTTTATTCTGGTGCCTTCCAACCCACTTGGTTTTGCCTGTGCAAATAAATGCAGTCCCCATGCTAATTGATTTAATTTAATTAATTGATTGATTTGGATTTGATTTAATTTAACCAAGGAATATGAACTCTCTAACTATTTCAATTTCTTCATTGTCAAGATTAAAGATGTGCAGATATTTTGTATTCATGGCAATGTCTTCTTAACATCCTAGTGCAGTCCTGCCTGGGCATTTCTAAAATCCCAGAGTTTGCATAAAAGCGTTCAGTTTCATCTTCTTCAGCATCTACAGTTGGAATATAGATTTAAATTGTGGCGATGTTGACAGGTTTTCTCAGAGGTCTGGCTGATATTATTTGGTCAGACCTTGTGCTATAGACTGTAACTGCCTGTGCTATACTTGCCCCCACATTAAAGCTACCCTATTTTCTCTGAGTCTGTCATTTAGAGTAGAGCATTGTGCAGTTGTCTGGCAGAAAATGTTCCAATGCGGTCCACTTTAGTACATTGATACCAAGCTTAAACATTCAAATTCTTGCTTTCTGGTTTCCAGTTTACCATAACTCCTACTTCTCATGTTCCATGTTCCAATTGTGAGTGTTGAGCAGCGTCAGACTTTCTTTTTGTCTCTGTGCATGTCAAACACTAGGTGTCCTTTTAGTTTTAACCTACCAGTGCCGTTAGTAGCAGTGCTATTTGTACTTGTCCTTCACTCTTCCTCCGTCATCGATTGAGTGCTTTCTGATCTTGAAATCCCATCTTCTAGCACTATTTCTTGTTTCATTATGAACCATCTCATCATACGGTTTTCAAGGTAAGAAAAATGCAGCAGTGGTTTACCACTGCCTTCTTCTGTACAGGGTTGCTGCCACTGTTTGTTAAAGATTCTCCACCAGCATCACATTAAGCTCCTGCTGGATGCATCTTAGTCCTGTGTCTCAACTCTAAACATTCAGCCTTGGCTGTCTCTGCATAGGCGTTCTGGCTTGTAAGGGAATTCAGCCTGTTGCAGGCATACCGTAGCTTTCATCTTTTCTGACACCCCCCCCCCCAACCATCCCATCCAAGAAGGGAAATAATAGAAACAAAACCTACATTGTTCATTTTGCTAAGAATGAAATTAACTTCAGGGGCATTGTTTTAAATAGCAACTAAAAATTACCTTTTTAAATAGTCACGAGCAAAAGTACACTTTCCACTTCCTGGCCCTGCAATATTTTTCATCTGCCTTCTTCTACTTCTTCTTCTTCTCAGTGCTTAGTTCTGTGCTAGACTCACTCTGCAAAAAAATAAAATAAAAGTCATCTTCGCATACATAAATGTGGGGCATAATTAGTGTGTGCAAAGTGCTTTGGAATATGTTGATTGATGGGACAGATATGAATGCTAAGTGGTATGTATATTTATTTATTTATTTATTTATTTATTTATTTATTTATTTATTTATTTATTTATTTATTTATTTATTAGTCTTTTATCCCGCCCATCTTCCCACTGGGAACCACACCCAGATTCCTGGCCCTGTCTGTAGGCTGGAGGGAAAAACCCCCCAGCTTAGGGAGGGGGCCATTGTACCCAGACGAGAGCGCCCCGAAGAACAGAACCTCCGTCTTCTCTGGATTCAGCTTGAGCCGGTTATCTCTGGTCCATTCCAGAATGGCCTCCAGACACAGATCAAGGGAGTGAACTGCCTCCACTGCAGACGACAAAAAGGAGAGATAGAGCTGCGTGTCATCAGTGTACTGATGACAGCGAACTCCATATCTCCTGATGACCTCCCCCAGCGGCCTCATGTAAACATTGAACAGCATGCCGACCCTTGGGGCACCCCACAAGGGAGAGTCCAAGGGGCCGACAAATCATCACCCAGCTGAACCTGCTGAGTCCGACCGCCAAGGAAGGAACCGAGCCAGGCCAAGGCCTGACCACCAATTATCACCTCCGCAAGCCGGACCAGTAGGTTACCGTGGTCGACGGTATCAAAGGCAGCTGACAGATCAAGGAGAACCAGCAGGGAGGAACACCCCCTGTTGGCCTCCCTGAGGAGGTCATCCTGCAGAGTGACCAGGGCAGTCTCGGTTCCGCAAAGAGGTCTGAATCCAGACTGGAAGGGGGGCAGGATATGATTTACCTCCAGATATGACTGAAGCCTGACAGCAGCCACCCTCTTGACAACCTTGCCCAGGAAGGGAACAATGGCAATCGGGCCAAAGCTGGATAAATCGTCCAATGCCATGGCAGGTTTTTTAAGAGTAGGTTTCACCACGGTCTCCTTTAGATGGGCAGGGAAGCATCCCTCCCTAAAGGAGGCCAAGGCAATAGCGGAAACCCACTCAGGCATGTTCCCTTCAGTGGATTTAATAAGCCAGGCTGGGCAAGGGTCAAAGGGAGTGGACGCCAGCCAGCAACAAGCCATGGCTCTGGAGGCCTCCGCCAGAGAAACCGGCCCAAACTCATCCAAGAGGGGAGAACGGAGGGGTGAGGCCACAGAGATCTCAGAGGGTGGACTAGAGCAACTGGGGAGTAAGTCAGAACGGATGGCCTCTATTTTAGATCTAAAGTGGGCTGCGAATTGCTCACTAGTGAAATCACTAGGAGGAGGCCTCAGCTGATTGAGATTGGCGAGGTCCCAAACCACCCGGAACAACTCCGCCTGGCGGTTGGAGGCCTCGCCAGTTTTCAGGGAGACATAAGATCTTCTAGCGTCCCTGATTGCGCGAAGGTAGCGGCCACTCAGCTGCTTGAGTGCAGCCCTATTCTCTTCCGTCCGGCTTGCCCTCCAAATGACCTCTGGTCTCCTGCTTTCTTGTTTCATTGACTGCAACTCCGCCATATACCACGGAGATGAGCGGTCTCCACAGCGCAGGAAGCGCTTGGGGGTGATCCAGTCCACGGCCCTGGTGGTTCCCTCATACCACCTCTCCACCAGGGCATCGACCGGATCGTCTGCCAGACTGCCAGAAAGCTCCCGAAGGCTTCCATGAATCTGGCAGGGTCCAGAAGCCTATGGGAGCGCCCCCAGATGTATGGCCGGCACTCCCTGTGAGGCTGGGGGGAGCGATCGACAGGAAAATTTTTAGCAGGTGGTGGTCCGGCCATGACACGGGCAGGGGCAATATACCCCTAACCCCCAGACACGAATCTGGCGACATGGAGGAAAACACCAGGTCTAGGGTATGGCCAGCTCTATGAGTGGGGCATACAACATGCTGAGATAAGTTCATGGAAGTCATGGATTCCATGAATTCCAGAGCCGCACCAGAGAGTTCCTCCTTGGAATGCAAGTTGAAGTCCCCGACCACCAAAAGTCAGGGGATCTCATCAAAGCAGCCGAGACGAATTCAGCGATCTCTGGGAGGAATTGTGCTGCGTTGTGGGGAGCACGGTACACCAGCACAATGCTAAACTTATCTCGCTGACCCACTGATAGATGGAGGCATTCAACCCCAGTACACACCATTGTCGCAGAACTGCTAACATAAAGGGATTCCCTGTAAACGATGGCCACCCCACCACCCTTACCCTCCGATCTGCCTGCCCACTGTACCTGAAGCCTAGGGGGGCACAAAAGGGAGAGGGAAACCCCACCCTCTGCGCCCACCCAGGTCTCGGTAATACATGCCAGATCGGCTCGCTCATCCACAATCGAGTCGAGGATGAGAGGGGTCTTATTATGAACTGACATGGCATTAATCAGGAGGCAGGACAGATCGGAAGCACTGGCATTATGGTACCCAGGCACGTGGCGGAGAGCGAAGGGATCAGAATGGGGGACAGGCAATAGGTGCCTGGCCCGAGTTCTTCTTACCCGACCAATCCCTCTGCCCAAAGCATATCTCCCACGGCTAGACACCAATGAGAAACGGGTCCCTGCCAGCATGGCGACTGGAACAAAACAAAAAAAAAAGCAAAGTAGAACAGCAACAAGACTAAGTTACAAATACAATGGAACAAAATTACAATAGAGCAAAATTAAAATTAATAAAACCAATAAAGCAATAAATAATAAATTACTGTAATACTGGGCAAACAGGGCTGGAACAGTGGATGGAGCGGGGGGGGCAAGCAGGGGAGAGATAACCGAAACCTTGGCGAGGCTATCACTAACACGATTCACAGCAGGTGGTAATTAACAGCATGCCAGATAAAATGATCTTCAAGGACAGGCTTTGATGGAGCTGCAATGCTAATGAAGGTTGGAAACTACAGCAGAATGGCAACAAGTCAAGACAATCACCGAGCATCACAAAGCACCCAGGTCCCCATCCAGAACCCAGTTCAACAAATCAGGGCAACAGAGGAGAAGGGGGGGGGGGGCGGAGAGCACCATTTCAGGCAGCGGTGGATATGAATCCAGGTCCGATGCGAGTAGGGAAGCCCCCTCGAGCACCCAGGAGGCTGTGAAATGCCAAACAGATGATCAGAGGGTGCCAGCTCCAAGTCATCGATCAAATGCAGCACCACAGCAGGTCCTGAGGCAGACTAAAAACCAGGGGTGGCCTCCAGCAATGCATAAGCAGGGCAGCTGAAGCAGCAAGGCAAAAGATGCAAACCCTGCAGCCTCAGGTGGGAGCCACAGTCCCCAATTCAGCAGGCAGCCACAGAGTGACAACAACTGCTGCCTATCCAAGCAGTCCTCCGGCAACCGAAGGGAAGGGGACACCACATGGCCATCCCAGTCAGGTGAAAGCACCGCATCAGCTGAGGGGCTCCGAAGCTGAAGCCACAGGGGGCGATGGAAGTCCGCACAGTGGTCCGATACAGCCAGACAGGCAAGGGATGGAGACGCATCCCAGGAGCGAGGGTGGGGTGGGGAGGGAAGGCAGACAGCCGCAGCACACATCTTCGACCAGCCGACCGGGAGAAAAGCTGGGTCTGCCGTGATCCTCAGTAGAAGATAACCCCGATGGAGGGGCTCAAGCCCAAAAGTGAGCCAGGTGAACAGGAGGGCGGACAGAACACCGGCAGCAGCCCAGGAAAGATGCTAGTCCAGAGGGAAAACCAGAGAAATCCAGCAGCGGCCAGTCTGAAGGTTCCCAAGATCAAACGGGTGCTCAAGCAATGGAAGAGAGAGACACCCATTGCCGCCATGATCGGTGCCGCACTGTCCTCCAGCCAGATGACGAAGAGCTGAAACAGCTGAAGGGAAAAGAGACCGCCGGCCAGAAGCTCTCCCGCTGGCTCTTGCTGCAAACTGAGCCCCACGGGGTGGGAATCGGTGGGCCATTCAAGAGGTGGCGAAACAGAAGGGTTTGGGGGTGGAGGGGGAGACGCTCAAACCAACCTCCGGTGGAGCGGGCGGAGCAGACGGAGCAGCGTCCGTCTTCACTGCTTGTATCATCTTCTGCCGGCTTCCTCTCTTTGAGAAATGGCACCTGGCCATTTCTCCGACACTTCTCAACCCATGGTCGTAATCCCTTAAGAGATAAAGACACACTTCAAATGCACCACTCAGTGTGGATCGAGATCTCGTCCCTCTGGGCCATCATTAATGCCCTGTGGGCTCCTCGCCTTCTGATGTATTAACGGTGTCAGGGGCATAAAGGTAGTTTTATCTCTTTGGTGCACACATATAAAAAACCCAATGGTGGGTGGCATTATGAGTTTTACTGCCAAGCATGTAATGACTGCTTCTCTTTTGCATGAATGTGTTCCGTGGGTGACAGGTATGTAATTCATAGCTTTGTAAAAAGCTTTGAGAGTAAGAGTAAGAAATGTACTATATAAATGCCAATATGAAGCCCGTTTTTAAAGACTATGGTTTGTGGACTGAGGAGTGCCATAGCAGCAGCGGGGAGCTGTGGGGGCAACATAAATAGAAGAGGAACAGCAGGTTATTCTGGGTAATGATGACTGGGGATTTGTACTGCAGTTCCACAAATGTGTTTGCTCTATCTAGGCTCTTCAATGGTCCTCATTACTGGAATGTCTCAGAGACTCAGTAACATTAGGAAATGTATATCTGCACAAAACAGTAGGGGAGTATATTACTTTGATTTTGCAGAAGGGACTCCAGGGCCAAGGCAGATTAAACAAGTTCTCTGTTATATTCACAGACAGCAGGCACCCGAGCTGTGGTAGAAACTGCAAATCTTTCTTCTCTTGTCCAGCACTTTAATCAGAGAGAATGGCATTTATATCATTGGGGATCCCTGAGGACAGGCTGAAAGGGCCATGTGATCTGTCCGCATAGGAGCCCTGCACTGACAATTTTCTATCCAATGCACAAAATGGCTTCTGCCATCCCTTTTGCAATGGTATCCCTAGTGAACTGTGGTGCCATCCGCTTGTCCAGAAATGGCCTCTGATGAAAGACTGGCATCATCAGACAACACCAACAACACCACTCCTGGACACCAACACTGGGCTATTTCACACAAGGAACCTGTCTTCTAATATCTAATATCTGCTGTTTCCAAAGAGAGGTTTTTAACCCCCTCCTGACACCTTTGCAAACCTTGCTGCCAGGAGCTCAAGATCTGTTTGCTGAGGTGTCAGGATGGGGTTAAAAACTTCTCTTTGGAAACAGCAGCCAGCAGGAGCAGTCCAAGATCAGTTTGCTGAGGTGTTAGGGGTTGGTTAAATCCTCTCTTTGCAAGCGCAGCCTGCAGGAGCAGCCCCAGCTCTGTTTGCTGACATGTCAGGAGGGAGTTAAAAACCTCTCTTTGGAAGTGAAATGTAGACGTGCTGTGCTTGCAAAGAGAGGTTTTTAACCCCCTCCTGACACCTCAGCAAATCTTGCTGCCAGGAGCTCAAAATCTGTTTGCTGTGTTATCAGGAGGGAGTTAAAAACCTCTCTTTGGAAGCCTGCTTCTCTCAAGAATTGGAATTGGAATTGGAATTGGAATGCAATTTATTGTCATTGTATAAATACAACGAGATTAAAAGTGCCATCCAGTCAGTCATTCACACAACCCAGCATAAAAATCCAAGACGTAAAATCTACAATTTAAGAACAAACCATCCATACACATACTCCTACATTCACACGCCAAACATCACTTACACTCATTTAAAACTGACATAAAAACCAAACATACACACACAGTCCTACACTCTTTCACCTGGTAACATTCATACCCAATCCATAAAAACTACAATTTAAAAAACAACAACAGCCATACACAATCCCCCATACAATATATGTGTAACACATTCAACACTAATATTACCCATCAACTTAATTTTTAACTGAATTTAGCATGGTTACTGCTATTGGGTAAAAACTATTTCTGAATCTTTCTGTCCTTGTTCTAATAGATCTATACCTTCTGCCTGATGGTAATGGTACAAACAGAGAGTGTCCAGGATGAGAAATATCTCCTACAATATTCTGAGCTTTCTTAAGACAGAGGGAGCTGTGTAGTTCCTCCAATGTGAGGAGTGGGCATCCGATGATCTTCTGTGCCATATTGATAACCCTCTGGAGCGATTTCCTCTGAGCCACCGTGCAACTGGCATACCACACACATATGCAGTACGTCAGTACACTTTCTACTACACAATGATAAAAAGACACAAATAGTCTCTGAGTGATGTTATTCTTTCTGAGCACTCTCAGAAAGTACAGTCTCTGTTGGGCCTTTTTCAGCAGCTCAGAGGTGTTTACACTCCAGGTTAAATTCTCCTCAATATGGACTCCCACCAAATGGAAGTCTGTCACCCTTTCTACACAGTCCCCACTGATGAATAGTGGTTGAAGATCTGTTTTCTTCTTCCTGTAATCTATTATGAGCTCCTTCGTTTTTAATGTGTTCGGAAGCAAGTTATTCTCTCTGCACCACTCAATCAACCGCTCCACCTCATCCCTATAAGCAGACTCATCTCCTGCTGAGATAAGCCCCACTACCGTGGTGTCATCCGCAACTTAACTATAATGTTGTTATGATAGCCGGGAATACAATCATAAGTATAAAGAGTAAAGAGCAGTGGACTCAGCACACAGCCCTGTGGAGAGCCAGTACTAAGACTCAGATCCGTAGATGTACATTGACCTACTCTAACCCTCTGACTACGTCCGGACAAAAAACTATTTATCCACATACGTATAGAATGTGGAAATCCCAAATCCCCTAATTTAACCACCAGTCTGTGAGGGAGGATGGTATTAAATGCTGAGCTAAAGTCCACAAAAAGCAGTCTTGCATAGCTTCCCCGCTGTTCCAGATGTGACAATGCAGCATGAAGGACTGTAGCTACAGCATCCTCTGCAGCTTTATTTGCTCGATATGCAAACTGGTGGGGATCAAAACTCTGGGGCAGAAGTGATGTGATGTAATTCCGGACCAATTTTTCAAAAGAAAAAACCCGCAATATACTGAGACCGTAATATATGAACCACGTTGTGGTGGGGGAGTACTTTAAGTTAAAGATTTTAAAAACCTAATTAAACTATATGCTAATTGAAATACAATTGAATAATTAAAAGCAAGTAAACATGAAAAACTATCTTGACTTTTATAAAAAGGAATTCAGGGACTTTCATGATTGTTAAAAGCCTGCCTGAAAGATGGATCTTCAGCTGTTGGCAGGAGAAAAGGGAGAGAAGGGCAGCCTGATCCCCAATGGGACAGTATTCCATAACCAGGGAGCTGCTGCAGAGAAAGACTTCTCTCGTGTTCCCATGAACTGTGCCTGCACTGCCAATGGGACTGGCAGCATGAGTACAACAGAACCTAGCATTTGAACCATATATTATTGCTTCTCCTACCATTGAGTGGAGTTGTGCCCCTCTAACTACAAAAACAACTAAAAATTATAGCCATGCTGCAAAAGTAGGGAAGCTCTGCTAGTCATCCAGAGAAAGGATATATGTCAGTTTTGTATGCAGACTCTTGCTCTCAGCAAGATGCAGGGAAAGAAATGCCTCTTTTCACAGCACAGATCAATTTTTCCATGGGAGACATTTTTTTCTGATAAATCTCATTGGAATTCTTTGGGGATTTCTAAGCATCCCTGTGTTCCTTTTATTTTTCTGGAAGAAGTGGTGGCTGTGCGGGCAAAATGCCATCCTGCACAGGATTATTACCATTCCCATGCAAAATGGCAACTTTCGTGCCTGGAATTAATTAGAAAATACGATATGTTATGCAGAATATTGGCAGCCTCCTGCAAAGAAGAAGGGAGAGGGAGGAGGGAAAAGTTAAACAAATAATAGGGAGGACTGAACTCTTGTTTCTGCAGAAGCTAGGAACTCTTATGGTCCAAAGGGAAGCCTCAGTGAGGAGTCTTGGCACGGTACAACTCAAAGAATTGCAGAGAAGGAGACAATTTTTGAGAACTTTCTGTATCTCTGCTTGGAAGCCACCATTTGGGGAATGCCACAGTATTTTAGAACTAATCATTACCCATCAGAATTTTAAAAAGTATTTTTAATTATCACTTCCGAATAAACATTGCTTTCAAAAAGGATGTTGTTCTTTCGTTTCCTTCCAGAGTGATACATTATAGGCAATGTTTCTTGAGACAGATTATTCCCAAGTTCTGCCTGTCACCCACTGTTAAATGTTACACATGAATCTTCATTACATCCATTGAGGGCCTCCCATAGTACAAATATTTGTAGCACTCAGACACTAGGAGAGGATTTTCAGTGCTGACTGAGATCACGACATGCCAAAACCTGGGCAAATGACTGTAATTAAGTCTAGAGGATTGGTGCTCTGCTTTTTATAAACATCCCAGCATGTGATAAGGCAGTGCTAGTATGTCGAGGATGTGAAGACAAGAGGGTTTAGCAAGGCATCAGTCTGTATAAAGCAGGGTTAGTTAAAATCTCACACTTTTAACATGTGGAAACATGAGCTTTAAACAATGCTCTAAAACATAGTTAAGTAAGGAGCCTAAATCAGAGGAAAAAAATTGGACCCGACTTACCAGGTCCAGCATTGTGGTTGGCAGCGGTAGACAGCTCCCTGGGAAGGCCAGCAACATGGCACTGACCACGGGGCCTGGCAGGGGGCCCAGAGGAAATGGCGGCATGGGCACCCATGCCAATCCCAGGCACCTGGCATGCCTTGCTGCTCAAAGTACATCCGGGTCCTGGCCTGCTGCGCAGGTGCAAAGACCCGGTTGGTGCTGCCCCTTAAAAGGGGATCAGCCCACCCAGAAGACCCAGTCTTGGGTCTACAATTGAGCCGTTCCCGACTCACCCACACCATAGGGCATGATGCTTCTTTATTGTTAGATCTTTGGGGTAACTTAAATTGTTCCTCTTTGTTATATGTCACAGCTACAGCATTTGGCAGTTTGGAGGCATTGGGACCGGATCCAGGCAGAAGTGTCTTCAGGATGGAGCCTGCACAGCACGGAATTGGCAGGTGGCAACGGCAGACCCGGGAGGGAGCACGGAGTGTCCCAGCTCGGGTGGGATAACAGATGACCTCTCCGCTCAGCTTGGGGAAGGAAATCCCGAAGGAGCCTGCACCCATGGGGGTTTCCAGAAGCTGAGAACAAAAGGGTGCTGCCACCTGGTGGCACTACCACGCACATTGAGGGACAGGCGGGTTGCCCGATAGAATGGATCCAACACAATGCCTGGCCAGAGTACTGCAGTTTGTGACCAATGGCAATAAAACTGTGGCATCCACATTCTCCCAAGAGACAAAGTGTCTATGTGGTTAATTTGCCAGTAGACACCAAGGCTTAGTACTAGACTACAATAACAAAGAGAAAGTTGGAATAAGTCCTGTCATTATTACTGTGAATAGTAACTGAATAGTGAGAACTCATTCATTTCTTATCCCTTTTTGATTACTTCAATTTGCAATGCTGGTCTCAGTCTTCATATCTTTTCAGTCTCTTAAGTGAAACATTGGGGACAGGCCTGCAGCTTTCAAAACCAGAATCCCACCATTCACATTCAATTATTTTTTTTATTGTGGAGGAAAAATATATAGTTGTATGACATTAGAGTGGTAAGGTTTGTCAAGGTCAATAAATCACAAAAAAATAATTTATGATTTTTTTTACAAATTGATGAATAAATTCATACATTCCTTTTTTTTTTACTTTAAAACTTTATAAAATGGTCTCCAAGGCAACTAGAGACATCACATTTGCAGGGAAGCTTCCCATGAAGTTTGGGTTCACCATTTTAAAGGAGATGTATAGGAACATACCTCTTTGCAACAGTGTTGGACTGAGACTAGAATGGAAAAACAGGATTCCTGTTCCGGTGTGAAGCTTGCCAGACAACCCTGGAGCAAGAGAAGGATAAAGTAAGAGAGGGTGCCTCCTTTCCCCCACCAGGTTTTGGAGGTACTGTACTGTATGTATAAATACATTGATAACAACTATTCCCATAGTTGCAGTTGTGTTAGTCTGTACAAGTATTATAGGTGGAAACAAAATAAAAAGTGAAAAAAGACACCGCTTAAAGGCTAACTTTTATATTTTTTAAATGTGAGATTTTATGGACACGTTCACATCATCAGATGTAAGAGAAAGAGCTATAACATGTCAAATATGGTATCAAAGTACAGATATCAAAATACAAAGATTGTGGTTGGTTGGCAACAAAATCAGTGGGTGTTAAACATTAATTTGTGACTGTAGTGTCTTAGATATCCAAGTCTTTCATAGAAGCTTGTGCTGTAAAGCATATGAGAATTTATCATCAATTAACAATGGTAAAATAATAATGGGATAATAACCCGAATGTTAATTAGATGCACTATTTATAGCCATTGATGCCAGTCAAGGTGCCACTACTTTTTTTATTTGTTTTCAGTCTGTTCCCATCTATTTTTCCTCCATAACCAAAGGACATTTTGGACTCACCTATAATCAGTCAGAGGCAAGAGAGGCACCAGTATCAGAAGAAGAGAAGTATGCATCAAAAGGTGCAGAAGAATGTCACTTCGATTCTTTCGAAACGGGTACATTTAAAGCTATCAAGCTCTTTGCCAAAGCTTTTTGCTTCAGCTCTTCATTATTTGACAACTGCACCTTTAATTCTCCTGTCCCTCTACCTTTTTTCCATCATTACTTGATTGCTGTCTATTCCGAAGAATGGAAACAGGCTCACAGCAAGTGCTTTGTAGCTTAAACCTTCCAGGCTTTTATGGCAAAATCTGATTGTCTACAGCACCTTTGGATACTATTAACTTTTGTTTGTAAGCCCTCTACATGACCCTATCTGTCAAGCCACAAAGGTGGGCCAAGAGAAGAAGGACTTGCTATCAGCAGATCTGATAGTTTCAATCTCACTTCTGGGCTCAGTCTAACGGCCCCAGAACTGATAATAGACAAAACTGTCCTCCAGTTGGATTTCCTCTTTGCTATAGGTCACAGTGAAGATTAATTGGAATGAAAGCAAAGTTTGCAAATGAAATTCCCTACATCAATTTATATATATTCTACGATCAAGGTACTAACATTGAGATGCAATGAAATAAAACTGTAGAGGCATGCTTTCCCTGAATGATGGTCTACCTATTATGTGCTTTTATATGAATCTACAGTGTCACATAGACTTTGTGTTTGTAACTTCTTATAACCTTATGGATTTACATTGATACTATGTTTTTATATGAATCTACAGGATCACGCAGATGTTGTGTTTATAATAACTACTCTCTGACACTATGTTTTCAGTGTTAATTTCCATCACTCATAACTTTACATGAACTTTACTCCTCTTTAACTTCCCGCATTCTCTTGCAGCTTTAATGTAATGTTGTCTATTAATCCTGTAAATCCTACAGTGTAAGATGTCCCTCAATTCCTTGTTCTCAATACTTGAACATGTCTTAATTGTACTGGACTGTATATTGTCACTCATTACCTTAAGCCACCTTGGGTCCTTTTTCCAAGAAGAAAGGCAGGGTAAAAATACTCTTAAATGAATGAATGAATGAATGAATGAATGAATGAATGAATGAATGAATAAAGGACCAATGGCAGCAAATACTTCATTTCTGCTGCTGCTCAATCAACAGGCACATAGATTTAAATCCATTTCAAATATTGTGAAGTAGAAGTAACAACTTGGGGAAAATAAAATCTTGGATCCAAGGTTTAAAGAAAAGCTAGTGTGCTGTGGTGAAAGCAGCAGATGTTGCATCAGAGGAAAGTGGCATAAAAAGAAGTTGATCTGAAGGAAACACAGGTCAATCGAAATGGAACTGGTTCAGTAGTAGGTACATTTAGTATAATCCAGGTAGAGAGAACAAAAGAAAAGAGTAGAAGAAATTCATTAATTTCAAAAATAACAACAATGAAGGGGAGTAGAGAAAAATCTCTCACCAGGAAAAATGACGGTGAGATTTAAGTTAAGATGTATAAAAAGAGTTGTCCAATGATGCTTTGACAGCTCCAGACAGCAACATTCTCTCTTCAAGGAGGAGGAGACACAAGTGATGGTAATAATGAACCTCATTGTGGATCTCCAAGTCCTGAGATATGATATTGCCATCTTGGCCCCTAGAACACTTTGTATACTCAATAATAAAGGGACTAACTGCAGTCAACCATTCAGTCCCATGTGGCCTCACACAGGGATGTTGGCAGTTCCTCCTATCTGAGTCTCAAGTCTGAGTCCGAGATCCAGGTCCCAACCCCAGAGTCTGATTTTCAAGTCCTTTTGACACCCCCCTCCTGACAATGCCTGAATCCCCTGATGCTACTGCTCCCCTCCCCACTACCAACATCATCCCCCACCACAGGTTTCACCTCCACCCCTGGCACTGGGACTGTCATAGCTGCCATCTTTAGAGGCAGCCTTCCAGGCTTTCCTTCCAGGAAGTGGTTGCTGACCACCACCCACATAGCCGACACCCAAGGAAGAGCCTGGTGCTGTGGCTGGAGGCCGCAGCCATATCCTGCAAGGGAAGCCTGGTCTCCTGTCTCTGAGGACTGCAGCCATGGCTACATTGTCAAGGCAGCACTGCAGGCTTCCCTGTCCTGCCTCCTCATCTCAGTGGGTGGCTGCCGGAGGAAGTGGAAGAGGGAAGCCTGTATTGCAATCTATGAGTGGGTAGTCATGCTGGGGAGGTGGGGAGGGAAGCACACACCACCCAGGAAATGCCCAAGCACAGAGAGGAAACAGGAAAGGCTGTGTGTAATGTCTGCATAACATCTGTGCAGGCACAGTGCCATACTGGGCTGAACTCCTGAACCGTGGTATGTGCCCACCTCTGCTCAATCACCTTATTGGTCTAAGAGGAAAGCCCTAACCCTGATCTGCTGCCCTTTACCCCTGCCACCTGAGTCAGCCGCCTCATAATGACTCATGAATGGACAGTGTCTGCTTGGCTGGCAAAAGCAGGCTCCTAAATTCATGTTTGTTCTTTGCACAGTAATGTCTATGAGTTCACACTTTTTTCCAGGGAAGAAAGAGTTGATCTAGTCTCATTTTTACACACACACACACACACACACACACACACACAGAGAGAGAGAGAGAGAGAGAGAGAGAGAGAGAGAGAGAGAGAGAGAGAGAGAGAGAGAGAGAGAGAGAGAGAGAGAGACTCCCTCAGTCTCTCTCTTTCTCTCTTTCTCTCTTTCTCTCCACCCCCCTCTTCTTTGGCCACTGAATTCATCTCTTTTCTTCCCTGCCCTCCCAGCTTTTCATTACTGTCATCTTTTTTTCTCAGCCACTGAACCCTTGATGTTGTTCTAATTGACAGACGGGGCTTAAAAGCACATTCGAAAGTGCCTGTCTTTTTAAATAGACTCCTGTCTCATCAAAAGATGTACAGCAACATTCCATTAGAGCAAATCATTTGAAAATAGATTGGGCTTTTAGTAACTGTGGTTGTATTTTTTATCGCTGGGCTATTCAGCATGATTCTCCCACTGCCCTCCATCTGCTTTCTACAGGAGAGAGAGAGAGAGAGAGAGAGAGAGAGAGAGAGAGAGAGAGAGATTTGGAACTATTTTTATTTGTTTGTATCCACCCTGCCCTCCTTCAAACTTCGCAAGCAGCTTATTTCTACAATTCATTCTTCATTGCCAGGGCATGAAAGTTTAGAAATGAAAGTGGTGATGAAAAATGCAAACACACACACACACACACACACACAGGAATGGACGAGGGAATGGAAGAGAAAAATAGCATTAGCCTGCCCACTGTTCTGTCTGGCAGGACCAATTTCCTTTGCTTTCACAATTTTCTATTGACAGCTAACCTTTGGCTTTGCTACAAGCATTGCGCATGGAGCAGCGCTTTGACGTACTGTCCCACGAAGTCACTGAGCAACAGCGTGGTGCTGAAAAGAATGACTATCAAATGTGCTGCTCCCTCATGTACCATTTGTTCAGTGTCTGTGTCCAAGCGTGGCACCCTTCTATCAAGCACCCAGTTGCACCAAAAACACAATCAACTCATACACATAATCCTTTATAAATCATCCTTTAAACCCCTGTGCCAAGCAAAACTGCATTTTCAGTTTCCACTGCGCAGGCCACATGTCCACTTCTGACACCCCACCTACATAGGGAGCAACACACCAACTGCCGTGCCACAGGATGTGGGGCTCATTGCGTTCACTGGGGATTACTGGTTCATGAAGATAAAATTGTGATGGGCTTAGCTAGCCTTAAGACAAATCACTGTATGGACGACAGCCTATTGAAACATACTTTATGCTCCTCTTTTGTGGTCCTCTTTCTTCCCCCTGTTGCCCAACAATTGGCAGTAGTCACAATCACTGACGATGAACTTATGGCAATTTTCTTGCTTCTCTTCCTTCTCTGTAGTTTTTTTTTTGGGGGGGGGAAGAGAAGGTGCTATCCCTCAGCATTCTATAGGAGCCTATGGTTCGGGTAGGACATAGGTGCTCAATAGCAGTCATTCTCAACCTGTCACAAGCACAATTTCAAAGAAACATAGGCTGAATCAAAATTGCATTCAAGTCACATGATAAACCTTAGATGGTTTTTTGTTGTTGTTCAATTGTTCAGTCATGTCTGACTCTTTGTGACCCCATGGACCAGAGCTCGCCAGGCCTTCCTATCTTCCACTGCCTCCTAGAGTTTGGTCAAATCCATACTGGTTGCATCAATGATGCCATCCAACCATCTCATTCTCTGTTGTCCTCTTTTCCTTTTGCCTTCAATCTTTCCCAACATCAGGGTCTTTTCTAAGGAGTCCTCTCTCCTCATGAGGTGGCCAAAGTACTGGAGCCTCAGCTTCAAAATCTGTCCTTCCAGGGAACATTCGGGGTTGATATCTTTCAGAATGGGTAGGTTTGATCTCCTTGCAGTCCAGGAGACTCTCCTCCAGCTCAAAAGCATCGATTCTGTGGCAATCAGCCTTCTTTATAGTCCAGCACTCACTTCCATACATCACTGCTGGAAAAAACCACAGCTTTGACTATCCTAACCTTAGTTGGCAAAGTGATGTCTCTGTTCTTTAGGATGCTATCTAGGTTTGCCATTGCTTTCCTCCCAAGAAGCAGGCGTCTTTTAATTTCGTTGCTGCAGTCTCCATCTGCAGTGATCAAGGAACCCAAGAAAATAAACTCTGTCATTGCCTCCATTTCTTCCCCTTCTATTTATATACAGTGGAACCTTGACTTACATGCTGCTTGACTTGCAGCATATTTGACTTGCAGCAAGAAGGGGCCTGTTTGACTTGAGTCGCAGGCTTTGACTTGCAGCTCAGAGCCCCAGCACAAGGCACCAGAATCGGGCAGCAGCCACGACCCAGCATTGCGGCTGCCACCTCCAAACTGCTCCTGCCTTCTTCCTTTCCTCCGGCAGTGGGCGGCTTTGGCGAGGCCAGCTCCAAGCACCTGGAGATGGTCCTCGGCCTCACGGAAGCCACCGCTGCCGACGGAGGAGAAGAGCCGGGAGCTCGCGGCTGGCCTTGCTGGTTAGACAGTCGGCTCAGTCTTGTAAAAAATCTGGCTGCAGAATTCTGGTACACAATGGAAGCATTTTAGTTAGGGAGCTGTACAGTTGCGGGACTCTAATGGTAAGCATAGAGTTGTTCAGAACTTGGAACGTCAGGTTAAAAAATCAGAAAAACTTAAGTGATAGACATTGTTGCTATGAACATTAAAAAGTGGAGGCATATAACTTGTGGAGTATAATTCCACTGCCTCCTCCTCTCTTTGAAGAGACATTTCATTTACATCCCCAGAAGGAATCTCCCATCCCAGTCAAATTTGTGTTAAATTGCTGTTTTCGGGGGTCTTTTTCATCATCCAGAATGGATTAATCCACTTTCCCATTACTTTCTATGGGAAAAGTTCGTTTGACTTAAGTCATTTTTGACTTATGTCTAGACTTCTGGAACGGATTAATGACGTAAGTCAAGGTTCCGCTGTATGTAGAATTGATCCTTCCGGTAGAGATAGGCACAAAACGAACAATTTTTCATTTCTGTTTTTGTTTTTTCGTTTTGTTACGCAACGAAACAACAAATGAATTTTGTCTCTAAAATGAAACGAAATGAACAGAAACACCGGAAATCTTGTAGTGTGTTTCGTTTCCGTTACTGCAATATGAGTGACTTGCTTAAAATCCTAAAAAAATAACAAAAAATTGAAATGGTAATGAAATGGTAATGAAATGAATGAAAATGAAAACAATCTTTTTGCAAAAATTCACGAAAAATGGAAACAAACCGAAACGGACCCTCCAAACGACAAACGACAAACGAAATGCCATTTTTTGATTCGTGCCCATCTCTACCTTCGAGTCTGTGGCCCCCTTCAAATGTGTCTGTGGCCACTAGGGGGCATATGGCCCCAACTAACATGGCTGCTCTAGAACACTCCTGCACCACAGAGAGCAACCAAATTGGGATAGAAATGGCAGTGGTGACAGTTTCAGTGAGATATCCAGTTGTGGTATGTCCAATGAAGGGTGAAAGTGGTAGGTCAAGCGCAGACCATAAGAATGTACCTGTTCCTAGTCGGTGAGTTAGGTATCTGGCAGTGGAGCCTGAGGCTGGGTATTTTGTTCCCCATTGTGCTTCCAGGGAGAAGAACCAACCTAGGAGACCTTTGGCATGGTCATAGAGCACCTCCAGAAGAAGGGAAGAGTAAACTGCTGCTGAGTACTTTAACCTGCTTCTGACCACTATGACACATGACCTAGTGACTTCCCGGCTGGACTTCTGTAATGCACTCTATGTAATGCACCAATGGAAAGTCTCAGCATACTTTTCTTAACTCCCATATCTCTTTAATGTTGTGGACTGTATATTGTCCCTCATTATTGAAAGCCACTTTGGGTCCTTTTCCAATGAGAGAGTGGATTTAAAATGTTCAAAATAAATAAATAAATAAATAAATAAATAAATAAATAAATAAATAAATAAATAAATAAATAAATGGAATTAACTTGATGGTGCATAATTAATTAAGCATGAAGCGCAGCACACCCGATGCAGCAAAATCACATCCTCCATCCCTTGGGCTGACTGGACCACACACTGTCCTCCATGTGCTGCCTGGGTCCTCCTTGGGTGGCAGTGCTCCAATCCAGGCAAGAACCCAGCTGGCCTTTCTCCACCTCCCCAGCCAGTCAACCACTCATCAACTACCAGGGGAGACTTGGAGGAGTGGTGCACAGAGGCCAACAAGTGGTCCAGTCAGCCTGGGGTCTTGGTGATGGGGCTTTGCCACACCTGAGGTGCCTCAGAGCCCTTCATTTCTAGTAAGGACCGGATGATGATGCATTAAGTGGAAGAGCTTTCTCTGCATCTCTTCAGCACTTTCCCAAAGGTAGACAATGAAAATCCTATACATTTTTGGTCTTTTTGTTGCACATCAAAAAGAAGCCAGGGCCAGAGATCCCAATATGTTCTATCATCTTGCTATTGGCATACCAAGGTGCCAGGCTGAGATTTTGACAGAGCTGCTCTGTATTTAAGAGTTGCACAGAAAGAAACCAAAATCAGGCTGGGTAAAACATTCATTAGCCTTCTAAAATATCACTGAGAAAGTGAGCTTTCAAGTCCTCCAAGACTCCTGATTAGGCAGAGCATTATGGAGTTTAGACTTGAGACAGTGGGGAAACAAGACAAAGTTCCAAAAATCATCCTGGTTAAGTGTTAAAGCCACTAGCTAGTGTAGTGTAAAGTCTCACAACTGAGGTTGGAAACTTGAAGAATCAGTGAGAGGACCCTGATACCTGGTATTGCCTCAAAGAATGCAGAATCATTTGAATGTTTATTGAGTCATTGCCATTTTCAAGAGAGGTAATCTCTGCTTAAACAAAGCTCAAAACAGACAAGGTTTTTTATATACTCAAAAGAAAACCCTGGTGCATCTTGCCAGATGTATTTGATGTCATACATTCTTTATTTTAATGGGTCACCCTTTCCCCCTGGGACATCATATATCCACAGGAAGGCACTGCCGCTTGCTACAAACCCTCAGAACAGATGTCACAGCTTTGAGGTGCTTCTGATGTTTGGGCTTGACATCCATCAAGCCATGTTACTTGCCATTCCTTTCTGAGAGCTGTCAGTGAGGATTTTGAGCCAGCCAACATCACAGCTGGTTACCCATTCATGAAGCCAATTGATCAAATTGGAAATACGTTTCACCGTTGGGAAGGTGGGTGTCTTCTGCTGAGGCTAAGGGGAACCTTTGACACCTGATATGGTAGGTAGGGATGCTTAATTGGGTGACTTTCAGGAAGTGTGGCAGGTTGGAGAAACTTCTGGGTGATGGTCTTCTCCAAGGTGGTTTAATGAGGATTTATTCGGCCAGGCAGAAGGTTGTAGTATTATATCAATATGAGGAAGTGAGAGGCTTTCAGATGGAGAAGAAAAGGGGTCAGCCATTTTTAGATTTCTGCAATTCACTCACTCATTACTTCAGAAGGCTTCTGAGCAGCAAGATAGCTGCCAGTGATCACAACAGGGGTCAAGTAGTTATGTTCTGACACGTTTTAACAGAATTCAGAATGTTGTGATTCCTTGGTCTTCTCTGCTTCTTCACTATTGTACTGGTTCTTAAAAGAAAAATATACCCTGAAACAGTTTCATGAAGTGGCACAGAAATTTGTCTGTGAACTTCCACTTGGACTTCATGGGTTGTGAACTCCTATTTAGAAATGGACAAAGTTATTATTTTTTTGTGAAGTACAACCCCCAGAATACCTACTGTGTATTAGCTTGTGGGAATGTTCTGTGAATTATTATCCAATATAGACCTCCAAAGTAATTTGACCCATCTTGGATCCCAGTCACATTGTCTTGGTTGGGGGAGAGGATGGGGAAACAGTAGACTTTATTTGCTCTTATGAAACTCAAGCCTGTGTTCAGTGACACAGATAAGTCTAAATAGCAGTTGCTGGTTAGGAGAGTATATGTTTACTGGTTTGGATCTTTAAGAATAAGGACCTCTTAGAAAAAACGTAAAGTCAACAGCTTTCCTATGTCCTATCCTCATACGGTAGGGCCAGGGCGTGGGGAGTGGATACAGTGCTAAAGGGAAGACAGCATGCAATTTGATGGCAACATCATATATACTAAATATATTTTGTATAAATGCCTGTTTGATACGAGCCAAATCTCCATTCCCATTGTTAGCTGCACTCATCCTGTTCTGTTCAGGAGAGATTTTGGGATGCATTCGTGGGAACAGAGGAGGTGAGGAGAAAGGAAAAGGGGGAGAAAATATCTTCTGCAAGTTTCCATCTGTTCTCTGTTCTTAGGATTCAACCATTCATTCTATTTCTGATGTGTGCTAGTCTTGAAGGTATCAGAGGGCCTAATGCCTGTGGAGATTTTCAATCATCCAGGTGATGCTATCCAGAAGTTGAGTGATGGCAACTGGACTTCTTTTCTTGTGGAAACGAAGTGTTGCACTACTCATCCAAGTAGCTTCTTGGTGGGAGGCTTCCAATTTATAGTTCACCTTCCAGTTTAGAGCGTCACCCCACCAAATGGTCCAAATAGATGGACAATGGCCTGGGGTGTGTGAAAGTCACACCTATGCAGCTCTTCCTACCACCCATTAAGTTGGGTCGTTAGTTGTGGCCTTCCTGGTGGAGGTGTGAAGTGCTTCTAATTTGTCTGGGGATTGATGAAAGGGTAGCATGATATGTGGGAGATAGATTGTGCCTAAATCCCCCTCCCCTGTTGAGAGAGGGATGTTCAACACACACACATAAATGGCTACCCCAACTCCTCTCTCAAACAACCTATCTGCCTAATATGTGTACATCTTCACCTAATATATGTACATTCTCCTCTAGAGGAACTAATGGGCATTCAGGTCTTTAAAATAAAAACTCTGGCATTGTGAAGATGTGGCCATCAGGGGCAAAAAAGGCACGTTTCACCTGGTAAAGGGCAGCCTGTATGTTAAGGACACCAATGGCAGTGGTCAAGATGATCTAGACTCTAGAGGATATCCTTTCCAACTCACTAGCATTCCCTAGTGACACCAGAAGTTGACTCATATTTTTCATCAGTTAACCACTTTTCATTCAAACACAAAGCAATGGTCAAGGCTGTTGTTTCTGCAAGTGCGAATGGTAGGGGTATTCTTGAAGAGTGGCTATTGCAATGCTCTCTACATGGGGCTATCCTTGGTTCAGAAGCCACAGCAAGTTTAAAACACATTGTCCAGGCTTGTATAATCATTGCCCCCAGCCCTGGACTATTTTCACAGGCCAGTATGCTTCTGGGTCAAGATCAAGGTATTAATGTTGACTAGAGATGGGCACGACTCAGAAAAATTGTTCGTTTTCATTTTTGTTTTCGGCTAGGGGTCCGTTTCGGCTCGTTTCCGTTTTCGTGAGCTAATTTCAAAATTTTTCGTTTTCGTTTCGTTACGTAACAAAAACGAAAAATGAAAACAAAAACGAAAATTTTTTCATTTCTTCCCATTTAGCTCCATTATGTGTTTTTCCAGTAACGAAAAACGAAAATTGGCTCAAAATTAGTCGTTTCATTTCCGTTTTCGTTCCAGTTCTGAGCCGTTTTTCGTTTTTCATTTTGTTATGTAACGGAAACAAAAAACGAAAACGAAAACGAAAATACCGCTAAGTCGTGCCCATCTCTAATGTTGACATATAAAGCCCTGAACAATGTGGGACCTTGCTATCTGGCAGAACACCTCTCTCTCAGGTCTACCACCTGTCCTTGATGTTGCAGGTGACAATCCTGAAGGAAGTCTACAACTAGGGACAGGGCCTTCTCAGTGGTGGACACCTTGTTAAGAAACTCATTATGGGAGGTGGCACATCAGGTGCCCACTCTCGTACCATTCATAAGACAAGACAAGACAAAAAAACAAAAACAAAAAAAACATGTCTCTTCAGTCAGGCCTTTGAGAATGTTCTCCCTGCTTAATTGTTTGATTGAACTTTGTTTGCTTTTATTGCTTAATTTGATGTTATTGCTGTTACCCTCAGAATTTAGGGTTGTATTCAGGAGTTCAGGAGCCTCGTAGCACAGTGTTTAAAACAGCTGTACTGCAGGTAAAATTGTGCTCACAACCTGGGGTTCAATACCAGGTAGCAGGCTCATGGTTGACTCAGCCTTCCATCCTTCTGAGGTCACTAAAAAGTGGGGGCAATGTGTAGCCTGCATACTGTAATTAAACTGTAAACTGCCCAGAAACTACTTGAAGTGGTACAGGGCGGTATATAAACAGAACACTTTGCTTTGTATGTCTGTGATGCAGTTGTGTTATGAGGTGGGCTTTTTCCTTTCTCCAGTCTGTTGATGTATTTATTCTGTGTATAAATTTGGTTGTAAGTCTCCAAGAGTGGTGGCTTGCCACTAGATGGGCACAGTAGAAATTGAATAAGTAAACAAATACATATTTGTGATGTAAAACTTACCAAAGCCTAACTCTGATTAGGTGTTCTGAAGAGATGAGGCATGTCTTATTAAAAGCAACGTAAGGTTGTCATTTTATGTTATGGTGGGTTGCAAACTACATTATATTTGCTTGTTGAATTTTATGAAGCTGCTACTCCATGGGCACAAAATGCAGTGGAAATATGTCTCTTTACTTAGATCTGGAATGAAGATTTGCAGGAACAGAGAAACTAGCCAAATTAAACACAGTCCTGATAGAAATTGCCAATCCAGCCCCAGAGCTTCTATTCTCAAAAGTTCTTATCATTACTCCGTGGTAGGAGATAAGAAATGTTGCTTTGCCATGTTGGATTGAAAAGGTTTTTTAAAAAACTCTAGCATGGGCGTTCAGAAGCCTAATTACAATGTGCCGAGGGCATTTTTGGCAGAAGTCTGGGGGAAACTAGCCATTTGCCCCTAAGACCTGTGCCTGTTGCTGCAAATAAGCTTTTAAAAAGCCATATTGGCAATAGGGTCACTAGATGAAAAAGAAGGGAAGGCCCGTGGACCTTTAATTGTTGCTTGGAAGAGGAAATTTCAGAAGGTGCTGCTTTTAATGGATGTGACACCTGCTGGAATTGCCTCCTACACACAACCATTAAATGTTCTCCTCCTCTTCTTTTTCATCTGGCCAACGATCACCCTGGTTTAGGTGTGAAGACTGAAGCCCTCTTCTTGGTGACAACAACCAACCCCCACATTACCCCTTGCATGCTTCAATGGGGATCTTTAAAAATCTCTCTGTGTGTCAATCTAGGCATAGAGAAGGAAGAATCATTGCTGTGAGGAAAAGGCCAGCCTTGCTCTGCCTGTCCCAACTCGGTGTCCCCCTTTAAAATCCTCCTTCCTTGACACAATCAGGGTTTTTAATAAAGCCTTATTTATTTATTTATTTACTTACTTACTTACAATTTTTAACCACCTCACTACCAAGAGGTCTCTGGGCAACATACAAAAATGTATAAAAACAATAAAAAGATAAAATTATTAAAACTATAAAATACAGTACAGTTTAAAACAACATTCAATACAAATTATAAAATCCTGCTGCTCATGAGTCGAGCCAAAAAAAAATCTAATTAAAATGCTGGCCGAACAGGAAGGTTTTTGCATAGCGCCGAAAAGCCAAAAGTGTTGGCACCAGGTGGATCTCCATAGGGAGGGAATTCCAGAGTTGGGGGACAACCGCCAAGAAGGCCCTGTTTCAACATGTCACCCCCCCTTACCTCTTTGAGGGATAGCACCTCCAGCAGGGCCTCCTGGCCTGATCTTGAGTGGGATTCAAAGAGACTGAGTACAGCAGGAGAGGCCCACAACATTAATGTGTATGAATATATTTGTGCCTGTAGGCTAGGCAACAGGCCCCGTGACAGGCTGGCTGAACCCACCCCCCCCACCCCCCAAAAAAACCCCTGCATCAAAAATGGATCTGTCTGGCAGACCCCACCATCCGGTGGGACAAATGCTAAAGAAGAAGAAGAAGAAGAAGAAGAAGAAGAAGAAGAA